>OZ035839.1:16555585-17155585 GCA_964034765.1 Knipowitschia caucasica
CCACTAAGCAAGCCGACGTTGAATCAACGTAATTTGAACGTCGTTGTCCGACGTAGAATATAGGTCACTGGTGGGTGCAGAATGAAAGTTTTCTCGACGTCGTTTCCCGACGTCACCTCAACCTCCAAATGTTACGTTGATGGCACGTCAATTCAAGGTTTGAATGTGGTACGGAACCGGTCGGGTCTGACGTCCTATCAACGTCTCATATGACCAAAATATTGACGTTTATATGACGTTCGTTTTCAGTCGTTCCCACTAAGCAAGCAGATGTCAAAACAACGTAATTCCAACGTCATCTGGACGTTCATTCAAGGTTGTAATGTGGTACAGAACCAGTCGGGTCCGACGTCCTCTCGACGTCTTATATGACCAAAATATTGACGTTTATATGACGTCCATTTACAGTCCTATTGACCTCTGTAGAATGACTTAATAGTCGAGACATACTTTTTGCAATAGGCAAGGCAAGTTTATTTGTATAGCACAGTCAGAACAAAAGGAAACTCAAAGCACTGAACAAAAGATAGAAACAATCAAACAAGGCATTACAATTATAAATATTGACAGTAAATTAAAAAGATACAAATAAAATCTCTCAAAAAATCTCTCAGTTGAAGCAGAAACAGAAGTGTTTTAAACCTGGAAGAAGAAGCCTGTCTCACATTTCCAGGAAGACCGTTCCAGATTTTAGCCTTGTGAATCTGAAATGCAGCTATATCATGTTTAGTTCTGACTCTGGGCAATAAACGATAAACACAGCATTCAAAAATCATTAGAACAACTGTAGTAGAAGGATATCAGTCATTATTGCAAATGGAGCTGCATTAAAAATCATGTTTCTCTACATCAAAGTACAAGTTAATCCACACAGGGTACAGTGTTATGAACACTACTGTACTGAACAGTTCATGCCAAAGTAAAAAAACATGATTGTAGCGCCTATGTTTGGATCAGTATTAAAACAGGCACAAGCTACACTCTAGGTTCCCCAGATGTAAAAACACAATCTGAAAGGCAGAAGAATGCATTTATTGAATGTTGAGGTTCCAACATGTGTCCTCTCTTGGTCTTCAGTCTCATCACAAGGTCCAAGCACAGCACCTGGAAATGTGGAACATGTTTAGTTTCAACATAATGTGGCAAAGTGATATAACAACACATAACTTTCTATTAATGCCTCAAACCACTCGATCCATCACCATGTGATACAAACCTTGGCACTGCACTAGCTCGAGACACTGGAAGACACTCCGTCTGAGAAACTTGGGATAAGGCTTTGGTCATTGGAGTAATTCCATGTAAAAAAACAATTGCAAATGTGCATTTGTTTTGCACATGGACACAAATGAGCCCTGAAAGCTACTTACCCTGTATTACTCTACACATGTCGCATTTCCGAGCGGGCATTTTCCCCTTGTTGTTCTTTTCCCTCATCATGAGTGAGTTGCTGAACAATCTGAGAAAAAGATAGATGTTTTCAAAGAGAATACACCAAATAATGGTTTATTCTAAAAACAACATATTAATACAGAACAACAATCAATGTGTGAGAGTGTGATTCTTACCTTTGAACACCTTCAACACAGTCTGACACCTGTAAGACTCAAACACACATGACACATTAGGAATACACATAGAACATTAGTTATTGCAACAATCATGAAATTATACTCTATGGATTTCACAAAAAATTGACTGCATTAGCAAAGGTAAATGTATTTTAATTATCATATGGCTGGTTTTAATGTTTATAAGAAAAAGTAAGAAATTGAATAGAGTTGCAAGCGCTAGTTAGCTTGCTACCAGCAGATGAATGGATATTTAATATTTGCAGCTAACAATAACAAAAATAACGACTGTAGTGGCTCATTTGAACAGCCACAGTGAGAAGAAGTGAAAGTCTCTGACATTGAAGACCTGGGAAGACATTAAATCCATTTATTAAACAAAGCAATACATGAACATTAAACTCTCTTTCTGCAGCAGGTAACATCTGTGTGCTCCTATGGTCCCACATGGTCCCACATGGTCCCACACCTGAACTCAACTCCAACTGATGACATCACAGGTGTCTAAATGATGGGAGTGTCCCAAATATTAAAGCTGATCTCCCTGTTTTTAAACTTAGTTTACTAAGTACTGTTGTCTTTTTGCAGTTTATAAACCATTGTGAAATATACAGTAACTTTACATTTTAGAATTGAATTATTATTTTAAAACTCAAGAATCTTAACCCTTTTTAACACATAGTTTGTTGGACAGTCTAACCTAAGAATTCTAATGTGTTAAAAATAGTTTGAAATATGAAAAACAATATCATATTTTAAACTTTAACTTAAAAACAAAAAATCATAGGAAAAAGATAACAGATAAGTAATTCCAGATTAAAAGAAGCCGTGCAGATTTGTACATTAGAATAAAAAATATTCAAAAGCAGCTGAGAACAGGTGGGTCTTTAACCTGGATGTAAACAAACTGAGTGTTTCAGCTGATCTGAGGCTTTCTGGGAGTTTGTTCCAGACATGTGGAGCATAGAAGCTGAATGCAGCTTCTCCGTGTCTGGTTCTGACTCTGGACTCGGATCCAGATGACATGAGGGGTTCTGGTTGGTTCATAAGTTATGAACAAGGCACTCAAACAACACTTTTGCACATGTTCGTTAAGGCACAGCAAACAGTGACAATCTTATCTAAAGGCATTAGGTTTTCACCCTCACATTTGAGAAGCATATGCACAGGTACAGTTGAATGTAAGAATTTGAATTTGTTGCGCACAACACCAATCACCCTCTCAACGTGAATTCTGAGATGGAAGGTCTAATCTGAGGCGCATTACAGTCAATAGGACAAGCTGGAAGGGTGAGAGCTTCCTCATCCTTCCTTGAGGCAGCTGCTGGGCCGGCGATGGGGGCTGCTGGGCTTGGGCTGGCGATGGAGGCTGCTGGGCTTGGGCTGGGAGTGATGACTGCTCCAGATGCTGGGTACTGCGCTTTACTTGCCGCTGATATCGCGCTCCATCTGTTTCTTTAACATTATTGTGGCCTAACCGCAAGGATGGTGTCCAGTCAGGGTGATTCTCCAACATCTCATATGATGGTTTACCTAGAACAGAATAATGTATGTAGTCAATGCTTTAAACTGGCAACAAGGTAGCATAATGTCATGAACAGAATCTCAACTATTTTTAGCAATCTCATATAATGGTTTACTTACATCAGATTAATAAGATTATTAAACAATCTGGAATCTAAAGAAATATTAAACAAGAAGGTAACGCTATTCATGGTTTCATAAAAGGGCTCAGGGGGTAGTGGAAACACAAGACAAAAAAAAGTTTGGGCACCACTGGTTTAGAGAACATAAGAGACAGAGACAAACGCACTTTGAGTGCCCATATTCCACCAACAAGGTAGGATAATGAGCAGAAACTTAAATATTCTTAGTTAACATTAATGGTTGGCCATTAAGCATTTTCATAGAGGCAACAGTTAGTTAGATAGTTAGCTAGGCAGCTAACTTAAGATGCACTTCAGTGTTTGCAACATTAACAGCTAGGTAACCTACACTTCTTAACTTTAAAAAAACAAAATAAAGACATTTTAGGACGTACCCGAGTGAAAATGCAGAGAACACACTCTCATCGACTGGGGGTGAGATCCAAAGTAAGGTTCTTTCTTCTTATTGCAGCCAACCAAGCCATCCGGTGTCTCTTCGTCAGGTCAGACACTTGCGCTCCCTGATGTTGTATCCATTTTGGTGGCCTAAAAAATTGTAAACCGTTGTTCCTACGTTTTCCTTTCTTATTGTGTGAGGTACTGGAGCAGTTTTTCACACAGCAATGAGCTCCAGGCATGGTAAAACAGAAATAGCGACGACCTCCTTTGCTACCGAGTTAACAACAACAAGTGTTTGCCGCTGGGATCCTACCAACATGGCGGAGACGGGGAGGGGCTCTGTGCTATGACGTCAGCTCCTCACTCTCAATAGATTCATGCACTGGCAATTCAAAATACAGATAATATACAAAATATACTTAACAAAATCCACGTATACGTGAGAAAACAACTTACTTTCTGTCTCCAACTCTTTTCAATGTGGAAATGATACATCTATATCTAAAAACTGTGCAGACTGTGTACTTACTAGAGAGGGTGATTCCAAGTAGCTAAATAAAGCAGGGCAGCGACAGAGGTACAGATTCAACGTCATATCAACGTCTGGGAAGGCATTACTTTACGTCCAGATTCACACCTTACGTCGTTTAGACGTGGAAAACAGGTCCTCGACCGAGCGACTCACGTGTCAGGCTGTAAAGCCTAAGTTATACTCGCGCGGCGCATAAGTGTGCGTCGGTTGTTTAGGGTGTTATGTATTATTTTGTCACAGTAGTCTGGTTAAATGCCTGGCCGTGGTGTAGCGGTTGCGTAATGAGACTTCAGTCCCAACGACGCAGGTTCAAATCCCCGTCGGAAAACTTTTGACTTTTTACTTTTTAGCGAACAATTTTTCTGTTTGGTTAAAAACGAATAAACACTCAACATAAGATTATGTAGTGGCTAATAATAAAACTTGTGAACCCATGCATTTGCATACAATCTCAAGTGCTCACCCCTTATTTGCAAACTTGAGATTGTTAGCACAACAAATGCATACATTCACAAGTTTTATTATTAGCCACTACGTAATCCTATGTTGAGTGTTTATTAGTCTTTAACCAAACAGAAAAAAATAGTTCGTTAAAAATCAAAACAAATATGTAAAGATAATAATACACACACGTGGGCTCGAACTCACGTAACCAAGGCTGCACACATTTGCTTAACCACTACACTACCGTCAGGTACACTGAGATCGCTTCACAGCCTATATATTGTATTGCTAGATCAAGACGTACTGCGTCGGTCAGCCGATGACCTGTTTTCGACATCTAAGGGAGGTCGGGATTGAACGTCATATCCACGTATATGGGAGGTCATTGTTTTACGTCCAGATGCGCACCTTGCACAGACGTCGTTTGGACGTAAATAAAAGGTCACGACCGACCGACGCGATATTGACGTGATCTGGAGGTTGAGTGGACGTCGGATGTTTAGTGGGTAGTCAATACCACTGGTCTGCCTTGTGCAGAAAATGGCCCATCCACAGGGGTCATCATATTGTCACAGATTGGGACAGAAACCTGAGTGCCAAGAATATTGTGCAGTATTAGAAAAACAGTAGCCAGGTAACTTCCTCCTGTGTATTCAGCTGTAAGGATGGGTGTGGCTTGCCAAGCTACGAGAAATAGGTTGGGGTGAACGTTTTTATTTAAATGCTTGTTTGTTTTTAAATGCTTGTTTGGTTTAAATATCTGTCTGTCATGGAGAGTGAGGAGGCTCTATCCATCCTGGAGGGGAAAATGCCCATAATTGAGGACAACTCCATGATACAGCTTCATAATTCACTGCCAGACAAAGAATTGGTAGAGAATTTTCCACTGTCAGAGCCCAGGCCAGAGCTCAGGGTTCTCTCTAGTGTCTTCTGTGTTCTAATGGATAACCCAGACATCAGAAATCACATAAAGGAACAGACCAACAGTGTAATGGAGATGCTATCCGTAGTAATGCTATCTAAACCTGTAGTTGTACGGAGACACAAGTCCAAAGAAAGCAAAGCCTGGAGGATGATAAACGATTCCGCAGATTTTTCCACTATCCAGAAGAGCCCTGCAGTGACGGACCATATGGACTTGATTCCAACGTCGGATATGGATATGCAGATTATACTGGATAGGGTGCCCGATTGTGCCTTCTGGACCCTGATGGACCAAAATGAAAGAGTCAGAACTCACATAGAGGAACAGGCCAACAGAGTGGTGGAGATGCTAACTGGAAAGCCAAAGCTGTTACCATGCAAGGCCAAAGACGCTGAGAATATTTCTACAGAGGTCGTCCTGACGTCTGCTCTAGAGGTAAGATTTCGAACCCATTGGAATAGCATGTTCATTAAAGTCACTTTTCAAATTGTAAAAATTGATTGCTTGTTTTTTCGGTGTATTTGACCCACCCCCACTGGTTCCTGTTTGGACACAATAAATGCAAATCCTTCATAGACAACTGAGGCCCCTCCCCATTTGTCTAGCTATTCTAATACAGTAAAACTAACTGATGGTGGTTATTATATATGTAACTTTCTACAAGATCTTATGGTCAAAAACATTATAACTTATAGCACAATGGAATTTGCGTTTAACAGCACTTTATGTGTTTTTGCAGGTCACACTACATTCTCCAGAACAAACAGAAGAAGAAAAAGATGTGCCCAGCTATTATGGAGAGGTTAATATCATTCCTTAATTAATTAACACAAGAGAGGATGCTTTGATTTGTGCTGCTGTGCTGTAACGTCTGTCTTTGTCATTATGCACATTTACATCTAGGTTACATCAGTATTCTTCTGTACATGATCTCGCTTTGATCTAGTATTCCCCTCCATTGATCACTTTGCATTCACTCTCAATTAGATACTTCCCCGTTACAAAATTATTTGTCCTCATGTGTCCATCACTACATTTTTAAGGAAATTTGACCTGGAGTTTTTGTTAGATCCATGATCCATCTTAGCACAAACATGTAACTCCGCCCCTTCCTGTCTAAAAGCTCCTGTGTCATTCGTGTAATATTATGATATCATTATAATAGTGTGACATCCCAATTGGGTCAGTTTTCTGCCATTTAAAACAAAAACATTGCCCATAAATTAGTTTTTGCTATTTCTCTGGGGAAATTACAGTACCGCACAATAGTACAAGTCTGTGTTTTCAGCCAGTAGATTTCAAATTGAAAATGAAATTAAACAAATTAAAATTCTCCCTCTGGTGGTAGTAGAAGCATTTGAAGATGTTGTTTCACATTCTAAAACATTAAATTAAAAAGTTAAGTAGTCTCATTATTGTGGAATGAACAAAAATAATGTACAATATTTTGTCCTTAAAGCCGTCTCTGCATGTATTGCACTCCCTCACACACATTTAAGAGAATAACTTGCTTGTCTTGGTTCTATTTTTGTTTCAGGTGAAAATGTCTATTCAAGTCTTGTGTGGGCCTCCCGAAAAATCTCTTAGGCAAATTCTACAATTGCTCGATTCTGAGAACTGGGAGAACAAGCTAAGGGCTCTGTTTGCTGTCCAAGACTTGACAAGGCGCCGGCCTGAATCTCTTAGAGGACTCCTCTGCAGCCTGTCTTTCGCCGTGAGCGCGGAAGTGAAAAACCTGCGCTCAGCAGTGTCTAAAACCGCCATGGCCACGCTTTGTGTCATGTTCCGCATCTTCAAAAAGTCCATGAACAACGTCATCGCTGAAACTGGAGCCTTCTTGCTTTGCAAAGTTTTAGATTTGAATATGTTCATCCAGCAGCAAGCCAGCGAAGCTCTCACATCCATGGTGGAGAACTGTTGCTCCCTCCAGGTTCTGAAAACCCTGGTTTATTCGGGGCTCGTCCATCGGGCTGTTGCCGTGAGAGCATGTGCCGCGCAGAACATCGGAAACTTGATGAAAGTTGTGGGATCAAAAAAGCTGATTCAGTGGGAAGCATTGGCAAAAGTCTTTGTCCTTGCTGTGAGTAAGATCTTGAAGGATGGGTCTGTGGATGTGAGAAAACATGGAGTTGCAATTTACAAAGAGATTGGTGACCTTCATGAGTTTCAAACACTATGGATAAAGATCGTACCTGTAAAGGACCAGCATGTGGGGGAAGCGTTGATCAGCAACAGGTCGAAAACATCCTAAAACCAGCAAAATGAATAAACCCAAAGTGACATGTAAAGGGTATCAGTTTTATTTTATATTAAAACAAAGCAGACAGCACCACTGATCATCTCGACATTTGAATGTGGTCTTTTCTATCGCATCTACACACCAATTTTCAGGGCAATCCCTACAGGCAAACACACACACACATAGATGATTACAATACTGTTAGCATCGTTCATAAACTCGTCAATTCAGTTTCAGAAGTGGTGTAGGAAGTTTTTGTCTTGGAATGTCTAGTCTCCTTTTTCAATCTGCACAGAACTGGAATACTAACAACTACTTCTTGTGTAGGACCAAACCTGAACATAGCTTAATAGTAAGGGGGTCAATAAATCTCAGAGCAGACAATTACAGTAAAAAAAAAACGATATTGCATTGGCAATAACGGGCAGCCCAATCGGTAAATGCACAAAAAAAATTCTTGAAGCGAATTTCTGCATCTTCTAAGAAATGGATAAAAAATGTATTTGTTAGAAATATAAGCCAGCTTAATTCCACCAACCCAAATAATAACTTCATTCTGCTCTCTGATTAGCTAATTTGCTTGAAAATCAAAAGCATAAAAAGTATGAACGTCATGTCCATTGTATTTGCGTTAAAGATATTGACCCGTTATCTGGGGACACATATACGACATATTATATACTGTCTCTTTAAACCAAGCTAATTTTGCCTAATACTTTTCTCTTTTTCCTACAATTGCTTCAGTTTTGTGTTTATAATTCATTAGCATGAACCTCGGGTCTGTCTGCAAGCATTCATCAATCTAAGAGCCACTTTGCATCCAAACAGCCGCTGGGAGAGTGCAAAGTTATTTTTAATCTTGGGGAAATACTCCAGGCAAGATACTTTTAAGTGTAACTGTAAAATTGTGTTGCATCATATTCATTTCACCTGTGACTTTGGGGATGGATTTGCATACACAGACTAGAGCAGGGGCGATGACAGCACTGCTGAGTTTAGGATGAACTGGCTCATGTGATTTGGTTTGTGGGTGTTTTAAGGCTATTGTTAAACAATCCATCATGAAAAACATGCAAAAAAGAAACTTAAGCTTTGAGGAAACATTATGCCATGATTTAAACTGACGTCCAAGCTGCAACATTACTCTATTTTGATATCCGTCGCTTCTATTCATAGTAATTATTCCACTATGAGACCTCTATCTCTGCGCACAATTTACGTAAGAGTACTTTCTGAATGCTTTACGCTCTCAAAAGCTGAATGCACTTTCCCTGAGGTGAAGTGAAGTCAAACAGGAGCATCTTACATAACTGGGCACTCCAGTCAGTATTGTGTTTGGCTCCTTCAAAAGGCACCGTGTTTCACTCTCAGTTTTTAAATTCTACATTTTCCAGCAACATCCAAATGTATTCATGGTCTGAAAAAGAAAATATGAAGCGGAACCAGCTTTTGTAGAGTGTGAGGAGACTGTGGAACAATACAGGCAGTATTTAGGTAAAAAAGTGTATGCAGCTTGTTGGCTTTTGGTGAATATGTGTTTTAAAAGGTAAGGCAAACAAAGAATTTATTAATGTACTGTTACAGAGAGATGAGGGGAACAAGATTTTAAAAAGAGTGGAAATCTGCCTTTGTCCATAGTGGCGTTGTTGTGTTTTTTCACTAAGCCTGTACAATAACTGCTAAATTATGGATTAGTGAAATTCCCATTTCAAAAATTAGAGAAAATAACACTGCTAGTTAACAGTTAGCTGGCTTCTTTCCAAAATAAAACTCTTCAAAAATTGATAAAAAAAGACATTGTAACCACATCTCAAAGTGAGTCAGTTTGTGCTAACTTAGCCGTTAGCTTTTGACTAACATGGCTCCAGCTGCTTCAGTAGTGGTCAGTACTTCCCACTCGCTCCAAAAACACAAGTTTGCAAACATCTGTGTCCTCGAGCGAGGGGGGGTTTGAGCATGGAACTACAGGGTTTTTAAGGGAATCTTTTCTCATTGACATTTGAGACTTTGACATTTAAGACCTTGACATTAAACACCCATCTACTGACAGTGTGAGGAACCAATCAGCTCACACCACACAACCACTCAGAGACTCCTTATTGGCTCCTTTACATTTGACTTTTAAAATAAATAGATGTACTGTCATCAGCATGATTTAAAACATCAGCATAGTGTTTCGTGTTAGGCGAACCACAATGCATTGCAAGCTACAGAACAGTATTTTTGTGTAAGTAATATAGCTTTAGCTTGAAAGTAAATTTCAAGAGAATGAATTAAACAACACGTTAACGGCTCTTTAAACTGGATTTTGAACAATAAGTATCCTTAAAAATATAAATTAGCAGCACATATGAATACATTTTTGACCATGAACAGAACAGCCTTTACAACAAGCTGAGGAAGTTAATTTGTGATTTCTCTTTGAACGTTGTAAACAAGCCCCATCTGAACACACCATATGCCAACACTGCCCTGTGATGACTGAAGCATGAGACAGACTGTGGCGGAGATCAGTATCGTTTTTGGTTATTTTTGTGATGTTTGCATAATTACTTAAGTAAACACTGTTATAATTAGGGATGCCGATCCAGCTTTTTCATGCCAGATACCAATCACGATACTGTGGGTTTCAGTGTTTACCCATAACGGAAACGGGTAACTACCGGTCAACTTTGTTTGAGTAAAAGTAAAAACTGTGATATTTGTTCACCACCACACCTGATGACGTTTGCATGCAATAATCCCACACATGCATGTACAATGAAATCAATGCAACAGTGAAAAAAAAACAAAAAAAACAATAAAGATGCAAAACAACAATATATGATTCCCAGAAGTCCTTTTATTTTCATTTTTCCTGTGGTTAATGTTAACAAGGCCAGGTTGTTAATTCTATTGTAATACTAAGATCCGTATTTTCAGCATTTTCATTATCATTATTTTGTTTTGTTTTGCCGGTCATTTGTCAAAAAACATTAAAAAAAAGGCCTGAACAACAAATATATTTGGAAAAAATGAAAATACCAGGTCTATTACCCATTAGACAATTGTTAGACCATCGTTGTGAGACATTTTAGTTTTACCCTATACTGATGCTGTGTTGTTGCAATAATATCAACATCGGTATTGTAAAACTATTGTTGGTACCGATACCCATCCAACAATATATTAGTTGTATTAATTCTGCTTGATTCCATGTAGACTATTGCTATTAAATTGAACAGACTCTCATAATAGGCAACATACAGCATCATCTGACAAATAGGAAATCCATTGTGCTCATTTCTCGCCTCCTTTCGTCAATGAAGAGCTTTCATGTCGCTGCCTTGTGAACATGTTGCGGTTGTCTTTGATCTCGTCAGGGAGCTGGCTTGCCCTCGCACCCCACTTGAGTCCCTCCTCGCTGGGCTTGGTGTGGTCTTGGAAGCCCCTGGAGCATGGGACTGGTGCCAAACTCACCACAGAAACCAAACCAGACCTGAAAATACAGCCGAACATTCTGTGCTTCTGAGTCTAATGCTGAGAACCTAATCAGGGAAGGAATCAGAGCCTAATGAGGAAAACATAGAATACCAAAATGAATATATGGATTAATATTCAGACAATCTACAACCATTCTTCTCATTTGCATAACTTCCAATAATTGTAATAGTACTATAGCATACTTTTCTTATTTGTATATAATGTATGACACCCATGCATAAAGAACATGTGAGCAGATGTAGATTTTCAAAATATATCTGTGAATTTATTTATTTTTGTATTTTTGCATTTATTTATTTCATAGGGACAATGTAAATGATGAACATATGTGTGAATGTACATACGCCACAGTTCCTCGGCAGAAGTGTAAATGCATATGTATGATTCAAAAATTATATAAAGAAAAGATTAGTACAATAAGGACAATTATGAGAAAAGATGAAGAGACAGGTTTATGATTATCGACAACATCCTGCTGATCTTTCATGTATGTACAAGAAAAGCGGCTTATATTTGTGGAAGCAAAATAGGGATAGTCAGAATGATGCAGTCTTCAATACAAGCGAATAAAGACGATATATTTTACATGAACCACGTGAAAGAAAATGTGACAGCGTAAACGAGAAAACAAAATGTTTTTAGTGTAAAGTAGTTATTCCAAAGGAGAGTCATGACCCCAAAGCGTATATGAAGATTTGGGCCATTAAAATTCAGATCAACTTGTATTCTGATTGACGTATGACGCACGGGATCTTTTCTCCCAAGAATGAAATTTGCTTAAAAGGTTTGATCGATCAGAAAGCACAATTTCTGCATCACTAATGCGTCGACTTGAGCTGTAGGTGACAGCCACGCTGCAGGAAACCTCTGCAGTTTCACTTGTTCATGACATTTCTCTCTAGTTTTGAAGATATCCTCATGAAATGTGAAAGTGAATACTGTGCATTAAAGACGTAATGTATTGGAACTTGTCGGTTGTCTTCTTTTGGAGAGTCTTTGAGCATTGTGTGTGGTATTATTGCCATGTTTTGTCGACTTAACCGAGATACATTATTATATTGAATTGTTTTTAACATGTAACAGTGTTGTTCCTCATCTAAAACAGACCTAAGGACATTTTTAGATCCAACCATGCTAATATCAGAGACGTCTGGAACAAAAGTCTAAAAGCTCATATCTCAGTCTTTTAGTAGGATGTCATTGTATTATTATATTTATTTAATTAAAAAGGTATAGTGTACACAAATAAATAAATAAACAAATAAAAAATAAAAAATTGAAATGGCATGCACACATGTGTCGAGCCCCTGTGGGCTTATACTGTATGGTACTCATACCAAATATATGGTTCATTGTGGCCTGTGATCAAACAAAACATTTAATTTTAGAATCACCAACATAACGTTTCACCTTCAGACAGGAGTTTTTGCTTGAAAGATCTTGCCAAATGAATTATGGTACAACAGGCAGTAAAACAAAAAAGGAAATTAATCTTCAACCACAAACGTCAAACACAACAGATCTTCTGGAACTCCCTTGTAACGCCCTACTTCAGACACACAACTCACAAACTTGTAGAGACAACATGCAGTGGGTGGAAGAAAAAACACACATCACCACATTTACATCACCCTCAGACCTGTTTTCTGGCTTTAACAAGTATCGCCCATGAAGTAGTGAAATTATGTTTGAAAAAGCTCTTTTTCAAATTTGGAAAAAAACACAAAACTAATTCTACCCTTGTTGTAGCACAGAAAGCAACAGGTGGAAAGCCTGCTTCCTCCTCGTCTGCCAAATTCTTCACATCCAAAATATTCACTGCAAGGCGTGAGAATCAATAATCTGTATAAGAACACAAGAAATGGGTTATTTAGGGCACATAAAACTTATAAATGGTGTCCAACATTGCAGACACAAAAATATCAGGATGGCTAGAAAGGAGAACGTTTTATTTTCAAATAGTAATACCAATTTAAAGAAACGCAAGACAGACATTGGCACTCACATCCTCAGACCGAGACCACACGCTGCTCAAACGCCTGGAACCAAATCTTTTTTTAATGTTGTATTGTGGAAAATTGCTGCTTGAAGACTTCTGTTAAATTGTGCCCACAAACATATGAACATAAAAGCTACATTTTCCTGATGAGTAGAACAGTCGTCTGGTGAGGAACATAGCTTCAGTTGATAAGGTCAGATTCATATTCTGGGGAGGGGGACCACAGGGACCACTTGAACTTAATCGCTCTTTTAATTTTCCAATTATATCTGAGGCCTGCCGCTACTACTTACCATTACTGCTACACATATGCACATGCTCAGGGATCAGTAGCAGCTTCCAAGTCCCTGCAAAATATCAATGTGAGTAATTAAAGTGTCTGAACCGATTGGATGGATTCTAGTGGTAGCAGTTGCAGCGGCGCTTATAAACTCTTCAGGGTTAGGAACCATTTTATCAATGGCTTAGTGAGTCATGCCTGCATTCACTGAAGCTGCAAACAGAAAGTGTTCGCTGAAAGTATTAAAGCTTTTTCACTGACAGTGATGAAAACACGCAGAAAATGTGATTAATGCATCGAAGCAATTTATGTTGTGGACATGAGAAACGTTTTTCTTATTTTGTTAAAATTTTGAATACATTCCTTGCATACGTCATTTTGGTTTATATATAACTGCTCTAAAAAAATAATGTCAGTGCTATCAATCACCAAGCTAGATGCAGAAAAGTCATGTTTTAGCCCGGTTGGATGGATCAAATGTTTGGACGTGGTTGTAAGTGGGAGATGACAATGGGCCTCATTCACGAATAACTACGTAAGAAACTACTCAACTTTCTTCTCAAGTTGTCCTTAAGTAGATTTCTAGGAAGTCCCCACGTGGGATTCATTAACTCACTCGTAAGCCGCTGAATTGTTCGCAGCTGTTCTCTCAGATTGATGAATCCCATTTCCTCGTAAGTACAGCGCGCGTGCCAGGTGCTTCATTACCATAGGTACTTAGCATAAGTAACCGCCCACTAATGCCCATATAAGGGACTGCAGGGCCGTGTGCAGACGCCAGAGGAAACAGCAACAGGCCTAAAGCAGGCTTTTGCCAGACTGAGAATAAAGTTATAAAATGTTGACTTAAAAGTCGAAATATTATGATAATAAAGTCGAACTAGCAAAATTATGAGATTAATCTAAGAATATGATGAGATTAATCTCAAAATGTTATGATCTTAATTTAAAAATATATTATGTATTATTTTAAAGATGAATCTCAAAATGTTTTGAGATTAATCTCAAAATATTTTGGACCCTGGGAGGAGATCCAGCGCGGACCAGCGCTGAGACCAATGCAGACCCGAGGAGAGACTGGAGTGACCAGCACACAGAAACCAGCGCGGACCTATAGGAGAGACCGCATAGACTGGAGTGACCTGACTGGAGAGACCGGTGCGCAGAGACCAGCGCGGACCGAAGATAGACCGCATAGACCAGACTTGAGAGACCAGCGCGGACCCGTAGGATCCAGGAGCATGCAGCACGGACCCGTATGGAGAGACCAGTGCAGACCCGTATATGGGAGAGACCAGCGCAGACCCGTATAGATCCATGGGAGAGACCAGTGCAGACCCGTATAGATCCATGGGAGAGACCAGCGCAGACCCGTATAGATCCATGGGAGAGACCAGTGCAGACCCGTATAGATCCATAGGAGAGACCAGCGCAGACCCGTATAGATCCATGGGAGAGGCCAGTGCAGACCAGTATAGATCCATGGGAGAGACCAGCGCAGAGACTCAGCGCGGACCCAGTAACCTCCTGCAGCAGCAGTATATATGCCGTTGTTCTGTGGCCCGTGAATAAAGAAATGCCCCCTATAAATAGGAAGGGGTCACTAATACACGGCAAGATTTCCAATGTATTTGATAAAGCGTTGGCACATTTCATTTCAAAATGAATTAAAAAGTAGGCCAGATCTGCAGTGAAAAAGGCGGTATATAAATAAAGATTACTAATAAAGATTACTACAAATAAATAAATACATACATCGATATGACGGACATATCACTGGAATGTTGTATTTTTATTCAACTTCACCAAAGAGGACAACCCCGGCTGTGAACATGTCGGCACTGAATGCGTACGAGTGCTCCTGAGGACTCGTAGGATTTGTACTTGCCCAAGACAAATTCTGGTTACGAGAAATATTCGTGAATGCCACTTTCTTCGTAAAAACCGCGTAAGTAGGATTTACGTACAAATCTGTTCCTAAGAACCGTTCGTGAATGAGGCCCATTGTTTTCTTCGTAAACAATACACTATACAATTTTTAATTCTGATTTTTATAAAGTCCTCTATCTCTTTTTAACGTATTTTTTTAAAAACACTTTCAAAAAGAGAAATCATACATTAATAAGCTGTTCAAATAAAAAACTTAAAAGAATTGCGTCTTAAGTTTGTCTAGAGCACTGCGCCACACATCGTTTGTGGTCCTCTTATTTTCTTATAAAGTTTTAAGGCTCCACTCATAACGTTCATGAAAGTGAAGTGTTTATCATTATTTTTTGTCTAATTTGTTTGTGTTCTTTGTAATTAGCTGTGAAAATCTTCCACAAGCATCAGTAATCCAACAGAACATGCAAAGCTATTTCAATCTGGTCCAATTCAGAAATATATTGCTATGAGCCGCTCAGTGATAATGTCCTTTATGAGTTCGAGGGAAAAGGCATCAGCCTCAATTTAAATTCAGTTAAATCTATTGAACTTATGGTCTCTTACTGCAAGTTGAAATGAATTGTAATGGTTATCCCCCTTCTATAATACTGCGAGTGCTCAGAATTAATATAAAGCTGTTCCTCCAAGCTTCATAAGAAATACGAGAACAAGGAACCATCTATTTCCATCCCACTCAAACGAGTATCTCTCCTTCGCCTGAGCCTGAATCACACTGGTCATCACTGTCAGAGTCTGGAAGCAACGAATGTAGTTGAATGATTCATAATAACATTCAAATCCAACCATCTTTCTTACCTTCTTTTCTGGTCTGTTTTCTTAGTCAGCACGGCCAGATACAAGGAGGATGGCGTAAAGCGGCAGTATTTTTAGGCCAATGTATTACCAAAATGTTCTTTTGTTACAATGCAACAAATACAAACTGTATCTTCAATATATCCACAGTGTTGTAGATGAATGAAAAGGAGATGAAAGAGGAGGAATTGCTCTTTCTAGTATTATTTACAGCAGAAAGTCACTCATAGAAGCCAGACCACTGGCCCTTTGTCGAGATTTGAAGAATGTGTTATGCTTGTCATTTCATAAGTTTCTAAAATGCGTAAAAATACAATATTATAATATTATCATTGTAAGTGTCAATACTTACAGAAAAAACAGTAGCTCAGTTGGTAGAGCATTGGTCTTTGAGCCAGAGGGTTGTGGGTTCGAGCCCGACTTTCACCATCGACTCCCACTGTCTACTGTCGTTGTGTCCTTGGCAAGACACTTAACCTCTGGGAACACCAGCCACAGTGGAACGGCTGCGGCTGTAAAGTGCCAAACTACCGTTGTGTCCTTAGGCAAGACACTTTACCCCCATTGCCTAGAATGAGTCTGGTGTGTGTGTGTGTGAATGGTTGGTGGTTGGCGATGGCACATACTGGTTGCCTCACTTCGGTCAGTGTGCCCCAGGGCAGCTGTGGCTACAGTAGTAGTTTATCACCACCGTGTTTGGAGTGAAAGAATAATGGCATGTAAAGCGTCTTTGAGTGTCCAAAAAAGCGCTATATAAAACCGATGTTTTATTTATTTTCTATAATTCAAACCATTTTAGGTATGAAACATGCATTGAAATAATGCAACACATTTCAGAGCTGTTCGTTGTGAACACTACGTCAGAAATATCACTACTAAAATAATTCTCCATAGACACGAGGAAAGAGCGGATCGATACCAGGAAAGATAAGATAGACTTTATTGAGCTCACACTGGAGACATTTACATATCACATTTGGTATGGATAGAATTACTCAGATTGTGCAAAAGACAGAAGATTGCAAACATATTAAAGGTTAAAATTATAGTCTGTTCAGGATATATTATGTCCAATAAAAGAGTGGCAATAGCAGTGCAGGTTTTTTCAGTCCTCGTGCATTAGTGCCACTGAAGGAGCTCCTCAGCTCCTCTACAGTCCTGCGCAGTGGATGGAAGGAAAGTTGCAGTGTGTTTCTTTAAGGCTTTTTGATGTTGATGCTGAAAACAATGTGTGATGCAAAACAATGTAAAATGAAAGTATCATTTAATGCTACAACAACATACATGTTATAACTGCACTATCCTCCCACTGAAGCGCTCAAGGACATGTTCACATAAGTGTTCACATGGAAAATTGCTACTTACAGAATGAACTTCTTGCCCACGCACTACAACAACTCGAGCTGCAGCCCAACGCCTACAGGAGTGTGTGTGTGTGTGTGTGTGTGTGTGTGTGTGTGTGTGTGTGTGTGTGTGTGTGTGTGTGTGTGTGTGTGTGTGTGTGTGTGAACGGGAGGGACATCCAAACATGTTACAGTGAAAAAGCATGGGAACAATTTTGCGTCTGTCATGCAACACAATCTACAGTATATTTATCTGTCCACATCGTCTTGACCGCTTTCATCTCCTAGTGCGGTCAGGTGGGGGCGGCGATCTTCCCGGCTTTATGACTTATAATGAAAGAATGAGTATAAAACAAATAAAGGTATGAAATAATATTGTAGAAAAGAACACTTCAGTCCAGAGCAGTAGGGTTGGAGGATACATGAGAGGCATGTGGCACCTGTCGCCTCTGTGCCGCCCTAACTGCCTAAGATCCAGGTCATTTAATTAAATTAGACCCATAACTTATCTTTTAATGTGCTGCCGTACTGATGGCCAAAACTCCCCATTTCGTGTTCATAGGAAAATCAAAAACAAAAATCTACACCTCGCTCTTTATTCGATTTTGTCATACTGCACAGGAATATAACATCTAAAGTTTGCAAAAGATCTTCAACAACTCTCACTACAACAACAACTGTTTTAATTGTTGCCGTAGCGATGTGTGAAAGTTTCCCTGTTATTCAATGAAGACTCAAAGATCATCGTCATTACAACATGTTTTTTTCTGCCATGGAAGTTGCGACGAGGGCGTGTTATTGAGCGGCCATTGTGTATTCAAGCTCTAAATATGTTAATGTTTAAATTTTGGGGGGAATTGCAGTGCACTGGGGAAATGAACGATTTAACTCTGTCCATAATCCATTTTTTTCCACTTTATCCATAATCCAGCAGGAGGTAGTGATCAATGTAGAAATACCTTGACTCTATTATTTCAAGGCTTTAATAGTGATTTTAATCATAACAAAAAAATTCAAACCCCATAACATTGGTCTTTGTTTAAATACACATACAGCCGCGTCATTCGCTTTACACTCATGACAATTGTCTCATTACATGTGATTAATAATACTTGTTTTATTATTAAACGACACTGTTTGTACTAAAACGTGTATCTTTGTTATTCTTTCATGGATGCAGAACACTGGAGCACATAAAGTAGGGCACAACTGAATAACGGTGCCCTTGTTTGAAGCATCCCCCATTGACAAACTGTTCTGTGTGCCCATCTCTCCAGCTCTTATGTAACCGACCTGTGGAGCAGTCAACCGTGTGAACTATAGGGGCTTTAGAATCAGCTGACACAATGGAACGTGGAATAAAAGGCAACGGAAAAGTTCTTTTTGTCATAAACCGTGATCACAAAGGTGGTGATTTAATGCAAGATACAGACATACTCAAAAATGGCATTTTTATTGTTATGGATTCATTAAACGTAGGCTGAAAATTGTCAAGTTTTGAATTTGAGTATTTTTCTGAACTATTTCAAAGTAGTCTGACTGTTGATATCAGAGACTGTATAATAGGAGTGGGCTGACTGAGGACTGACATCATCCATTGTGTTTGCCAAATGTGGAACAAACCAAATTGAACCATTGTCACGGGGGGTAAAGCATTCAGCCGCTCTGCTTCCCATCTTCCCCTGACCTCTGCAACACCGGCTCTTTTCCCCTCTTTATATACATTCTCAAAACTCACCTTTTCAGACTTTCTTTCCATGACTAGTCACCCCAACAACTTTGTCTAGTTATAGTATGTTATCTCCTGTTCTTATTAAGGCTAATACTTTTGTTGCATGTTTTTAATAATGTTTGTACAATGTCCTTCGGTGTTTTAAAAGAGGCTTTAACTTTTATTTATTTTATATATTAAAAAAGGGCCCATCTACTAATAGAACATAAATACTTCCATTTGATGCATTGTACCGGAGTTAGCCTAATTTACATCCGCAGTCACCCGGCAGGGAAGAACACTCAGATTCAGATTCAGATTCAGATTCAGATTCAGATTCAGATGTTTATTTGCCATTTGCAGTAAAAAAAAACACATTGGAATACCTTTGCAAAAGTCACCAGTGTGCACAGACAAACACAGACATAACACAACAGTAAAAGTAATACAACATTAAAAGTAACACAACATTAAAAGTAGTACTCCATGTACAGGTGAGACCTAAGTAGCACAAACATACAGTACATACAATAAAATACACATGTGCAGACACATAGTTACACACACAGTACCTTCAGCACCAATGGACCTATGGAGAGTGATCACACCATCGCTCACTCTTTGTGTTTTTTCAGTTCCGTCTTAAAGCCTCCCAGAGTAACAGACGACTTAATAAAGTTTGGAAGAGCATTCCACTGCGTAGAGCCCTTCACAGAGAAGGCGGAGAGACCAAACGCAGAGCGACGGAAGAGAATAGTACAATCGCCCACAGAGGCTTTTTTTGTGGATTTTATTGTATGTAATCAATGATAAAAAATATATTTCTTTTTTTTGCCTTGCAGTGAAAAGCTGACACATGTCCAAACAATACACCATCCTTTCCCACTATTGTCAACTCATCACTTCAAAAGACTTCAAAAACACCTGGCCACAGTGGGAAAAGTCTTGTGTCTTAAACAATAGGTGATATTCAGAGGTGCCCCGATGCACCCCAAACTTTTATTATTAAAGGTATATAGGAGGATTTTCTACTTCCGGGTGGATCGTCAAGACTATTGGTCCTCCCAACTGTCAATCATTCTGCTGATACGGCCTCGTCCAATAAGACCAGAGAGTTTCGTTCAAAAAGTGGAGAAGGCGGAACTTTCCTAAAAATTGGGAAAATCCTCCTATATACCTTTAATTTTGTGTAAGAGAATCTTGCTTCTAGATTTTTGTTACTGACTTTGGTGAAGCGTGACCCTTTCAAGTACATGAAAAAATAACCTACTTTCTGTTTTAAAGGCAAACGGCAGCCATAAAGCATGTCTGATTAGAGCCCTGTTTACACATATGAGCACTGTACGTCTTAATCCGATTACAGCATGTGCATAAACAGACTCAAGCGTGAACAAATGCCCACAAACACCTACAAACTAAAACATAATCTTCACATGCATGTACATCTAAGCTCTGAAGCCATTGAACAGGTTTCTTCAACACATAAAATCCAATTGCCGATGGGTGATTAAAAAAAGCAATCTTTCAATTTGGTTCAAGGACTAAGAAACTTGCAGCGATTTCTTGCAACAGTGAAAAGATTCCTTCTGCCCAGAATGGAAGAATGTTGATAGGGGAAGAAAGGGGAAGGAAAGTGCATTTGTATGAATAGCTTGAAATGTGATTTATTCTTGGATTTCATGCCAGATTTGTCTAATGATTTTTAATTCACGGCGAGTTAGTGTCAGTATTTCCCGGTGCATCTGAACATGTCATAAACCAGACTGATTCAATTAGCACTGATGGAAAGATTTTAACTCAGCTCAGTCTGATGCAGAAAAGTAGACCGTGGATGCTGAAGCCAATACAGCCTTTTCAGTTTACAGTATTTAGTTCTTTTATAGCACTTTACCATTTTATGCTTGTTTTTCAGAGACAGATTCAAGACTTTTAGTATGTGAAGTGTACAGTTTGAAGGCCATGACACTGTATTGACTTTACACAGCTCTCGTGGGCTTTCTATGGCCCAGATTTAAGCTCATCTTGACCCACAAATTCAGTTGATTATGGGTGAGTTTAGAGCATACAATGAGGATATCATGAGTGAATGTGTATGAATTATTGTCATTGGTTCATTGGTTCATTTGAATATAGCACTTGCACTGCTATTGTCACTTTCATTTCATTTGTCCATTGCGTGAAAGAGAATCCATTTTAACATGTTTGCACATTTCCTGTGTTTTGCACAACCTGAGTGATCCTATTTAAGCCAAATGTGACGTATAAATTTCTCCGTTGTGATAGCAATAAAGACAATATTATCTTGTCTTAATTAGACCAGACAACGACAGAGACACACACAACATAACGTTTTAATGTCTGATCTGGTTTTGGCAAATCTGTTGTGATTTTGGCATTCAAAAATGTTGTTAAAGCTGTACTTTCAAAACACATGCTTTGGAGCTAACTTACAGATTATATTTGATTTCAATTATTATAGCGTTCATTTATCTTGCGCTGTGTGCTCCTCATTCCTACTGTTCTGTAACTTGGGATGCAACACTGAAATTTCCCCACTGTAGGACAAAAAAAGGATCTCTACATCTTAATCTTAACTTGTTCCTGGCTTTAAAACAGTTTGGATCATCACTAGTTTTCACATTTGCGTGTACTTTTGGCCTTTAGAACTTTTTCAGACAGAAAAAATAGAGGATCAATCATCTCTGAGCCCAAACCGTCAAATTGTAGCTCAAATGGCTCTTTTTTTGCAAGTATACAAACAATAACCTGTTTTACAGTAAGATAGCCAGACAGCTTGTTGTGGTCTAATTTGTTCACAACATTTTATAGATTAGATGGTGTCTTGGATAGTGTTGTACTTTGAGTTGCTAGATATGCATATGAATGGTGTTCAAGTTACAAAAAACAAAAAACAAAAATCACTCAAATCTTGAATATTGAAATAAAATACTTTAAAAGCACAATAGTGGAAATTCACTTGTTTTTGCAATGGAACATATTGATTGGATGGTCGTCATTTAGTTTTGATGTGTCAAAAATAGCGGTGGTTATTTTCAATATCACGTCAGACTGTGTCAACATTCAGAAAGGTTCCCCATCTATATTTAGCGTACAGTGTATACATAACATATTGCAATGAGGTCTCGTTTAGTGGTATCATTTTCTCTCTGCTCATTGATGTAAATGGCTCGAGCAGTTCAATAAAGAGGCTGCTCAGTGCTTCTTATAGATGTGGTGCAGCGCAGATGAGAACCGGGGAATCGCGCTTGAATTATTGAGCCCTTCTGATAAAAATAGGCATGGAAAGAGACCGTATGAAATATTCAGGAGCATATCTTAAACCAGTTTGAGAGTGTTTTCAGCAGACGAACAGCATGCAGCTCTCCTCACCCCCAGGAGGTAGACAATTTACATTACAAATTGGGTTTTTTTAAGTTTTGGGATAGTGTTTGTTTAACGTTCCCTGCCCACAAACTTTCATTGCAGATGGTTTGAAGAATCAGTCCACGAGATGAAAAGAAACAAAATTGTGTTCAGTTGTTTTGAAGTGTAGTTGTTAGTATCTCATCTCTATTTAATGCCAAGAGCAATGAGATGTGAAAAACAAGATAAGTCTGAAATCTGTTTGTACTCTCCAGCTGAAGCCAAATTCTGCAACAGGAGGCTCTTGATTGGTCAGTTGTTTAGGCTCGTATCTTGGTTTGTAATACCACATTATAAACAGCCGGATCACAGAATCATTGAGCGAGTAGCATAGCACTGTTTTATGTATATTCATAAATATAGATATAATTTATACCTATATACAGTCTTTGTTGGGAGTTCCTTGCCTTTATAGATACTGTAGATGTTGCAAATAGTTTAAGCACGTCACACAGAATGACGTGTATTATACCAACACATTTTAAACCTTTATATATTGTTTGGCTGTAAAGAATTTTGGGACTGAGAATTGCTGGAGACTGTAGATAAATGCATTTAATGTTGAAACTTGTCCGCCCTTTTCTGACTTCTCACCCAACGGTTGCCTTATGTAACTTTCATTGTGCTATTTTATTGAATTTTCCATCATGTTATATATTTTAGCCTCGTCTTATTAGGAATGACGCTGACATGACCTCTATTCACATCATTTGTAAAGTCTTTTACACAACTGTCAGGGACATCTATCAACAGCTGTGTAATCTGACAGTGTTTATTGATTTTAGTGAAAAGTGCAAAAACCATATAAAAAGGGCTAATAGAGATAGAAAAAGAGGGAGAATATCGATGAGACATAGCCAGGCGAGTAAATTGAACCTTTCAACGTATATTTCCGTCCCTATTTACTACAGCTTATGGGTAGACAGTGAATGAGTCTATTCAATACCACCACACTGGAATGTTAAAGGTCTAATGATCATTGTTCATTTGAGGACAGTGGAGTCAGGAGATGGGACGGAAAAACATACCATAATAATTATTTTTATTGATCACAGTTGGTGCCAACCACATAAACGGTCCCAATGATTTCAGATAGACTCAGCTATGGTCAATACATTCCATGGAACCGATGAGTCATACAAGGACAGCCCTGGCTTTCACCTCATTTTAGAGATTTATATGGCAGCTGCATTTAACTAATGGGTCCTGGAAGTGAAATTACCAACAATGTAATTCTCCCATGGATGGAATTTCAAAAAGATACAAAATATAGAATAACAATAATCACAATACATAAGAAGCAGTATTATGTATGTAATGGTATTTAAAATACTTTCTTCGGACAGAAATAAATGCAAACTGGTCTGGCTATTGCTGGTATAATATTAGACTTAAACGTATGATCACAGCCAAAATTACCATGTCTTAATAATCTAATCATAATTACTATTATTGTATAACGCTTTTCAGGACTCTTAAAGATGCTTAACTTGTCATTATTCTTTCACTCCATACACAGTGGTGAAAAACTACTACTGTAGCCACAGCTGCCCTGGGGCACACTAACAGAAACCAGCCAACCAGCATGTGCATCAGCCCCTCTGACAACCACCATCCATTCTCAAACACACACAACCATTCTCAAACACACACACACAGACACACGCACACACACACCAGACTCATTCCAGGCAATGTGAGTGAAGTGTCTTGCCCAAGAACACAATGACAGTTTGGCACTTTACAGCCACAGCCGCCCCACTGTGGTGTTCCCAGAGGTCTCCCATCACAGAATAAACCAAGCCCTGCCCTGTACATCTTCAGAGCTATGACAAGATCTGGTTTTCGCCAGAAAGTAGTTTTCATGATTATTTTACCCTGAAGCAAACACTTTCACAAAACTAAATCCATAAGAGTTTTAAAATGTGTAAGACTTATGCATCTGTCAGACTTTTAAGACATTTATTACATCAAGAAGATTTATGGAATTCTGTGGCAACCATTAATGCATATCCTAATTCTTACAGGAGTTTCATCTTATTATGTGCAGAAAAAGTGATTCTAAGCATATTCACCACTCTCTTACGAACATTCTAATTATTCACAGCAATGAGTATGTGAACACTTTTCACAACTAAGATGAGAAAAAATGTTAAAAATGACACAGAATATAGGACAAACAAACAAGAACAGAGTTGTACTAGATTTTTTTTAAATAATTCAGACTTCATTTAGATTCAGAGTAACTGGAAGAACTAATCAGCTCTCAGTTTGGCTATAAGTACAACTTTTACTTAAAACTGCTGAATGAATGAAAAGTCTATTTTTCTTTTCCTCAAACTATAGATGTTCAAAATCTTAGCTTCATATGGGAAAGTAATCATTGGTACAAAAGCCCCCAAAACAAACTTTTGACATGAAGTCCCACCTACAGTAACAAACTACCTTCCAAGCAACACCATACCTTAATTAAAAAACTGCATGTGAAATGTGACCCCTCAGACCTGAAGATAAGCAGGCCAGGGTTGGTACTGTGATGGGAGACCTCTTGGAACACCAGGGGCTGCAAAAAGCCAGATTGTTGTTGTGTCCTTAGGCAACACACTTCACCCACATAGTATTAGTCATAGTGATTGGTGATGCACCACTCTGCATGCAGGTGCAGCTCCTCACCTTTGGGTTTGACTTTGAACGCAGCAAAAATCTCAATCCTCACGTCGCGTCTGGACGGAAACACTCAGACTGGTGTTTTTCCTGGACGAGCCCCCGCGGTGTCTGCCCCATCTCTTTCACCGTCACAGAGGAGCCGGTGAGGGGTTCAGGTGAGGTTATGTGCCCATTCTCCAACACAGTGTCAACTGATGGATGAGTGCAGAGAAAGTGGCACTGAACAAGAATAAAACAGGACAGTAGGGAGCGGGATGCTGTCAGGGAGAGAAGGATGACCCACAGTATGCCCAAAGGTGCTGTAAGAGTACATGAACCAATGATCAGACTGTGAAGAGGTAATTTAGGCTGTAGCTGCTCTTTACACTCAACAGCACAAACAGAAGCATGTGGAGGAGATGTGCAAAAGTGATAATAATTATAAAAAATAATACGTAATTGTTCCTTTTTTTTTAAATCATCATGAGGGAAATGGAGATGTGGGGAAGAACAAGGGGACAAAAAGTCAAATGTATGCAAATGCTGCATGCCAACCATTGCAAAAAGGTAAATACAATGTAACACTTGAATAAAAATGTATCACAAAAAAATAATAATGCAACATTTTCTAAATTCAATACACAGTGCTGATAAACTGCTCTAATAGTCAAAGAAGCAAGGCCCCTCTGACCACCACCGACGATTCACACACACACCAGACTCATTCTAGGCAATGTGGGTGAAGTGTCTTGCCTAAGGACACAACAACAGTTTGGCACTTTACACCCGCCCCACTGTGGCCCCTGTTGTTCCCAGAAGTCTCCCATCACAGTACTAACCAGGCCCTGCCCTTCCAGGTTTCCTATACACTGTACGTTTGACAACTTAAGGCAAAATGGCTCACTTAGGTCCAGGGAGTGTACTTGTGTTCCTTTAGCCTGCAGGTCATTAGTCATAAGGCAGATTCATAATTTCCATTGGTGACTGGTGTGTTCGTCTATAGGTGTGCTAATAGTATTTTAATAAACACACTCCGTTAGAGTATCCCCTGCAGCTTCACATCCTGCAGTTTCACCCGTACATGATATTTTCTCTAATAACCATAACCAATGGGGATACATAAACAGCGAAAGAGGTGAAATGGGCTCAAACGTTGACATAAAAACTAACTGCAAGAAGAAAATAAGGCAAATGCATGATCTCAGATATCAAGACATATTGTTGCACAGAAGAAAAATATTTTGAATGCATGCGATTATTATAATGTTGCATCTAATGGAAAGCAATGACGGCGACGGCAGGAAGATGACACTCAATACATGAGATATGTTCATTGCCTGATTTTGCCTAAAGGTAAACTGTGTTGCTTTTCTGTTGGCCACCTGCCCTGTTTCCATGGTAATTTTTACACGCTCGACGTTGCATTAAACATGTTCATTGGCCATTTCTAGTCATGGCTGGTTATGTTACACACACAAAAAACAGTTTATTAATAACAAATCTGTGACAAAATGACATGAGGATTGAGTGCTTCGGCGATCAAAAAATTTAGAACAAAAGTGAGGAATCAGATGCTCCTCCAGGATACGTGGGATAATAGTATGAAGAACATGGAGATAAAGATAAAAATCCCTTTATTACTATAGGGACTTAATAAATACAATAATAGTAATAAGGTTTTTTTTATCTTACAAATCAAAGGGCCTCAGACCTCTTTGTTCTGCACAAATCTGGAACAGTCTTGTCCCTTGAGTTACATGTATTTTTTTTATTTTATTTTTTTTATCCCTTTCCTATCTTTAGATCATCTTTTCCAGACAAAAAAAAGTGACAAAGAGAAGACCACCCTCTCAGCTCTCAACCTAATGGTCAAATAGTGACTTACAGGAATCTATGCAAAATTCTGACAAAGACATTTTTGTTTTGTTCAAATAATATTACAAAATTCTATCTGTTGGGACTAACAAAATATTATTATCGGATTGGATTGGATTTATTTTTGGATGATTGTTTATGTGATGAACAAAAAGGATTTGGCTGAAGCAACTTTCTTATGTAAGCCCATCTTGACATCAGTATTCATGAATATATAAAATTTGGAATCCCAACTTTTAAGTGAACCGTACCCTCCAGCAAAACATTATACGGTCTTGTGCTCAGGCTGGATGTGGCTTTTATGTGTTTATTTTGCTCTCATACTCTCTTTATTGTGACCAATTTTAAGTAGCCTACTGTCTGTTTCAGATTTACGTTGTTCTTCTTTGGGTTCTTTTGGTAAGTTTCACTCTGCAAGTTTCCTCTTTTTCTGGTGGGCTTCATTTGGATGCGGCTCAGACTGGGGAGAAGACAGGAGGTGAGCGAATTATATCGTTATGTAGGAGGATGGGGAGGATGGAGTGATGGGAGAAAGGAAATAGGAGACAGGAATAAAATGGTTGTACGTGTATCCGTGCGCGGCGGCATAGAAAGGGGAAAGCCCGGCAGATCTTATCTACTGGGGAAATTGCAAAGCGGACGATTTATTGCTTCAAGTGTAATTGGGTTCAGCCAATACCAGGTGGGGGGAGAGAGGGGATCTGAGGTTACTAGGGATGACTCCTGAGTCCAGACTGGGAATGACTCCCTGGTCTAGACCCGGGATGTCACGATTTCAACAATTAGAATCAGGATTTCAGTGAGAAGGAACATCAGGATTTGAGAATTATTCACAATTAATGAATCTTTAACCAATTCATCACAGCAACATACATCATATCAAACTTCTGTTGCAAAAAATCGGCTTGAAGTAAATCACACTATTTATCTTCATTTCAGTTTTTCATTCGTGATTCGATTGTTCTATGATTGACTACTGAAAAAGAAAAAAAGTCTAACCCCCTATTCCTCTCACAAGAAATTATTTTTTAGTAAGTAGTCTGTATTATGCATCATAAAGGATAAATAATATAGACAGCTTGTGGCCCACCCCATTCGAAGAAAAAATCTACAACTATGGGTGCCTCCCAAGTGGCACCTCAAGCAGAAAAACCTCAGTCTTAAGTCATCATGCCGAATCCACAGCAGTTTAACAGACCTGGTTAAAAAGAAAAACCTCATTTCAGTGTTGAGCCAAGAGCCGTGTTTTGAACTGGGGTCTGAAGCAGTTTTGAGTGCTCTATATGTCAAATGGTCTCACGGTGTATTTCCACTTCCACTTTAGCGAACTATAGCGAATCACGTCAGAATGCAAAGATGACAGCCTGCCTCCTTATGGCCCTGATTGACAGCCAACTGCCCAGCACCTGTTCTGTTCACTTGGTCGTTTTTGGCAGTGAAAGCATTTGCAAAACAATACAATATAGGTTATCTAAAAACTCACAATTATCTTTTTGTTCCCAGGGTTTACGATCAACAGAATAAGGTAATCACCTTGAGTTCAGACCAGGGTATTGCCGAAAGAAGCGGGACAAACTCCATCGCAAAACAAGGGCTCCAGTGATATAACAGCAGAAAAGGAAGCTGCAGAAGTGCTAATGAGACTCTGGGAAAATCCTCCATACTTAGCAGCTCTGTCTCACGCGGGTGGAGTGGTTCTGGATTACATGGAAGCACTAATATTAGCCTTGTTATAAGCACTGTAGATAAATCCAGTCTGCTACTAAATTTCTGCAACGCTTGGCTACTTTTGTAAGGATTATGTTGTAAAAAGAGGAATAGCTTTGCATTGTGACGGATTGACAAGGATAGAGATCAGGGTTTTGTGAGTATATACGCTGATAAGAAGTGCTGTAATATGTATATCGTGAAAATCAACTTTTTGAGGTTTTAACCACCTTCCAACATTGTTCCCTCATCCAAATCAGACCTGGAAATATTTTTTGATCCATCCATCCATGCTAATGTCGGGATCTTCTGGCACAAACTTGCAACTCCACACCCTCTCTCTAAAAGCTTCTGTCTCAGTCGTGTTATAGAATGATGTCATTGTGCCACTATGACATCACACTCAGAGCAGTTTTTGCCTTTAAAACAAACATTCAAGGATTTTCTGTAAATTAGTTCAAGTTTTAAATTAACAAATAATAGCATAGGGACAGGGCCCGCCAACATGTTTTCCTTTGAAACTTCTTTGACCTTATTTCTACATTATTATTTCACTAAAACATGACAAATAACCAAAAATAAGGCCAAATATGTCTTCTTTAAATCATCTTTCTCTTTAAACCTTCAGCTTTTACAGCCTTTCGTTGAAGCATTGGTTGTGTTCCATAACAAAACGATTCAAATGAATGACAAGACAATTTGTGTCCATGTGAAAAATTTCTGTTTGAATGTTTAAATTCCCTAGTCATTCCATAATGTCAATAGGAACGCTTTGGATGACGATAGCAGCGTAACACAGTGCTTCTGAGGTTTCCCTGGTGCAGCACCGATATATATTTATATATTTATGAATGTGTGAGAGCAGCCCACCTCCTCCGCAGTGCGATTCCCCGCTCCCTCAACACAAAGGCACACTGCAGAACGGAGAAGCCTGGTCCTGCATACCAATCAGCAGATAACAGTCCCGACAGCAGGAGAGACCAGGGAAACATGGGACAACACCCACATCATTTACACTCACTCTAGTTGTATGCAATCACAGGTAACAATGCTGCAAGATTAGGCGCAATTGAATCAAAATTGCAGTTTTGGTGGCCACAATTTGCAGAAAATGCAACAAAACAAAAGAAATCTGAAACGCTTTCATTATTTTTCCTTCCTTTTTGCACATTCTGATCCTATCTCTGCCAAGTCTGGCATATTAATTTCTCCATTGTGAGATCAATAAAGTATCTTATCAATGCTAACCTGCTCCATGACACCCAATAGGGAAGTGCTCATATTGTTTGGGTCCATTCACATTGTAATATAATGTAAATAGAGCCACATTTAATTAGTAACTCACTCTGTATAATCTGTCTTGCTTATTACAACATAACCTTGATATAAAAAAAATCCTACATCATGCCTCAAAATGTATCTGTCTATGGTTGCAAAATTGTTTGTCGGTCAGCTTTACTGATAGACTGTAAAGCTGGGATGCTCATCACGTATGCAGCTAAATATATGATGCTTGGAGGGATGTGGTGAAATGCATCCGCCTCCCGGCTCTCAGCTCTGCCGTCAATCATCTCCGTTCAAAGGGGTCCTCGTTCCTAGGCTTCCCCAGCGAATGAGGCGTGTCGCTGGGAGGGCAAACGGGGGGGAGGCGCGGGGCTGGAAGATTCTACAGCTCCCTGCTCAGGCCTGATAACGCTATCGACCGCTGCTAAAAATGGACGCAGAATTGATTCCCAGCTCATGAGTGTGTCTGATTTGAAAGCACAATTATTCCAGTCTACATACGCTTTGCTCTGTGCTGTGCAGACAGGAGGCTTTTGAATAACTTGAATGAGTGAAATGAAAGTCAAAGGGAAGAGCTGGATGTGTCTTTGTTGACGTTTGATATCCTGCAGTGGTTTTGTGAAAGAGGAGGGAATTCATAGACCACCTGGATACATTTTGTTCAGGTGCAAACTTAAAATGAATCGACTCAACTTAGGGATAACTTCAACTTTCTGCCACTCTCCAGAATAATAAAATGTATATCTTAAACTATATGAACAAAACAAGAACTTATCAACTTCCTCAAACTTGCAGAACTCTCATTTATCTGAGATTAAAAGGTTGTGATCTGGAACTGGTCATTGGTTTGTGATTATTGAATTTACTGGGTTTGAAATGTTTGATTCCCTGATCTATTGTTGGCGAATTGACTTTGTAAATTCTGAGATGACTACTGTTGAGATTTAGGGACACAACAGCAGAAAAATAAATTGAATGGAGAATATCCCCATGTGCTTCTGTAATTCAACAAAAAAAATAAACTTGTAATGGTTATAATGTTAATGATTATGGCCCACAGCTTGTAAATACACCAAAGAAATATTTAGAAAATTGACTGTGAGCCATAGTCCTCCAAATTATAACCAGCAAAGGCTTGGCATATGGTTGGAATTGAATTTGAAATTACAGAAATAAATGAACTTTTGAACAATAATCTAATTCACAAAGTTTCATCTGTAGAAGTGCCTCAACTCCTCAAACCCAAATATAAACGTGGAGTTTTTGAATGGGACTGCTTATTGAATGCCAATTTGTGTTTTCACAGTCACAACCATAAGTCATTGAGTAAATTAAGTAGCTGTGTAAGATCACTCTGAAATTAGACTAATGTAACTTTGCTTGGCATAGAGCTCATCTCCAGGAGCTTAGACAAAGAAAACCCTACACCAGAAATATTGCATGTATGACGGTATTTTTTTGCTGGTTGAGAGAAATGTTCTTTGAATTTTGAATATGAATATAAGTTATTCCCACCCCTGCTCACATGCCTCCCTCCTGAATGGTCAAAATAATAATAGCACTACGTTGATTGTCATACAAGCCCCTCCCCATTGGTTTATATCTATCTTACTGGCTGTGGTTATCCATGACTTTTAACTCGTTTACTTTACATTATAGTACAGGGCCACGTAACCAAAGTGACTGACATCACCTGGATCACATTGTGCAAAACTGATCTGTTAACCAACATTGATCAAAAACTTGAACTTGTTTTAGCTTCATCTTCGTTATAACATCAAGAATTTGCATTTTCCTCAGACTTGCTACATGTTTTACAAGCTACGGAACAATATACTTAAACAAATGAATGAACAGAAATACAAAATATAGTTAGTTCTGTGCATTTCTGCTGTCAAATTGCATTCATTACAACTTACTTACACAACTATCATTTCATATATTTTATTTCCACACATACATACAATAATAAAGTTATTAAAAAAGACAACGACCCCAAAGTAAAGATGTTGTATATATCAATGTGTACGGCCAAAAATATACACATATAATCATACATTTTTATATCCTTGGACCAAGAAGACAGGCCATTCCAAGTGCGTGACTGTTGTCTCGCCTTAGATAAACCGGGCGTGGCTCTGAGCTCTCTCTTTCATCTCTGTCCTCATCTCCTCCTGTCTGCCCTTGACTGCAGCTGTAAATCTAACTCCATCGTCGCTGATTGGAGATAATGCCGTCACTTCAGACTGCACAGGGGCAAAATGGCGTCAGCGTTCCGTTTGATTTGGTTTGGTGTCGGATCATTTTGGGGAGGCGAGATGGGAGGGCATGATTTGAACAGCTCGGGCACTAGATCACAGTGTATTTGGAAGAATAAAAATGTCAGTCTTCATTGAAACCACTATGAGAAGTTATAGGTGTATGTTTAAAGAGACTTTGAGGAGCGGTGGGTGACTTTGAAATCTTTCTTGAGCTTTAGCTTGAGCCATTATCTCAGCCTGGGCTAACTGGATATACACCTATTGTGCTTGTTGATATGGGAGTTTAAGGCTTTAAAACTTCTAGACTCAGAATAGTTGCAGCCGAAGCAAGAGGGCTGCTTGACCTGTGAGTAATGTTTATTTCTATCGCGCCTTTCACAGACCAGAGTCACAAAGCACTTTACAATTGTTGTGGGCATTTGTCTCTCACTCCACACAGAGATGGAAGCGGAGTTCCTGTACAAGAAGAGCATGCCAGACCTATTGTGGGGGAAACCGGACAACCAGGAGGAAACCTACCACTTCTCTGTGGTAAACCTAAACATTTTTAAAACCTTCACCCTTTGATGCAGTCCCTTCCCTTGGTATAACTGTCACCGATAAGATTTCCTATGGTTTCTTAAGTTTGTTGAGGATTTGAATTTGTTGCGTCTGATCAGGAATTTGAGGGGGCAGGTCTTCATGGCTCTTGCATTCAAAAAAACATCTCTCCATTTTCACAACTTGAGCCAACATCTCAGCTGGGGCTAACTGGATATACGCCCATTAATCTTGTTGATATGGGAGATCAAGGCTTTAAAACTTCTAGACAGAGAAAAGTTGCAGCTGAAGCAAGATGGCTGCTGACCTGTGAGCTCCACATGAACTCTGTGGTTAACCCGATGCAGAGCCATCCTGCTGTTGGGAAGGACGAGGCCCTGAGCCTGGCGGTTATTATGGCAGAGTTGAAAGCTTTATTAATTAGGGCTCGTTCGGGTGGTACTGATGCATGGATGAATGCAGATACACAACTGGTATTTTTTTTCAAACGTGTGTGTGAAGATATGTGAGATGTGTCCTGCTGGTTTGAAAATCATTTAATAGATGTACGTATAGATAGATAGATAGATAGAAAGATAGAACTGTTCACTTCTTTCTTGAGATGGAACCTCAACCATGTGTTCCTTCTTCATAATGGCATCTATTTTTATTAAGTGCTCCACTCCCACCCCCATGCTGCAGAGTTGGGATGTTGTTCCCAGCTTTCCCCTTTTTCTACCGAATGTCAACAAGTCATTATATAAATACAGTGGGTTTTGGATTATAATCAGTTCCACTTTAGACCACTAGCATGCCTTCAAAAATCAAGTCTTTCTTTGACTTCGAGTGCTATTTTAGATTATTGGCCAGTTCTTTACAGAGCTGTTGTTCAGCCCATGTTTGTCCTGGTTTTTTTCTTTGGATAAGGACATATTCTCATCAGCTTAAGCCAACATCTGCAAATTCACAAGTCCTTGTTCTATAGCTTTTGTTCTGGGTTTGACAATTTGGAACAAAACATGGCTGGATACCCCGCTTTCTGTGTGGAGTGGGAGACAATTGCCCACAATTGTAAAGAGCTTTGTGAGTCTTGTTTGTGAAACTAACCCTATATAAATAAAGATGACTTACTTACTGACTTACTTACCTACTAAAGTTGAATGTGGCGCCTTTAAAAAATGTTTTACTTTCACCCAGATCAATCCAGATCTACAATTAGGGACATCTGACAAAAAAGAAAAGCCGGGTGTTGGAGATATGGAGTCTTTAAATGCATAGCAGTGTCCCTCCAATGACAATGAGTGAGGACAATTACCTTCCTCACTCAGTGTTTTGGTATTTAGCCAATATGAAAGAAGTGAAATTAGAGCAGAATACATTTCGCAAGCTAGGTTTGTCAAGACAAAAGCATCTCTTTAAAACTGACATTAATTCAGCGCAGACATTTTCAGGCATGTTAGTGGGTTTAATACATGAATTATTACATTGGATCCAGTTTGTTGTAACTTTGTTCTTTCTGTGCCGGCTCTGCCTCTCACACTTAGCACCTATGTGGGTGGGAAAGATGCCGCCAACATCACCCTGAACAAAGAGAACATCATTATCCGATTTTTACATAATGTGCTCACGTGTGCTGAGGTCCAGAGTGGAGGAAAAGCATTTATTTTTTAAGCAGAAACTATCATTGCACCCTCTGGTCTCTAGCTTCCATCTTGAGAATTACATAACTCCGAAAGCTCTGGTTGGCGAACGGGGGATTTGCATGGCTAAATTACATAATACTGCACAGGGACTTTAATGTATATTTTAGAAAGAATTAAATATTCACGAGCAAAAAGCTGCTTCACTCGTCATGCGGCGTTTTAAGGAAGTAAAATAAGTGATACATTATTTATCAGCTGAGGTTAAGTAGAGCTGATGTGAAGAAGCCATTATTGTCAGGGAGAGCGACACAGAAGTAGAAACACCATTTTGAAATCAGAGTAATTAGTTTATGGGGTAATCTCAGAATAGCATAATAATCTACAATATTTTACTTTTTTGTTATGTTATAAAATAAACAACAGAATACAAACACACGGGTCCAGGACAACACTACAAAGGAAGAAACACAACAATGGTGAAGAGCAGGGAATCACACTCACAACTCAGACGGAAACACAGAACCTGCTATAAAAATGCACCAGCAGAGAGATTTTGTGTTTAAGATTTCCAAAACATTTATTTTAATTCATATTCATTAAACTGGTCCAGTAGGGCGACAGTAGCTCAGTTGGTAGAGCACTGGCCTTTGAGCCTGAAGGTCGTGGGTTCAAGCCCACCACGGGACCTTCTCCACCGACTCCTACTGATGACTGCTGTCGTTGTGTCCTTGGGCAAGACACTTAACCCTGCATTGCCTGAATCCCCCGCTGAAAAATCAAGGCTGTATTGTCACTGACAGAGCAGCCGTCCTCCTGTGGACTCACCACCTGCAGAGGATCAGTGAGGGGCTGGTGCTAAGTGAATTGGGTGCAGCTCTGACTGCCACCCCCCCGACCCAGAAATGGATTAAGGGGAAGAAGATGGATGGATGGATGGATAAACTGGTCCAAGCAACGTGCTTTGAATAACACAAAAAACATGGACACAATGGGAGCAGGTGACATGGGTCGTAAGGGGAATCGATCCCACGACCATCAGTGCACTACCAACTGAGCCACTGTCGTCCCTGTATGAACCGTGCCATACCAAAAAAACTTGCCTTACCTTACCTTGCATTGTTGAGTTCTGTCAAAATAGTTTAACATATTATTTGTATGCAACAGTATGAAAATGTTGAAAAGTTAAGCGAAAACTATTTAACATTCATAAAAAAGTATTTACCGGAACATTTTGAGGGCAAGCTACCTTCAGAGATAATGTCCATGCAGAAAGAATATAAATGCTAAAGTTATGCTTGGGTTTTGGTTCATTACTTGAAATGATCCTAATAGGAGAAGATGAAAGCCGCACACGGCCTGTTCCCAGATTCACATCCCTGATATAGAAATGCTGCTACTAATGGCTCTTAGTAGCAAAACTGAAGGAGACTCACAATATAAGAAAACTCCGGAAAGTAGCTTCTTGTAGCAGTCAGTATAGACTGAATATGCAACATGAATTAGCTATGAATAGTTACATACAGTACAGTTACATACAATACACACAAATACAGATGATGCTCGGGAAATTGGATGTAGACTCATTACATGCAAGTGACATATGCCAAGTCTTTATTTGTTTTCTTTGAAATGATTATGCTGCACAGGCTATTCTAAATGTCTGAGATGTTAAATTTGGGGGTTTTACAAGCTGTGAGCAAATTATCAACATGTTTTGTGGTCATGCGTGCACTTTGGAAATGTTCTATGGCTTAAATGTGGTTTGTTATACGGCTCTTCACAGTAGTCCATCCATCCATCCATTTTCTTCCGCTTCATCTGTTGCCGAGTTGCGGGAGCAGCAGTCTGCCCAGATTTCCCTGTCCACATCCTACAGCTCATCAGGGGGGACCCCAAGGCGTTCCCAGGCCAGCTGAGAGTCATAGTCCCTCCAGCGTGTCCTGGGTCTTCCCGGGGTCTTCTCCTGGTGGGACATGCACGGAACACCTCCCTGGGGAGGCATCCAGGCGGCATCCGGAACAGATGCCCGAGCCATCTCAACTGGTTCCTTTCGACGTGGAGAAGCAGCGGTTGAGCACTATGGCCTTGGATTGAAGGTACTGATTCTCATCCCAGCCGCTTCGCACTCGGCTGCAAACCGTCCCGGTGTGGGACATGGCCTTTTAATGCACCCTTGTTTTTATTGCATGTTTTTATTAGATTTGTGTTTATCATTACTGCATGACTTCATTGATTGTTTTTATTTAACGCATGATTTTATTGGGTATGTGTTGAAGTTATGTGTGCGGTGTAATGGAGTGCAGGCCCACCCACAAGTCTGTCATTGGCACTGCGCACCTGCGGTACATGTAGGACAATTATGACAGACTTTAAAAGTGCTGGGAGGACATGGCAAGGAGCGCAAAAAGAAGGAAAGGGAAAAGGCACGGGAGCTACAGCGCCGCGGGACAAGCCACAGCGCCGCGGGACAAGCCACAGCGCAGCGATACGAGAGAGCAGAACACGGGGCGGCACAGCACACTACCGGGACCTGGACCACAGTAGTCGCCTTCGCCTCACGAGTCCACAGAGAACACCACGAAGCTGAACTACCGCAGAAGGCAGAGGACGCTCTGCCTTTGCGTGTAAGTATCTTAACACATTGAGTAGTGGTGTTCAAGAAGTAGCCTTTGGCGGGGGGACTCTTTGGGGCGTGTGTGCGCTTTCTGTTTGGTTGTGCTCTGCCTCCAGGGTCCGTGGTGAAAGCTCGGCCTCGCTGGACCCGGCTCGCTAGAAGAACCTGGACTGACCAGCTACGCGTTGGGACCTGTTTTTTAATTGACCATTTTAATCTCCTCTTGCACTGACTGGTTTTATGGCACCCGCCTGCTCATTTTAACATTTTTTTATTGTAATAAATCTTTATTATCGTAGTACCTGGTTTATTTTGCACTGCTCACTCCAGTGATTTTATACCTGTGTTTTAAAATAGGTCCTAGGTCCTCAACCTAGGTGGCGTTGCTGACCTTTTAACTTGTAATTTGGTTTTATGATAAATTAATTTATTCCTTTCCTCGGTCACAGAATCTGGCGTTCGCTGGCAGGATCACAGGTTCGTGAGCAGTGTTTTAAACCAGAGTTTTTATTTATTTTTGGAAGTTTTTAACATAAATTTTTAATCATGATGATGATGCCAATTTACCCAGGGGCTCCATGGGTGCCTAAATTTGAAGGCCAAGATGGGAATTTGAAGTACTCTGAATGGAAGGAGCAAATACAAGGTCTTTTGGAGTCTAACAATTTGGCTGAAGCTCAAAAAGTTAAAATTGTAATTGGGGCATTGTCTGGGCTGGCTAGAAGGCAGATTAATGTACTGGCTGAGGATGAGCGTGACCGGGTTACCAAAGTGTTTGCAGCACTTGATCAGCTTTATGCGAAAATCATCCCTCTGTCTGTTGTACGGTCTCAATTTTTTGGTTGTGTGCAGAAGCCGGGAGAGCCTGTTCAATCGTATGTACTGCGTTTAAAGGAGCTGTATCGTAGGCTGGAGGAACAAGATACAGAACAGGCCCCGACAGACTCTCACCTGAGAGACCAGTTCATGCTTGGCCTGGAGGATGGCGCCTTATTGCGGGCACTAAAGAGAGTTGTCCGCTTGGCCCCAGACACCACGTTTAGTGCCATACAGCAAGAGGCCCTCATTCTAGAGGAAGAAAACATGGGCTCAAGGTCACCCCACGCTACCTGCGCTGCAGTAAGGGAACATAACCCCTCTAGATCTCACCCACAGGCTGAATTGTGGAAGCAGGAGCTAAAGCGGGAGATCGTAGACGAACTGAAGGACTTCACTCGTGAACTCCTCCGGGAGTTGAGACCAAACAGCCCTGTACACGTGCCCATACATCGCAACGCCCCCCAGCGCTCAACCGAAAGAAGGTACAACCCTCAGTTTGCTGACCGACGGGATGAAAGAGGTAGACCCATTTGCAGGAAGTGCAATTTGCCTGGCCACATTGCCAGATTTTGCAACATGGCTCCAGCAGATCAGCCGGTTTTAAACTAGATCACCCTACTGCCGAGGCCTATGCAGTGGGGTCTGGTCTGGGAGGAGACCAAAGGGCCACAACAGCTTTAGTGGGAAACTGCCCTTATGTGGAAGTGTCAGTAGGAGGCATTAACATGGAGGCACTTTTAGACACTGGGTCACAAGTTACACTGATACAGCAAGGTTTATTTTTGAAGCATTTCCCCAGAGTATAGTGTAAACAATGTGCCAGCCTATGTTAAACTAAAAGCAGCAAATGGCTTAAAGATCCCCTGCATAGGGTACGCGCTGATGGACTTTAAAATCGAGGGCGTTGCAATCAATCAAAAAGGTGTTTTTATTGTGACCGATGAATGCTCTTCAAATTCCTTCATAATTGGCATGAACATTATTAGATCATGTTGGGATGCTGTTTTTAATAACCCAGAGGAGCCTTTGTCATTCTCTTGTCAAAGCCCAGGGTCCCAGCAAGCGTGGAGAGATGCTTTCACCCTGTGCCAAAAGACCGCTGTCTGCACTGAGGATGGGTTCAGAGGATATGTCTGGCCAGCTCAAAGGCGAGGAGTCAGGATCCCTGCGCGGAGTGAGATTGTCATCTGGGGACGGACCAGAGCTGGACCAGCGGGGAAGGACTACTGTGGCCTAGTAGAGGCCCTTGAAGAGACTAGCGCTGTTTGTGTAGCCCGCACGCTAGTGTTCGTCAGAGACGGTAGGATCCCTGTCCGCCTTAGAAATCTGAATAATTTCCCCATTTCACTTGGACGCTACCAGAAGATTGGCCGCCTGTATCAAGTGGACAGCTCAGATGTCTATGGTGCGTGCGATGTAGACCTGATCCCCAATGGCGATGGCGAAATTGAGGTTGGGCTGGTAGAAGCAGGGGGACCTGGAACTGAGACGTTTGATATGGAAGCCCCCCTTGATAGAACAGATTTGACGCCAGAACAATCTGACAGGCTGGCCCTGCTCTTACATCATCATCATCAAAACTTTATTACAGACTCAGGGTCCAGGATAAGACACATAACACATAACACACATCACATAAAAACACAAAACAACACATGTAATCACAACAATAAGCCTCACTTCTCAGAGCAAACAGCTGTACCAGTGTCTCCACAGATCTGACTGGTACCGCATGGCACTGAATTTGACATTTGTCAGGCTTATGACAATACAATTCTGGCTTTCATTGAGCCGACAAATAAAACTGTACATCAAACATCGCATGGCGGCCTGGAATGTCCTTATTCCAGCTGACACAAACAAAGTACTTGCACTTTCCCATCGTGGCTTTTTCAATAAAATCCTCAGACAGTCATTGTATGCCACATTGAGTTTGCGGATGGTTGCTTTTTTGTATTTGGTCCATAAATGTGCCGTGTATAATGACGTACAGTATGCTTTAAAAAGTGTCTTTTTCACCTGCGCTGTACAGGCACCAAACTTGCGCACCAGCATGTTCGCCTGAACGTACAACATACGACATTGCCTGAGAATGTCCTCATCATCAGACAGATCATCACAAATAAAATGGCCCAAGTATTTATATTTGGAACATACACTTAGTTCAACACCACACAATTTAAATTGGGGAAAGTTTACATTTACATCATCTTTAGTTCTACATAACATTATCATACTTTTGCTTGCATTATACCTTACATCATACTCTACACCATACTTAGAGCAGACATTGAGAAGGTCCTGTAGACCTGCACTACTAGGGCTGAATACAGCAAGGTCATCCGCATACAACAGATGATTTACCTGGATTGGCCCAATCATACAGCCCGTTTTACATGCACTTAACTCTAAGGACAGATCATTCATATACAGGGAGAATAAAACAGGAGAGAGAATTCCTCCCTGCCGGACACCATTACTAACAGAGAATGGATCCGACATGGATCTACCCCATCTCACCTGCATTACCTGATGGGCATACCAGTATACTAAAACTCTCACAATATAACGAGGCACCCCTCTCTCGTTCAGCTTTGAGAATAATTTCCAGTGATTTACCCGATCAAATGCTTTAGATGCATCGATAAAACACAGAAGAACAGATGATGTTTGACTTTTATATTTTCTTATTATTTCCTTGAGAGCAAATATGCATAAATCTGTACCATGTTTAGATTTAAAGCCAAACTGGTTGTCTGTGGAGCAGATATAATCTTGTAATCGAGATAACAGTATTTTCTCCAAGACTTTAGACAATATGCTTGCCAGTGCGATTGGTCTATAATTGTCCAAACTACCCATTCTACCAGCTTTATCCTTTAAGACTGGGACAAGCGTGACAGAGAGAAGTGAGTCTGGGAGAATTCCATGTGTCAAACAGCTAGAGAAGCAAATGGCCAGCAGAGGACAAAGTCTTTTGCTGGCATGTATCAGGTGCTCAGCATAAATGTTATCAGCACCACAGGACTTATTAGCCGGTAACTTTTGAATTGCTTGATCCACCTCATGGGCACTTATGGGTACATATTCACTTTGGTCAATTGTGCCAGCATTAAACATATCACTGTGGACACAATTGAACAGATTATAATAATGTCGTTTCCAGCATCCAACTATGTTTTCTGAGCCAGAGATACCATCTACAGTGCAAGGTAGAGATGTTTTACTACTGTTGAGATTTCGCACCTCTTTCCAAAAATCCATAATATTGCTGGATGTAAGTTTACTGGCCAATGAATCTGACCTCATACTTTGTTCATTTCTTGAGATAAATCGAATAGCATATTTGTATCTGGCATTGGTAATCTTTTTATTCTCAAAAATAGTGCCATGTCTCGGTCTCCCTGCTACAGTCCATTCTCTTGTAGCTTCCCGTGCTTCCTCGTAATACCCAGCTACATACATATTCCAGCCTGGTCGCTTTTTGTGATTATGTTGAACTTTTTTATAAAAACATTCACTACTTTTAGACAAAACACTGATAATATTATCATAAAAACTACAGATATCCATTTTATGGTCCACTTCAACACAATTAGTGTCAGTACATCTAATAGCATTGTGTGGAACATGTATACTGCTTAAAAGTTTGTCAGATCTAGTAAAATAGGACAGGAGGTCTTCCTGTGTACAAGCTGTCCAGTCCAGCCTCCCCTGCTTAACTGGGCCATTGTGTGTTGTCAGTCCTGGTAACTGGTCAACGTGTATATTAAAAGAGATAGGAATATGATCTCCAGTAACAACACTGTAAAGTATTTGCATAGATGCCAGGGAGACATGTGCATCAGCTGTACTTATACAGTGGTCCAACCATGAGGTTGTATGCCAAGCCTCACTAATATATGTGTAGCTCTTTATAGGAAGTAAACATCTGCTAGATAGAATATAGTCATGATCCTCACAGAATTGTAGCAAATGTTTACCAAATAAGGAAGTCATGTCTGCAATGTCTGCATTCATGTCTCCTACAATGTAAACACTAGATACAGGGCTGTCTTCAACAAACGCATGCAAAAAGGCCAGCTTATCTAAATATACATCTTCATTTTGTTTGCACTCATACGGAGTGTAGACATTAACTATTATAAATTCTTTATCATCACAAGTAAAATGTAGACCAATACACCAGTCAACTCCAAGTCTGACAACTTTAACGCATGTATCAAGAGACTTTCTCCAGAGTATTGCCACACCCCCTGCTATTCTACCCATGACAATACTCCTGTTAAAATCAGTAGTGGACTCACCAGCCCCATGAAAATACTCATTAAACGAGTTCAGCTTTTGCAAGTCTTGTTGAGATAAAAAAGTCTCTTGCAAACACAGTATGTCGCAATTTTGCAAAAGTCCATCGACAACCAAGCGACGAGCTTTATCCGCAGCACTGTTTCCAAGCCGTAGGCCCCGACAGTTATAAGTCAGAAGACGTAAATCCATAGCTGCATTTTAGGGTACCACAGCGGTGCCATTGCGCGCACTGCCCACAGGGTCACCTGCGCCTAGCTCACCCCTGTTGTACCCCACACGACGCGGCTCATAGTACCGCCGAACGAGTGCACCCTCTGGCCACAGATCAGGGTCATACATCTCATTTACGTCATTACACTCCGCAGATATTTTAAATGAACTGAATCGATTGTGCGCCGTGGTGATCTTTTGGCATGATACATCCCGGTTGAGTTTGTTCTTTAAGTATTCCGCTAATGTTACATCCTCCAGATCAGGTGAAAATCGAGAAGCAAACACACTCACCAGTTTGGTCTGTATGGTTCGGATGCTGCCCACAGTCCCAGTGCCAACGATAGGCTTAGTGGCCCGTGGCTTCCTCCCCTGTCCCGTGCGTACTGCATTAGCTTCATCGGTTGTTGCGCGCCGGCTCCTCTTCACAACCTCACTCCACTTTGGCGACTGCTGCCCCCGTAAACTCCTCTCCGCAGCGGCCCCTGCATACACCTCCGGAGCCGGTACTGTCGGAGTCGCTGTCTCCGCTGCACTTTTCTCCCCATGGGTCAGGACCTCTTTCACAGCAGACACAAGAGGCATAGCTTGCGTCGTGACAGCTGCTACATCCACGTTAGCGGGCCAGGCCCGCTCATTGCGCTCCCTCTCCAGGGAGCACACCCGGTTGCAGATCCCGCTCGCAGCAATGCGCAGATCACTAGTAATGCTGACTTGTGAGTTCATTATTTGCTTTAAAGCGCCAACTTCTGCGGCCATCTGCTCCATTTTTGTTAATAGACATGAGACGTCCAGACTATTAAACGTGACAGGTGGGAGCTCATCCAGATAATAGGAAACAAATCTGGGAATATTCTCCCCACACTCATTTAATACTTTAAGGCAGCTTTTGATGTTGTTGGCATCTTTCTGCGCTCCCTTGTGTGTGACATTCCTTTGCGAAGAAGGGCAGAGCTCAAAGAGGGCCTTCTTGGAGGCCTCAATCCACTCGGAGTCAAATGTGTTAGCAGCCAGAATAATAATCTCATCCTGGCTCATAATCTTCATTTTTACACAAAGGAAATTGAGCAGTTCATCTTCAACAATTGTTTTCCCATCAGTTGTTTTGTATATCTCTGGTTTCAAGCAAGAGCGTTTGAAAACTGGAGCAGAGTTGTGACCAGCAGCTGTGTCAGCCATCTTGATATATCACAGAAATGGGGGACGGTGTTGTCGAAACATGAGGAGGATTTTGGTCGGACGGACGCCGTCATGCACACCATTCCCACGGGAGATGCATGCCCCACTAGGGAACGATTTAGACCCTTGCCCCCACTCATGTACAAAGAGATGAGGTCCCTACTAGCAGACATGTTAGACAAAGGTGTGATAGCCGAAAGCTCCAGTCCGTGGGCTTCACCCATTGTCATGGTTAAGAAAAAGGATGGGACCTGGCGATTTTGTGTTGATTATCGCAAATTGAATAATGTCACTCATAAAGATGCTTTCCTCTTCCCAGGATTGAGGAGACTCTGACCTCTCTCTCCAGGGCGGAGTGGTTCTCCACATTGGACCTCTCTAGTGGGTATTGGCAAGTGGAAGTTGACCCCAGGGACAGGGAAAAGACTGCGTTTTCCACGCCCCTTGGTTTGTTTGAGTTCCAACGAATGCCATTTGGCCTTTGCAATGCACCTGCTACATTCCAAAGGTTAATGCAACAATGCCTAAGTGGCCAAATCACAGAGTCCCTCCTAGTGTACCTAGATGACATTATTGTGTACTCCCCTGATTTTGACACTCACACATGAGACACCTAGAGGAAGTTTTTGAGCGCCTCTGGAGAAATGGACTTAAACTGAGGCCAGACAAGTGCAGACTCCTTCAGCGGGAAGTGAAGTTCTTAGGCCATGTAGTCAACCAGGCTGGTGTGATGCCCGACCCAGCGAAAGTGACTGCAGTGACAGAGTGGGCAGTCCCTTCCACCGTTAAAGAGGTGAGGGCCTTTTTGGGCCTGGCGGGCTATTATAGAAGGTTCATTCAGGGTTTTTCCAAAATTGCCCGCCCATTGAACTCTCTATTGACTGGCATCCCCCATGATAAAAAGTCTAGCCCTAGAACCATTGCTTGGACTGCAGACTGTCAAGCTGCCTTGAGTATTTAAAGCAGGCTCTCACTCAGGCTCCCATTCTTGCCTATGCAGACTACACCAAGCCCTTCAACCTGTATACGGACGCAAGTCACAGCGGGCTTGGCGCAGTGCTGGCTCAGTCCCAGGACGGGAAAGAGCGTGTTATTGTCTATGCGAGCCGTAGTCTACATCCTACAGAGAAGAATGATGCGAACTACAGTTCCTTCAAACTAGAGCTATTGGCGCTCAAATGGGCAATCACAGAAAAATTTAAAGACTATTTAACCGGCGCTAAGTTTACTGTGTTCACTGACAACAACCAGGCCCGGACTGGCCATCGGGAGCATCGGGAGATCTCCCGGTGGCCTGCGTGTCAAAGTGGCCTGGGCCTGCCCTATCATCACGGTCTTTTTTTGTTTTTGTTTTTTATTTAATTTCATCCTCACGGTCTTTGCAAACTCCTACCCTGCCTGGTGGCCAAGGCCCAGGCCAAAGCCAGTGTTGCGCGTGAACGAGTTCAAAAGAACGCGTTCATTGAACACGCTCATTTTTTCGTGAACGTTGAACTGAACGCAACACATTTTTAATAAAGATCTTGAACATGAATTAGTTCATATTATGTGTCATGACGGCAGACAATTTGTTTTCCATTTAAAACTGAGTGAAATCTGTTTTCTCTTTTGAAACGCAACGAGAGAAAGTTCCTCGCTCCTGTATTCTCCGCACTGTTTCCGCCGAAAACTAAAAATTCCTATGGTTTCCACCGTCTGTGAACGCACCCCGACTCAGTGTACTTGCGGTGCGGCGCATTGGTTGTTGGACTCACATGTGCCGTGATGAAAACACAGGGGTAAGTCAGTGACACAGGGCCGTTTACATTTGACATAAAGTATAGACACACGTTCTGCAGCGCATTACAGTTTGTACTTATGAGCAGAGATGGGACAACTCAGTTCCCATTGAAACCCATGTAAATCTTGTCTGCATTGGAGTCAAAACATCCTGTGCAGTGTACAGGATATAAATATATATATAATATATATATATATATATATATATATATATATATATATATATATATATATATATATATATATATATATATTATATATATATACCACGTATTGTGATTTCTAGCTCGTAGAGAAAAAAAATATTTATTTGAATATCTCGCAAAAAGTAAAATGAACTGAACTTTGAACTAGTTCAGAATTAAAATTGAGAACTTTGAACGTGAACTGTTCACTTTGAGCATGTATGAACTGAACTTGAACTAGTTCAGAAAAGCTGTGAACTGGCACAACACTGGCCAAAGCTTTACTGTCATTGGGCCAGAGCAAAATTAAACAAATGTGACGTCACACGTCGGCTACACAGCCAGGCCAGCCTAGCAGTGCACCCAGTGTAGCTTCCCCGGTTCAAATGAGTGGTCTCTCCAACTGATGGTTCATACATGTTTTTATTTTTCCTTTTATATGAGCTGTAACGATGTGATTTTACCTTACTACTTTTTTTACAATAATTGATTAGCTTGTTATAGTTATACACTAATGAACACTTAGTTCATTGTGTGTGTGTGTCTTTATTCTCACTAAACTCCATAAACGTTACGTTGCTAAGCAACGTACAACAATCCTTAAACGTCCGAGATTATATAAACAGTCAATATAAAAAAAAATAAAGAAAACAAAAGTTTTGACAGTCAATCTTAAAACTATTAAAAGAACATCAAAATACAATGACAAAAACCCAAATTTAGAACCTTGCTTGGCCTGAATGGATGAAAAGCTCCCGGCCTGAAATGTTGTCCCACTCCGGCCCTGACAACAACCCAGTTGCCCACTTGCAAACTGCTAAACTTGGGGCCACGGAGCAGAGGTGGGTCGCCCAAATGTCGTCGTTTGATTTTGAGGTGAAATATCGAGCTGGACGCGAGAATGCGAATGCCGATGCACTGTCTAGGTTTCCTATAGGATCTGCCCAGGACAGCGCCGTGACCAGTGTTGCCGCAGTGACCAGTGGAGCTGCCCAAATGGACTCCACCACGCAAGAGTTTGGAAGGGACTGGGGAGCCCTCCAAAAGATGGACTCTGATATCAGCTCTGTGCAGAGGTATGTGGAGACTGGAACTGTCCCAAGCAGAGGAGAAAGAGAAGCCCTGTCAGAGGCCGCTAAAAAGCTGCTACAGCACCGAAAGAGACTTTGCTTGTATCGAGGGATCCTCTGTAGGAAAGTGTTTGACTCTCGTACTTGTGAGCCCTGTTTCCAAATGATCTGCCCAGAATCCAGACGGCAACAGGTGTGGAAGAAATGCCATGAAGCAGCGGCCCATGCTGGAGTGGAACGGACTCTCGCTCGCATGAGGCGCCATTTCTTCTGGCCAGGCATGGAAAGGGAGGTGCAGGGGTTCCAAACGGGATGCGCGGTGTGTAGTTTACAGAAGGACAGGACTGAGCAAAGGGCCCCTCTCCGACCCATAGAGGTATCGTACCCTCTAGAGGTAGTAGCTTTAGACTTCCTCTCCCTGCGCAGACCCCATGACAGCTACCAGAATATTTTAGTCATGACAGACATGTTTACGCGTTATTCTTGGGCTGCTCCGACTCGGGATCAAACCGCCACAACAACTGTCCGTGCAATCTGGTCGAATATCATACAACACTTTGGGTGCCCGTCACGTTTCCATTCCGACCAAGGGCCAAATTTCGAATCAGACCTCATGAAACAGCTGTGTAGCATGTACGGTATTTCTAAAAGCCACACAACTCCCTACCCGGTATTACCCGGTAGTAGATGCTGTGCCAGAGCAAGCACCCAGTCGACCGGTACGAAGCACTCGAGGACTGTGCCCTGCTCGTTACAGAGACTAAAATGAACAGTGGTCCAGGGACTGGCACCGGTAAAGTGTATAGGGGGGTGTGGGACATGGCCTTTTAATGCACCCTTGTTTTTATTGCATGTTTTTATTAGATTTGTGTTTATCATTACTGCATGACTTCATTGATTGTTTTTATTTAACGCATGATTTTATTGGGTATGTGTTGAAGTTATGTGTGCGGTGTAAGAGTGCAGGCCCACCCACAAGTCTGTCATTGGCACTGCGCACCTGCGGTACATGTAGGACAATTATGACAGACTTTAAAAGTGCTGGGAGGACATGGCAAGGAGCGCAAAAAGAAGGAAAGGGAAAAGGCACGGGAGCTACAGCGCCGCGGGACAAGCCACAGCGCCGCGGGACAAGCCACAGCGCAGCGATACGAGAGAGCAGAACACGGGGCGGCACAGCACACTACCGGGACCTGGACCACAGTAGTCGCCTTCGCCTCACGAGTCCACAGAGAACACCACGAAGCTGAACTACCGCAGAAGGCAGAGGACGCTCTGCCTTTGCGTGTAAGTATCTTAACACATTGAGTAGTGGTGTTCAAGAAGTAGCCTTTGGCGGGGGGACTCTTTGGGGCGTGTGTGCGCTTTCTGTTTGGTTGTGCTCTGCCTCCAGGGTCCGTGGTGAAAGCTCGGCCTCGCTGGACCCGGCTCGCTAGAAGAACCTGGACTGACCAGCTACGCGTTGGGACCTGTTTTTTAATTGACCATTTTAATCTCCTCTTGCACTGACTGGTTTTATGGCACCCGCCTGCTCATTTTAACATTTTTTTATTGTAATAAATCTTTATTATCGTAGTACCTGGTTTATTTTGCACTGCTCACTCCAGTGATTTTATGCCTGTGTTTTAAAATAGGTCCTAGGTCCTCAACCTAGGTGGCGTTGCTGACCTTTTAACTTGTAATTTGGTTTTATGATAAATTAATTTATTCCTTTCCTCGGTCACACCTGTGCATGTTGCCGGTCCTGGTTTTTGCGGACAACATTGTCCGCAAAAAGCAGAGATGATATCCCTTGGTCTCTGAAACCGGTCCCACTCCGGCCCCTGGCTGCGCCGAGAAATTCTGTCCATAAAGATAGTGAACAGAACCGGTGACAAAGGGCAGCCTTGGCGGAGGCAAACATGCACCGGGAACAGTGCATTTTGTCAACGGTCTGACTTACTGCCGGCAATACAAACGCAACATCTTCAGCCTCTGGAAGATGTGAGGACGTGACTGTTTCTCTTTGAGGCCGACCGATAGACATGCTCCATGCACTCTTCAAACTCTTCCTAGTCCCAGGTTTTAGCCTCTGCAACAGCCCGGTTAGCGAATGACAGAAGCGAGACGCCGAACACACTGGTGTTCTTCCGGAGCACCCAGAGGAAACCTACACAGACATGGGAGAACATGTAAACTCTCCTCAAAAGGCCCTATGCCGACTGGGATTCGAACCCCAAACCTTCTTGCAGCCACTCAGCCACTGTGTCGCCGATGGGTCTCTAAAATGGTCTGTACAAATACAAAACAAATATTGAGTGGTAATTAGTGTCACTTAACATTACATTCTTTGTCTTGTTAGAAGAACACCGTAAGGCTTAGTGACTAAGCCTTAGTCTCTTGGTTATGTTGCACAAGGAGCTGATGAGCCAAACTTGTGAAACTTTTATCCCAACAGAAGCAGATTCTTTCCTTTGAATTTGGTAACAAACCATTGTAATTCCTCGTGCAGGCCGATCATACACACAACCTCTCTATCTGACCACATGTTCTCAGCGGCCCCTCGCCCCTGGACACACTGTTATGTTTGCTCTTTGATGACAAAAGAACGGAGATGTGCTGGAACTTCAGTGTCCACCACGGCGTCTCATTAGAATGTGCAGGGCTCTGTCAATTCCTCTGCTGGAGAATCTGTGTGGACGTGTTTGCACATGTCTGCTGAAAGCAAAGAGGACAGCTTTTGTGTTTGTTGAAGAAAAGTGGAATTTTAAACAGTTTCGACGTTGATTTTTATTATGTGGAGCAGAACAGAGTAGACAGACTCTCAACTCTCAAACAGAATTTCAATAGACTCACACATTATACATCACAGTCTGTATGTTTATTTTATTTATCAAAGGGGCAAGTACAATTATGTGCATGTTGGTGTTAAGACTCACTGGCTAGTTCTCATGGGAATGTTGTTGTTGCCTGAAATTATAACAAATAGATAAAGGAATCTGTGGAGAATCCAATGTGTGCAGTATGTTTTTTTTTTGTTTTTTTTTTAAACCATGGCCAAGTCACTCTGAGCAAGGACGCCCAGAACCTCCCTCCAGCTCATAGGGGGAATCGCAAGGCACTCGCGTGTGTCCTGGGTCTGCCCTGGGGCTTCCTCCCAGTGGTACATGAAAAGAAGGCTGGAAGCTCCTCTCAAGATCTCAGCCGGCTCTTTTCGAAGTGGAGGAGCAGCATATCCACTCTGGGCTCAACTAAATGATCTCCTTACTTCATCTCTGAATGGGGTGATCCCAGCAGCTCCTGATGAGGTGAGAGTGTGATGTTGAGATTAGAGGAATGACTAGTATTGGGACCCAAAATATATTGTTGAAGTGACTTTTATTTAACAATTTCAAACAGAACCAGACTGTATTCGGTGGATTTCAAGTATCACAGGGTCTCAGGGCCCAATATTAATAATTTTGTAAATGCAATTACAATTTAATACAGTCTTAAAGGAGACGTTTGGTGCACAATTAACTTTGAGCTTTAAATCATCTTACAACTTTGTTCCCTCTTCAAAAATGTGATGGGGGAGAAAAAACTTTTTTTGTGATACATTTACGGCAATGTTAGAAACTTGCTGGTGGTAACAAAGACATTTTCAGCCTTCATAAATGTTACACATATTTTTTCATACTCTAAAACATAAAATGGCATCTATAGTTTCATTAAAATTATTTACTGCGGAAAGTTGTGTAATAGTGTAATGTTTTTTGTTTAAACCACTTCAAGGTAGAAACATAAATGGCTAAATGAGCAAGTGCAGTAAAATGTACCAAAATCTGAAATCACATTTTCCACGTTGGAGCCTCTTTGGTTTTTTATTTCAAGAACAATACTGGGAAGAGATTTTCTTTGTGGCATTGTCAATTGTTTGGCCTCTCTTACTGACAATGCTGTATTTCTATGTCGATGCACAAAGTGGGCATCCTGTTGTTTGGAATCACTTTTTTTTACTGTTGTAGAAATATTCTTTGTGTTGCCAGTTCATATCCTCTCTATTATTGCATCTGCTTTCATTGGGGCTTTATGTGCTTTTGTGAATGAGGAATGGAAAGTGGAGGAAGTGAAGTAGGTCAAGGAACCCCTCTGGACAAAACAAACGCCTGACTTTAAGAGTTTAGACGCAAACCGTCTGGAGCCGGGTCATTCAGGCAGAAATCTATGGTCATTGTCTGGAACTAACAATTGCAGGCATGATTCAAGATTGAGCTCTGATCTGACACCATAGAAATGAAACGAGCAAATAATCCGCTATCACTCACACAGACAATAGAAAAGCTGGGTTATGATCCCCCTCTTGCGCCTGGACAAGTTGCATCTGCGCTCTCAATAATTACTTTTTAGTTTTAAAAAAATCACAATTACAGTCAAATGTTATCTATGATGGACAATGAGGACCATAAGTTAATGGCTCATATTAACCCAGAAGCAGGGTATGGAGTTAAAGTAGAGAACTTTTACTCCTTACAAAGTTATACACAAAAAATATACAGTTAGAAACTCAACAGTAAGAAACATACAGAATAAGCTGAGACTTTAGAGGAAAACATATCAGTATCTGTCTATTCAGTGGTATCAGTTTACATCAGGTATTTTGCAGATATATAAAGTATTGGAAATTATTCAAAGCCAAATACCTCTTTTGAATAGGAAAATTACCTCACAAAAATACATGGATCAGGAAAATATGGCAGCAATCAATTATATTTTTAGGCAGACCCCTACTTCCATGTGGCACTTTGTGAGACTTCAACAACCCTCCAAGGCGCTTTACAAGTCCAAGACATTATTTATTATAATAACGATTAATCAATCCAATAACCATGTGGGTTAAAATAACGGTTCAAGTCAATTTAAATCTGTGAAAAGACTAAGGCTGCTGTTTTTCCAGCACGTTGCAAAACCATTATTGAATATATCCAAGATAGACACATGGAGAAGAAATGTAAAGGTCATGCATTTCATTATACACATAAGCATTGAAGTCTATAGTAAATGACTCAGTGTGTTTTTCTCAGCAGCAACAGACTGAAGCTTTGTCCACGGATGAACCGGATGAATAAGGACATGAATAAACAGAAGACTGATGTTCAAAGGAGACTGCGCTGAAGTAGCCTTTAACCTAAACGCACGTGTCCCATGTGGGCTGCTTTCATCACAAAATACAGCTACAGCTTCCCCTGAATGACCATTACACCATCACAATTACACACAAAAACACAACAATTCAAACTATTGTTGTGTTTCAGAATAAGTCATTAGCATTTGACTTAAAGGTGATGTCAGTAATTGTATTTCACTTTAAAAACAATACTTATTATTAAGGGGTACTGTATTAGTATGTACAAGAAGTCTTTTTCAACAATAATACATTTAAAACAATCCCTTAACTTCCACCTGGAGTTTTTACTGGAGGAGAACCGTTAAACCAATGATAAGGGGCCTCTAGGATTTTAATTAATCTTGTATTAAGTTTGTCCAATCAGGAAGCTGCTGGTCTTCAAAAAGTTTCACTCTGTCTTTACAGTTTGAAAATTAACTGACATTCACTTTAACAGAGACAAAAAAAATTGTTTTCTATTGGGAACAATCAATCCTCAATTCTACAAGATTCTAATTCAAAGATGTAATATTAAGTGCGTATCTAAAGATGCAATAGTCGTACAGGCTCAACCTCTTTCTTGTGATCATCTACATAAATGTTGGTTTGCCAGGAATAAAACATTACTAACACCATCCATACTATGTTTTTAAGTATTAAAATATATCTGTGACTGAATATTATATAAGTAGCCAAACGCAAAACAAGCAGATATGTGTTACAATACATTCTTTTTAATATTCACAGTCTATGGTTCTGACTGTCTCTATTTTGTTTTGTTCGGCACTCTGAGTTGCCTTGTGTGTGAATGGCGCTACACAAATAAACTTGCATTGCGTTCCCATTAGGAATTATTCAATAAGAAAACATGTACATTGTCACAACAACAACATTAGCACATTGTCCAATAACCAATGACACAATAAATGATATTTCCTCTGATTTGATTGTGCCTCAGTTCTGTGCCCACAGCTCCAGCTGGGAAACAATAAACAGCATCACAACCTTCTTTCATGGGCATAAACACTGGGGCTGCGGTTCATGTGAATATCCATTGGTCTCCATGAAGGTCCATTTTTATTTTGTAGTGTGACATTTATTGGACATTTGCAATTTTACAGTTGATTGGCTGCATTTTCCTGGGGATAATCCAACTATGTGGGTAATGTAAGACCATAAAGATATATAATCCTATCATACACCTCAGAAAACACATTCAGTCTGGCTGGGAGGGATAGAAAAAGGGGGAAGGTTGCATACCCTTGTACAGTATAAAGCTTATACAAAACGCCCACATTAAAAAGGTCCATGTCACGTTGCTGTGCAGAAAGTGCTAAAAGGATGGCCTCACTTTCCATGGTTCAGGCTCAGGCTGGGATAAGTGACTTCAGCACAGCGGAGCCTTACTGCCCCCTAGGGTTTGGATTCAACACAAGAAAAAATGGAAAAGTGGGGAGAAAAATTTCCAGCCTGTTAAGTAATGAATTACGAGAAAATCAAATAGAATCACCCATAACCTGAAAAACTCTGTATTTATCAAATTCCTTAAACAAAAATGCATTAAAAAAAAAAAAAAATCAAAAGTGCTTCTTTAAGTCTGAAGCCTAATCATTTACACACATTGTATCTTTTGTTCACTGTAAGAAAGTCTTGATTTATCATGGTTTTGGCTGAGCAAGGATGGTCCTCTCTGCTTTGCGTTTCCAAAAAAAAAGATGATCTAAAGCTCTACTAAAGGTACGGGAGAAATAATGTTTTATAAAACTAGTGATATAGTGAACTGGTTAGAGCTCAGGCATGTTATATGGTTAAGAGTACAACTCTTCTGTAAACTCTTGCTTTCAGGCCAACACATAACCATGATCACTTATTCTGTATCCTACCACTAGATGTCGCTTTTGCACTACTTTTGGGCTTTACTTTTGTTTTATTATTAAGTTTGTTCTAGGAAATAAAGACTTTTAGAAATGCATGCATCAATGTTCTCCCCCTTAATCTGTGGCCTGGTTGCGTTGTAGCATATATAATACAAATAATAATTATACATTTATGAGAAGAAGAATGACACTGTGTGTATGAGAATTCCACACCTGCTTTGTCAGCCAAGCTACATTTATTTATTTGGTTTTATTTTATCAGATTATTTAGTATGGATGAAAATTAATTTAACATAGACCTATATTAGAAAAGAAAAAAGATAGGAAAATAATGCTAGTTCAATAAATTGTCAATCACAATAATATCACATAATTCTGCATGACAAGAAGTGACCCACTTCCCCATTGGCCTAGTAAAAACTGGCACCACCCGGTAGTAAAAATCAACCATTGGAAATAGCAGTTCTGGTCTAGGTGTGGCTCTGTTTAAAGTTCCAATTTGAAAGTGGAAAGAGTGGGCACCAGGACACCTTTGCAGACCTCCCAGATTCAGGCTTGGATAGTCTACTTCTATGGAGGCATGTTTATCTGCACTGCACCACACTGGTTTGGGATGTGCGTGTTTTCCTTTGCATTGCTGCCTCCAGGCACAAACATTTAGACCCCTATGTTATAGACCCACTGCTGTTTAAACATGCCCTGCACTTCAACCATTCCCTGTGCTGGAAATAACAACATGACACTCAGGGCTGGAGAAAATTATACTCTTTTATCACTTCCGCCTTCATGCTTTTCTGTTGTTCGATAGTGTACTTAAATGGAATAGGTGTATTGAATTTGAACACTTTGTTCTTTTATTTACAAATGATTACATTTTTTCAATTTTATCCAAGTCACACACAAGCGCACTTTGAAGCAACATTTTCTTCATTGCTCCATAATGCACTATAGGCCTGCAAAACAGTAATGTTGGGTAAACATTGATATATTTGAAATATGTTATTTATCCTCAAGGCCAGAAATGGAAATAATTTCTGTGATTCAAGACTTATTTTTATCTCACATAACAATTGATAACAGGAATAAAGAGATTTATCTCATTTATCATTATTAGAATAGCAGATACACAAACAAACACAGGTGTCTCAATAAAATAATTATCTTTTAAGAAAACAGCCTTTGTGTAATGTATAGGTTCTTGCAAATAGGAATTTGAATTGAGAAAAGTTAATTATATTGCGGTAGTATGTCAAAATGTGTAGTGTTCATGTTTTAAGATAAGAGACGAGAACCTTTATTCATCATAGTTGGTAGGTGAGTGGGTAGATTTTATGCTTCACTGCAAGAAGGTTGCGGCTTTGGTCCTGTGTCAGGCTGGACTTTACTGAGTGGAGTCTGCTGTTTCTAGGTAGGTTCCTCTGGGTGCTCCAGTGTCCCCCACCACCCACTCACTGGAGCTGGAGGCCTCCGGAGCCTGCACTGTGCACGTGGTGGCCATTGCTCCTGACAGGTTGCCCCATAGTGACATTGGAGAGCGGATAAAACACATTTCTGTACAGGAACAAAAAAGTATGCCTATACCTTAACCTTAAAGAGTAATAGTCTTTTGTTCATTTATGTTTTGTTTTCTAACAATGCAATGACAATTTCTGATTCTGATGTTTATATTTACATATACAGTAAGTTTAGAGGAGAGTATAGAAAAGCCCAACTGCAAGCGTTGATTTTGTAAGCCTATATTGCACTGTCCCTGTCAAAAAATAAATACATACATACTGTACATACAAACATACATACATATATATTCAATCATAAACACACACACACACACACACACATACACTTTTTATTGTACATAATATATCCTGCATTTAACATGTTTGCACATTTCTTTATTTTGCACAATCTTGAGTGATTCTATCCACGCCAGATGTGACATGTACATTTCTCCTGTGTGTGATCAATAAAGTCTATCTTATCTTATCTTATACATACATACATGCATGTGTATATATACAAACATACACACATACATACATATTTACATACATACATACAATACACAAACATTCATAGATACATATTTACATAGATACATACAATACACAAACATACATAGATACATATTTACATAGATACATACAATACACAAACATACATAGATACATATTTACATAGATACATACAATACACAAACATACATAGATACATATTTACACACATACATACAATACACAAACATACATAGATACATATTTACATAGATACATACAATACACAAACATACATAGATACATATTTACACACATACATACAATACACAAACATACATAGATACATATTTACATAGATACATACAATACACAAACATACATAGATACATATTTACACACATACATACAATACACAAACATACATAGATACATATTTACATAGATACATACAATACACAAACATACATAGGTACATATTTACATAGATACATACAATACACAAACATACATAGGTACATATTTACATAGATACATACAATACACAAACATACATAGGTACATATTTACATAGATACATACAATACACAAACATACATAGATACATATTTACACACATACATACAATACACAAACATACATAGATACATATTTACATAGATACATACAATACACAAACATACATAGATACATATTTACATAGATACATACAATACACAAACATACATAGGTACATATTTACATAGATACATACAATACACAAACATACATAGATACATACATAAATACATACATAAATAACAGCATTTCATTTTGATAAGAAAAGTGTTACCCCAGTGCACAATAAAAGTGTTTTACAGTGTGTTGCATTAGCCCTGCATATAAGCACAGATGGGCGGGGCTTACACACGGAACTTTTTCCTCCTCTTCACACTCGCAGCGGCAGCAGGGAGGGTGCTGTTGTGCGTCTGCCACTTTCAGCCTCTAACCTCGATACAAACTCCAACTTCCCCTGAGAATACGAGTTTTAATCCTTGATAAACTACCTCCAGCAGACACATACTGGTGAGTTGTTGACTTTCATCCACTTCTGGGCACGCTAAGGTTGGTTTTGGGGAACTTGGTATGTCGCCTGTAATCTGTGACTGTCAAATGTACAGTCCGCACACATGGGAGAAGATGCCTCAAGGATCGCTAACTGTGCGGTATTATTATTTGCAATCCAAGCACTCAAACAAACACATTTTCTTCTAAGATAGCTTGAAAGTGATTTACAAATGTGTTTCCCCCCTTAGCTTAGCATTCTGAGTTATTCCATGCTGGATGACTTGTTGGTTAGCTTGAAATTAGCTTTAAAAAAACTAGCATAAGTACCATATTTGGAAGATAAAAACTAAAACTAAAATGAGTTAATCGTGTGCCACATTGTTAGAAAACACAGGAAAGAATTTGCAGCCTGTTAATAGTTTGGTGATCCTCATATTGATGTGAAATCGGTGCTTTTTCGCTCTGTCTGCAGGATCTGTCATCAAACTAGTGTACGAATGCAAGCAGGTGCCTCTGAGCTGAAGTGTGCAGTTTATGGCCTGAATATGTGAATTTCCGCAGCGTTAGAAAAGGCCTTTTGTCTTATAACAACACAACAGGCAGCTGCCTTATCTTGAAACCAGTCTGCAACCCACTTCTGCTTGTGTATTTTTGTAACTACTTGCCCAGAGCAGAGCAAGCTTCACTATTTCCCAGTAGCTTTTAGTAGAAAACGATGTGACCCGAGGTAGATCCTTTTATTTTTCTTGGAAGTACTTTTTAAAGGATCTATTATAGTTATTACGTCAATAGTTATTCCATTGAGATTACAGTGTGTATGTTTTTGATGACAATAATATGTGTTTTTTTCCCATCATGTAATGATTTGACAATTATAGTGTAATAGAATTTGTATGCAACATAGGCGACAACTTAAGATAAGAAACTTTATTGATCTCACAATGGAGAAATTTTCATGTCACATTATGAATAAGACATTTTAGACTTTTAATGTGCAAGTATTAAGTCCCAACAGGTACTGGAAGAGAAAACATTGGTGCCACTTTCATTTTTGGGAGTTGAAATGGCATGATGAATGAAGTCAAATTTGAAGTGCAAAAAAAATCCACAATTTGATATTTGCGGTTTGTTTGAGGTCATGGTTATTCAAAATCTGTGCTAAAATGCCAACTTGACACACTTAATAGTTATTGTTGATAGTTACTATGGGGTATGTCACATTGATGGATGGTCGTGGCTTACTGCTTTCAGAACTTAGAGGGATGTTTTTATTCAACAATATATGAGAAACTTATCGATAAGCCTCAAATGGATACGTTCAATTTAGTTCAGATGGCTCAGACCAGAAGCTTTTGTTGATTAACGTTTTCAGTTCAATTGCCCAGAACAGTGGCAAAGCTCTAATGAATATGTGCTCGTTTGAAAAGCTCCAAGTTATAAATGGAATGTGCTTCAGTGCAGTTTTCGTGTTGTAATGGTACTCTTTTGTTGAAGTCGACGTATGGCAACAGCTGCATCTCCAGCCCCTTTGCCTTTTTCTGTGTGTGTGTGTGTGTGTGTGTTCTTGGGAGTGTGTATGGCTTTTCGGTTTGCCCGGCTGTAATTGTAGCATTTCTGGAATGTGGGGCTGAATTATGTGACTTAACATGCTGCACAATGGCTGTTGTGGATGAACCTGATCTGTCTTGGAGCAAGATGAAATAGTTTGCATGTTTGCTGGGTGACATAACTTTAAGCACTGGGAGTCTCCAAGAAAAGATTGGTGGCCTTTTAGCCACAATGTTTCTACTGTAGGTATGTCACATTTCACCGTAGAAATTTGTAATAGTGTGAACATTTATTGTTATGTATAATTCATCTCTATATTTGAACACGTACGACCAGGAAATCGATCACAATTAATAGAAGGAAATATTTGTAAATGAATATTTTATTTTTGATGTATCCCTGAATGTTTTCTTACCCCGCCCTCATACATGGATGTGGAGGTACATCTGTTGTCTAGATGACCCATGACGCCCGTCTCTGCAGAAAAATAAATTGGGAAATCTTACCCAAGGGTGACACTTTAGATTTAAGACTTAGGACGTGAATTATTGTTTGTTCAATGTGTAGCTTATTGTAAATATAGAAATTACCTTTTTGATATCTCATAGAAACAATTACATTTTGTTGGAAGGAAAGAAAATGGGTCCTATGGGACACCTGTAGCTACTTAAAGCCATTTGACCTGAACACAAACTTTGCCAAAGGCAAATAGCATGTATTTATAGCTGCCAATGTTTTGCTGTCTAAAAAGCTGTTAGATGTGACGCCATTGTGAGTTTGTAAATAAATACTTGGTACAAAGAACTTCCCCTTTTGACCCTGGACCACACCACATGTCATAGTACGATGTAGATTACATCCTATTGTTTTGAATTTGTATTTCAATTTCAGCAGAACTCATGTCCTATTCCCATAGGCCCACATTGTAAATTAAACGCTAATGCTTTTGCCTGATAAAATAAAGTTTAACTTGCTATTGACTATACGCTGCATCTGACTGGTTCTGGTCCAATATTTCATTATTAGAAATGTATGACTTGGATAGGGAAAGTCAGTGTTTCACCTTTTAGATAAATAGTGTGGTGATGTTGTTTTAACCAGATTTGTCTTCTATTTTGTGATCTGTGTGCACAACAAATGTAAACTGCCTCATCCATCACAGCTAGTTTTGGGCTAATTGTGTGAAGCTGGAGGAACAAACAGGAGAACAGTGAAAAGAGCAAATGACTTGACAGACCAAACAAACATGTTGGCATTAAATGAATGCAGAGGACTGCGGGGCTGTCTGTCTGCATGAAGTTTGAGTAGAATTTGAAAAACAGGATACGGCATCTCACACCCATGTTCTCACACTATTGTGGTTAGACACTCATGAGAAGTTGCCTTCAGCCAAGTAGTGTTTCTCTAGACATACTTACCGCTGTGAATCTTGTATTAAAATAGCTGCAGTCCTTTTTGTTTTAAAATAAAGGTTAGCAGCGGCAGGATCTGTCAGTGATTATGACTTCAAAGCACAAACAAAGGATTGTTTAAAGATGCATGAGATTTGTTTTTTTCATTAATACATACTGGTTTGTGTCAGGTATTCTATCAAGAAGTAATTGCAAAACAGCTCTGTATGTTTCTCTGTCAGATCTGCTTTGTTTATTTTTATGTGAGAAAGTTACACACAATTATTCTTGTGAAAGTTCAGTAAATAATCCAGAGTCTGATGTGTCTTTCGCATACTGTGCCTCCGCCTTGGAATCAAAAAGATCCATGCGCTTAGCGTGTCCCTCCTATAGATCTATATTGAGCAAGAACGTCTTCGCTTGGCTCCACCCACGTTGTGTGTGTATCCATGGCGATGCTGTCACCCGCACATTTAACATTTATCATTACCCTCCACAAATTAGAAATGGGCTTGTTTGGCTTTTGGCTGTTTTACTTCATAACATTATCAAGGAGTGGGATACCCCTGACCCCCCTACAATACTTCAGCCTCCCACTGTGCTGTGAAAAGGCCCTGGTGAGACATTACTTGTGCACTTGTATGATGAATTCCAAAACCTGATACAAACTGTTGCCTCACTCCTCATCACCATCATGTTTTACAAATGCAGCATGTTTGAGGAAGGAAAGTCAGATATTTTTGTCACGATTCACTAAGAGCTCTTGTCAAGGCCAAGGTCAAGAAAACGGACACAAGTGCTGACAGACACGAGAGGTCAAGTATCATCTGAGTCCACCGTGAAGGCTTGAGTTGCTGAGCTGAGGTAGGTTTGTTTTCACAGGGAACTCTCTCCTATGCACCACTTGTAGTTGTAGTACAGTCACAGACCACCCTTCTGCACTGTTAAGAATGTTCTCATTTGGTCCAGTGAAAACAATCACTCAGATCCCTCCGATGGGCATGTAGTCCATTAAAGTCTGAAGGTATGTGCGCGTCACCACAATATGTTGATGTTAGAGTTCTTCGGGTAATCAAAGGCAGTGGCACACGTGTTACTTTCAGCTGAGGTTGCTTTGAGCAGGGATCATAGTGGATTGTGTTTTCAGATTGTGCAGGGTTCCCACTTCCCACACATCTTGGAAAAGCTGAAATGGAGTTTGTGTCTCTCCTATTGTCAAATAAGAATACTTTTTGCAAACATGGGACTTGATAAAGGATTTGAGTGGAAGTAAACTTGTCTCTTGGACATTTCAAACCAACAAAACCTCTGACCTACCATGGCTTATTAACACCATTTTAGTTGTAATTTATGTGACGCATTCGTTACAGTTTATACTTCGATTGGAGACTACTGGAATACCAGGCGCCACAGTGGGACCGTTATTAGTCTTTCACTTTATCGATCTGTTCTGATATGAATAAAAGTGGTGGTCGTATAGGGCATTTGGCGCAGATTGGTAGCCTCTTGAGGACAGCTGTGGCAAGTGAGTTTTAAGATCTGATTTGGACCAGTTGACACATTGGTGGAAGGATGAAGTTGAAAAACATGTTCAATAATGTGAACATTAATACAAAATGTCTCATACTCTTGTATTAGGCCTTGGCTAATGCACGATGCATTCTTTGTCCTTTAATTGAGTGTAGTTGTTTAGCTTGAAAGCATAGTAGTGAATGTTGCCTGATGTCTGGCCTTCATTGGTCGGTTTGACACAGGGCTCAGTCACACTCGCACATGGCGACCTCTGTGTGTGCACTGCCTTTGACATGCAGCACCCGCAGAACAGAAGTGGCATTGAGAGGCGCAGAGGAGGAATTCTGACGCCTGCGCTCCTCCACTGCAGGCAGCTTCGCTCACTATGTAGTAAGGGCAGCCTTCGAATACCAGCCGCCTTCCTTAACTTTCCAACTCAGAACTTTTGTTAATTTAGGCCTTGCCCTGTCTCACTCTGCATTCATTAGAATTTACAAACAATTCTTATGTTAATGATATAGGTTATTAGAAAAAAACATTTACAAAAGTTGTTCTCTTATTCTTAAATGACTATTTAACAAGTTTCTTCTCATGAGAACTTTATTTTGCTCCAATTTTTCAGTTTATTTTTTGATGCTGTATACTGCTTTTTTGATATACCGTACATTCCTAACTATAAGCCGCGCCTTTATTCCTGCATTTTGAAGGCTGTGGCTTATAATAAGATGCGGCTTGACTTTATTTTAGTTTTTCTGTGAAGCCAAAAACATTTTGCCAAGTAACGGTAGACCAATAGAATTGATTAGTACTTCATAGACGTCCACTTCATTTGTAAGATTTGTCAATCAAGCAGATTAAATAAAGTTTAAAAGTCCTGCTCCTCACTTATAATACTGTTGTGTAAATATGTTGTATAATAAATGGTCTTTTGGTTCTTTTTACATGTATGAAAGTGAAGAGCACCAGTAGATGTTGCTCCTTACCTTTCTGCTTCCCACTTGACTCACATTTTACTCTTATTACTCGCAATAAAAAGATGAACGTTTTTGAGCTACATTTTTCAATATTACATTGTGGGACAGGTGCGGCTTATCATCGGGTGCGACTTGTACAAGTACAAAATTCAATTTTTTAAAATAAGAGCCTGCTGCTTTTAATCAGGTGCCGCTTCTAGCAATATAGTAATTGCGAAAATATTTCTGTTATTTCTTTATTCAGCCATGTTTTTGAGGTCTGTTTCTATAGCTGTCAGAAGAACTCGGAGACAGTGGTGTTGTTAGCGGAGGCCAGATGTGGAGGAGGCGGGATAGTGCTGAGTCTGTAAGGAGCAAGTGTGCGTGTCGGCTGGAGGAGCAGATGGCTCAAGGAAAGATGTGTCTTTTGTATCTGTCTTTAAATCTTAAATGTCTTTATTTTATTGTTGAGATTGTTTTGTGATGATACTAAATGCATTTTACCAAAAATATCATATCAGATCTTAATAGGATATGGATTGATACTACAACTAGTATTGAAAGATGCTCATTTCAGTACCGATACTGAGAAAATGATTGTAACAATTCAGATCTCCGATCTAATATAAAACCTTCTGGTGCTATTATGATTAGTCTTATGGATTGTTATTCATTAACCAGGTCTTTGTATCAAAATTTTAATTTTAGAATTGTGACAACACAATTCTTCGCTGCAGAGGTTTTTATGTTGGATTCATATTGTTTCTACCTGTGCCTTGATCACTTGGGCCCCCTCCAGAGTCCAGAGCCTGTGCAGTGTGAAGTGTTTAGACTTGTGGTGCCTGGACAGTCGAGTGAGCAGCCGCCAGTAGCAACCCTCTCATTCTTGTGTCCCCCTCCCCACAGGCTTCTACCCATATATGGGCAAAACTCAGCCAGAACCCCCCTCCACTCCCCGCTGTCACATCCACTCCAGCGATGGCCGCCTCAGGGACATGTAGCTCTCGTAACCCAGTTTGAAGGCCTGTTTTTCCGGCCAGTCAAAACAATGCTGTGGTAAATATGCCTCTAAAAAAGCCAAGGCTAATTCCACTCATTTTATATGATTCTGTTTCCTAAAGTGCAGGAATCCCTACCTCACTTTCATGACGTACTGTTTTAGTAATTACCTCAACAATTACTCAAATATGACTCCACAGATCTAATATATTATTTTGTCTGGGGATTTCAATGGAGATGGACAAATGTATTGTACTGAGGAATACTCCACAAAAGCAACAGGCACATGCCATAAAAACCAAACATTTCCTAAGCCCATGATAAACAAAATGGCATTTAATCTGCTTTAACTGTATTAGTAGTGGTAGTACTGTAGTAGTATGTGATGTAAATACTGCACTGAAAAAATATGATTGTAACTATGATTATAGTTTTGTCATTAAATACTACAATAAGAGGTTTTTAGTGCTACCAGGCCACATGTCGGTAATTATCAATCTTATATCCTATAATTAAGATTGAATGTTGTCTTTTGCGTCACTAGTGCGATGGAAGCAAAATACTTTCAGAAGCTTTGAAAGTTGCTGGCTCAGATGACGCGCGTCAAAACCGATTAGAGCCAGTCCTTATTGATGCCATTTGTAACTCCCTGAGGCGCATGCTCACTGAGGCGAGATGAGAGTTTTAGTGTTTCAATGTGACAGGCCCAAACTACTGGACTTGCAACTCTCGGCACTACTGTCATCATCAAATATTGTCATGTGATTGGCTGCCAAAAATCAGGCAACAAGCCTCAACCGAAAGTTCATGTTCGTTTGGTATGTTTTGGGTTTTTCCCACACTAGATGCTGTGCTTTTACACGTTGATTAAGGTAGATCTTTAGCAGTCTTTTAGCTGTTGTCTTTTGTTTTTAGAACATCTATGCAATAGTGTTCATAGTTTTCCATTTGATCTCTGATGCAGATGATTGATTCTTTTAATGGAAAAGAAGGTAGATTCAACAAATGGCAGATAAGGATCATTGAGTTTTGTATATAAGCCATCAACATTTCCTGATGAATTTCTAAAATATTACATTGGGGTTCAATTCCTTTATTCCTTGCCATGTTTCTAATTATTATATTTGTATTTATATTTATTCAGATCTAAAGTGAGAGGGTGTCTCTCCAATATGTCTTGTCAGTTACAGACAGGAAGTCTCACAATTTAAAAAAAGGAACTACTCATGGTTGTTTCAGTTTTTGACCTGTTCATTATGGGTTTCCTGTGTCAGTGCAAGGTAGGTGACATTATTTTGACTCTCATGGGAATATTCTGCAGTCTGGCTTTATCTTAATTGTTGTATGAAATTTTCCAAGTGACATTTCAAGTTACTCTACATTGCTTTAACATTTCACAATCATTTGATGATAAATTATATACAATAGGATTATTTTTAGATTTACAGAAAGCATTTGACACCATCGATCATGCGCTTTTATTACAAAAGCTTGAAAAATATGGTTTTAGGGGGAAAGTACATTTATTTAAATGGAGTTTCATCTTGTTTACACAGTATAAACTGTGGAGTTCCTCAGGGCTCTGTATTGGGCCCTAAATTATTTCTGTTATATATTAATGACATTTATAAGGTTTCGGATATTCTGAATTTTATTTTGTTTGCAGATGACACAACAGTTTATTGCTCTGGTCAAAAACTTACAGAGCTGAGGATGGAGTTGGAGAGAGAACTACATAAACTAAAGAATTGGTTTGACGTAAATAAATTATCACTGAATCTAGGTAAAACAAAATTCATGGTATTTAGTAATAAGGAGATAGATAATGATATTAAGATTAAAATCAATGAAAATGAAATTATCATGGTAGCCGCATATTCTAAACGTTCAAAAGAAAGTGTCAAAAACTATAGCAATCTTATACAAATTGAGATATATTTTGAACAAAAAAGCTTTGCATTTACTTTATTGTTCTCTCATCACCCCATACCTAACTTATGGCATTGAGATTTGGGGAAATACGTATAAAACTAGAACTAATTCTATTTTTTTGTTGCAAAAAAAGCCCATTAGACTGATCAATTGTGCGCCATATGACTCTCCTAGTGATCCATTGTTTCTTCATTCACAAATACTGAAGTTCTATGACTTGGTTGATCTGTATACGGCTAAGTTCATGTATGGAGTTAAAAATAAAAAAATCCCTCAGTCTTTACAGGTTTTGTTTACAGAAAGGCAAAGTACATATCATTTGAGGGGAGTTAGTATGTTTGTCTGATATATACCACTTGTAAGAACGACTTTAAGGGAACATTGTTTATCCAGTAAAGGTGTGAAATTATGGAACAGCTGCTGTGATGAGCTAAAAAGTGCTACTTCTCTGTTTCAGTTCAAAAGAAAATTCAAGGAAATAATGATTGAAAAATATGTGACAGTGTAGAAATCGGAAACGTTTTGTGTATTGTATCTTGTTTAGTGTGATAAATTACAATATGGATGTTTGTTAATGTGCTGCATTTGATTTAATATGGTCTACAAGGGGCAGGCCCAATAAGCTTTGGCTTCAGCCTGTGCCTGGTTAGACTTATTTATGTTATTGTGTTTGTTTTGATTTAAACTGTAATGACTGTAATGACTGTGAATGACCTAACGACAATAAATGAAATGAAATGAAAGTTTGGTTATACAAGAGCGATGATTGTTTTTATATTATTATTATAAATGATCGGACTATATCAATTCATCCATAATTTTTTTGTTTTCAAATATGACTTGCAGCCTTTGAACAATAGGGAAAAAATTGAAATATCTGAATGTCTTTTTTTGTTTTCTGGACATTTATGTTTGTAGTTATGTCACTGACAAACACACCCATCTATTGCTATGAGTACTTTCATTTCCCCTTTGTTTTTTCTCTGCACAACCTTAGCAAATCAAGCGTGCAGCACAAATGAGGTCAGATATTCTTGGACAATATTTTAACAGACATATAATTGAATCTTAATGCTCAGTTTCTCCCCAGCCCCCATGTGTAAACTCACTGGACCGTTATGAATGCATTCAGCTGTTGCTATGCAGAGAAAGATGCTCCAGACATCTCTTCATTGCTCTGTCCTTCCAGCCTGTCGGACCTACTCTGACTCTTGGCCTCAGTGTGAACCGTGGGCAAAGTCTGCTCCTTTTCCACACACTAGTCTGATATTATAGAGGACATGACCCGCTTCTGTTGGTATCTGTGACACAATGACTCTTTATTGTGTATATTTAGTACATTTTAAATAGGAATATTGACCTAAACTAAAGTTACGATGCTTGGATTGTTTTGGCCTTATAGCAAAGAGGCAAAAAAAACACATTTTAAATACAGATTTTTAAAAAAAACTTTTGCGTGTCACATATAAAAATTATTTAAATTACCCAAACGTGCATGAACTCTCAAAACTACTTTAACAATGGTCTTAAGCTGCGGAAAGTTCAGCCAGATGCATTCAAGCTGGAGTACCTAACTTTGTTTTGGTTTCATAAAAACGTTTGTCCTAATAGAGAAAAATAATTTTGTGAACAAAAGCAAGATGCTTTATTTATGTATTTAGAAAACATTTTATCTTTTACATACTGACAGCTGATTAGCAGAGTGAGGGTGGTCCTCTCCTATTCACTTTTCTGTCAGATCTAAACATTAAAGTTCAAAGATTATTAAAGATTTTCCCCCAAACTATGTATATTGTGAATTATATCATTCATTCATTCATTCATTTTCAACCCCTTTATTAGTCCATTTCTGGGTCGGGGGGGTGGCAATGAGAGCTGCCACCCAATGCTCATAGCACCAGTCCCTCGCTGATCTTCTGCAGGGGGTGAGTCCACAGGAAGATGGCTGCTCCATCAGTTGAGAAACCGCCTTGATCTTTCAGCGGGGGGCTTCAGGCAACGAGGGGTTAAGTGTCTTGCCCAAGGACACAACGACAGCAGTCACCAGTGGGAGCAGTTGGAGTAGGTCCCATGGTGGGAATCGAACTCACGACCTCCAGGCCCAAGGGCCAATGCTCTACCAACTGAGCTACTGTCACCCCCCATTATATCATTATGGTGATATTTCTTTCCCATATTGTAATATTACATTTTGGTCATACTGCCTCGCCTCACTTACCATGTTATTGCCCCTTTGCTCCTTTTGGCATCAAATCAAATCTGTCCCCGATGTTGTAATTGATACATTAAACTGAAACGAGCAAAAATAAAGGAGCATGTCTAGTGTTCAGCCCCCCTGTGCGTGACCGATGCAACAGTGCCATCTCCAAACTCACCGGGGGAGATGGTGCTTGTTCAAGTGAATAATTGATTTACAGGTTCAATCCTCCGATGGCTGAGGACGTCACAGATGTCACGCGATTCCATATCTCCTGGTGCATGTCTTAAAATTAGCAATTTATGAATCATTCGGTTTGATTCACAATGCAGGACCCACAATTTACTATTTCCATGTGTAGAATAATAATCTTTTTTGTGACTAAATAATTTTTTTATTGTTAGAGTTAATTTTAATTCATGTTACATTGAATAACTATAAGAGATTAAGGATTTTGTGTTATTTTGGAAAGGCTCTCATACTACACTTCTCTGCTGCATTAGTCTGTGCTCACATGCTGTACTGTAGTTTTGTTAACGCTCCATGTTGTTTGTTACTGCTCTCTGACCTGGTGCCTCTTCACAACTCTCATATCTGTAGGGTTTCAAAAGTGTCCGATCAGAATATAGCTGCTTCATGTGGACCATAGCTAAATTTGACAAAATACTTTTGCTGATACATCCGAAATCCGGAGCCTTCCAAGTTGTTTCAAAAAGTCCTCATAAGTTTCTTAAAGTAAAACATTTCGGATAAATTACTCAAAAGTTCATAATTGAATTAATCTTTCTTTTGAATTGGCCTGTTTTGGTAACTTCAGCAACTTTTTACCATCTGAAAAACAAATTCGAAACAGTGTCTAAGCACATCTGGAGATTCTTATCCACGCATTTGTCTTCTGTAGGTTAGACTACTGTAATGGAAATTATTATTCAAGTGTATATATTTACATAATCTTGAAGGCTCTAGCTTTAAAATGATGCATCATACAAGCATGTGACGTGTGATGTATTTCTAATAGGACTGGGACTCGATTAAAAAAATCTAATTAATCAGAGGCTTTGTAATTAATTAATCGCATTTTAATCGCATATAAATATTTGACCTGAGAACAATGAGAAGTAATTTTTTCTCATGGATTTTTAGTATACCATTGAATAATGACTGAATACATAAGCTTAAAGGAGCTATACCCGTTTCTGCAAGGTTTGAATGATTAGCACCGCCCCCAACTCGCTCACAGGCTTCTCATTTCCCCTACGCTCTCATTCCACAGAGCTAGTTTTATTTGCGATCTGATACGCTAACATTAGCATTAGCGCAACTTAAGCTGTACAACAATCCCTGATGAAATGGTACAAAAGCAACGCACTGCTAACAAAATATATAACTGAAAGATTACCGCTAGTTTTGCGTCTGAATGTAGACCGAGCATTGATAGTCCGAGGCAGTCCTGCAGGTCTCTCCAGAGGATACGATGTAAGCTAGCTATGTTCTCCCCGGGCTTGATATCTTCTTTGATCATTTTTTTTGCTTAGGTTCCCTCTTCTCTTTCTTCCCTTCTACTGTTGGGTCGTTTGGGCTGTTTTGCTGTGTATGCAGTTTCAGCAAGAGGAGTTACAGCCAATTCTGCTAACATGCTACTGTGTTTAGCAGCGCTGTAGAGGCCAGAGGACGCAGCAATCAATGAGCTCAAGTTTTCAATTAAATTATGGATTATATTACAACTTGTATGTAGTAATAAGCATTTTTATGAACTCATTAGAAAATAAATCGGGTATAGCATCTTTAAGCAACAAAAATATATATATATTTTTTTATTCCATTCAAACAGACAAGTGCAATTTTTGCAATTGGCGTCTGTGTTGATTGATAGGCTGAGCAAAAAGCATCCTCACTTTGTACTTAGAGGGATCTTACTCTGGGAAAAATGCAGAATTTTCTGATCCATTTAGCCAACGTGGTCAACTTTAGGCAACTATGGTTTATGAAGTACCATCTGAAATGAGCCTGGATTCAGACCCCTGGTTTGGACATATGAGAACAAGGATTCCTCGCACTTCTCTCTCTACTGGCCTTCCATAGTTTGAGACGCTCTAATGATTCAGTAATTTCTAATTTCCTCTAACCTACCAATTGTCTGTCAAGAATAGACATACAGAATTTAGGACTGGAGAGAAAAAAACTTACTGATCCAAACTCTGTATTGCTGTTCAGGAAATGTGAAAAATGAAAGCATTTTGATTTAATGTATTGTTTATTTTAATTCTTCAACATTTATATTATACTCTATTTAAAGAATGGAGTGACCATTTTTGTGAAAAATATCTGCTTGAGAGGACTTCTTTTTGCCCAACAAGGATAGATAGTGTTTTGTTTTGCAGAAGAATTTTATCAGATTTGGTAGAAAGGTTTATATAATTGTAAAAAGGTACCCTTGTTCTTTCACACAGATGTCACAAATGTTTATGCCAGTGGGTGATATTTATTAAGCCAATAGTGTGATTAGTGATCAGGACATCTTCCTGTTTAACCTCTCTAGTTCCCTCTGTTGTGTTTTGTGCTTCCCCTGTCCAACGGCCCACTCTGTTCTCACCACGCACGCATGCTTGCACACACACAAATATTCTGTCTACATTTCTCCATTTATCCTTGACTGTTATTTGAATAATTATTACTAAAGTGCTATACGTAACAACATAAAGCTATCCTTCAAAAAACATAAAATTTTGTTGTCTATTTGCCATTTTGTCCTATGGATTTATTAACTTGCAATGAAAATGTCTTGTCTTCTTTTCTCTTTAATTTAGAGACCATTGACTCACTATCTTTACTTGGAGTCCATTTAAAATTTACTGTCTTCAAATCACTGCACGCTTTTGCTTGTTTAACATAAGTCGGTTTTGTAGAATGTAGTCAAAACAAATAGAAAAAATGAGTCTGAGGGGGAGAAAAGTCCAAACCACACTTTTGCTGTATTGAGCGTTCAGTTCACTTGTGCTGCTGAAGATATTGCTTAGATAAGCATGAGCACTGTGCCACCATTATCCCTAATGACTCACCACGGGCCCATATTTTTTATAATGTCCATTATTCTGGAGGGGTCATTGGAAAATTCCACATCAAATCAATGTTTCCTGAAAAAACATGTTTATTTTGGAGTCCTCTGCAGCCATCCCTGTCTCCACCTGCTGTGAGGGACACATTTATGACTCTTATCTGGAATAGTATGTAAAAATCATCTTTGCATTGTTCAACTTTTTGCTCGTTCTGTGACTGTATCTGGGTTTAACTGCGCTGAGCTGACAGACTGAGGACATCTGTCTGTCTCACACATACACAGAGCTGTTAAATGTTGAAAAAAATCTTGAATTTAGAAAAGGCACGGTACGGTCAAGTTTAGAATGGTGTTCTATCATTCTTACCCTCCTAATATTGGCCAGTCACAATATGTTTGCCATTCGTTTCTTAAAAATTATATTTACTTATTACTTATCAGAATCTGAATCCTTTTTATTGCCATTTAAGTAACAGGAAGTCATAGACTAGGAAATTGCTTTGGCTCTCGGTGCAAACAGGTCAAGAGTAGAGAAGGAATAAGGCATAATGAAACATTTCTAAAGTATAACATTTTCTAAAATAAAAAAAAGTTAAAAAGTAACATTATTACAATTTATTACTATATGCAAGTGCACACATTATATATTAAGCAGTGCAGTAAGGTGAGGGCGGTAAAGTGGTCACACTGTACTTCTTAAAATACTTGCTTTCCAAGAATTACTGTAAATATCAAGTACTTAATGCTGCAAAGAAGAAATGAGCAAGTGGACAATCACACCTGGCTGTCAGTCTTGGTCGACAAATTACAAGCATTTCCATGGAACAATTCCTACGTTGGGTGTTTCCTTTTGTGTTCAAGTCAGGCACTCTATTCACAACCTCTCTTTATTAATATCATTTATGCAATTTAATACCTTCAGTGTTTTTGTCTCCAGAGATTTTATCACACCCCTTTTTTACTAATTGATTGAATGGGCATATCATTATTTTTCCGATTACAACCAGACACTCCTCCGCTTTTGGGGCGAGATTAAGCGCTGCAACAAAACATGTGGCAAATTGTGACGCTTCATAAAATCCTGATGGCATCGTATCATGAGCAGTGTATCGAATCGTGAGAGACCCCTGAGATTGAAATACTCTCATTTTATTGTCAAAAGTACCAGCACAGACGTAATCACCACTTTAGCCTGGGGGCCGTACAGTTGTACAAAGTGTCCATCTGCCGCAGTCGCTCGTCTGTCCCTCAGGCTGAATGTCAGACAGGGGCGGGGTGATGTGAGGGGCGGATGGTGGCCCCATAGGGACACTAGACTTGCTGTTTGGGACAATAGGCTGCATATGACATGGGCTTATATTCTGTGTAGGGCCAAACTGGGCTTACAACTCTGGTCTAGTCTTGTCGATATAAATTACTTGCCATATATTGATAAAACTATATTGATAGCACAATTCTCAAATAAATCAAACGTGTGTCATTATGTTGTTTTGTTGTTGTTGTTGTTGTTGTTATTGTTATCTGTGATCATGTGGTTTTTTGTGATGTATTTATGTTCTTTCTTTCCAGACCCCATAACAAAGTTGGATTGCAGATAATTTACTTTTGTTGAATTTCAATTTTTGTTTCGACTTTTGTCATCTCAACTGATGTGATTACCTTGGATGTTGGGGTGGGGGTATGGCAATTGTGTGTGTATGTGTGTGTGTGTGAGAGAGGAGAGGATGTCCATGGTGTTGGTCGGGTATGCGCTCTCTGTGTGAGACCTCGGATTGCAGAATTACAACACAATGATGTCTCTGCACTCTATTTTTGTTTTAATGAATTGGTGAATGTAAATGGCATGTGAGTGGCACTAATCTTAAACAAACGTTTATCAGTAATAAAGCTTTTAGAGGTGAGTTCTTGCTTTACTGATCTGCTTTGTGTTTGTTTCTTGCAGAGACCAAGCGAATGATCTAAAGAGCAGCTCCAGTTTGTCCTCTGAAGGTACGTGGCGTCCTCTGCAGCGTGCCGGGTCTTGTCGTAGTGAACATCTTTGCGGCTGAGGCCATTTACACACAATCTGTCTGTGCTCGTGTCGGAGCAGGAAACTTTCCCTCTCGCTCACTTGTTCTGGCAAAGACAACAAAGGGCAGCAGCAGCAGCAGTAGTAGTGTTAAACAAATAACAGGATAAACTATTACAAAAGAGTGGATCGCTCTTGGATAGGCTCTATCACACTGGGGGTTCATGTGTTGGATAAGGACGGGATAACAGTGCAACAAGTCACATTAAAGGACTATCACTATTAAAGTACCTAACTTTGAAACCATAATAGATAACATGATAATAAAATCTGTAACTCGTTTTTCACTCTCAAAGCCGTTTGGTTCTATCACTAGATTAGATGCATGTATTTTTGGCCTTCGTCAGATCTTAAGATGACCTTTTTTTAGTGAAAAAAGAACTCCCTCACACAGCCAATCAGATCTCAGCATTTAAACGTTTTCCAAAAAGATAAAGACAGCATGACCGAGATAAACAAAATGTATTTATGAAACAAAGTTCGGTACCCCAGCTTGATTTATTTCTAGGTGTTTCCCTGTTGGAACCTTTTTTAATGTTCCCAAAATTCTGAAAACCAAGTCTAGTTGTCCAGCCTTATATAGATGTAATTATCGTTTAGCTCAGTTGCACAATTAATTCCACTCATCAAAAGAACTCTTGTACTTTCCTAAGGTCTCACGAGTTGAAAGTCTCCCTCTAAATCAAAAGTAAAAGTAAAGGGGACTCTCACGACACTGTCTAAAGAAGCAAAGGTGAAAGAGGAAGTCCATAGTTCATATATTTTTGTCACGATTCTCTGGCCTGTATTGGGCGAAGCAGACGTCTGGTGTTTGTGAGATTTACGATGAGCCAGAGCCGCGGTCACATGTGGCAGCGGTACTTTTGTTTGCGACACTATTCTAAGAGCACGAGCCCAACACGATTACATCAGCGTGAGAGGCAAGAGCAGGGCTTATGTTGAGTCAATGGGTGGCCATCACTGCAGCACTGGGCTTGTCTTCAGGATTTGGGGTGGGATGTAATGAGTGTGCAGTTAATTAGAGTCATAATATAGTCACCAGAACAAGAAACGATATTAATGTGAATTTTATAATACATTATTGAAAAAACCTGTAAATGTTTTAGATACATTTGAGCGGCACGGTGGCAGAGTGGAGAGCACTGTCGCTTCTCAACAAGAAGGCTCTGGGTACGAATCCCGGTCGGAACAGGATCTTTCTGAGTGGAGTTTGCAATTTTTTCCCCTTGTCTGCTCCGGTTTCCTCCGGTTGCTCCGGTTTGCCCTACCACTAAAAACATGTACAATAGGTCTGGCATGTGCCTCCTGTACTGGCGACCCCGCTCCCATCTCTGTGTGGAGTGAGAGAAAAATGCCCACGATTGTAAACCGCTTTGTGACTCTGGTCCGTGAAAGACGGTATATAAAATAAAGATTAGAGGGGCTGAGGCGAGGAGGGCTGATCTATTGGACATTGTAACTGAAACTTATCACTGTCGCTTGGTTAGAATGTGAATCATGTTAGTGTGACTGTAGCCATAGTGTTGCCGGATGTGGAAGATTTACCTTGTGTTTTTAAAATGACTCAAAACGTGTTAAAAAATCTTTAGCACCTTGACAACAGGAGATCTCGAGTGTCACCAGTTCGATTAAGAATCAGGCCTCCCTGTCATTTGCTTGTGTTTTACGTTGAATAAAAGAATGAAAATCCTATGGAACCCAGTGAAAATGGCTTGAAATGTTGATATGAGTTGCCTGAAATGTATTATACAGTGTTACTGTATAATAATTGATCAATTATTTATTAGTTAACTGTCAAGTATAATTGGCAATAATTGCTCCAGTATGTTCAACTACTACATATGTGTTCTATTATGTTTGATTGTAAAATGAAGCTGCCACTTATCCACTAAAAAGTTTAGGGCGGTAACAAGTTTATTATCAACTAATTTATTAATCTATTCATCTATGTTGAACCTTACATAGACAAAAACTGAGTAGATCTTTTTTGACTCTGATAATTCTATAATGAAAATGCGTTGTATTTTGAGTCAAACCACCCAAAGTCATCTCTGTTAATTTTCTCCAGGAGAATCACTTGTGCCTTGTTTTCGTCAAGCATAAATTTCTTAGAATCCTTTAGAAGAATAATTGATTATTACCACTGTCTTTTATTCCTCATGTTGTGATGTGTTGTGATTGTTTTTTTTGTTTTTTTTGTAATATGTTTACATTATTTTCAAGATTAGCATGTTAAGTACAACCTGAATAGATAAAATACAATAAAACCTTTGAAAACAATATATACACGGGTTCTGTCAAAGGAAACCAGTTCAGCAGCTCCCCCTAGTGGTTAGACCAGGCAGACAGTGGACTGTATCCTCCTACATGGAAACGCACGGCTGGGTTCTGAAGCTGTTGGAAATGGGCCGTGGTCTCTGACTGGAGGCAGTGCATAATGTGTGTGAGGATCATGTGCACGCAGAGGACAGAGGCGCTTTGTGTTGCTGGAATCAAAACGAGAAGAAACAACTGCGAAGGAGCAGGCGGCCATATTGCTCACTTTGAAGTGCTGTAGCAGGGAATTTTCACCATGAGTGGAGCTACTATGTTCAAACTAGTATTACAGTTTGTCAATTACTGTAGTTACTAGAAACAGCCAGACATGGTTCATCGCAAGACCAAAACTTTCACATTTGTCAGTAAGACTATGGTAGAGATGTAGGTACAATTATCTACATAATCTATATATGACCACACTATCACTTAATTTAATATTTTCTAATATTTTCTGCAAAGAAAAGTGTTTAACACATTGTAAAGCTAAGTCAACACATGAGCTTGCAAAATGTTCTAATTGGATATGTTGCCATGTTCTGATTTACTACACTTTCTAGGGGAGGCAACATCTGAATTAATTTAAATCCATTTTAGCGTTGCTGGTATAGATCAAATGCTTTTTAACGGTCTGCTGTGTATTTGTGTGTGACCAGTGTATTCCTCATTAGGTTTGCTGGAATGGGTAACCTGCTTAAAGTCCTAACAAGAGATATAGAGAACTATCCACACTTTTTCCTGGACTTTGAAAGTAAGTTTAGCAAAGTAAAGATCAACGATGTCCGCCGCTCACCTCGTTTTCTTCTTTCGGCTGTGAATAAGTCTTTCTTTGGCTCTTTTTGTTTAACTGGGTTCTATTCTGTCTTTCTGTGATGACTTTTTAACACCTTCCCTCTTCTTTTCTTTGTCTCTCCTTTTTTTCAGAGTCCAAATGGGGAACCTGTTAAAAGTGCTCACTTGCACCGAGCTCGATCAGGGGCCAAACTTTTTCCTTGACTTTGAACGTGAGCACTGCCTCCTGCTTTTGAGAGCGTATTCACACAGTCCCAAGTGAATCAGAGTTCACTTTAAGTGAGAAAATTAGGGCGGGAATTTCACCAATTAACCAAACTACTGTACCGGCATTATCTTCCAGTAGTCAATTTTGGTTGTTTCACATAAATAAAATATCTTTGTCCTAATTGGTTCACTGAAAATGAAATCTGATTCATTTGTGACCCCAGTGTGAAACGTCGTTAGTTTAACATGAGCTGTGTTCATGACATTTGTGAAAAGGCACCCATTCCTTTCATATAAGTACCAACTCTGCATATGGTTAAAAAGTAGTAGTTTTACATTCTAAATTACAAGTGCCAATACTAAAAAAAATCAAAATCACAGAAACTATATAAATACTTGCTGAACATTTTAATAAAATAAGACCACACAGTACCTGAAAGACTGAAGTGTATGTTTTTTAATTATTGTCTGAAAAAGGCTTTTTTTCACTGTACACCTCTTGTATGCCTTCATAACACTTAGAGGATTGAGAGTTGTAGTAATTAAACTGCAATGGTTGTAATTGGTTACGCATTGCAATGTCTCCCGATTTCTGAATACATAAATAATGGTAGGTACACATTATTACAAAAAAGCATATTGACAACCTTCAATTATAGATGTGATAGATTGTGAATTTGGTACATTGTATATCTTTTTTCCTTTTCCTTTGTGCCTACCCTATACATACATTCAGATTATAGCTCATGAACGCAGCCTTCTTTTCCCTCTTTTCTTTCATTTCTTTGCGGCTGGTCAAGGGTTCAAGTCATTCAACTGATTCTTCTTCTGTTGAATTGCTATTGGCTGCTATGAAAGCTGCTATTATAGTGTGTGATTGATTTATAGTAACTCAATATCGGCCATTGTCACTTTGATGAAAAATTGAGCTGACCCTTTGACCGCTGCCTCTTGCATGACCTTTGTATTTGTAAACCAAGCTGCTTCTGTGTCTACACGTCTAATATAAAGTAACATGTTTTTTCTAATGATTGATGCAGAGTGACAGATACGTTTTAAATATTTTCTGCTGACCCCTGCGAGCTGAGGCAGTTGTTCATGTCATTCTGAAATTGGGAGGCTTGTGTTGAATCTCGTTTCTTTCTGTTGGTTTAAAAACACAGCCCCCAGAATGGCATTTCAGCTGTTCTCACTACAATGAGTGACTCAGAAAATCTCTATTTGCCTCTTTAACACCTCAATCCCCGGTTTTTACTTTGAGGATTAAGCTAATCATACTGTATGTAACCCAAAGATCTTGCTTGATTTGACGACTATCTGAACACTATTCAAAAGACTGAATGATAAAGTTTTTTCTTGGTATTGTTTATGGCAGCAGTTTACATATCCTAAAAGCGTTTATGATTTTCAAGCCATTTTTCAGAAAGACATTTTTACTTTTCCCATTCATGATTTGTGGTTGGGTTATTTAGTTAGTTTATGAAAGCATGGTTTTCTTTAATAGCCATTCAAATCTGAACACATAGAAACAGGCTCTACCAGAATTTTTGAATATATTTGTTTTTTTAATCTGTAAACTGCCATCTCCTCTCTGAGGCCAATACGAATACGCTTCACTGAACTATGGCTCTAAAAGCATGAATAGCTCCAGGGTATGTAAACTCAGATGTACAACTCTGATAATGACTGAATGATGAAAATTGTCTGTTTGTTAAACTACATGTGTAGTTCTGTGTGCTAATGTGTGTGTTCCCCGTCAGATGCCCAGCCCACAGGAGCAGAGCGGGACGTATGGGACCAGGTGGACTCTGTGCTGCAGGAGTCCGAGAGCATCCTGTCCGGCCTGCAGTCTTACAAAGGAGCTGGACAGGAGATAAGAGATGTACGAAGCACTACTGCAAACATATCAAACATATTGATTGAAAGGTTGAACATTTTTTAGCACTTTTGTAGGACATTTTACATATGACTGATAAGTTTTAAAGACATGCATTGCAACATTCTTAACATAATATTGCTATCTTCAAACTCTCACAACATGTGTATTGAAGAGAAAAAACTGTTTTAATTTTGGAACAGACACATAAAAGTTCTGAATCCACATATCCGGCGCTAGTGCTAAACTGTCCTATGTGAAAAAGGCCTCTGCTTCACTATATGCAGCGTTCATGCTTTGAGAACACATCTGTGACACTAGTGGAACCATAACAGTGCATACAATTATACAATCTGATCCAAGTAACTCTGTTGTTCATCTGTATAAGGACAAATATATACAAATACTGTGTATGTTATTTGCAGGCCATTCAAAACCCCAGCGACCTCATGCACCAGGAGCGGGCCTGGAACTCTGTGTGTCCGCTCGTCATCAAACTCAAGACCTTCTACTGTTTCTCCTTACGACTGGGTAAGATCTGCAAACATCTATAATGCTATAATGATTCGAGTTTGATTTGTTGTCTTTAAGTTTAGCTATCAAAAACGTCACAGTACAAACCACAATCCAACAGCCAGCGAGGCTTTTTGAGCCAACTGACTTTGCACCTGTAGATGATAAAACTGTCCAAGAGATAACTCCTGTCTGAGCTCCTCCACATGCAGCCTGGATGTACTACCCACGAGATTTCTAAAGTCTGTTTTGAGCAGCCTGTTACCTTCACTCACACAGACGGTAAACATGTTGCTTCGATCTGGAACATTCCAAATTACTTTATTACGGTAACCTAGTAAGAGTGCAAACTACATATACGGTCCCTTTAAGTCAACATCATATCACTACAGTGAAGTCTTGATCCAGATAACAACTTTTGATACTCTTTTGAAGTCGCTGCTGTAGAAAAAATATCCACTATATGAGAACATGAGAATATGGCTTTGAAATGTTTCCATCCATCATAATTGCAACAGCTGCTGTGATTCCTGAACCTGAATGAAGCGTATGAACTTGCGTGCGTCTGTGTGTGTATTCACAGAGAAGGCACTGTACAGCCTGCTGACCTGCCTCACGTGTCCGCCCTACACGCCCACACAGCACCTGGAGAAGGAGCAGGCTCTGGCCAAACAGTTCGCAGAGATCCTCCACTTTACGCTCAGATTCGATGAACTCAAAGTAAAAACGCAATCTCTACTTTTCCCATTTTCACCGCTCTATCATTAATGCCACAAGGGAAAAATGCAGTTGGTATTATTATTGTTGCTTGCTTTTTGTCTGAGGGACCTCTTGATCTTGGTGTGATCATGTGATAGACTTTATATAGACAATGCTAACCCCCTTTCTCCATGAAACCCAAAAGGGAAGTGCTCACCGAGTCTGTGCTTTTCTTAATATATGGTTAGTTATAGTATGTAGTTATGTTTTTTTTTATTAGGTTATTATTTTGTGCAAACACAGCCCATGAAGTCCTTCCTTTGTTTTACTGCCTCCTATGGGTCACCAACAAAACAGTGACTGCACCCAATAACTGTCTATTTTACACTTTCTAATATCTAAGTGTTGTTGTTTTTTCAGATGAGAATTCCCGCCATCCAGAACGACTTCAGTTATTACAGAAGAACAATCAGTCGAAACAGGATAAATAACATGAATGTAAGATCCAGGGCATTGTAACAAATAAAAACTATAAATGCTTATCTATTTTGACATCATCAATGACTTTTTTTTGCATGATTCCTCAGGCAATTTTTTTTTATTTTGGAAGACAAAAGAAGTCCAAATGTTTTCCTTTGATCATTATTTGATGATTAGATTCATTAAACTCCATATTATTCTTACAAATTATTCATACATTTTATTCTTAATATCGTTTCAATATTGTCACTACTTTTAGATAACTTTTTATGATAAAATAGACCTCTGACTTTCAACAATTACCATAGTTACCAAGAAGGCTTATTGAACTGTCTCCACCACAATTTTTACCTATCCAAATGTTCTAAAGATATCTTTCTGTTTAAAATTCTTTCCATGTGGAGCTCCCAGTAAATATTTTCTTTCAGTCTTTGCTTTTCATGAAATGTAATATCCCTGTTCTGGTTAAAGTGTGTGGTTTTCCTGTTGACAGCTGGACATTGAAAATGAAGTGAACAATGAGATGGCCAATCGGATGTCTCTGTTCTACGCCGAGGCCACGCCCATGCTCAAAACACTCAGCAACGCCACCACCAACTTCGTCACAGTGGTGAGCGCGGTCGGACTAGTTTTGAGTTCTATTTTTTTTTCATTCATTAAAAGGATTTGCTGCATATGCATGGTGGATTGTACGCATGAATTTACTAATAATCCTTTGAAACTGCTCCAAATAATCCTACTGTCCTTGAACTTTGTGATGCAACTCTGTGCTATCTTATTTTCACACATTAAAGGAAGGAGGTATTTTTTAACACATATAGATAGATCGATGCTTTGTTGATCCCTGTAGGGGGAATTCAGTTGTCCAATAGCAGCACACACAAAAATAAATAATGAAAATCAGGTGGTGTGGTGGTCAAGTTGTTACATTTGACAATACATTTCTATTTAGTTTTTGCACCAAACCGAAATCTGTAAGTGGTTTTAGACGACCAGCACTGGATTTGACTGGATGACATAACATCCACATGTGTTATTGAGCAGTGAGTTTGTTTATGGTCTGGTTTGGAGCTCTGCGATTTGAATGCATCGTATTTTCGCAGGGTTTTTTGTGCATTTGTTTTTATATACCGCACATTTAAAGCTGCGTAACATGATTATTATTCATTCACTCCACACGCGGTGGTGATAAAAGGCCATCGACTCCTCTGACCACCACCAAGCATTCATATTCTATGCAAAGTGGATGAAGTGTCTTGTCTAGGATATATTTTTATGGCACTTGGATCTCGTCTCAACTGGTTTGAGACGATTTGACACAGACATTGCATTTTAGTCTACACAAATATCTAGCTTATATGTTCTCTTCACAATCATTTTTTATTTAGTTTTCAATTATTAAGAACATAAAAATAAAAATTAGTATTTCACAGACCGAATTTGGCATTGACTATAGCTACATCTATAATGATAAATGCAGAATAAAAATCACTCAGGTTTAAATTGGTCCCCAAGTGTCGTTTACATTTTGCTTGAACAATTCTTTTTTTGTTTTCTAGAACAAGACTCTTCCTCTGGAGAACACGACGGACTGTCTCAGCACGATGGCCAGTGTGTGTAAAGTCATGCTGGAGACGCCGTGAGTAAACTCCACATTTCACAGTATTTCAAAAAAACGCGCTCCTGAAATGAAAGTATAATGAAAGTATAATCCTCGAGGCGTTCTATTCTGTGGGTTTTGCATCAGCGTTTGTCGTCTCTGTTTGCAGCGAATACTCGTCGCGGTTCAGCAGTGAAGACACGCTCCTGTTCTGTATGAGGGTCATGGTGGGAGTCATCATCCTCTACGACCACGTCCATCCCAACGGAGCCTTCAACAAGCTCTCCAAGATCGACGTAAGGTTTTTTTTTTTTATCATTTTAGACTTATTGTGAGAATTGTTTATATTTGATTATTGACACAAATATCTTTTTACATTGGATTTATTTCCATTGTTTATAAATTATTCTCACAAAAGAATGAGGGGAAAAAGTCTTGCTCCTTTTGAAATAAATAAAAAAAAATCTGGTTTGTAAGGCCAACAAAAAAAATTACCACTTATACCTTATACTTACTACATTTACGCATTTACTTTTTTGTTTTGTTTACGTATTTCAAACATCCGCAACAAACAAAAACATGCATACAAATATTCAGAGAATAATAATAATAATGATAATACCAAACACAAATACCTGTACATGGTTTGAAAAGGTATTGGATGAATACTACTTAATGTGATCAGTTTTTACGTAGTAAATACTATAAAATCAGATGTTAATGGGATTGAAATTACACAAACCTTCTTGTTTCATTTAGGGTGGGTTACTGTTTAAGGTTTAGTATTCTCATTTGGGGAAAATGATTGTGTCTGATTGTATTGTGTTTTTTTGGCTGGTGCATTCTGGGAGAGAACTGTAGACGATTACTGGGACGTTCAGCCTCATTAATACAGTGTGTTTATAATGTATAAATGATCGAAACTTTATTCTGGACAGTAGAAACACAACAATTGTCCCCAACCTTAATTCTACTTCGAATTTATCTTAAGAGCCAAAATAAACTTGAATGTAGACAAAATACATAGTGCTTAGTATACGTATTTGTGTATGTGACTATGACATCGCTCATTGACATTGATGAAGTGAATGTGATCGAAGCTTACTGTACTAAAGTTGTGAATGCATAAGACTTAGAATACTTTTTTTTGTATGTTGTTTCTTAATCCTGACATCCCTACACACGCCATGTTAATAATGAATGTCCTGTTTGCCGTGTTTGTAATAATTCTCCCTTCTGTGCAGATGAAAGGCTGTATAAAAGTCCTGAAGGAGCAGCCCATAGACAACGTAGAAGGCCTCCTCAATGCCCTCAAGTACGTTGCATGTTTATTGGATGGATAGATATTTCAACTCCACAGGCAACAATGAGTGTTTCATAATTCATAATCTCAGAAATACATGGTACAAGTGAGACATACAAACTGTATCACAACTCGGCAAGAAGGCGCTGAGTTTGAATCTTGGTCGGAACAGGATTGAGTGGAGTTTGCATGTTGTCTCCGTGTCTGCTTTGGCGTCCTCCGGGTGCTCCTGTTTTCCCAGCCACTAAAAAAAGAACATGTATAATCGGCAATTCCTTCTGCTCTGGTCTTGCCCAAGTCTAGCAACGACATCCAGGGGCGCTGTTCTATGACCGCCACTGCTCCTGACAGACGCCCGAGTGGCATTACAGGATGGGTCAAAAGCAGAGAACAACAAGGTATAACATATTGGTCATAACGTCTCCTAATTACACATTTGTCTCTCCTCAGATTCACCACGAAACACCTGAACGACGAGTCCACTCCCAAAAACATCCGGGCCATGCTCCAATAGTGTCCTGCTTTCTTTTTCTGTCTGTAAATGGATTTGAGGAGGATCTGTGAGACCTCAGTATGATGTATATGTTTACATTATTTAAAGATGTTAATTATAATAATTACGTGTGGATCAGTCATTCCCTCCAACTTCTTCAATCTCTTTGGACTGTTCAAACCTCAACGGCCTTTTACTCTCCAAGCAGAAATATTGGACACCAGACCGCCTTATGCCACCAGTAAAATGTTAAAGTCTCATAAGCTTACAAGGCGTATTATTGGGTACACCTCCTCGACTCTCATAACTAAAAACACACCTCTTGTTGCTTCAAAACAAATTATTATTAGTCTATTAAATGTATTACTTTATGCAAAATCCTGTTACAATGTTATTTAATCAAAAACACACTATGCTAATATTTGGAACTTCTGGCTCCACCCCTTCTGTCTGATGAATCCTTCAAGTATTCAGTTTGAGATTTGGAGCATTCAGAGTACCAATATTTGAGAATTTCTATTATCAAATTTACATTATTTACAACTTTTCAAAGCTGGCGTACCTAAACCACAAAAAATCACTTTGAAAGCAAATCCATCCAACTGCTGTAGTTTCTAGCTTTTATATTTTGGCCTTTGTCTCATTTATAGATCAGGTTTTTTTTTTTCCAGACAGAAAAGTGAATCCAAAGGTTTTTCAACAAATCATGCTGCTAATTGAAGCATGCTGTCTTTGTCTTCATACAAAACTTGTCACCATTCACTTATTTGACTGTTTTTTTTTCCACTTTTGTGTTTGAAAATGCTGATGTGACAGAGGCCAAAATACATGCACGTGAAAACTAAATGGTCCCAAACTGTTTTGAGAGGGAGGAAGTTGTAATGTGTGTGGTTTGAAAGCTTGAAGGCACAATTTAGCTGAGTGGTTATCCTTCATAGTCCTTTGTTGACATCTGCTGGTGTACTCAATAATACAACTTTAATCACCCTTGAAATACTTCTGCCTTTTAGACGTTTACTCAATTTTTATATCCACATTATTGCATAGAAACTAATATAAGCTCGATAAAGACCATTTAAAGTTTTTAGTTTCTGGCTTTTGACGTCGAGCTCCGCCCCCTCCACTGTGAACACATGTTTCAAATGAAGAGGTGAATGATGTGTCTTCTTTATTTCCTCATACAGTTTTATTTAATCGTTCTGTGCTCTGGTTGGTTGTGTTATGTTTTAAGTAGCTTTCTAAACCTGTCCAGTTTTCTATCAAATGTTTTTCCTAAAAAAAACAACCAAAAATATTCTGAAATAAATTACTTTTTAACAGTGAGGATCTGGAGTTTTTATACTTTGTTATGATGTTCCCACACAACTGATGGAGAAAAGTTACGTGTTGCAGCGAATAAGAATAACAACAGCAGCACTCAAAGAGAAATACTTTATCCTCATTTAGTAGAACATACAAAAATGGGTAAAGCTGCTTCATTAATTGTAATCCAATCGGAATCACTATTGGACAGGTTGCAAATTTTCACTCTACAAAAAGTGTTAAAAGAAAGAAAAAAATCAGTATTCACCTGGATTAAAGTGAATAGGTCTAATCAACTTTAATTTATTTAAGGTTTGTTTTTTATGTTATATAAATTGTGGAACTAAATGCTTGTTTCATTGGCAAATCTTATTCTCATATACAATAAATGTAAATGTGCACTTTATTGTCCCTGTAGGGAACAATAAAGTGCTAATAATGTATCTATCAAAATGTTCGATTCAATTTCATTCAATACACGACATGTTCAGAATTTGCAATGCTGAGCTGATGGTCCCAACTCTTTTTGTAAAGTTTGTTCGAAGAATTTTTCCGAAACTCACCAGATTACTACTGGTGAAGTCCACTGTTTACAAGTCCAACACCAATCCATTTATTAATAGAGAAGAGTTGAAAAATGTATGATACCCATTCTCCATGTGTTAACTGTATTTGCAGCTTCAACCCAAATACGAAGTATTCAATTTCATTTTCAGCTCATTAAATTATGCTTCAACACATATTGATCTCCCCAATTTGTTTTCCTGAACCCTGTGAAAAGTATTTATATTTTGTAGTTCTGTTAAAGCCATTTGTACATTCGCATTTTCACCATTATTAATTATATTCCTCCTCATTTTTAATTTCATCTTGTCATTTACATATTCCGTAAAAATGTGTTTTGTTTTCGAAAAGCGTTGTGTGTATATTTGAGAATCGGAGCAGTGAGAGTGGATCCATGGTAATGTTTGGTAGTTACATTTTCTCTGATGAACTGTTTTTGTAAAAGGCTTTGAATCCAACTGAACGTGTGGAATCCCGAATAAAGACCATTTTGTATTCAAACCACTTTATTTTCATTCATAATTTTCTATATTACAAAACTCTTTAAAACTATTCTTGTGAGACTGCAAAAATATAACATGTGTTTTTTAGGACCGCATCACATTCAGTCTCGTGTATGCAATCCAAACAAGTCAAATACATTAACACATAATAGTAATCGTTTCACATACTGTAAATCTAGGCCAGGGGTGTCCAAACTTTTCAGTTAGAGAGGCCCTCAAACTGAAAAGTTTGGACACCCCTGGCCAAGTTCATCAGCAATGTCCCCTCGGCCCACAATACAGATTTTCAAAGAGTGGAATATTTAGTTCATAAATAGTTACAACATGTCTATAATGGGGGAGCTGAAGTTGGCTGGATGACACTGAAAACATGTCCTTATGATCTCTATGGCTACTTTAAGTTTTCTCACACTGTTGTAATTTACAAGAAGTCCATACGTTTTTCTAAAGTCTCGTCCTTTGTGACAGCGAGAGGTTGTCTTTTTTGACGGGTACAGTCGGATGTGCCAATTGAAATAAAATTATATTGTCAAAAGTCTACATAATGATATAGCTAACCATATCACAGTTCATGAAGATCGTCCAATGAAATATCTACCTTTTTCATCGATATTGAATATTTCTCCCAGACATTAAAGTGGATGTCAGTTACATTTCAAACTGAGAAGAGAGGATGGAACTTTTTGAAGACAAGTTAGATCCGCCAATACTCACCCCCGCTCACCCTGATATAATTCAAATCCTTGAGGCTCCTCGTGATTCGTCTAACTATTCTCCTCCAGCAAATATTACTGGTGGTAATCATGCAAAGGGGAGGGACTGTTTTAAACATATCACTGTTGATTTCATTGTTTTATTACATAGTTTGTGAGGTTTGAAAGGTAGATACCACCAGCTCTATAAAATACAAATATTCAAAGGTCTTTCAACAAGAGAAAACATACAGCCATTTATTATGCTTGTCATCATATTGCATTAAATATTCAACTGTAAGACTGATGTTATAGATATTATAGAAACATGCCTAGTGTATTAACTTCAGGTGGAACCATAGGGGTGGAACTTCTGTCTGTCTGTAGCTCCTCTGGTGTCCTGAGGAGGGCGCCACTGCTATGTATGCAGAGAGCTCACAGTCCAAGGTTGAATGTAGTGCAGTAATGGTGCAGCTGGGGAAAAAACGAGGGAGAGTATTAAAACAAGAAGAGAACAATGTTTTTGACAAGAAGTGACAGTAAATGTAAAACTATATAAGTGCGACGTAAATTTAAAAAAGCAAAAGTGTGAAGTGGCTCACAGGGGATGCTTCTGTGGGATCTCTGGGCGGTCCGCAGCCCCTGTGCACTCAGCCGGGGGACAGTGGAGCAGACCGGACCAGGGCGGACCCCCGCGTTGAACCGGGACTCTGTCAGGAGCCTCTTCAGGGATGCTGGGGTGTGAATCCTGGGCTCTGATTGGTCCAGAGGAGACTGTGGAAGCTGGGCAGGTCTGCAGTTTGATGACAGCAACATCTGCACAAGAAGAAGAAGAGATATGTTCAGCCGTCGATGTTTAACACAAAATAATTCTTAAAAATGAAATAAAGTGTTGGTTGAGTCTGGCCTGTTTGGAGATGCAAAATATTCAAAACCCTTCTTTCAAATTGTGCACTCCGGGGCCACTTTCGCATTTTAAAAAAAAATGATTTAGGTTTTTGGCTTAACTCTGCATGTTTTTTTTAATGTTTTTTGTTCTTATCTATAAATAAGAAAAATGATAGAGATGAACTAATAAAATATAAAGGATTAGCGAGCATCAGCAAACAAACTGATGGAAAACAAGTCAGTAACCCCCGGTAAATCCTGTATGAAATGGTCAAATCTATTGATGAGAGCTAAGCAGTGCAGTGCCTGGTTAGGGGTGGGATGGGGGCCCAGGTGCGTCCTTGGGCAAGACAATTCATCCACAACCTCACTCCCTATAATCTGGCGTGAGCCCTAATTTTCAACATATTGGCTTGAAAAATCTTAGCCAATTTCTGCAGACAAATGATAATTTAAAAAAACCTATAATCCTGCCTTTCCTGAAGGTGACTGTGGCTCTGTTTAGCCTCCAGATGTGGAGAGTGGAAATTACAGGAGACTGATAATGATGAGGCTTCGGAGCACGGTTCACACAGAGGACACATCCATATTTACTACTCTGAGAGAAGTTGGCTTTGATCATGGCATGCTTTTGGACCAGGACGCTTTTGGGAGAGGGCGGCTTTGATTAAAATTTAAATGATGTGCTTAAAAATTCAGTTTAAAAAAATAACTTTATTAGCGCGATGATTGGTATACAAGTATTTCACTGGATCCCAAGCTGTCAGCCTATACGGTTTTTTTGTTGCAAGTTTTACATTTTTGGCAATTTGAGCTGACACAGAAGCTGAAAACTTCCAGTGTGATGTCAGTCCAAATAGAGACTGACCAAGTTGGTTTTTATCAGTTGTTCAGTAATGATATAATACATAGCAAACATATTTGTTAAGATAATTTTATAAAACCATGCAAACATTCTATTGATTATTGTGCTTTACCAGAGATTTGGCCTTGCGCAGCTTGTAATGAGCATCGGTCACAGTTTTATTCACCAGTTCTGCCTCAGAAGAATGGACAGGACCCGTTTTGGTTTTGGATGATGGATTTTGGGTTTTCCTGTTGAGAAACAGTGGGACGATAGAGAACAAGAGTGGAAAATTAGACAATAAGGAAGTCTATTGGCTCAACTCAAATTGGATTCAATATATTACGTGTTGTCGACTTATTGAGTCGATCTTTACATGTACTCGTTATGAAAGGTTTCGTGGTGAGATATTAAACACCAGCAGCAAAAAATGTAGCCATCATTTTACATTGAGATCATGCAATTTCAATGTAAATGGAAGAACTAGAATTTAAGAATGCCACAAAAAGTGACTATTCAAATGTGCTTTAGAAATTGTTAAAATTCTCAATAATTATATCCATTTTGAAGGAATTTGAAGGTTAAAAAGGTGTCCAAGAGTTGAGGTATACCTATGTATTGTGCCATAATTTTGCACAAAAATGTGTGAAAATGTTCACTTCTTTTCACTTACACTGTCCAGGCCTGGTCCCCACCCAGCGAGTTGTCCAGGTAGTTAAATCGCACAATGTCTTTGGGTTTGCGGTCCGCGTCTCTCCACGGAGGCAATGACAGAGACGACCTGCTCCAATGTTTTGTCTTTTTCGCTGTGCTCTTTTTGGGCAACACTGGACCAGGGTCAGTGAGGAGAGCGTCCTCTAAACACAGTTCTATAGGATCAGGACCAGGACCAGAACCAGAGCCAGGACCAAGAGGACTGTCAGCTGCTCTCTGCTGCTGGAGCCACAACCACTGCAGAGGGAGGACAGAGTTATGTTTGTGAATCTCACTGAGAACTCACAACAATTTTAAAGCTGGGGTACCTTACTTTGGTACCACCCAAGATTGATTCTACTGTATGTAATAAAATCCATGTAACTGGCTCAAAACAGTTCAATAGTTTTCACATGCATGTACTTTTGACCTCTGTAACCTCTTTAGATCAGCTCAGATAGTGACTCACAGCGCACAAATAAGCAAAAGACAACATGTTTTTAGGATGAAGGCAGCATGTTGTGGTATGATTCGTTCATATAAAGTTACATGACAAACACACTGTACTATTTATGCATTTAAAACAAGTTAGGTAAGTTAGGTAATCCAGCTTTAAGCAGATATTTGGACCATTATGTTTTACTAGTAATAGATCCATTATATTTTACCGTTATAACTGATATTGGTTTAAAAGTGAGCTTTTGACCCTGATTTAAGATGAGATAAGATAATTCTAATAATTATCATAAACAAGCTGTTGTTTTAAAAAAAAAATATATATATATAAATATACAGTAACTACAATATAGAGGGCTGTTGTTTTAAGATTTACAAAAGAGTCCTGGCCAAAGATGGAACCCTCATACATACGTTTTCTAAATCCTCAGTGGGATTATCTCTTCTGCTCTGGCAAGAAACTGCTTATTTTGGAAACGCTTCAATTATTTGTATTTCGCTAACCTGTGCGGCCTCGCTCCGGAGCCTCTCCACGGTGCTGATGTAGTGTCTCTTCCACACACACACTTCAAACGGAGTCGGGCTGACGTCCAGAAACCATCCTCTCCTCACACACTTCACCATCCACAGCTGCTCCAAGTCCACCAGGCTCTTCCACCTCCAGCTCACCTGCTCACAGGAATACAGCTCACAATGAAGCCACAGCTAATAATGTATTGAAAAACTTGTCAATAAATTTTGTCATTACTCATTCTTTGAACCTCTTTGATAGACATTGAGTTTGGGTGTAAGGTGAATTAAGAAGTAATTTCATGTCTCAAGCATCATAAGATAAGACACACTTTATTTATCTCACAATGGAGAAATTTGGTATAGACTCAGATTCAATCACTCAGATTGTGCAAGAAGACAGAAGTGTGATATAATTATGTACAATAAAAGTGGCAATAGCAGTACTGGTTCATCTTGTAGCATTAAAGCTGGGGTACCAAACTTTGAACCACAATTTAATAGAACTCTTTACTCTCAAAACTGTTTGGGTCTATCATTCTTTTTTACACATGTATTGTCTGATCAGTTTTTTCAGAGAGACAAGTGAAAAATAAGGGACAATACTCACTCAGCCAATCAGCTCTCAGCTCAAAAACCCTAAAATAGTAACTCACAGGGCTCTTTCTTACAAATATATACATAAGATAAAAAAAATATATTACGATGAAGATCGTATGTTTTGGTCTGATTTGTTCAAATTTGTTTTAACATTTTAAGATTGTATATGCTGGGAAAAATACATTGAGTTATTTAAAAAGAAAATAGATATCCCAGCTTTAAAGTCAAATATTTCACACAATAGTAATAGTAATAGTAAATTTCACATGTGATTCGAGTGTGGACCTGTGCGCAGCGGCAGAGACTGCGAGGGTCCAGGAAGGAGAAGATGTAGAGACTCAGGACACGGGGCAGCATGCAGGTAAAGTCTGTGGCCTGTAGGGGGAGCCGTCTGCTGATGCTCCTGCTGAGGATTATCAGCTGGTCCAAAGAACAGCTCTGAATCAGGTCCTGGAGGATGGTCTTCTTCTGATCATCTGTCCACATGCAAAACTGTGCACATGAACTAGTTAAACCACGGCGCAATCAATAAGGCTTTATGCAAAACACTCACCCATTTGGACAAAAGAGCCCGTCTCTCTTCAAAAAGCTGGAAAAAGTCGAAAAGAGAGGTGTTAATTATTTGTACGGATAATTCCTGGAAGTCTTAAACATCTGGGCTGTACAGTAAGTGATACAGATGTCAATAGGAATACAATAAATATGTACTGGATGTAAAACTATAAGTGGCACAAAAGGCATAAAAGCAGTAAAGTTTTTCCCCCACACAATCCATGGTAAGTGTGCTGTTGGCTGCATTTCTCAGATGTAAGACCCCTGGTGTAACAGCAAGAGTTGTAAGAAACATGAGAAACTTTTTAGGGTTATTGGTATATACCTATATTTATGTATCTACTGTCATATTTGTATCTAAAGTATTTGTATTTTGTGGGGTATTAAGATAATTATACAATTTATTTGTTTTTTTTTCATTCTCTATATACCACAACATTGATCTAATATTAATAATAGATTGGGATCATCAGCTTTGCAGTTTTGAACAGGTTCTTGTCCCTAAAGGCTGGAAATGGTTATGCAATATTTTTTCAACACGTTGCTTTTTAAACTAGGGAGTGGGGGACTCCTGGCTGGGATCTTATACTATGTTATGTTATACAAGCATTAGACATATATAGTTTTGATTGAAACAAAATAATTGAAATTAGCATTATGAGAAACACATTTACAGTTATTTTACATATGTTTTCTTTTTGCGATGATGTAATAGTAGAGGGTCATTCAAATATTATCTGACCAATACCCCTGACATTCTTTTAATAACTCACACTAAAACCTCACAATACAGTGCACAACAACACATGATGCATCAAACATGGAAGAATCCATAGTAATTTAATTTTGGGGTGAAAAAAAGTCAACAAATATAGAATATTCTATCTTACAGTATATATATACTGTGAATATATATATATACAGTAGGCTCAGGCTGGATCTACTGAAATCTAGGGATTGTGGAAGTAAGTAAGTAAATCAAATACACTTTCAAAACTATGCAAACTCAAGTTCTAATGAAAACATCTTGTACTATATTGGACATAGAAGAGAATGTTCCTTACAGCTTCTCAAAACACAAACCAACATCTGATAAGGCTTTGAAAGATGAAACCTTTCTCCACATAAATCATTTTTCCTTTGCAATCTCTTCTCTGTTTTTTCATCTGGTTTATAGATTTGTCTTTTTAGCGACTGGTACCTGACTGTTGGACGGAGCGTGGTTCAGGGGAGTCCAGGCGCTCCTCTTGGTCTGCATTTTGGCCTTGTTTACGGAAGTCTTTGGTGCGTGTGGCATCTTTCTGCAGATGAAAACACACTTACATAACTAATAAGCATAAACATCTCTTCTGTCTAACTTTGCTTAAACAGAATAAATTCATAATATTTTCTTTTAAGACAGAACTGAAGGCCTGGAGAAGACTGCGTTGTAAATATGGGCTACTGATGTTATGTAACTGCGCTTTCATCTTTCATCTGAGGATTTACAGACTTTGTAAAAGGATTCTCTGCTCGAGTCCGTAATTCTTTTGGATAAGCAAAGTCATCGTACATTTAAACTAGGGTTTGGAGAACAAATTAGTGAAAGTTGAAAACATTGTGTGATGTTTGAACTATGTAGAGCCATGTTTACATAAAATGGCTTGGATTAAATTAGCTACTTTCTGAACATTTGGTAGCAAAAAGGGGCTGCTCAACATCCCAAAATGTTTATATGAGTATGTTATAGTTTTGATACAAGTGATACTCCTGGAGAACATCTTCATAGAGATTACACATTGGATTGTTTGATTAAAAATACTTATAATAATATTCTTCAGCCATTATAGAGTCTTAAAAGCTTCTCAGCGTGTCTGTGTCTATGTAAAGTTAAAAACTATTACAGGTAATTGATCATTAAATAATGGATTATTTGTGACTATTAGATTTATTTGTGAAGAAAATGACGCGGGGTCATGTTAGAGACAGAAGACATGTTTTGTTGATGTTAAACGACAAGACCAAAGATTTTCAGAATGCAAGTGATTTTAAAGCATGGAGATGCTCCAATCAGCAGCTGCCACGGTGCCAGAGCTTCGGTCTTCAGAAAACCAAAACATTCAAGTGGAAATTCACTGGCAATGGCTTGTGCATATTGTTCGAATGGTGAGTTTAACATTAACCACAGTTGCTTAAAGTGTTATGAAAGATTTATAATTCTTACAGCCTTAATATCAAATGTATTGCCTCTGGTTGGGACGTGAGCTTGTTACCAAAAATGTCCACCGAAAATTGTGGCCATGCATCATAAAAGAATACAATACAACCAACAAATAGGAGGACAGCTGGAGAAGCTACCGTAAAACTTACCAGACGTATTCTTGCCGGTATCTAGGACAATCCAAGACATGTCAGAGGCATTCAACTCACCATTAGTCGTCCCGGAGCCGACCGAATAAATCCACTATGTCCCTGTGCATTCCCTGGAGGTTTTGTGTCTCTTCATGCAGTGTGTGTCCAAGAGTGGAGTTTACCTGTGGTCATGGAAACGGGAGGGGGTGGCTCTGGTGGCTGCTGTCACAGGCAGAGGGAGGACTCTGAGGAGGTTAGGCCTGTGGAGACTTGTGCATCGATCAGTCGGTCGGCTCAAAGGGGGTGAAGTGCCACTGACAAAAGCTTTAAAGAAGAAATATTATGTGTTAATTTTTACCCTTATAGTTTGAGTTTTTTTTATTCAAGTGTCATGCACAAACGTGCACAGCCCACATGGGCTTATATGACCCTGAAGCAACAACATCGGATGTGCACATACCATGGATCTATAATAATAGCACATTACTCAGGGAAATAATATCTAAGAGGAAAATATATGGTGAAACGAATCGGAAAGGTAGAACCTTTTTTTTCCTGCTGAAACAAACATCTATACTGCCACCAGAGGGAAGAATTGGATTGGAAAGTAAATACATAACATATATATGGGGAATACTTTCAAATATATAACAACACATAGCAACAAGCAGGGAGGCACCCCCATCCAGTTGCACAGTTGGATACAGCAGCAAAAATCTAAGTCAATCAACATACACAGGTACAAAACGAACAATTAAAGTATAATCCATGCATTTGTCTCCAGTAGGTTAGACTACTGCAATGGCCTGCTCACAGGTCTGTCCAAACAGGCTGTAAAACAGCTGCAGTACATCCAAAATGCAGCTGCTCGAGTCCTGACTAGAACCAGGAAATACGACCACATTAGTCCAGTCCTCAGGTCTCTGCACTGGCTTCCTGTGGCTCAGAGAATTGATTTTAAAGCAGCTCTGCTTGTGTACAAGTCTCTACATGGTCTTGCACCGAAGTACATTGGTGACATGTTGGTGCCGTATGAACCAACTCGGACTCTGAGGAGCACAGGGACTGGACTCCTGATTGTGCCCAGAGTCAGGACTAGGCATGGAGAGGCTGCATTTCAGGTGTATGCCCAAAAATCTGGAACAGCCTTCCTGAGGATGTACGGGAGGCCTCATCTTTAGCATTATTTAAGTCTAAGCTGAAAACCGTTCTTTTTAGCTGTGTATATGACTGACTTTTATATATTGAGCTTTTTATACCCTTTTTAATTCTGAAATTCAGTTTGAAATGTTTATTTTTATGCAACAATTATTATTGTTTTTGTTATTATTTTATATTACGTTTTATGTGTTTTAAAATGTTTGTAAATGTGTATGATCTTGTGTTCTTGTGAAGCACTTTGGGCTGCACTGCATGAATTGTGCTTTATAAATAAACTTGATTGATTGATTGATTGATAATATAATGAGTTGGTTATTTTGAGCATTTCTCAGTTAAATTTGTACCTTTGATGGAGTTTCATAGTTATATGCATTTATTTTGGTAAGAATGTTTCATAGTGGTACATGTGTACATGGGACGGCTACTGCTACTTTTAATAACTAGGGGCATAATCTAAACGTATTAACTATTTGCTTGTCTTTTTACCATCTAATTTGAGTCAAGTTTTATAACATTTTGGAATAAAAAGTTTCAAGGTATTATAGCCCCCTAATCTCTTTGGGTGAATGCAGTGGACTGGCGGGTTTTTCTGCTGCTAATCCGTCTGTTGTTTGGCTGTAGAAGAGCTTTTTTTCGGCCTATTTCAGAGAAGTCTCCCTCAGCAGGCGCACAAGTTTCCCATTCAACGCTGCGGCTCGTCTGCGGCTTCTGGGCGTCGCTGAAAAACCTGCTGTGAAGAGCGAGACCAGTGCGTCAAGTTACATCCACGTGCAACAGGAAATACATGTAAAGTGATTTCACAATAAAAGCAAAATAAAAATAAAAATAAAACAATACAATTAAAATGAATAAACATTACTAAAACTAAATAACGTTTTAGTAATATAGGCTAGACATGTTTCAGCGTTTTGGGCCAATGAAAAATAGGTTTAGACAGATCCTCTATACACAAATTAGTTTTATATTTTGAATCTTTGGTTTCTATCCATTAGCAGTTGCGTTATATTTAAGTTTATTTCAACAGTGTAAGTCTAATAATTGCACAATTCCTTGCGTTGGAGTAAGTATCGCTTTAGTTGAGTCGTTCAATAACAGGCTAAGACATTTTGACGGAGCAAAGTTGTATCATCTACTTTGTAAAGCACTTTGGGTGACCTTGGTCTGTTAAAACCATAGACTGTATATATTTTGTTAAAACACGCTATATAAATACATTTAATGAGCATATTAAAAAAATAAAAATGTATTTCATCAAAAATTCTCATGCAGTGTTAATGGTAGGCTGTATTAACCATAGATGGTAAGTGGTGGTATGATGTGCTCTCGAGAGTCCCAGTAACTCTCAGCAAAAGCATCTTCTTGGCAAATTGACAAGTGTTTATTTGTAATTTGAAAGTATTCCCCGGAAGCCTGGTTGCTAGTAGCGGTGGCTTGGCGCAGGGCAGAGCCGGGAGGAGATGGAGGAGGGGTCCGGAGGAGAGGCACTGGGCTTGGGGGACATTCACTCATTGTTATCAAGTCAAACATCGCAGTCCTCGATGCTACACGTGAAATTCCCTTTAAAACACCCAGGTAAGACTATTCTCATTCTATTCTCTTTACTTACCCGTGTGCTTGGTTAGTCTGCTCCCGCCCTTACCTCGCCTCCGTGATCCATCCATCCACTCAACCACACCGACTCCACGCGCGCTCTTCTCCCCGGCATCAGCGCTCCTTCCTCGGCGACATTTGCCACGCTCTCCGTCAAGCAGTTATCTGTTGTTTAATGCCCGTAAAATTATATTACACACAGCCTGGTCATGAAATACTTATATGAGTTTTGTGATTGAAAAACCGGTCGTAATAAATGCGCTGTAAAGGTAAAATAGCTTGTTTCTTTAGTGAGGATTTAATCGAATTGGCTGCTGCTGGTAAGTGAAGGAGGAGCCCTGATAATTATGTGTATGGGAGGGCAGGTATGCTAACGCCAAATGATCCAGAACATGCAAATATTGGCTGTTTTTGGTGGTTTATTGTCATGGTGTAGCCGCAGGTGGACTGGCAGTATGTAAATGTGTTTATGAAAATACAAAGCTGTGTCATTGAAGGACACGCTGTTCGTAGGGTGTAGCCTGCTGCTGCTGCTGCTGTGATGGAAAACTCAGATAAATGGACATAAGCTGTTTATAGTATTAATGTTTTAACCGCATGCTATGCTAAGACAAGACTATCAAATAGTCTTAAAATAATATCTGTGCACGGTCTTGTAATAAGCGTTCATTCATTTCATTTTTTGATTACATGTTCAAGCTGTATGCTTTAAAACAGTTGAGACCTTACCTGCTTAATAGGAAGCGTTTTATATTTTTTCATATTTTGTGTGATTCATAATCAACCAGCAAGGTTGATTACGAATTGATAAAAACATTGATTTTTATTGTCACATATCAAATTAAGTGTATCTTATCCTATTTATAATTATATATACACTAATTACTAATCATTATTTATATATGAATCAAAACAAGCCATATTCCATCAAACCCAGTACAGACAACTTGAATATATTGTTTTTTTTCTCCCCCCACAGTGCGTTGTTCATTGTCAGACGCTCCTCATTGATCCTGAGTTCTCTGTCACCGCAGGGTGGAGTATCCGCAGCCTCTCTCAGTGATGGAGTTTTTCTGACAAAGCCATGGATGCTGCCTGTTCGAACCATGGCTACTCCAAACCCCACAGTTCAACGCAGACTGCTTCTGTGTGAGCTGAAGAAACTACCGGACACTGCATAAATTCTCCACACTGCAACAAACAGGGATATTTCACTGCAAGCCTCAGTCGTCATGGGTCTCCTCTGGGTGCTATCCGTGTCAATGCTGGCAGCTTGTGTGGCTATTCCCATGGACGCCGCGGCAGGAAGTCACAGCCTCTTCACCTGTGAGCCGATCACACTGCGGATGTGCCAGGGTCTGCCCTACAACGCCACCTTCATGCCCAACGTCCTCAACCACTATGACCAACAGACCGCAGCGCTCGCCATGGAGGTACGGTACACACCACTGCACACAGTAGGGAAGGGCAATGTGGAAGTGTTTCAGTCTGGAAAGATTTTCACTTGTTGGTACTTCACTTTCTTGATGATGAAAGGCTTTAGTTGTGGATGTATAACCACCAAACACTTCAGTCCTCTAGTCATTGAAGCTAGTTAGTTTACACAGTTTGTTTACATATTTTGAAACAGACCCTGACGAATTTTTTGTCTTGAAAAAACATTAGGTTTGGTTCTGGTCTTTAACCCTGGTTTTTAACCCACACCAAATGACTGTCATCCTTCATTATATTCCATATTTCACAAAACTCTTTATAATTACATTCAAACTTTATAGTACCTTTTCTTTAGGATACAGCAGTCATGTGTTTAGGTAATTTGGCTCACACACGCACTCTGTCCACGCACTGAGATACACAACATTGATATGATAGTAGTTCTATATGTAGCAAATGTTATAGTAATGTGTCAGTTCACCAATGATTTTTATCAAATATTGAAAGCATTTTTTTCTCTCTGTTCTGGTACTTGCTGGTATCTGCTGGTATCTTCTGGCGTGTGTAGCTCGAGCATTGCCCTTGGCGCATACCTAATTGTTGAGCACTAAGGTCAAACATGTTTTATTCATTCTCATATTCCATTCTGTCAGTTGTCTCACACGTTGTATTTTTCTTTTGTGTGTGCTTTTGTCATGATCTTGTGAATAATGAGTTGATTGATGACTATGAAACATTAAACCGGGCTTTGTTCTTATGTGATAACATTTTTTTTTAGTCCCGATTGTAAGTCTCCAATAACAAAAGCATTTTCATAAATTGTAATTGGGGAATAGAGTGCTCCTTTTTCCATATCAGCCTAAACACAAAATCATTTCAAAGGGCATCTGTGAAACAGGAAGCGTGAGGTGACGTTCAAAGCAACTGCATTTTCCAGTTTATCCTGGTCCATGTGGCAGGAAAGCTAGAATTCCACTAGACTTTGCACAATGTTTCTTATTGCATGGCTTAATATGCTGGTTCTGCATTAGTCATTGAAATTCTAGTTGAATTTAAGTGATTTGTATTTCATTTGAATTCAACATCTATTTTGTTGGAAGACCATGCTAACATGTATTTGTATCAATTGCATGCATTTTGCTATTTGGCCCAATATTAGCTGTGTTTCTGGCTTTGCATCTGACTGGAACGAGACCTCTGTAACCAAAAACTGACAGCCACCAGTTGTTAAGCGCTTTAAGCTCTTTTGGACAATGGACGTGGGTCTTGTGAAAACTTAGACGTATAACCTTGTTACTTGAACATGAGCTGTGTTTTCTATCATTTCACAATTTGTCGTAACCTCCCACCACCACCACAAGTCTCAACATCTTCCTTTAATGTAGCGTTTCTGACTTCGGGGCACAAGGATTATCTAAACATCACACATTTTAATTAATTTGGGCCTGAAGGTGAATTGTACATGATTAATATTCTGGTTTTTTATAAACATAAGAGGTGGATGAGTCGAGTTATTGTAGTCTTTATTTCGAATGAATTATTTATTGTACAATACAATAGAAAATAAAATTATGCACATTTCAAAAAGGAGTTGGTAGATGTTTCCTACCCCTTTTTACATTTTCTTTCAAATGATTCAATTATATTTACAATCAGAACTTACATAAACATTAGATATTTATCGTAATTATAATTGACACTCATTACCATAAATAGCTATTTTAAAGGCACAAAAGTTGATGTTCTAGGATCTTTTTGTTCTTACCATTTCTACCTAAACTACATTGTGCAGTGCATTAAAAACAGTGTCATGCAACATCAAAAAACATATTGTATTTAAAGTGCTGTGGTAAAACATGCCCGTCCGGTAAATGCCTTGATTGAGGGTCTTGGATTAAGTGAAAGAACTGTCTTTTTTTGGGATCTAGTGTCAAAAACTTGGTGAACAATAGAAATGTTCTTATAGTTGAGGTTCAAGAATGAAACTAATGTAAACATAATTTAATCAAACAAGGCCTTCTTCTTGTTTGGCAAGAGGATGATTCCACTACAAATACTTAGAGGTGAAATCAGCCTCTTGCAGCTTTGACAATCTTTCTTCTCAAGTCTGAAAATCATTAATAAATCAGACACCGTATGTAGATAGAACTTTACATGACAGGATTTCAGACAGTGGCTAAACTAGGAGCTGCGATTACTGCTCTCTTTGCTGGATTAGGCTCTGTGTTTGACTTTGCTTTTATTGTTTGGATTCCTCAGATTATCTAGATTTCCAGTTGACAGTCAAAGCCGCGTGATCCTCTTTCAAATCTCTGACATTCAAACTCATTCAGAGAACAGATGTGTCACCTCGTTAGGTTAAGCCGACCTCGAATAATCACGGGCTGTACATGTCATCCTCTGCTCCGTTCGCCGCTCGGACATCTAAATTTATCAGCGTTTATCCCGTCGACCGGTGTCATATTTCCACGCCCTTCCATCAGTTCCCAGTTCCATCAGCAAAGGAGCTTCCAGCTGGTGATGTGTGTTTGCCAACGTACACAGGCCATAGATACAACAAGGGCTGGAAATACATACAGTATATATTACTATCGCTATCAATGCAAAATCTCAGTTTCAATAGTTCAAATATCACATTCAAATATCAATTTGCAAAGACTGTAATTGTTTATCTGACATTGTCCTTTACAAAGTCACATAGTTTGGTCTCACTTTACTCGTTGATAAATACAAAGTTAAGAACTGCTAAGAGGAACTTTATAGAGATGGTTTTGATGGATTTGATATTTGTGGATTTTATTAGACTTGAGTGTTTTTTTTCACAATTTTGAAATATAGATTTGCCAATTCGTATTGAATTTCAACTGCAGTAGCATTGTAAATAAATAAGAAATATATAACATATTGTCAAATCAGGATGGACACTTCTTAATTAGGGACACTTTGTTTTAATCATTCTCTTTTTTTGTGTTGTGATTACAGTTCATGTTTCAGTCTTCCCTCAAATATTACTTACATTATCTATCAATGCACAATTGGTGATTGCAATAAGCTAAGAAATTTAGCTTATGAATGCAAATAGTCTGTCTGAATATAGTTTACAGGACCCTGCCCAGTTCCGAACAGCTGTGAGATGGCACTCTCCTAACCGCCTTCTATGCTCATTCATGTAATCTGTCTTTCATTCTTCTGCCGCTCATTCAGTTCTATTTATAAAGGATGTAGTGACATGTCCGGGTGGGTTTTCTCCAGGTGTTACAGTTTTCCCCCACCACCCAAAACATGCAAAACATGCATCATAGGTAAAATATTCCAGTGAATGTCATGACCGTCCTAGAGCATCAACAACTGCTGTGTCCTGGACCGTAGCGAGTAAAGGCCACTGCCCTTGACCGGTTGTATTAAGGCCTAGTGGAAATGAAGGACCGGTTGAATGTATTGCGTAACTTTAATTACAGGATACGTTTTTGTTTCATCAAGAAATTCCTTTGCAACTTCTGTTATTAGGATATTACCCTACTCTTAGATGTTTTTTACTGTTAATAATTCAAGATATCCCAAAAGATTAGGGTCAATTCAAGTTCAGGGTTGTTTTCCTCATCTCCTAATTAACTGCTTACTGTTAAAGTAACTTTTAAAAAGCTCTGGGGGCAGAGCTTGTGCAGGAACTTTGATTTGCAAAATTTCCAGTGGAGTTGCAACCGGTCTATAGCTTTCTTGTTGTTTTCTGGGCGTTTCATCTGTGTGTGGGTTCCGGCGCCCAGACTTAGTTTCTCCTGTTTTTGACGGTGTTCACTTTCATTAGTCATGGCTGCACAATTAAGACTCTTTTAGCGCCTGCAATCGCTCATTTGGGTTTGGAAAACTCATGGAAGCCTCCCAAAAAGGGTTTCAAATGAACAAGAATGCGGCCCTGGTTGGCTGCTGTTTTCTTATCCACTTCATGGGAGATTTTAAAGCTTCTAAGATGCTGAAGGCGACCAAATGAGAATTGACAGTTGATTTGAAAGAGAATTAGCACAAGTGAATGGCCATGATAATGATGATGAATGCCCCCCACCGTGGAGAAACCTCAGTTGGAAGAGGACCAACGCTTGTCGTTCTTGGAGTTTTGTCTTCACCTCCTGGAGTGGTGTTCTTTTGGGTTTCTTTAGCGTGTCAAGCATTCATGTCCTTTAAATGTTCTGGGTAAAGTAGGAGCAATTTGTCTTGATATCGTTATAAACACTATTTTATTGTCACTACGAGGTTATTCTGCAATCAGCGGCTGCTCTTCTGTCCATGACCATTTTTCATACGCTGACAGGACAAGCCTCCCCGCGCCTGAAACTCAAGTCGATTCTCCGGCACAGAATCTGTCATTGTGTAGCTGTCTGCTGACAAACAAAGAATGCAATTTCAAAACAGGATTTTGTGCTGTGCTGCTCATCCTTACTGACCGCCAGCTGACCTCGCCATGAAGTGGGACAGAGCCTTGAGGCTGGGAATTAGCTATTTCTGTGCCACAATGATACTGTGCCATATTCACCTCACACGTGGTGTCGTGGTGAAAGAAGGTGACTTCACAAAACAAAGATGTAAACAGACTGGCTGTAAAACTAAGGTTGCAATCACATCGAGAAAGCAATGTGAATATTTGTATTTGGCAAACGTAAAGGCTAAAATGACTTCAGTAAAACAACTCTACAAAAAGTTTATTAAACTGGTCCAACAAGGCTTCATGAAGCTTCATTGGATTTGGTAAAAAGGTGGGGCTGGTTTTGCTTGTATGCATCAACATCTGACACAGCATATGCAAAACTGACTGAAATTGGGTTAGAGTGACTAGTTTATGTTTCAGTACAGTTTACTTTCAAGATGCCATCACACTAGATGTTCCCCATTTTTGCTGCCCCAATTATATTTCAAGTGTTCCTTACTTGCATTGATCATACATTTCCTCTGTCACCGGTTATGTGTGATTCAACCATTTTATATTGGCATTCAGGAAAAATAAATATGGTGCTAAGTAAAGTGTGGCGATACTTTCTCCCGCAATCGATTATCGATATGCATTTGCCAATAATTATTTCATTTTTTTTTCAATTAGTTACAATACTTAATATATGGCTACATTACACATCTCCATTCCATTTATCATGAAATAAAGTGTATTTTTTAACTTAACATTTTACTATTTTATGTATGCTACATATTGGCATATGGTATATTGCTGATCAATATATCGGTAATCGTCATATTGTGATATAATCGTTATTGTGAGCTTTGTATCGCGTATCGTATCGTGAGGTACCCTTAGGTTCCCACCCCTAGTGCTAAGAGAGAAACTTTTTGCAACAATATACATTGACAGAAATGGTTGAAAATGCTCCCAACATAGAGATGCACGTAGGGCTAAGCATGTTGGGATTTTGATCTGCCTCAAGTTTGCGTTTTTGGAGATTATTCTTGTCTCTCAATTTTACTGCACATGTCGATAATAATAATTATATTATTATTATATTATTATAATATAATTATTATAATTATATTATTATTATAGTTAATAATCAAAGTGAGATTGATTTTTCCAATCTTTGGCACATCCCTAGGTCCACTGGTGTCAGATTTCCATAACCCTAACCCATAAGTTAAAGTAATCTTATTTGAAAATACTGATAGCTGTGACATTTTTTTTTGAGAATATGTTTTTGCAGGATTTCGACTTTGTAGAAGAACAACCTACAAACGCAGACAGACCTGCTGGTGCTTATTGATTTAGTTTGATAAGAGCGTTTGCAGAGAGCCCCAGCCGAGCCACAAATCCCTTTGATGGAAGCTAGATAAAAAATATGAGTCACACATGTTGATGTGGGAGGGGGGTGGGGGGATTCACACTTAAAACAGTTTTTCATACGTCTCCAATCAGTAAAGAGGAGCTCATTGTGCATTAGTTGTTGTTGTTTAGGATCTGTCAGTTATTTGTTTTCTTTGACTTGGCCTCTCGGGTTTGCAAGGCGTTCTGATAAAAATGTGTCGAGTTACCTCAGCTCTACAGAACAACCCAGATACTCCACCCTCCGCAGTGTGAAAGGACTTATGAAGAATAGAAGAGGTGTAAGTTTCACGAAAGTGCTGATGAAGCTCTGTAGCTGCGTTCGTAAAGCTATAAACACATTACCCAGCAAAGCTACTCTCGAGCTCTTTGTGCGTTCGCTAGTGAAGACGTTTCCTGGCACTACTCATAATATGCTCTGATAAGTCCCAGTCAGCGTGACCCTAGGTTTAAAAGACCTTTTTGTTTTATTTAATGTCCAACATGTTGTTTATTGGCGGCACGAGTGGAGAATCCTCAGAGTTATCCAGCCAACTCCAAACACAGGGATGTTCCAGTCTCAAAGCTGTTTTTGTTTTTTTTTTTCAAATCGTCTCTCCGCAGTGAATGACACGGCTGACTCTCCTCCAACCACCACGGCACCAGCCCCCTTTCTCTTTTGTCCACCCCCCTCCCCCCGATTGCACCGGTCGCCCAGGAAACGCTCCCAATTGTGCCGTTAACAAAAGCAAGCAGAGGGCTTTTTTTTCTCCTCTTCCCTCGCCTCCCGGGAGGTGGTCTCCTCCGCCCCGCACAGTGACCTCCCCGAACTCTTTCCCGGCTCTCTCCTCCTCTTTTTCCTTTTTTACTACAGCTCTAGTGATGCGCCGCCCGTCGTCAGGGAGATTGCTCAGAAATGCAGGGAATGGGAATAGTGGGACTTTAAGGGATGACGCTGGGGGAAAAGCAGGTGCTGCAGATTTAGCTGACACCAGAAAAGATGGGATGGCTAACATTGAAACTTGATACTCAAACTCGAACATTTGTATCAGTTATTGATTTTATTGAGAAACCGAGAACTTTTTCCACTCAACAAAGTTTTTGGATCGATGAGTTTGAAAAGTATTGTGACCATTTGAAAAGAAAAGAACCAAAGTTTTCATCCAAAGAATGTTGAAGTTCCAAATCAAAACAAAACAGAACAGACATCATTTTCCCTAGGCTATGGCTTTAAAGATGGACTGAAACACTGCTTTTTCATAAATAAACGCTTCACAAACTCATGTAAATAAAGGATTGTAGAATTAGAATGCTCCAAGGTGAGTTTTGATGGTCTTTGACTCAAACTGTTGTAAGAAAGGAGATTAATAGAATGCAAAACTCTTAGATTGTGATTGATTCGCCAAGTCATGAGATTCATATATTCTGGTTGTCGTGTCTCCGTAGAGCTCGTCTCAAACATGCTGAGAATGCTGAAAGTCTCGTGTTGGCGGTCTGAACACAGCTTTAGAAAGTGGCAGCAGCGGTTTGCAGAGGAGTGGGGGGTGAGGGTCAACACGGAGCAGTTGTCTTTTGTCAGACGTTCATCTGTCACAGCATCTCCACAGCTGACTCAGTAAACACTATTACTTAAGCATTAGCCAGGACACTCAGCCACCACCATCTGCATTCATTAATAATAAACAACTTATTTCAATAGCACCCAATTCACTGTTCGTGTTCGACTGTGTGATACTTTGGTATTGGCCTCTTTTTTTCTGTTTCAAGAAAAAACCTCAACCTCTATGGGCTTTTAAATACCAGACCTTTAGGTTTATACACATCAGTCAGTGCATAGTGAGTAGAAAACTAGAACGTATTGTCCACATTCTAGTGGAAGGAAAATGTATACTACACTAAATTGTACACTTACAAATATCGTTGTAACTGTTTAGCATTTTAAAACATTTTGAAACCAGTTGCCTCTGTAGACATTGCTATAAATGACTTGTTCGTTGTGTTCAAATATTTTAATGAGATGGAATTATGAAATGCAATAATGTATAATTTATGGAAGTACTAGTTTAATATCCCTCTTGCCGTTTGACATGTCTTTACTCTGTCTGAGCGTGCTTCCATTGCACCATGTGAGAGCATAGCCCATATAAAGCTATCAAAAATCCCCTAAAATCCCCATGAATTCTTCATGAAAGGACCCTTGTTGGGGCTTAAATTACATTAGCATCTAGGCCCCCAGGCAGTAGATTGAAGTCTCGATCTTCTCTCACAATACAGTCAACTATCGATCAGGCCAATGAAACCTTTTACAAGTGCTTCCCATGGAGAAACTGCTGTTTTGCGACTAGCCATATGTCCAATTCCGTGAAATAAAATGGAAGATCCTGAGGAGATGGAGGAGGGGAGCCAGGTTTGAATATAAAAATAGAAAATGTTGAATAGAAATGAATTGAAAGAGCGGCTTAGTGTAGCCCATATGTTTATTCAAGCGTCTCCCGTGAATCCTCTCTTATGGTCGGGACGCGGTGTACTCTGGAGCGTATCTGTAGCCCGCGGGACAAGAGCAGGAGTATGCTTAAAGTGAATTAGATCATGTTTGCTCACAGAGTTCACTGCTGAAGTAATAGAGCGCCGCGAACATGCATAAAAACATCAGCAGTCGGAGCGGTCACATGGAGCTGGTTTGGTGGCATTTGTCTGTCGGAGTCTTTATTCGGTGTGATGTAATTAATTCGAGGTTTTTCTCCCTGTGCAAAACTAGTTCAGAAACTGCTCTTTGCGTGAAAATGAAATCGATGTGTAAGGCTCATTGCATTTAATTATAATTTTTTTTTTTATCTGCCATGAACCAGGGAGAACAAGGATGTTGTATGCAAGCTTAAACATCATTCTGGTCTCTGAAATGAAGTCATAAAAATTCTCATAAAAATATTGTGATATGACTATAATTTGATGGATAACATCCAAGCATGCTGCGTGCTGTAACTTCTGCGCCCCTTATAGGCAAAGTGGCGTAAAGTGACTTGCACAAGGACACAACCTTCAGGCTCAAAGGCCATTGCTCTACCACTGTCGCCCCTGTAATTGTAGTGTCTGAAAAATACTGTCATGACATTTGATCAATACATTTAGGATTTGAAATTAAATCGACAATATCATCAGTAATACAATTACTGGATCCATCCAGAAATCCTGGATTCTTTATTTTTAATTCTAAATTTACTATTGAATAATTGTGTGTATTGCAAAGATCGATGACAAGCATTTTATGTTTGTTGTCAAGGTCACTTTGTGATTCAAAGCACGGTGACTGAGTGGATAGCTCTCTTTCTTCTCAGCAAAAACGTCCTGGGTTCGAATCCCGGTCGGAACAGGGCCTTTCTGAGGAGAGTTTGCATGTTCTCCCCTTGTCTGTGTAGGTTTCCTCCGGGTGCTTCTACCACTAAAAACACTATAGGGCTGGAAAGCGGAAGTGCGAGATTTTGCGAGATTTCCACCCGCGGATACAAACAAACCACACGTGCCACTTGTATGGTGCTGAGATCGCCGACTTCTTCCTCCTTAAAGGACTTTCCTGTGTTATTTTGGACACATTTCGTCTCTGGGACAGAAAAACTGAGTGAGCGGTCGGAATTAGCTGTGAACTGACCATGTCCTGAAGTTTATATGACGGGGAGATGAGAAAGGTGCAGGGCCGTGTTCAAACTTATTGTTTTTTAATCCACTATTATGCATCAGAAAGACAATATAGAAACACTATTCCCATGCAAATACATTGATGTCCCTTACAGCTATCTTTGCTGCGTTGGTTATGAGCCAATGTTTATGAATGATCAGTTTTCTATCTGTACATCAGCTCCATCTCCACTTCACACTCACTGCAGCTTCACATTGGGCCTTTTTTCTTTTTGCTGTGCTGTCAAAAATAACATGATGTAGTTGGGTTACCTATTCATTTACTACTAACTAATATTATGATTGTCCGTTTTCTGTTTATATTTGAACATTTGTTAAATATTATTTAATATGTGCTAATATGTTCCTCCTTTATCTCTCAAATAAATAAATACATGTCTCCTGTGTGACAACAATAAAGTTAATCTTATCTTAAAATACAAGCCACAATGAAAGGCTCGGCAGCGCACTACAGGTTAGCATTAGCTACAAGTTAGCTTGAATACATATTCAAGTTAACCATCTGTAAAATCAGACAAAAGGTTTTATCACAACTGCATAGCTTTTTACACAGCTTCAGTTGGTCTTTGGGAAACCTAAAAAATGAGCATGCTTCATGTAAACTTTGATAACAGCCGAAAACCAAGCAGAGCATTTTGCACCATTCATTTAAACAGCCTCTTCGAACAGCTGACGATTTGTTTGTATCCAAGCAATGAACCGGTGGTGCTTCTGGGACGAGGCTTTCCAGCCCTATAGGTCTGACATGCGCCTCCTCTACTGGCGACCCCTCTGTGGGAGACAAATGCCCATAATTGTAATGCGCTTTGTGACTCTGGTCTGTGAAATAAAAGATAGAGTAAAAACATGAAAGAACAATTGGATAAATGTTTGTGGGAATCCAGGTAATTCTGCTACTTTGGCGCCTAAAGTTAAGGGTGATTGTGAATGGGAGGTGTACTTCAGCCTTCGTCTCCAGAGAACTGTGCTAACTACGCTCTGTAGTCTAAAGTTACTTCAGCTGCAAAAGGACCATTGAAGAGGCTTGTTCTTTGCAGTCGCTTTTCTTTGGCCTCAGAATTGTACCCACAACCTTTTCTTTCTCACTCTTCTTTTCTGAAGGGTCATTGGTGTGTGCGTGTTTTTGTAGGGCTTGAAGTTGCACAAAGAGGAACTGCTCTGGCTGTAGTATCATCTATGAGACTGAATTACAACTTACACTAACAGCACAACTACACTCGAGGGATTCAAACAACCAATATCCACTGTAGTAAGTGGTTGTTTAAAATAATCTAGAAATGATTGTGTTTTCAACCAATCTATTTTGGTATATTGACAACCAATGCAAATTGATACTCTCGCCAATATTATCTTTGATTAGCTTTGATAATCTTTTTGTTTTAAATTGATAATTGGAAACATTTCAAAATGGGGAAATCAAGGTCAGGATAATGTTCGAGGTTATTTGCAGTGTCCCTCTAGGTGCTGTTTACACGAGGACGCTGCGACAGTAAAACGGTAAAGTTGGGTATTGGATTGGTATATCACCCAGCTCAAATTTCAAGCTAAAATGTGTGCTTGTTTGTAAAATGTTTCCAGAATCTAGTCAAACATGCAAACAACTCTTGATATTCATCCTAGTTATTGTGAGAGACGACGCAATATCAACTAGAAACACACATTTTACATTCATTGAAGATTGTGTGGAGGCATTGAGTAGAGGCCTGACTGATGTTATGAGGATCCTGTTCATTTTTCAGATGGACTAAGTAATCTTTATATACAGTGTTTTTCACAGACAGTAGCCAATTCAGTTTTCAGTCTTTATTTTATACGTTGATGTAGTTGTCCATCCATCCATTTTCTACCCTTTAATCCATTTCTGGGTCAGGGGGGTGGCAGTCAGAGATGCCACCCAAGTCTCATAGCACCAGCCCCTCACTGATCCTCTGCAGGTGGTGAGTCCACAGGAGGACGGCTGCTCTCTGAGTGTGAGCATAGCCTTGATCTTTCATGTAGTTGTAATCCAGTAAAATGACATCATACCCCCTCTGTTAGATTATTCCGCTCCAGGATGACGCGCCCCTTCCTGACTCAGCCTGAGAATCCCGTCGCGCAGCTGTGACCAGTGAAACGTGAGCGCTCCATTTGAGCTGAAACGATGCGGTCAAATGGCTGATCGATGCCCGTTATCACAGTGCGCGCAAATACTCCTAATGTATGCGCTCCGCTCTGCACTGTCCACAGCCCGCAGCAGACGTAAAAAACACATACATTTGAGGTAGGGCTGGGCGGTATAAACGGTATAAGCGGTAGACGGTATAAATTTGGCCCACGGTAGAGATTTTTGTTATACCGGCATATTGCGATACGACATTATGTCATTAAATTGCGCGGGCTCTGACGCCAGCAGAAAGGACCAAAACAAACCGGCATTCAGCAGCATTAGCCTAGCACATTAGCCTAGCATTAGCCTAGCACTATTGGACACCACTGGAAACAACGAACAACAGCACGGCATTAACACCGTGTTTCTGTCTCTGTATTGTTGTCACAGCGGCCCCAGCAGAGGTAAATACACACACAGTAATCACAGTTTAAGCGTCTACCTTTTGGCCAATCGGTGTCAAAGGGGCGTAAGCTCGAAGCGCCAGCGTGAGCCAAAATAGATCCATGCATGTGCCGTGTCCGCAGCAGCATCACATCAGAAGTTTGGGAAAGTTTGCGTCAGATTCGGACCTCCGCGGTCAATATCTCACGAAAGCTACTTTGTTAAACAAAATTATTTGTGCCAAAATGATCATTTACATCAATTGTTCAAATCCAATGCCCTGTTTTAATGAACATAAAATCCATTGAATCATCCAGTGCAGAGAAAAGCGCTTAGGGAGCGTCAACAAATGGCAAGACCAGCTTTGTAAACAAACAGCTTTTACTGAAGTCATGCACCTGCACAAAACTCTCAGACACTATAAATAATGACCATGTCTAACTCCTACAGACTTTGTTTTCATCATTTGTGAGTTTTTTATATTTTAAATGAATGCATATGTTTTTCTTTTTAAAAATTGCTTTTACAGTGAATGGTATTTACTGTAACATACATAAATAATGTATGTTATTTGTCTCTTTATTCGTCTCACAACTGATTTTCTAACTCAAAAAATATATATTAGATTCTAATATATAAATAATTAACAATCTTGACTATTTTATGCAAGAACCTGCTAGACCTATATTGAAATTCACACACCAAATTATACCGCGATATATACCGTCTACCGTCTATGACCCAAATTATACCGCGATATGAATTTTAGGCCATATCGCCCACCCCTAATTTGAGGTGTCGTCGGCCCGCGCTAATGCAGTGAAATTGACCTTTCAGTGTTGAGTGGGCCACCTGTCCACAGAGGCCGCAGGGACATCCCTTATGTTATGTGAGGACTGGCTGTCGCTGCAGATGTATGCAAAGGCTGCGCACATGTTAATGACACATGGCAGAAGTGAATGATACGCATGTTCATCTGTCAAACACGTCATACGCTGCTTTTGACTTTGGGCGCCTTTGTGAGAACAACACCTCCAGTCTGAGAAGACTGTCTTCTTAAACCAGTCAACAATATATGGCCATTAGGATTGTAAGTTTATTGATTTCATTGCAAATAATCAATTATGCTCAGACTTAAAAGCATGACAAAAACAGTTTTTATGACTAAGATAAATTTGTAACTGAAGAATGAATTAAAGTATTTTTAATATGCAAGAAGTCATCTCTATGAAGATGTTCTCCAGAGGGAACACTTGAGCTTTGTTTTGATCAAATGTCTAAAAAATTGCATATTCACTTACCCTTTGTGATCAACAACTAATCAATTAATCTACAGTATAGAATAATAGGCCAACTAATCGATTATCAAAATAATAGTTACAGAATAATAGTTGGTTATAACTATAATAGTGAAGAAGACGACAAAGTCTGGGATCGCGTCTTTAATTCAGACAGAAGACATGTTTTATTGTCAATGGTAGTGATAATATAGCATGGGAGAATGAAGTCCTCCAATCAGCAGCTGCCACAGTGCCAGCAGAGATAGTCAAAAGAAGTAGTGGAAAAGTACAGGCTTCTGCACATTGATATAATGATGAGTTTAACAAAAGTTGCTTAAAAGTGTTATGAAATCTCACATTCCCCCCTCTGGTCATACATTCATGTGTGACCATCAGGATTGATAAACAGCAACATAACATCATAACTCAATACTTCAAAAACTCATAAACTCGGTACTTCAACTTGGAATACTTCAAAAACTCAAAAAACATGTTCAGATCTTTCATAAAACTCGTCAACAATCTTCAGTAAAATACCAAACTTCATCAGTCGATGGTGGTTCCAGATATTGCTTTGAAAACAGTCTCTCCCACTTCTCCGTGTTGATTCTTTCAGGCAGCATTTCTTGTGTCGAGCCATGAATTCTTCTGTGACGTGTCTTTCAATCGCACGTTTCAGCTTTAGTGTCCAGATTCAGAAATCCAATTCAGTCCAAATTATGTCAAAATTCAGATATCCAATTGTTCCAAATTATGTCCATGCAAAAGAGGACGCTGGTGTTGTCCATGTCTCAGCAGCTCACAGCCTGACTGGAATCAGGGGCTGTGCAGATTGTCCATGTGTGCTGATCCAGATGCATGGGTTCTCTTGAGGTTTTTCAGTTTTGGCTTAAAAAAAACACATTTTTGTGTAAAAAAAAAAGTATTCTGTTCTGTAGATGTTACAGACAATGCCCGCATCCTTCCACCACCTGAAGAAGATGACAAAGTCTGGGATCGTGTCTTAAATTCAGACAGAAGATATGTTTTATTGTCGATGCTAGAGACAGCACAAACAACACGAACAAAGGATGTAACAAACTGTTAGTGATAATATAGCATGGGAGAATGAAGTCCTCCAATCAGCAGCTGCCACAATGCCAGGAGAGATAGTCAAAACAAGTAGTGGAAAAGTACTGGCTTCTGCACATTGATATAATGATGAGTTTAACTTTAACCAAAGTTGCTTAAAAGTGTTATGAAATCTCACAATAGTTAGACCTTTATTTTTACTAAACCAATGTTCTGACTAGTCTGAACTTACTGTTATCGGTTTCATCCCATCAAATATTTGACCTCCTAAATACAAATTGTTACTTAATTAGTCTATCATAAGGATTATTAAGACCAAACCTGGACTCCTTTATCTCTTAAGTGAGTATAAATCAGATCAAAATGTAAATTAATTGCTAAAGCATGCATGAAATGTATGACAACTTTGCAATATCCTTGATCATAGCATTGACGCAAACTATATTCTAAGCAAAAAAGTCTTTGTCTGCTCTCCATTTTTTATTGTCTGTTTTGTGATGATGCCTTAAATTGTATCTGGGTCAAAGCAGGAATCCTGTAAACTGAAATAGTGGTGTTAGTATTAGATAGCAATATGGCCTACGTGCAGGACTCTACAAGGACTCTACAAGGACTCTACAAGGACTCCATGTTATGACTATGATTTGACTGTCTCTTTGTGACACGTATGTCTTTCGATGTGTAACGTGACAATGACTATATAAACTGTGTACTGCCTTTATTCTGTCTGAGAGAAAGAAACAAAGTAAACCAGTGGAACTTGAGAGAAACTTAAATAAACTTCCATAGTTTGGCGCACCACGATCCGTCTCTGTCTGCTTCATCCCTGACAGTGGCATTGTCCAAATAAAGGATACATTTTCCTTGAATTGGCTTTTAGTCCATCAAGACAATCGCAGCTGTTTCCTCACCAAACTTCCAGTAGTCTTCCGAGGGCCACTCTTCTACTTCATGAGCAGTTAAGCAGCAGAACGCAGAGCAACGCATCCTCCTTAAAAACCCACCCCCTCCCAAATAAAGAGACAAATTGTCCCTTGCTTGTCCTCTCCTCATCCCGGCCACCCCTCCCCCCACCTGGACACTCTTTACATTTCTGGGGGAGGGATTGGCATGTATCTGTGCTGCAGGAAGACTCAGCTTTATGTAAATGACTGCACTATCAAGTACGATGACCCACCGGGATTGTTCCTTCGCTCGCAGAGACAACACCAAATACTATACATACAGGTGAAGCACGGAAATGTAGAATATTGTTCAAAAGTTTATTCATGTAATTCAACTTAAAATGTGAAACCAATATGTCATAGACTCATTGCATTCAAAGTGACATAAATACTGCCTTGCCTTGTTTTATTAATTAGTCGCCAAAGTGTGCTACTATAAATGACTGTATTTATTGAAATGATTTGACATATTGATTGACTTCTGGGCGTCCTATGTGTGTGTTAGTCGTGTAAATGAATTGTGTTGTGGAATGTATGAATTCGCACTTTTTAATCACAATGATGACAGCAGACTGATTTATTCATAGAGATGGAAAATAGAAATGTATATTCATATTTATGGCAACGTGAATGTGTGAGTGTTGTGGACCCTGTATTGGGACTTTGCAAAGCCCCACTGCTGTTTGGCTTCAGTCATTTACAAAATGGTGATATGTCTTCACTTTGTGGCAGTAATAGTGACTGAAGGCAGAAGAACTGAGTCAGGGACATGTGTTATCCTTTTTTTATTTATTTAAATGAAACAAAAAAATATATGTTGTGTTGTAAAAATTCTCCCAGGAATTTTTTGTTGTTTTGTTCTCATTCTTTTGTTGCCCATGTGTGTGGGTGCTAGGGGTGGGAACCTCAGGGTACTTCACGATACGATACAATACACAGTACAAAGCTCACGATAACGATTATATCACGATAACAATTATATCACGATATGACGATTATCGATATATTGGTCATACATAAAAGAGAAAAATGTTAATTGAAAAAATACACTTTATTTCATGATAAATGGAATGGAGATGTGTAATGTAGTCATATATCAAGTATTGATAATAATAAAAAAAGAAAAAAGAAATGAAAAAAGAAATTTTTATATATATATATATATATATATATATATATATATATATATATATTATTATTATTATTATTTTTTTAAATTGATTTTTGGCAATTGCATATCGATAATCGATCGCGGGAGAAAGTCACACTCCTAGTGGGTACAGGGCTATGTACAGGGATATTTTTATATAGCTCAAAAAAGCATTCAAATCAAATCAAAACTTTCCTTCTTTCACCTTTCACAATGCTCCCCTTAAATATGGACACATAACTTAAATGTTGTAGTTTCCAAACATTTCAATTGAATGAAAAAGTAAACATGTAAATAAAAAACTCTTTGCCCAGACCTAAAGCAACAGTCTTTTGAACCAACAAACTCAAATACTTTCTTCCAAAACTGTACACTGTTGAGTCCTATTTGCATTTTAACTGATGTCCGGCGCCTCTTGGCTCTGATAGAAAGAGCAGCAGCATTATTGTACCTCTTTGTGGGTGTGAGAACATTCAGGATTATAAACTTCCGCTGGAGCAGTATGTCAGTCAATCGCACTGGTCTCACAAAGCCCCTGTCACTCTGCAGTTAGAGGGGGGCTGGATGAGGCAGGGGGGGACGGACATGATGATGATGATTATGGGGATCCAGAGATTATGGGGAAAAAGGGGCCACAGTTGTTTTTTGGGCTCGTCCTCTGAACTGTCAGACTACACGCTCCATTGACCTCATTGTGCAAACAGAGCCATGACACACTTTGAAGTCACTGCTGAGCTATTGTTTCTAAATGACCCGGACAAGTGCATCTGAAAGGCTTTCAAAACATGTCTCCGGTTCAGTTATAGCTAAAAATTTCTTTGGATCTGGTGGAAAACGGTTTTATTTGCCGATTTGTGTTCGTTATGAATGTTAAATGAATGTCGCTTTATCTACTTATTATCCTGCCCTATATGTATACAACTTTACAGTAGGGACGAAAAATGGTTATCATATCTTATCTTTTTTTAAAAGCGACTTTCTTCAGAAACAGCGTTGAAAAGGAAACGTCTCGTTATATTTGGTCTACAGTTTCTCTACATATCACAAGAAGGAGTAGGAACTAGAGCTGCACTACATCATTAATAATATGAATGTAAATTGTGCAACATATGTACTACATATACTTTATTCCACACAAAGCGGATGGTGGTGATTGATGTAAAGATTTGATAGAAGTACTGTTAAGATGGGTTTATATTACATAATACGCAGTTCCAGGGCAGAAACCAACATAGAATATTAGATGGTCACTTTGTTACACATATTAATGATACTTTCTTAAGTACTGTGTAGTCGTGCAATCTATAATGTAATCTTTTCATGCATAAGCTAGAGATCTTGATACACTGGTTTGAAAGACCGACACAGACCCACACAGACCAACACAGACCAACACAGACCAGCACAGACCAACACAGTGAGAGGAGGGATTAGCAAACACTGCAGTTCCATTGATTTATTTTTTGATTGAACATGTGATAATAGTATTGCATATTGTTTGTTTTTATAATATCGTACAGCCCTAATAGTAACAATCAATCCATGACAAGCGGTCTTATATATCCAGTAGTGTTCCCTAAGACAAAAATGATACAAATGAAGTTTCAAGTATCAATACTGAAAAAAGTTACAGAAACAGTGCAACATCTGACTTGTGTGTTGGTGTGTCCGCAGCCCTTCCACCCCATGGTGAACCTGCAGTGCTCTCCTGACCTGCGCATGTTCCTGTGCGCGCTCTATGCCCCCGTGTGCACGGAGTACGGACGCATGACGCTGCCGTGCCGCCGCATCTGTCTGCAGGCCAAGAGCGACTGCTACAAGCTCATGGAGATGTTCGGAGTGGGCTGGCCCGAGGAAATGGACTGTAGCAGGTAAATCAAGCGGTTTTGTTCGTGTAGTTTTGTACCCTAACCCTCACCGTGCTTTGTAACGCGATAGTTCCGGACTTTAGGTCACAAAAAATAGTTTTGAGTGTGACATATTGGTGCAAATATATAATCAAATCTGTGATACCTAACATTTTTCCTTTCATAAATACTTACTATAACTATACTATTTTGTTTAATTTTTATTTTACTGAACCTTTTAAAAGTAAAACATGCTGTCTTTATCTTAAAACATACTTGTAAAAAAGAGTCTTTAGCAGCGGCCATTAGAATCATTTCAAGAAAAAAAACTTTTACACAAGTGATTCATTATTCGCCATAGCAGAGATCAGATTAGTTTCCCACAGCAGAGAAAAGAATCAATCAATCAGCTTTTATTTGTAGAGCGCCTTTCCTACGCATGGCAACACAAAGCGCCTCACAACTCATATCACATCAGGCATAAATCATAAACATTAACATCTACATAAGCATTTCAAAATACAATAAAAACAAACATTCAGATCACTATAAATATAACAAACGTAAAAAATAAAATCATACGAGTAATTAAAAACCTTAAGATATTATAATCACACATGGGATTAAAATCATGGATCAAATCGTAATTCTAAATCACGCTCCGTCTTCTTCTCTTGTAGGTTCCCGGATTGCGACGAGCCCTACCCGCGGCCCTTCGACCTCCTCTCCAACGCAGACACCACGGAGTCCCCCATCTCCGTCCAGCGCGACTACGGCTTCTGGTGCCCACGAGAGCTGAAGATCGACCCCGAGCTGGGCTACTCCTTCCTGGGCGTGAAGGACTGCTCCGCCCCCTGCCCCAACATGTACTTCACGCGCCAGGAGCTAACGTTCGCGCGCTACTTCATCGGCGTGGTGTCCATTGTGTGCCTTTCCGCGACCCTCTTCACCTTCCTCACGTTCCTCATAGACGTGTCCCGGTTCCGTTACCCCGAGCGGCCGATCATCTTCTACGCCGTGTGCTACATGATGGTGTCGCTGGTGTTTTTCCTGGGCTTCCTGCTGGAGGACAAGGTGGCCTGTAACGCGGCGGTCCCGGGACGCTTCAGAGCCGCCACCATCACTCAGGGATCACACAATAAGGTGTTTATGTAATCGTTTAATTTAAGATTAAGATTAAGAGACCCTTTATTTGTCCCGCAGAGGGGAAATTTCAGTCTTGCATCACCAGTTACAGTACAGTAGGAATGATAAGCAGATAAATGAATGATAACTCTATACAAAAATAAAATTAAACAAAATCTCTAGCATCAACTAAGTCTAGAGAGGGTGGTGTCCGTTGCTACCTGGTTTTAGTGTTATTCCATCATCAAATACAAATTATTTTAATTTTATTTTTTTCTCTCCAAGGCAGAGCTCAAATGCCTGTTTTCGGTTCATTATACAAGCCCATGCCTCTTCCAGCTGATTCATTTTTTGTTTTTTACTTACTTTTACTGCTACTTCTACTTTAACTTTTTATGAGGTTTGGACTTTGCAGCACTAAAGCATTTTTAAACTAACAAAAGGTTACATGATGATTATTCATATATTTTTGGTAAACAATTTGCTTTGAAACCCCGCTAGACCGAAGCTAATATTTGAATCTAATGAGATGTATGAAAGAAAACCGAAGAACATATTAAGATCCATTACTAAAAATCACTAAGGATTTAGTATTTAATATAATATTTCTTAAACATTTTCTGACAGTAGTTGCTATAATGTGTAGTGTGTAATTAAAATAGTGAATGAATAGATAATTAATGAAAATAAAGGCAGAAAAGTTGTGTACATGTAAGTGAACTAATAAAGAAAAACGTACCGGTAGGTGAAACATAAAAATAGGTTAAAAAAGGAAAAATAACTAGTGCCTTTTTAGATGTTTATTTTAGTAAAACGCCTTTCATTTTATAAATACATCTTTTATCTCAGTCTTCTGTCCTATAATTGTATAATTGTAACTAAACGTTCTCTGCACGTTCCTCCAGGCATGCACTCTCCTCTTCATGGTGCTGTACTTCTTCACGATGGCGGGCAGCGTGTGGTGGGTCATCCTCACCATCACCTGGTTCCTGGCCGCGGTTCCCAAATGGGGGAGCGAGGCCATAGAGAAGAAGGCCCTGCTGTTCCACGCCTGCGCCTGGGGGCTGCCCGGTGTGCTCACGGTCTCTCTGCTCGCCATGAACAAGATCGAGGGCGACGGCGTGAGCGGCGTCTGCTTCGCGGGCCTCTACAACCTCACCACTCTGCGCTGGTTCCTCCTGGTGCCGCTCGGACTGGACGTAGTGGTGAGATTTTGTCATTCTGCTTGTAGCACTTCATTATTTGATATTTTATTTTTGTATATTCATTTCAATTATTTATGTTATTTTTTTTTCATGTAATCTTTTCTTTTGCCATTGTTGACCAATCGAACTCTAAAAGCAAAAACTCAAAAATAAAGTATACTTAAAAGAAATATTCAGAACAATAATCTTATAACTTTCAGAGACAATCCCTGGGTTTCAGAATGACAAAAAATAAGTGAAAAATACAATATTGTTTTTAAAAGCTAAAATAAAGCTAGCTGTGTTTTATAGCTGTGTATTTGAAAATTATTTTTATCTTTGGTGGGGAAAGAATAATTCTGAAGGATGAAGGGACAAATGAGAAAGATGTGTAAAAAGAAGTGCAAAAGGACCAAAGCATTGTGATTTTCCCATTGAAAAGAATGAGCAGACCCAGAGCTTGTGTGAAAGCGTGAATTGTTTTTTAATAAAGTGCTATTATATTATTAAATTATGATTAATTTAATTATAAATTATGAATTTGATGTTGCAAGACGCCACTTGAGTTTGCAGTATTTTCTTTGTTTTGCGTATTTCACATTCATACGCATTTGTGCTGATGATAATTCAACTAAGAAAATCTTGTAAAATGTAATTGGCTATAAAAACTGTGGACATGACAATACATCATATCACAATTACATTTCAAATACTTGTAGTCCTGTCACACAAATGAAAAGGAGCAAAAAGAGGACAAAATCTTTTGTTGGCTGTCCCTTTCTTTAAACCTGTATAAATTAGATAATACATAATTAATACGAACTTCAGAACTCCTTTTTTTCATTGTATTTATTTGTTTTCAAAATAATTTGTTTGTTTTTTATTGTACAGTTATTTTCTCATCTTTTCTAATCATTCATTTCATACAATGTTGCAGAACTTGTTTTTTTGTATATGTGTATCTACTACGCAAAGAATGATGTCTGTTCCCAGTCCATGACAGTTGGATGTGGCTCTCTCTCAGGTGGGCGTGGCGCTGCTCCTCGCCGGCATCGCTGCTCTGAACCGCGTGCGCATGGAGATCCCTCTGGAGAAGGAGAACCAGGAGAAGCTTGTGAAGTTCATGATCCGGATCGGGGTCTTCTCCGTGCTGTACCTGGTGCCGCTGCTCACCGTGTTGGCCTGTTACATCTACGAGAACAGCTACAGGGGCGTCTGGGAGACCACCTGGATCCAGGAGAGGTGCAGAGACTACCACATCCCCTGTCCCTACCAGGTAACCGCCGCAAACACACTCACATGAAACCCTCAAGGCGCCACGGTTGACTTAAGTCGACAATATGCGGTACTGTTTTTAAAAAGGCCGATGTTGTCAAAATGTATTCAAACTCCCTGCCACACAATGATGTACCGTTTTACTATTTCCCAGACCATTGAGTGAGGTACAGTGTGAGTTCTGTTTGTGTGTTCATGACCTAGTGATTTGTGTCCGTCAGTAAAAACATATACATTTTTATGAAAATCCACTATTGCCAACACCATATGAAGTCATAATATGCAAATTATAATGGTACATTTAATTCCTAAATAAACTTTGGGCCATCCTTATAATTTCTCTAATTTGCACAAAGCCTCTATCTCTTATCACTTTCAAGTTATTAAGAAATTAACATGTCAAAATTTAGCCTTTTACGAAAAAACCTGGCGCCTAAAGGTTTAAACAGAAGGAGCTACATATTCTTCTAAGTAAGGGCCATGTGAGTCAGTTTATGCCTCTTTGGGCTGCACGGGCAATCCATCCAATTCATTTGTGAGAGAAAAAGCCGCTCTATGATTGCACTAGTGGCCAAACATTCATGCATGTGAATACTATTGCTTTGTGGCAGATGGATTTGTGAATAATACATTTATCGTGCTTTGATTTATTCTAACTGGTGCAATATCTTCTGAAATTGCCCTGTGCTTAATGCAAGGGTAGCAAAGTTCTTAATCATTCCAGTGAGTTTTTACTAGTCTAGGGCGGCACGGTGGCTGAGTGGATAGCACTCTCGCCTCTCAGCAAGAAGGTCCTGGGTTCGAATCCCGGTCGGACCAGGGCCTTTCTGAGTGGAGTTTGCATGTTCTCCCCGTGTCTGCGTAGGTTTCCTCCGGGTACTCCGGTTTCCCCTACCACTAAAAACATGTCCAATAGTTCTGGCATGCGCCTCCTGTACTGGCGACCCGGCTCCCATCTCTGTGTGGAGTGAGAGACAAATGCCCAAAAATTAACAATTGTAAACCGCTTTGAGACTCAGATCTGCAGTGAAAAGGCGGTATATAAATAAAAACTTACTTACTTACTTACTAGTCCACAATTGTGCTTTATTCTTGTGCAAAATGTCTTGAAATGGCCTCGTGTTTAACCCAGTTCTATGCTACAACATTTGTGGTGAAACCTGAAATGTCAAAGTAAACACACTTATTTGGTTCAGTTGTGTTAAAATATTTGTTTGTAGTGGTGAGGAAACAGCTGGCAGAAGGAGCCTGAGGTGTAGAGCCTTTTGAGCAGAGCAACTGAAGTCACATCTGTGGAAAATACAGAGTTTGAAACAGCCTCCAGCAGCAGCCCACACAGACAGTCCACAGACCTGTCAGTGACTCAGTGGGATTAAACATGTTTTACAGAGGATAGAGAAGAGAAATATAAACTGCTGTTAGAATCACTGGTCTAAACGTAAAGTATTTTTTTTATAAATTGTATGTGTTTGTTTGACGTTAAGCAAGTCAATGTTAAAACTTGCATTCTTTTTGGGAGTGGAGACATGTTTAAACAGATCTGACTCATAACTATTATTTCAGTATTTCAAGGAAAGCAATAACATCTCCATGGTGACACAGAAAGTGCACCACATGTATTTATATTATAGGCGAGTCTAAATCACCTCTTAAAACTGTATCTCAATATTCATGACCGCTGTATTCATGGCAGTCACTGGGGTCTTCTTCCTCCATATGACCAGCTCTTTCTCTGAGTGCTGCTGGCTCACACACATCAGGGCAGTGTATAGACGTGTGTAGGTGGAATGCATAAAAAGTCCACAGTCCTTCAAAGAGCCCGGCTATATTTATCAGCAAACTTCTCCCCGAGGCTCCAGTCTTCACAGAGCAGACAAAAAGACGAGCTTTCAAGTGCCTCATCCTTTTCACACCAGGTACCACCCCCGGGAGTCGTCCCTCTCACTGCGAATGTGTATAGAAGTAGAAGTAATGATAGTGGGATTAGTAATGTGGAATTGTGATTGTATATATACTGGTCAATTAACACTATATTTATTGTATGTGCACAATGAAACTTGATAAATTGCTTCACTTTGCTTTACGCACACGTCACACACGTTTTGCCGCACAACGCTACAAATAACATGTGCTTTAGATCGTAATATGCTCCTGAAATAGCTTTAATTAAACATAAGAACAAGATAAATCAATCTGTCAAATCTAGGCCAGATCTACACCAAAATGTTCATGTTTGCGTGATTTTAACAAAAACTAAAACTACAAGATAGTCTACAGAATCATCTATGCACGAGTCTTAGAACTAAATGTGAAATAACTTGTTTTAGATCTTGTTTTAGCCACATTTTTTCAAACACAGAAAAGTCAATACAAGCATCATACATAGTCTCTCATTTATTGCTCTATTACACTTTTGAGACTAAAATCATAATTTTTGCCTTAATCAAGTTTTTGTCTCCCAACTTCAGTTTTCTAGAACCGGGCCTTTTGTAAATGGATGCTGAGGTTAGAGGCGAGACTGGAGGCCTACAGGCGAGACAGAGCAGCACTACGATGTCAAATCACTGCTTAAATAATGAATAGTATTTCTTCGATAGAACAGATCCGCTCCACGCATCATCTGCAACGACACAAAAACATACGACTGTTCGCTCATAGCTGCTGGTTGAACAGATGAGGCACTGTCCAGGCCTCTATTATAGGATAATAGATGTGGATAAAGGATAGATAAATGTGGAACCCAGATCTAAAACAAGTTATTTCATATTTAGTTCTAAGCTTTGTATAAACCACGTGCAAAGATGAAGAGATCCTTTCTTCGTGCCACAGTGGATACATTGCAGTGTTGTATCACCAGTTCCAGAACAGTAGGAATGAGCACACAACACAAGGTAAATGAACACAGCACAATATTAGATAAATAAACACAGCTCTATACTAAACAACTCTATATTAAACTCTCTACTAAATAAACCAACATAAAATAAAATCTCTAGCTTTAGCATAATAAGGAAGCCAACTATAATCTTAAATAAATTAAGTACAACATATCTGACTTAAAGTAGCAGTATGTAATATTTGTATGTCAAGTCATCATTAAATGGCCCCAATATTTCAAAAGGCGTTATTAAATCATGCTCTTTTCGAATACATCTTTAACTGATAAGAGGTTCAGCCGAGATTTTGAATATCAAAATTAGTTTTACGACCCGTAAAAGTTATTGTTTTCATTTAATCTCCCACCCGCCACTGTTTCGCCAATCAGGAAGTGAGTGATCTGTGTTGCCAGAACTCCTCGCGGCTAATCTTAGAGGTAAAATAACATGTGGCCACAGAACTAAAAAAAGGTCTTGTTATTACTCTCAAATCATTAATGACAAAACAAAGACTAAAACAAGGATTTATATCAGGACGCCTTTGAACAATTGAGACAGTGGATACAAGTTTTTGTGTGATGCAAAACTTTCTGGATTCAGCCCGTTTTCCTCCGTAGCAATCATAGTGTGTGTTGGTGGCCTAATGGTTAAGGCACAGAGATCATGTTCTAGGGACCCGGGTTCGAGTCCGGGCGGTGTCTACTGAAATTGCATAATATTACATTTGATGACAGATTGCTCAAAATCAGCTCAAGTTTTTTGCCAATTTATAGCTTATTTGTAAAAAGAATAATTTGAGACCACATGTACCCCAATTAAAATAATGTTTGTCTCTATTTGATGTGGGACTTATACATTGAACTTATAAAAATTGAAGGATGATATCCTCTGGAGGAAACCCTGATGTTGATACACTGTAGAAATATGTTCCAACATCCATTCTTCCCACTCCTATCTTAGGCTATATCCACACGAAGACAAAACGCTTATAATTTCAGAAACTTTTTTCTGTAAACACGGAGTTAGCTCAGTAAATGTGTGCGTCCATATGAATGTAGTCAATACGCCTGAAAACGCTGTGAAACTATGCCAGACCTGTTGGTGGCGCTGTGACGCAATGACGGGATCAAGCCCAAACTTCCGTGGGCATGCGCGGAATTTTGTAAACAGACAACATGGCGAGTGGGCGAGCTGGTACTACATTAGTATGGACGGACGATGAGGTTGAACTGTTGCTTCGGGTCACACTGGATTACAAAACCAACAAGCTACATTGTTGTTGTCATTATTTTCTGAGTGCGGCGCATGCGTGCTTTAACAAGAGGCGGGGCGATGACGCAAGCGTCTCAGATACATTGCGGAGAGGCAGTAACCACGGAGCGGCATATACGGAGTTTTGAAATCTTTCCACTCTGGGACCTACTTTCAAAAATGTTCGTTTACACCCCCCCAAAACGCCGGCCTCGTATGGACGATACACTGGATTGATAAAGTATTTTTGCGTTTAGGCCTGAGCTTGACTTCGTGTGGACAGGGCCTTAGACATCAATTGTTTATTTATTTTGCATAATCTACTGTATGTATAATTACATTTCTTTTATTTTGTTTTCCTCATTTCAAATGTCAAATAAAAAAACATTCATTCAAAACATTCAATCAACATTAGCACGGCTATCATGGCACAACAACTGATAAAATAATTCCTTGTGTTTGCTGCTGGATTTTGATATTACATACTGCTGCTTTAAGCGCAATAAAGAAGCAAGTATAAAGTACTGTATATTCTAGTACAGAAATACCATTTATAGTTGTATGTTTACATCTGTACATGTTAGCAGCATGAGGGTCTGGGACATAGTGACGATGGACACATCATATTGCACATTCTGACATTGGTACAAGACATCGCACCGATATGTGAGGTTGTTTCGTTAGTCCTCATTGTTCGTTGTACAGTCCGACATAAAACTAAGACGTAATGCAAAATAACAAACTGCGTACGAGCCTGAGTGATTGGTCGTATGCCGTGGCTGAGAGCAGTGTGCGATCCTGTGTGAGTGGAAGCTGCTGCTGCTGCTGCTGCTGGGGCTATGGTCCTGTCACAGCAGTAATGAGACATGCCTCAGGCCCCGCTCCTCCTCTGTGCTCCTAATGAGGCCATCAGGGCTCATCCGTGTGCCACTGATACAGAAACCAAAAATAAAATGTTGTCATGGCCAAATGTATCTTGGTTGGAGTATATTTTGCCTTTTGTAATGCAGAACTTGTCGCTTCACTTTACTCATCTGTGCAAAAATATCTACAGTATAATAATGTCAGAATGTACGATATAGAACCACATGTGTTACTGTCACTTTACTGAGTCACTTTGTCCCAGACCCTCATGCTGCTAACATGTACAGATGTAAACATACAACTATATATTACTTGCATTAGTATACAGCCTTTCATACTAGCTCATTATTCTGCTATAGTCAATGGTTTTTGTATTTAATTCGTGCATCTTCATCATGCTAAAGATAGAGATTTTATACTGCTTATTTTTATGCTACAGTTAGATGATTTGATTTTATTGTATTTTAGTATAGCATAAGTATTCATCTATCGTGTGCTGCGTGCTCCTCATTCCTATTATTCTGTAACACTGAAATTTCCCCCCTGTGGGACTTATAAAGGATTTCTTCATCTTAATTTTGCCATAGAACAAGCCGCCGTAGTATTATTTCGAGGACAGTGCTTTCCTTTGTCATTCCAAGACAAAAATTGCTAGTCAAGTTTTAGTCTTTTACCTGGTGGATTTTGTTGATAATGCGTGTTTGTAAAGCCTGGGTCTTGGAACAGTATCATATTAGTGATGACAGCCACTGATTCGCTGTCGGATAAAAAGCGATGACAGAAGCGTTGAGGGGAACAGAAGTGGGACAGTGCTGAGGAGTATCCGTGATCGCACAGAAGGAGATAAGACCCAGAACAGGAAGCCAAACCGGGACGAGCTCTGAGTGGCTGCTGTGATCTGACTCTGTGAGCGCTCCAGCGGACACACCGGACACCACCAGACCCACAAGCCTAAATACTAGAGTCCCCAGGGCCTGCTGTAAGGGCCTCACACAAGACACTATCCAAACAAGTGTCCTTTAACATCCAGAGAGAGCTTTTAAAACTATCAAGCACATGTTGTAACTACAGTCTGATGCAAACGACACTTACAATACCACAGTTTCACTATGTAGAGAATAATGTGGAAGGGAATATTGTACGTAGTTACTCTAGCCATCTCACTATAAGGCTTCTGTTTTTGCTGTGAAATCAAGCAGTCATTCAATCATTTATTTGTATAGCCCAATTCGTGTACAAGGCAATTCAAAAACGCAAACAATAAATTGATATAAAAGTCATTGAAATATACAATCGTTCCATATTAAAAAGAACAGTATGGGGTGTAAAACTCATTAAAATGGGGGTTTAAAAATAAGGGAGAAAGCAATTACTAGTACAAAATAGAATTAGTTGTATGCACAGCTAAAAAGATATGTTTTCAGCATAGTTAATGGCCTACAACAGCGTAGACTAAGTAATTGACAAAGACAGTTCCATTGAGCCCATTCTTCATAACATAAACCTGTAAGAGGAAGGACAAAGCGTGTATGTAACTGATACTTTACTCTTTGGGAAGGATGACTTGTACATGTGGGGTTCCGTTTTAGGCCCTACGCTTTTTGTAGCGTGGGTCTCAATTAGTTTCCACTTTGCTTAAATATGCACTGATCCTGTTACTGTACGTATAGTGGGACAAAACAGTATTTAGTCAGCCACCAATTGTGCAAGTTCTCCCACTTAAAAAAAATGAGGGAGGCTTGTAATCGTCATCATGGGTAAACCTCAGCTACGAGAGACAGAATGAGAAAAGTCCGTGTTTCCCAGCGACAGCCCGAAAACATCACTGCTCTAGAGGAGATCTGCATGGAGGAATGGGCCAAAATACAAGCAACAGTGTGTGAAAACCTTATGAGGACTTACAGAAAACGTCATTGCCAACGAAGGGTATACAACAATGTATTGATGAACTTTTGTTATTGACCAAATACTTATTTTCCACCATGATTTGCAAATACATTCTTTACATATCAGACATGTGGTTTTCTGGACTTTTGTTTCTCATTCTGTCTCTCATATTTGAGGCGTATACTTATGATGAAAATTGCAGGCCCCCTTCATATTTTTAAGTGGGAAAACTTGCACAATTGTTGGCTGACTAAATACTTTTTTGCCACTTCATTTCTGTATTCAAAAATTGAGATTTAAACAAAGCTTGTTTGTGTACTTATTCTCTGTCGTGTTAGAAGGATTGAGTGAGAAATATTTTTACAATTTGGGGGAAAGAGAGTGATGTTTTGTTTTTTGTGTGTGTTGTGTTAACCGGCCTTAATGCTTTGTGTTGCAGGTGGAGCAGACGAGCCGCCCGGACCTGGCCCTGTTCCTCATTAAATACTTGATGATGTTGATCGTGGGAATCCCCTCAGTGTTCTGGGTCGGCAGCAAAAAGACCTGCTTCGAGTGGGCCAGCTTCTTCCACGGCAAGAGACGGAAAGAGTGAGTATCAGAGAGACCGCTCCAGACACGCTTCACGCGATCACAGCTTCAGTACGCTCTCTCTCGAAGAAAAAAGAATAGGAACTGGACTAGGGCCAAAAGAATAGAAGAGATTTCCTTTTCTTATTTGTGTTTTTTACATTATGAAGGTATTTTGACATGACTTTTATGCAACACAAGTTTCACAATTATCTTCTGGTTGATTTTTCTGAAAACAAAATGTGTTGGTTTAGATTTAACCGAAACTGGACCAAATATAACATTTGTTCATTAGTTTATACTTACCGTAACTATTGATGTGTTGGGTTCAAACTTTAGAATACATTTCATTTTGTTGGTTTTCCTGAGAAACTAGATGATTTATAACACGACTTGGCAGCCCATCACCATCAATGCTGCAAGTTATTAGTAATAATTGAACATCATTTTAGGGGCCACTAAAAAAGGTCTTGCTGGATGGATCTGGCCCACGAGCCTGAGTTTATATACAGTAGATTTCTGGCTATAGATGGATACAAGTGTTTTAAAAAGGTAAACATTACTTTCTGTTGCTCCTTTTACTCTGAGTATTTGCACTAACAGTATTTTTTCTCGTACACACAGTCAAACAGGAAGTAACAGATGCAAATGCAGCAAAATCACATGATCCTCATCCATGTACTTTATTACCCCTTTTTTTCACATTTTGAAACTGCCGAGCTCTATGTAGGACCTACTATAGGCCTGATTTAGACACAAAAGTCCTGTTTTAGACATGGCTCAAATAGGATTGGGCTTGAGGTTCCATGTATTTTTGATGCTACATGTAAAAATATCTGTGCAACTAATATCAGAACCACTAGTTTTCAACATGCATATTATTTTGTGCATCGTTCTCAGCCCAAAGGGTCCAATAGTGACTCATCGTATGCCAAAAATAACATGTTTTCTAAGCGTATTTAAAGTCTCTTCGAGGTTAAAGCCAGGGTACTTGACTTTATCCACATCTTCATTACTATTACTGAGAAATCCGTTGTCGAGAAAAGAAATGAAGCAAAGACATTGAACACAGTCTGTAATCTGCGCTCCTCCTTCTCCCGGAATGCAATCTCAGATCATTAACCCAGTGTGCCCCCGCGGCCTCCCCCCCGTCCTCCCTCGTGTGCCCCTCTCCCCCGCACACCTCCGCCTTCCCCCTGTCTGTGCCCACCTCCCTGCACCTGTCCCTGCCCACCCTGCCCCTGCCTCCCTCCCCCTCCCCCGCAGTGCCATGGTGAACGAGAGCCGGCAGGTGCTGCAGGAGCCCGACTTCACGGCCCTGCTGCTCCGGGACCCCAACACCCCCATCGTGCGCAAGTCCAGAGGCACCTCCACCCAGGTACGCACAGGTTTCACCCCAATCATCTGTGACATGATACTGTTGGTGCGAGATGTGTTTGCATGGAAACAAAATTGTAGTTGGATTGTCGCGATGTTGGTCTGAAATATTCTATCCTCCATGAAGATGTTATTGTTTTGTCAAAATGGCCCAAAACTCGCCAGGATATAAAAACACAATACTAAAGTAAATTCAGCATTACCGTTTGTGGTTAGGTGTCCGTCTCCCGTAACCTCCCAAATCAATTACTACTCCACGTCAGAGTTTTTTGGTCTATGTGTGTGTGTGAGTGGGTTGGAGCCAAATAAGCCTCTCCTTCGTCCAAGCCCTTTTTAAACTGTGCATTTCTGTTTATTTTATCATTGACTGTATGTGCACACGCTTCAAATGAATAACAACAAAAATACATAGTGTGTTTTTGACCAGCAGATGCATTTAAGAGTGCAGGATCAGAAAGAGCCAAGCTAAAGTTAGACATACATGAACACATACCAGCTTGTTTGAGATCTGCTCCACTGATAAACACGTTCCCTCCACATCTGTCTCATTAGTTTTATTGTTAATATTAATAAGAACTTCTCCGGGGAATCGTAGAAATTGCTAATCATTTGCAACCGACACAGTTCCAACATGTCTGAGATTTTAAAAAGCTCAACGTCAACAAGGTCTAACTTGGGTTTAGTTATAAGTAGTTCAGTGCTAATGGAAACATCTTGAGTGAAACTGTTTTTAAATGTGCTTTACAAATAAATATTGCTTGATTTTGGATGATGCGATTTAGACTTGTGGAAGTTTTTTCAGTGTAGCGTAGTTCTTTTTCCCTATTGATGATAAATGACAATCACCTTTGCTCTCAGGGAACCTCCACACACGCCTCCTCCACTCACCTGGCCATGGACGATCCCCATAGCAACAGCACGAGCCACGCTGGGTCCGTGCGCAGCGGCCGCTCCAAACTCAGCAGTTACCATGGCAGCCTGCACCGCTCCCGGGACGGCAGGTACGCCCTCAGCCATCATCAGGATTCTAGTATAAAACTATAAATTCACATGAACAAGACACAAACAATTACATTCTATTATTACCTAGAATACGTTTACAAATGTTATTAGTATTGTGACATTTTAGAGCTTTTAGTGTTTAATGTTGCGGTTTATATTCTTATTTAGACCCGTTTAGTTTGCGGTGTGAGGATTTGATCAGATGGTAAAGACACAGCACACTGCCCTCTTGTGGTCTTTAAGCGAAAACTACATTTGTGTTTCCTTGAAGAAACACCAGCTGTTCTTTGAGCAGTGTTTCAGAACTAGTGCAGGCAACCTCCAGCAGGAAGCACATTTTGAAATAGTTTTATTTTGGGAGAAAATATGTTTGAGTAGCTGATGTTATAGCCTACGGATATATCTGAACAAACCAGGATCATACACATTACATTTATTGATGAAGGAGAAGTTTACTTTTCAATGTAAGTAAGCGCATATCTGTCAGTGTGCCCCAGGGCAGCTGTGGCTACAGTAGTAGTTTATCACCACCGTGTTTGGAGTGAATGAATAATGACACATGTGAAGCGTCTTTGAGTGTCCAGAAAAGCGCTATATAAAACCGATGCATTATTATTATTATTATTATATCTCTGACCATGAGTATTTCCTTTTTAGGGTATATTGAGGTAAACTTTGTCCGTCTGTACAGTCTACAGTTACATCTCCTCCTCCTCGTCTGCTGCAGGTACACCGCCAGCAGTTTCCGGGCGGCGGAGGAGCGGCAGCCGTACGGGAGTCTGCCGCGGCTCCACTGCAGCTCGCAGCGACTGGACGACCAGACGCGGCTCGGCTCCACCCTCAGACTGGAGAGCCAATCCCGGCACAGCAGCGTGCGGGACCTGGCCAATCACACGCAGGTGCTAAGCGTCCCAGGAAACGGAATCCACAGGGTCATGGAGGAGGACGGGACCACAGCTTGAGACGCTCACACAGACAAAGTGGGGTGCTCTGAGGGCACACGATTCTGTCATAAAAGGCTCCAATATGTAGGAAGTGCGGACTCGGGCGCTATGGGACTGGACTCTTTTTGGATTCTTGCGCTCTACAGCCGTCGTGCACTGGGCAGAAATACACCGACTTTGAACCGTATCTGACCGTGGAGGACGCAGCAGTGGGTTTACCCGAACGACTCTGGGTTGAAACAATGTATCTGCTCTTGTTAAAATACAGTTAATTGCATTCAGAATATGGAACTCATCTCAGAAGTGTTAGCTACAGTAGTTAAAGCTGCACTAACTGACTTTATTTTTGTATTAATTACGAAAATGCTATCCATGTCCATGTAGTGCATTGGGATATACGTCCTTTTGAAGAAAAAGTAGCGCAGATTTGTGCTGGCCTGACATTATATTTTCGATCGAGTTTTGATGAAACAAGGAAGAGAATGTGTTTCGGGTCGCAGATTGTGACCAATCACAGCGCACCACTAGCCCCCACTTTCGTGAGAAATCTACAGGTCCGTTAGCATAGACGGCTGAGTTAGCACAACAAGTGGCGGAGCTAACCTGAAACTTTCTCGTCTTCGTCACCGGGTACTGCTTACACAGCGAAACAGCCATCCAAAAGAAAGTCTCGTTCCTCCGCGCGTCCCGGTTCTATCGTTCTATGGTCACGCCATCCACGTGAAAATCCATATCCATGTATTATCCATATTGGGAGACGCTAGCTCCGTCCCAACAGTGGGTGTGTGTGGGGGGCGATAGCTTCGTGGGTGCGGGGAGGGGAGCAGAAAGAGCGAGGCCAGCGAGTCCGCGGCTTCAAAATCCCAAAGTCAGTTAGTGCAGCTTTAAGGTCTAATTACATATTCATTTCTGGATTTTCATATTTCTGACTTTTGATCACTTTTTTTTTTTTTTTTTTTTTACATCAAGCCGACTCAACTGATTGAATTGGAAATCTCACTTATACATTATTGTAATACAGTATAAACAAGTAGTTTCTTGAGTCTTGGAAAATATTTCTTTCAAACAGCTGCTTCCATAATATTAATATGAACCTGTGGCGACATTACAAACATGTGTTATGGTCCGGGTTTTGCAGGAAAACATGAGCAGAAGTTTGTATGTTTTGTATTAGACAAGAATTTGTTAATAAGAACTACTTTATTTTGAGAAATGTCTTAAACAGTGTGATGTTCAAATTGTCAAATGTTAGTCAAAACTACAATTCTGAATTCAAGTGATTGTATGAGAGCAGATATTGTTGCCCTGGTAACAGCTAAAGTACATTTGGCAGATTCCACTGCAGAGTTCTGAACTCCAGCACTGTGCTCTTTGGGTTTGTTGGGACCATTGTCGAGGACCACCTCCTTTTATATGAAGGTCTAAAACAGGCCAAAGACTATTTAATATTATTGACTGTAATTACTACTGATGCCTCGATATTCCGACGCATGAAGAAAAACCTTTGCCTTGGACTGGAAATCTTTTTTATAAATCCTCATGAGTTTATGAAATTTTAAAAAGGGATTGAATAGTTTTAAAGATTTGAAGCCATTGTTCGGGCTGCTACAGGGAAAAGCTACGTCCAAACGCCTGCCTTACACTTGGAAAACGCTGTAGTTTAGACACGGATAGTCCGTAGCTAGTCCTGTTTGAAATGTGACCACGTAAAGCTACTGTACATGATAGATGACCTTGTTCATAGATGTAAAAACAATGAATTTTTCTAATTAAATGTTTTAAAATGAATTCCAAGATGTGTTATTCATTTCTGTCACATATTTGCATCAGTGAGTCAAGTCTATAAAATGATATAGTGGGTTGATTAATTAGTAAATTGTTCTTTGGTCCTCCCGCACCAGACGTAAACATAAGGTCGGATTGACTGCCCTGCAGGTCGACAGGTGTGAAATTACGGGTGAGTGGTTCCTTGATGGGAAGCACTTAAAGCACCAGTGGAAGTAGACAATCCAGTCTTTCAGAATCTGGTTTCATATTTCACATAGTCTTAGCACACAATATTCTGTGGATCTTGAAAATCATTGAAATCACCAAAACAGCTTGCAGTCCATGAGTTAATTTACCATGAAATGTTCTATAAATAAAGGTTTAAATATTGTTCAGCCTTGGCACTCCACAAAAGGATTCTGAAAAAGCAGTAAACAGCAAAAAAATTCAACTTATTTTTACCTAACAACCCAAATAAGAGTGATTGGATAATCTGCTTGAAAATTCTGAACATAAATGTTTTGTTTTCTCACGTTTTAATTTTATTGTGTTACTATTGTCTCAGTGCAGTGGAAACTAAGGTAAGCTGATTGGATAATTAAACACTGTGCAGATAGTATTTTTCATTTAGAATAACTCTGCTATAAACTTCTGTTCAGAAAGGGTCCAATATGATTTGTTAATCTTGAACCATAACCTAAATGTACACTTAATTTATCCGCACAGGAAACTGTCATGTTTGTAGTGAAACCAGAGAACCCAGAAGAAACCGGAGCACCAGGAGGAAACCTGCGCAGACATGGGGAGAGCATGCATACTTCACTCAGAGACCCTGTTCCGACTGGGATACAAACCCAGGAGCTTCTTGCTGTGAAGTGAGAGTGCACATGGGTATGGGGATGTAATTTAAAGAGCGACTAAACACCTGTGCCCAGCCTTACTCCGCCCACATGAAGATTTGAAAATGTTCTCTAAAAAGGGCGTTGCCTGGGGGACCAAGGGACAAGAAGGGGGGCTTAGAGTTGGGCGTGGTCTGGGCTGTGATTGACAGCTCACTTGTCACACAAAAAAAAGACAGTTGTCATTGCTGCTTAAAGCAATAATTTACAGACCAGAAAGTCTCATTCCAATAATGAGATAATTGTAAAGCTACACACCTGAACCTAATCACACTCAATAATCTCAGAATGACTCATGTAATTTAATTTTAATCCACTAGATGGCGCCAGAATACTCCAAACTGCAGCTGGGGCGTGTGTGAGTTGAATGGGTTCACATCACTGGCTCTGACAGACTGACGTCACACAAAACAACTGATGTCATAGAGGACTTAAGAGTCAATGGAGAGGCCAGAACCAAATTCAAATGTAGTACCACCAAAAAGGTTGAGAGGGCACCACAGCGTTTTTTGGCCCAAAAGTGATATTTTATCTAATTTGAACTAAAATGTCAAAAAAATGACCAGGATATGTAGACAGCACTACAATAAACATACTTATGCAGTTTATGAGTTAAAAAAAGTTGATTTAGTGTTTAGTCGCTCTTTAAAATGAGGACCCAAAATGTGTCCAAAGTCAAAGCTGTTGGAAATGACGACTCGTGACACACAACGTTTGTAACAGCCCTCCGCTTTATTGAAATACATCGGAGTGGGGTTAATATAATGAGTCTTCCACGCGAGAGTGGCAGCCAGTTCATCATCATCATCATCATCATACATCATTTGCCTTTGACCTTACACCTTAAATATCTTTGTGCAAAAAGAGAATCTACATCACCTGTAGTGGGTTATCCTCAGTACAAGCGCCCAAACCGCTTCAAAAGTAAAACAACAAACCAAAAAATGATTACATCTATAACATGCAAAACTGTACAAATTATTACAAAGCAAATCCTAGAAAACAATGTGTTATGATATGAAAGGGCAAACGGAATATCGGGATAAGACCTCATGAAATGCAAAAGGCGATTTTTTGAATTTTTTTAAACAATTTTCTTCTGACTGTGGCACCTTCACCGCTTCTAACTCTACACCCGTTCTGACTCCTCCTCTTAGTCCACACATTCGCCTTAAAAATCATTGGTTCGCGACGGTTCCTGAGTTTTGCTTTCTCTCTTTCTCTCACACAGGGATAAGCTGGCATCACTTTTTACTGTACAAACATTAATTAAGAATCTGACCTTTTTTTTCTTAATAAAACGCCCCGCTGACATTATCTGCTAATACATTCTACATCTCTGGACTGGATACTTTACAGGTCTTGGAAAGTTTTGCACCTATGGAGCTGGAAAATAAAAAAAACAAGAAACTTGGAATGAGTTGGCTTTGGAAAACTGTAGGAATGACCAGGATCAAATTGTAAAAAGTAAGCGAATGTAAAACGACCATCTCAGCAGCTCAAATAAACAGGAAAAAGCTTAAGAAATTATGAACAGAGGTTTGGTGGCCCTGAAGAGACAAGAGGAAAAAAATACAGAATGCAAATGCGACGACTGAGAGATGGTGCAAAAAATATTGGTGGACAAAAGCAAAAACTCAGCAACAATATCAAATCAAATTAAAAGCTGAACAGAAATGGCCAGAGATACATAAAAGCATAATAAAAGCAATATTTCATTATATAATTCAACATAAAATTATAACCATTTTTTTTTCATTTTGTTTCATCCCCAGATGTTTAAAAAAAAATAATGCGGGTAATTCTGGTCATTGCAGTTTTTATGTTTATAATTTGCTTTTGTCCATCCACCGAGTTTGACTTCTGGCCGTTTTTTTCAGACACATTTTGTAGAGTAGTGATATGAGCCTCCAGAGCCACCGTAGATAGAATATTTAGACCCAACTCTTTTTATACACGTCGATTAGAACCTTTTTTTAGTGTTGACATTCTTTTAAATCACAGGAAGCTTCTGTTTTGACACAATATCTCGACGTAAAAGTCCATAAAGCAAAGGCTAAACTGTAGAAAGACGTGAGCGTAGTTCTCGTAGCAGTGGTACCACACAGCGACGTCTGATTGGTTGACTGGCCTCCAGCCGGAACAAGGCATCCGATGCAAAACGCTGCCACCTAGAGTCAGTTTGTGGGAGCGGCGGCTTTAGTGTCACGCTACGCTGTAGTGTGGGGTCGCAAAAGACACGCAAAATCAAATCGATGTGGGGGAATAAAAGAAAACGCACTCAACACGTGTCGTACATATGATAAAAAAAATTAACAAATCTAAAAATCAACCGTTCAAAATAAAAGAAAAAGTGGTTTTAAAAATGGCTTTGTGTGAAAACCCCACGTCACTCGAAAGAAAAAAAAGCCAAAGAAGAAAGGGTTTGTCTTCCCCTTGTGTCTATAGTTCCTTATCATATATTACTCTACTCTATGTACATTAGTGACTGTCAGTTTGGTTGAACAGCAACACGGAGCATCGATTCTGGACCAATCAGGAGACGGCGATACTATATACTATACTATACAGTCACTCCGCAAATCAAAAGTCGAATGGTGAAAGCGCGTGAAGGACAGAGGAGCGTGAGCAGAGACTTAGGGCCCGCCTTTCCTCGCGTAAGATTGATAAATAAATTAAAATATCATCCCCCATGAACCCATGGGTCCTATGTACAAGTACAAATATTTGTTTATTTTCTTTTTTTAAAATTTTTTTTTTTTAGAATAATCCTCTTTTGTGGAGCCAAAAATGGGACGCGAGTGATTCCTATTGGGATGGCCCTTAGTGAAGAACTCATGCGCGCGCGCACACACACACACGCGCACCTAGCATACGCCGTTAGCACTTACATACGCCTTAGTGTTAGCATCGTTGGGAGCGCTAGCACACGCTCCATTTAGGACAGTGTTCTGAGAGGGGCTGCAGTTCTCAAGGCAGTGAGGCGGGAGGGGGCGTGTCCTGCGTGGAGAGGGGCGGAGTCCTGTGCTGTTGATTGGTCAGTTTGTATTGTACTGTATGGGGAAAGGGGGCAGGATTTAGTGGTCCTGAAGGGCTCATGTGTCCCAGCCCATACGGTCCGTGCTCTCCAGCGACAGGGACTTGGTCTTGTGGGGGGAGGCCGGGCTCGGGGGGCTGCTGAACGTGGAGCTGTTGGACGCCGTGGAGTGCCGCGGGGAGTCCGAGTCCTGGGCACAGAACAAGAACGAGTCAGTGCAGGAAAAGTGTAGCGTTGTTCGTCCGCATGCGTGTGCTCAGAGGAGCTGCGGAGGTGGACAATGAGGCGGCCATGAAATGGCTGTTTGTTAAAGCTGAGGTACCTAACTTTGTATGTAATAAGTATTTTTGTCTTCTGTCACAACCTTTGATCAGTTTTTTTCCAGACAGAAAAGTGGAAAAAGGCTCAAAGAGTATGGTACCTCAGCTTTAAGGCCAAAACTATTCAGTTAAATAAAAATACACGATTATACCGAACGCAGTGGAACAGAATTAAAACCACGTCAGAACTCTAAATAAACCATCACAGGACAATGAACATCAGCGATTCCCGAAGAAATGAAACAGCGCTGTCACAAAACAACACAATATGCAAAGTGGCCAATCGACAGACTAAAATTAAACTAATGCAAAATAAAGAGATGGTAAATAAAACATGACGTATGTTCATGATCACACGTCTTCAACACAAAACCTCTGATGATCACGACTGTTGCCGTCTTTACTTGTTGAATATCACACGTTGAATTGGAATCCCTCTTTGACACAAGCGCTCATCTGTCCTTCCTAAAAACCACGTGTTTTCTCAGTTACACTCAGATAATGTTCTGACATTATCCTGGAGCACACAAACCATGCAGCCGCCTGTGATTGGTTAAAGCAGTTTGGGCGATGAAGCACCGTGCGCGGTGATTGGCTGATGAGCAACAAAGCAAAACATGAGGAGTTATTCACTGAGCTGAGCACAACCAAAGAGGGTGGGGCCAGTGGTCATGTGACGTCATGGGAAGGGGGTTGGCGTCCTGAACCAAGGCGAGTGTCTTTACCTTCATCTTACTAAGAAGTGTCCGCAAAGCCCTTTTCAGATCAGGGGTCTTCTCCGACGGCGAAACGGCGTGCCACTGCAGAGGAGAGCACACTGAGCACTGCCGCACACGCATGCAGGCGGAGGGACGGGGGACGGGGGACACGGGGGGACACAGGGGAACGGAAGGGAGAGGGGGACACGGGTCAACTGGCTGATGGACACGTCATGACGGCGGTCAGCGGGATGGAGGTGGAGCCTTGGGGAGAGATGCTCTAGCTCTGACACGGCCTGGAACACTAACACGTCACTCTCTACACCAAACACCACGACCCAGCGACTACAGCACAGGAGCCCACGAGCGGCGAAGGTTGTTCCTTTGTTCAAACTACGACAGAAGCCACAGCGGGAGCCACACCACACTGAGCTCAACACTACAGGTCAGAGATGAAGCCACATGCTCTCACTGCTGTGTCCCATCAACACTACTGGGGTCTATGGTCATTATGTGACACAGATGGGGACGGGAGACACACCTCAGAACATGTTTATTTCATGCATAGATGGTTCTAATGAGGTTTTCCTTTGTGTTTCCCGTGTCGTCCATCTGAGGTCACATAAGAGTGAGTTTGAGAGCAGCCGGTCCACTCACCTCTCGATCGAACTGTGACAGCGGTGCGTCTCCACAGTCCATTCCTCCGCCTGACGACAGAGAGCTCTCCGACGGCGACGTCATGGCCTGACGCTTGGAGCTGTAGCTGCCTCCAGACAGCTCCCTCCGCAGAGCGCTGCCGTTCTGAGAGGAAGAGCCTGGACACAACAGCAGGAATTCAAAGGGAATACAATGTACACGACCTCATGATGATTCCATCCATCCATTTTCTTCCCTTTAATCCATTTCTGGGTCAGGGGGGTGGCAGTCAGAGATGCCACCCAAGTCTCATAGCACCAGCCCCTCACTGACCCTCTGCAGGTGGTGAGTCCACAGGAGGACGGCTGCTCTGAGTGTGAGCATAGCCTTGATCTTTCAGTGGGGGCTTTGGGCAAAGTGGGGTTAAGTGTCTTGCCCAAGGACACAACGACAGCAGTCATCAGTGGGAGTCGGTGGAGAAGGTGCAGAGGTGGGAACCCACGACCTTCTGGCCTTGGTAGGCCAATGCTCTACCAACTGAGCTACTGTCTCATGATGATTATTATTCACAAATGCAAAGAATATTGACAAAACAAAAAAGACTTTAAAAAGAGTTAAATGCCCTATGCACTGACCAGGGGGACCTACATTCAACATATTGTCTTTGTGCGTCTATAACTGGGGACGCAATGTTTTTGCCATCTGCCATGGTGTAACACAAACAGTCACTGAACAAGAGAAGTTTACTTTAAAATGTCAATATGAGCCAGAGCGAGTAAGAGCCAAACTTCACTGAGTTAGGAATTAGCATTAGATGGAATTACCATCTTTTATACAGTCTATGATCTGAGACTAAAAACCAAAAATAGTTAGCCACATTACCATTATACTTTCAGTTTCTCAGATCAGTCTGTGAGTGGAGTATTGGAAGAGTGCACTCACGTATCCCCAGTCCACTGCTGGCGCTCATGGACCGCCCCGGCTCGCCTCGGTTCTTGGTGATGGAGGGAATACTGACCGAACCACTGAAGCCAGCGTGGTTCTCCTGGAGACGCACATTCTGCTTTAAAACACACGCACAAACGCGCACACACACACACACACACACACACACACACAGGAGAGGAGAGTGCAGGTGTGAGGGCGGTGCATCCAAATCTGAACTCTACAGTGAGAGGTGAGACTTTCATGCTACTTTAACAAGGTGAAGAATGTTGATGACAACTGTCTGAAAAGAATGAAGACATTTTCCAAAGTTGCGTTTTATTCCTTTTGATATAGAGCACATTAGTATTCTGAAATTCCGATGAATTAAGGGCCACACATTTTAAGACACTGTAGCAGTCTGAAAAGTGGAAGATTTAGTTTGGCTTGATTTAGTCTGAGGGGTGAGTTTGAAGAGGATGAAAATAACCACATGATGATGAGTTGAGGGAAACAGAACCATTGTCTTTCATTCAATATGAGATTGAACTTTAAATGCTCTCAGGAGTGTATGAATATGGACATTTAGTGAGTTGTGTGTCATAAATGAGTGAATCCGCACCATGGGCAGGTCTTTGAGGATCTGAATCCCGTCTCCTGGTCCCATATGAGCCACATGGTTGAAGTTTGTGGGGTTTGAGATCAGCTTGTTCCTCATCTCTGGATCTCGCAGCATCACTCTGTAAACAAGTGTGTGAGTGATAACATCTTTAATGTGACTGTTACGGGTTCAGACTAATCAAAATCCATAAAAACACAACTCATGAAGCTGAACACAATCTAGGTCATTCCTCTTAAAAAAGTTTGGTTCTATCATTAGTTTTTAATTTATTTTATGCCATCTTGTCTTTCCCTTTAGCTCCAAAATGGCTTGCAAAATATTTCTAGTATTGCACATTATATGTTTAGTAGATGAGCTAAATCTATCTTAAGGATTTCTTTATGTGCAATGCAAACAAATAATGGCAGGCAACTAACAGCAATTCAAACATGCAATACACATGTAAAGATGGCGCCGTGGCAAGAGCTCTGGTGTGTGTCGTCTTCTCTGTCTGGTGCACACCAGGGTAGTCTTGCACAGTTTTTCCTATGTGGTTTTACTGCAAATGGCAAATAAATGAATCTGAATCTGATCTGAAATGGTTGAAAAATAGGAAGTACGTTTTAACACAATCTAAGGCTAATTGTTACATAATTGTCTGAATAGTGAGTTTGTCAAATACGGCCCATTTCTATGTACAATAATGTTACTATTAAAACAAGATTGCTCTAAAGCCTGAGAGGTGTGTGCTGTGGCTCTGACCTCCTCTGCTGAAGCCGCTCCTCCTCTGGGACCCTGAAGGAGAAGCGCCTCTTGTTGTTCAGACTCCGCACCATCTGCTTCCTGCTGTTATCAGACGTGTCCGGCACCACCAGCTCGTCTCCCTCTGCACACGCACAAAAGCAAGAGTGGAGCTACGTGAAGATTTATCTACACGGAACAATGGCATCTTTGTAAAAGGCTGGAGCATTCATTAAACACATTTGGTTTGTGACCAAACAAGTGGTTTGGTGCAGAGTTTGGACTTTTTTATTATATAGCAATGAGGGCTTCTGTATCTTTTGATATTAAGATTCATTCACTTTTAGACCAAGTAATGTTCTAAATCTTCAAAATATTTTCAGGGCCGTAAAAAAAGGATTTACATTGTCCAAAAAGTTCTTCATCTCAATGGGACTTTCCAGGTTAAATTAAAAAAATTATAAAATGACTATTCCAGGTTGTCTATGACTGTGCAGACCTTTGACACAATCGCAATTTTATGTTGCTGCCCCAAAAAATTTTCAGGGGTCTGTGTTTTTCTGTGATTAAAAACACAAACAAGTTCAAAGACTTACCGGCCATCTTGTTTCTGAAGTAGATGAGGCGAACCGTTTCTAGTCCCAAAAGATTTAAAGAGCCGTCCACGTTCAGAGGTCGCACCTGGGAAAGAACAAAACTTGTGATTAAAACATAGATCTTGTTTGTTGTGGGCAGGGTTGAAATAAACTTTATATGGATCGGAAGAAAGATTTTGCCGTTTGCACAAATAATAATCTTTTCATTTCACCCTAAATTATTTTGAATGTATTTTCCTGTAGAAGCTTTTGTAGCGAGGTTCAAACCTTCTTCAGAGGAATGGTCTGGATCCACTCCATTGTGTTGACGTCAAACACATCGACCGCGTTCTCGCTGTAAACCGACAGGTAGGGGGCGTTGTAACCTGGAGATAAATCAGGGAAATATTTAGAGATGGCCACCAAACCTTATATGTAATCATTCATCGAGGAGTGGTCTGCAAACGGTTTCAAATCATAACCAAAAAAAACAAATACAACTTTTTGTGTTCTGCTCAAAGGCTCCAAAAAGACCTCCCTCAAATAAAACTACATGTAAAGAAATTTTAACGCAAAAGCAGCATAACTATACACATGGTCAAATGTTTAAAAATACTAAAAGAGTATATCTTTCTTTACATTTGAACTTATATCTATTATTTAAGCTATACAAAATATACAGCATCAATGAATAAAGTATAACCATAATTTAAGATGCCCACAAGTAGTATTATTTATATTACCTATATATTACTTAATACCACAAGTAGTAATAAATAAACACCTTTAAACTGCTGACCGACCAGCGCTTTGTAGTATTGCATTATTTAAACTGTTCCAGACTTTGTGGTGAAACTCGAAATGTCCTTTTAAAATGGTGCCATGTAAATAAAGTGAATCCAGACTCACAGGCCGCGTTGGGCAGGGCAGGCCACATGAGCTCCTGCTGCCGTGAGCGCCGGCCCTGAGAGTCCACGTATACCCCGATGGCGCTGAAGCAGAGGAGCAGCTCTTTGCTGGAGATCTCCACCGCACATAGGGCTTCCAGGCTCTGCTGCGGGATGAAGGCCAGCGTGTGGTCCTCCGGGTGCAGCAGGCTCACTGGGGACACGTCGCCATGGACACTGCGGAGCAACAAGTGCGACCGCGTGGTTAAAGTTACAGGAACGCACCAGTGCACATTTAAGACTCTTTTTAAAAATACTTTTGTAATGCTGTTTGAGGAATCATAATTCACCATTATCTTCTGTATGTTTTAATATTAACGATCAGTCACTTTTAGACCAAGTAATGTTCTACACTTTCCAAATCTTTTCACGGCCAGCGTCTGTTTGTTTACAATCTGTTTTACAGCAAAAATACAAAGCATTAATTCTACTTCTATCATATCATGCATCTCAACGTGTCAAAATGTCTTACATTATTTCTCATGTAGATGAAAATGGAACCCTTTAGTCACCATGATCTGTAAAATGCGTTTAACCGTTTGTACGGGGAAATATAAACACATATTTTGGTATTGCTAGATTATAATTGACCAATAATGGACTAATAACAACAACTTTTGCAGGTTGTGTAACAAAACAAATACCAACTATTACCAATAGCAACACCATCCAGTGTGAGTTTTGGGCAGTCACCTGTATCTGGTGAAGCCGGACTGGTACCCCACATAGAGTCTCTCGTTGAGTAGCCCCATCCACAGCACTTGCCCCGGCGCCTGCAGCTCCCGCAGCCGTCGGTGACGCATTTTACTCTTGTTCACCTGAAACACACACATATTACATTATATTTAAGGCTGATATGTTATACAGCCCGAGTCCTGGATCAACAGCCCTTCAAAGTTTCTAATTTTTTCCCATTGGGTTATTGGAGATTTTCCTTTCCAATGAAGGAGGGTCTGAGGACAGTGGTGATGATCCAGGACACTCGACATTCAACAACATTCAAGTTTATTAACATTTATGGACATTGGTCATCTGTATACTTGTTGACATTTATGTTTTGAAATTATTGTATGAATAAGAACAACAAGACAAAGGAGTCCGCAGTACTTGCCTCGTAGCAGATGATCTGTCTCTTCATGGCCACGCACAGGCAGGTCAGGGACCCATTGCGCACCGGACCGGACACTATGCTCGTGCAGCCTTTGGTCTCGGCCAGTTTGAAGGAGTCGGTCTCGCGGCCGTCCAGAGCCTGCGTGGGGAAGAGGCGCACGTGGCGGTTCCTCCCCGAGATCACGGCCAGCAGCTGCTCCTGCGCGATCAGGTCGATGTGGTGCACCTTCTTATTGTCGCCCACGCGGATGATTTCTGTGGAGGTTAGTGCAGGGTCAAAGGGTGCCGTACGTTTCGGTTTCACAATCACAACATTGGGGTTATCCTCACAGAAAGAGCCTTTTAAAAGCATGTGATCTGTCTTCATCTTACAAAAAAAAAAGAATCTTAAAACCTTTTCTTCCAACTTCCCATTTGAGGCTTTGGGCCGAGAGCTGAGCAATGGTGACCATACTCCTTCACTTTTTTTATTTGCATATGAAAATAAATAGGGGGCGGGGCAAGAGCTGTTCAAATGTAGTGTATCCAAACTCTAATGTAAAGATACTTGAATGTCCCTGTAGGGGACCCTTTTTACCAAAGCCACTAGGGAAAACTAGAAACCTACAAAAGGACAGCAATTTATGCAGAAAAATACAATGGAACTATGTCTTATAATAAATCATAACTAGGTAAAGTCTCATAAGTAATAAAGTCAACAAAAACACTTTTCATTGAAAACCCTGGAGTCGATGTGAAGACTTACCATCTTTGGTGACATGTACAACAAAAAGTCCCTCCTCGTTTCCCAGAGCAACACGCTCGTGATCTGGAGACAATCAAAGAAAACATGTTAATCCCGGGACAGAAAGACATTTTAGGATTTGAGAACATTTCTTTTAGTCTATCAAAACTTGCATTAATGTTAATTTGTATTGAGCAACAACAGTAAAATACTATGATTTATATACTAAGCTGTAGATTCAAAAGCAGTGCTATACTCGGCCTCTCAAAACATCTAGATTATTATATAAAAGCGACTGAATGATTCATTTTTAAACACCTTCATACGTTTTGCATGTATATTAGTTCTAGTCTCTTTAGCTCAAGTATGAAAACTGTATGCAAAAAAAAACACAAACATTTTTGGTTTGTGCATGTGAATTAGTAATCAATAAAAGTTGAAATATTATTATTGTGACAGGCATACAAGAAAAACATATTGAATCAGATTCAGGCAGTTATAAATCATGTTGGCTCTTGTGGGCTTAATTTTGTGTGTTCTCTTGCGTCTCGTCCCAGCCTCAGGCACCAGCTTTTGTTTCATGTTGAAAGACCTTTTGCATAAACCCTGCTTCAACCTATTTGCTTGCCGCTGCATATCCTTAGACAAACAGGCCGAGGGTGCCCACCTATGATGGTCGCCGACTGGGTGGTCTTGATGAGGGGCAGGGTGCAGTCGTAGGCCTCTTTGGGCACGTACACGAAGCGCTCCTTCAGCTTGTTCTTCTTCAGGATGCGGTGCAGCTCGTTCAGAAGCCCCACCCACTTGTTCCTCTCCTGGTCGCTGTCGGCCAGGATCAGGGTGGACGTCTTATTGCTGGAGGGGGAGAGTTGCGAGGCTGTGACCTGAGGAAACGGCAACACACTTTTGTTTCACTGGACCTTAGTGCAAGTTACAAGGAACAGATAACAAAAACTGCTATGAAATAACAGTAAAGTTTATGTAACTTCAGCATGTAATAATTCAGCAATAATTTGGTAACAGGCAATGATGCAGTGATAATACATTATTACTTAGGTGATTTCTTGGTCATTCACTATTACTTTTAAACAATAATTACTTTTACAAAACTACGCAACATTTCTTTGTGCTTTGAGTAAAAAATATGTAATACAAAATACGTTTTGATGATGGCTTACTCTGAATATACAGGGGATGTCTTTGCGGCTGGCGTGGATGACGTCCGAGGCCAGGACTGAACTGACTGAAAACTCTTCATCCCTAAAAAACATGAACTTAAAATTACAATTTAATCATTTCACTACAAGACTCATGTTTTAATGTAAATCTTGAAAGTCGACCAACACAAAAGAGAAGTGTGTGTAATATTACCTCATGTCTATAACTTGGCTGACTATGACGCTGGGTAGTGTGGCCTTTCCCTCCCCGAGTTCGTACAAGAACAATTTGAAGTCACAGACGACTGCCATCGCTCTCTGCCACCCTTTCTTCACCCCCGTTGGCTTTGGAACCTGCAACACAAAGTACAATATAATAAACATTGATAATTAGGGGTGGGAACCTAAGGGTACCTCACGATACGATACGATACAAAGCTCACGATAACAATTTTATCACAATATGACGATTATCGATATATTGGTCAGAAATATACCAATATATGGCATAAATAAAAGAAAAATGTTAAGTGAAAAAAATACACTTCATTTCATGATAAATGGAATGGAGATTCGTAATGTAGCCATATATTAAGTAATGATACAAATGTTTTTTGTTTTTTTTTCAAAATCGATATCGATACTTGGCAAATGCATATCCATAATCGAATCGCGGGAGAAAGTATCGCGATATATCGTCACACCCCTATTGATCCCCTATTGATCGTCACACCCCTATTGATAATAATTTTCGGGACGGACAAAATCATAGAAAATGTAGACCGCAAAATGCTTGTATTTCTATGATTTGAATAGAATATGGTAAGTCATAACAGAAGAATGAAAACATATCCACTGACCCTGACTGTGCCCTCGTACGCCGTGCCGATGCCCCTCTGTGGGTCAATCCCCAGGGGGCCCTTGGTCTGGTCCTGTGGCACCGGACAAACTGCAGGAGCCTTGTCCGCACACGTCACATGACACGAGAAGTTACACACTGCAAAAAATACACACAATTAAGACTTATGCAGGCATTTAATACCTATGAAAATGTGAATGGCCATATATTGCGATAAATGATGTTACAATTAAAGTATAAAAAGATAATTCCAGTTAAATTAGTTTGAGCAGAAAAAAAACCACCCAATAAAAACAGAATGGCCTCAACTGTCTTTCATCTGTATAGAAGTAGAGATGCATATGCAGATGGCATAAAAAACTTTTAAAAATGTATATTACACCGAGTTGTACACTTCAAGTTGAGCGATAACATTTCTAAAAAAAAAAACAGCAAGTATCAATGAAAAGTTGCACAAAGCACCCAAGTAACAAGTCATAAAAGCGACTCCAAAAATAAAAGTGACTCTTTCTACTGACAGACAAGTAACAATCTTTTGAGTCATACAATAAATGTGCGTACAATAAATAAGCCAAAAAATATATTGTACAATATATCAACTATGGAACGAATGTGACAAGCTCTACATTATGAACAGATACTTCACACAATGGCTCAGTTACGTAAAAGCTAGACCTGAAATAGTGATAGCGGTGACAGATTTAAAACCTCATCAAAAACCTCCATTGGACATAACTACACATTTTAACAATAAGTGAAACAAAAATGACATTTGTCGCCAACCTTCACACGTGCAGCCTTGGCGTATGAGTCCCACCATGAGGGAGGTGCACTGGTTACACTTTGTGGGTGTGATGAACGACTTCACCACAAACTGATGAGCTTTGGGCTGAAGAAACACAAGACGAAGGGACATTATCTTCATGTAGAATCCTAAATGAACATGTGATGTGTGTTGTAATGTATTGAACCTTTGGAGAGGAGCGTCCGATGCTGCCGCAGCCTCCTGACCTCATGGTGGGGGTCTGGAATGGTCGGCCCGGGTGGTCTATCAACTGCAAAGACACATCACACAAAGTTACTGAATCAATGTTTTAAAGATTGATGAAGCAGTTAATTTAATGAACACTATGTCAAAGTGGTCAGTGTTTTTACAAAGGTGTGGTCCATGTGTGAGATGAGATTCCAAAAATTGGTGGAAAAATGATAATATGAAACCGAAGAATAACAATAGCCCTCTCCAATACGTGTGGGTATTGGCTCGGGCTGATAAATCTTAGGGTTAGACTTTCATATTACTACAGCAAATACATAAACATACAGTACCTCAATTGGCTCCATGTCACTGGCCATAGAGGGCGATCGTGAGCGGTCTTTGAGCAGAGACTTGGGATGGTCTTCTCTCGAGGGAGTGTTGGAGGGGGTGAAGTTTTCAATGGAGTCCACCTGAAGAAAAGAGAAACACAAATGTAACAAACATCCTCGCATCACACAGCAGGAAAAGAGGAAATCAGAGGAGATTGATATTGACAGTTCATGCCAAGTATTTTACAGCCTACAGTATTTTACAATAGATTTATTTACTTCAAACACCACTTAAGACTTTCACAATGCAAAAAACAGACAAGTGGGAAAAACACAAACAACAGTCAAATGTGATTCCATGTAAAAAATAAATTAATTTGCAAATTTTGAATCTGAAACTTGATCCAAAGTTGATGATTGGTGTCTAACTTCAATTTAGCCTGATTTCAGGAATAAACTACAGTATCACATTTTTTTTAAAGTTTAAATTATGTTTATGAGTTAAATATAATTTGTAGCTTCAAAGAAAAATTATGACGAGTTTATAATGGAATGGAATATAGTGAGATTAACATGCATTTACCCCATAACCATATTACAAGAAACTGTGTCGAGACAAAGCACACACGCACACGCGCACACATACACACAAAACAACAACCCAAGCGTTTGAAAGAGTGGAGCAGTGGTGATGCTTACACGTCTGCCTTTAGCCGGGCCAACGGAGGGCGAACGCTTCAGTAGAGAGACAGAGGCAGAGAATGGCAGAGACACAGATTTAAGTGAACAGCAGCAGAGGATTAGGCGGCAAGGAAACTATTAAGGACCAGGCAAACGTTCGGACACATTGGGTTTGGTCTTTGATGAAGCTGAAATGGCCTCTAGCAGTCTCTAGATGCCATTTTGGGCCCATTTGTGGTGCGGAACATTTACTCCAACACTGATCAGATATATGGTAGAAATGCTTCAATCAAGAAGAGTTTTTGACTTTTGTCTTTTGATTTTTGTCTCTTAAAGAAAATACAATACCATCATTTTGACTTCTTTTTCTTCAGTGTTTACAGTGTCGGAACTCTTATTCAGAAGTGTTTGAGGCTGATTATGATGTTGTGGAAGCTGTGTGAGGTCAAACATACACCATGCGAAACTATTGTTCTTATGTATCTTTGTTTGTGAATCGACCATTGGCAGTTATCATGAAACTTGATTGAACTATACTTGACAGTTTGAACATAATTTTTTTTTTTTTTACAGAAGACACAAACTGGAGTGAAACTGCCATAACAATTTTTATTAGAGATGTATTTAGTGCAGTTTAGCCATAGTTAAGATATTCCGTTAAGTCCTGGTTAAACTCTAGTTTGGTATTGGTCCAGTTTGAGTGTTAAAGATGAAGACTTGGATTTAATGGTCTAGATAAGGACTCAGTGTGCTTAATTATCCAATGCACCAGTCGTTATAATTGCTCGGTTTCGTGATCTGTTTTGAATGAAGTGAAATTACAGCTTTTAATTACTATTATGATAGCTTCTCAGCAAACAATCACATTTAGCCCAAAATTCACCATTGTCACAAGAAATATTAAGAATGAGTTTCATTAAGTGTGTCCAAACATTTGACAGATTCTGTTGAAATTGAGAAGAATAAACTGTGGAACCAGGAGGAGAAAAATAAACTGTAGACTGGAGAAAGAAGGAGCAGGTGGGGATAAAACAGGTTACAACTGTACTGGACAAAGAGTGGAAAAAAACTAAAAAAGTATCACATTTATATGACTAAAATATGAAATACATAAACAAATTAGCTTAAAATTAACTAATGAGTATACATTTCACAGACAGTGAATGTGTATTGAGTGCAAGTCTGGAATTACTGTGTGTATATTCATCTTTCATAGTGAACAGTCTGGTGTGAAAGATTAAATAGAATTTAGACGGACATTGGACTTTCTCCAATAAATCAAACTAAAGTGAAGATATAGCTAACTTCTATTACTACTGAAGCTAGAAACCAACTTACGTCTTCCCAAAACTCTACTAAAGAAGAGGAAGATGAAGAGTAAGAGTCCTGATGGTGCAGAAAATGAAGCAAAGGGAGGAACAAAAATAACGAAATTAAAGTTGAAAAGAAAACATAAAAGCAATGAATAAACAAAGATACGAACAGACTGGAATGGACCCCAATTATTAATCTTGCATATTAAACAACTGACTAATTACATCTAATACTTACGTCAAACTGATCCAGGGCCGAGGTGGGTGCGTTGAGGAAAGCCAGGAAGGAATTCTGGGAATCTTGGTGTTTTACACCTTAAAAAAAAAAGAGAAAACAGAGATGTAAGCGCAGAATAATGTAACATCAAATAGACTTGCATTAAAATAAGTCACAGGACGGCCTCATAATATGACACATTTTAGGATGCACTGATCTAAACTGCACTTGCTTCTATTCATAACCTCTGAACTAAACAACCCAGAAAACTCCTGTATTGTAAATAACTTTATTTTTTTTTTTAAACATGGCTAAATTAAACTTCAGTTGTAAGTTATGTGTACAGTTGTTGGGTTATGCTGGATGTTAAAATTAGCACACATCTTTGATTGTGCCTTAAATTCTATTTTTATAGAGATGCTCCCCAGACACACATTAATGAAGTGAACAACAGCAGTAAGACCAATACCTCGCCGCAGTCGAAGCTCTTCAGACTCTTTCTTCAAACGATCGATTTCAGCCAAAAGGTCCTGGTTCTTTGTCTCCACCTCTTGTAGTTTACTAGAGACAGGCATACAAAGCAATAAATAACAAATAACGCCACACACTATTATATTGCATGGGACTAGAATGAACTGTGCAAAGAAAACCATAGCTCAGATCTTGACATAGATCCTTGCTCAGTTATTACTCCTTAAATAAACACTTATTTTCTATGGAAAGGGTCTTGCAAAAGTAAAATGTTGAGAACAAGTCAAACCACAACAACCTGTGAATCACTCGACAGAGGCTGATAATACTTGTATGTGAAAACTAGAGATAGAACCAAACTATTTTGAGTACTTTATTACACTCTTTGTCAATGTTCTTTCTTTAAAGTTAGGTACCCCAGCATCAAATAAACATCATAATGCAACAATTGTCACCATTCAGTGGAGATGTGGTCGGCCTTGCTCTTGTTCAGCTCATCCTGGATGCTCTGTTTGGCTCGAATCTCAGCATCCAGAGCCGACTGCAGCTCCAGCCGCGCGGACATGTCCAGCTTAGCGAACCTCCGCATCTTCCAAGGCATGTCCTAAACAGAAACCATTCGAAAATAGTAAGTAAGGTTCCAGCAGGTACCGCAGTTTGGTGTTGTAGCTTTAAATTGATTGTTACCGTAGCGCGTGCTCCCAGACTGGTGTTCCTCAGTCCCTCGAGTTCTTCGGTCATCTTCGTGGCCAGAGCCTGAAGGTAACCACGAGCGTCCTTCTCATCACTCACCCTGGGGAAAAAAAAGTTTGTTGTTCAGACCCACTAACACTTCTATAACCAACACTATGGGAAAAAAGAGATTACTTGACTTAATCTCATTCTTATTTGAATTTAATATCTCAATGAGTTCATGATTTTTATCTATGTCAGGCTATGATAAGGTGTATTTGATGCTCGATTGAGTTTACGGCAAACTCTTTCGTCTCTGGCAAAAAGAAAACTGCTTTTCAATAGATCAATTAGGTTGAAAACAATGAACTAGATAAAATGAAAAGTAAAAGGCGCAATAGCTATTTGGACATGAAACCTTTGGGAGTCAAAGTAGAATTGCTACATGAGCTTCTCACAAACGTTTTCTAATTTTTCCTTACATATGGGTTAGGGTTTGTTTCGGTTATTAAATTTATTAGTTTATTAGTTTTTCTAAAATTTGTGTTTATGTTCTTGTTTTTATATGTAATCTAACCACTAATTTAGCATCCATATTAAAGATGTAGTCAATGATTTATCCAGAGGCAATTTTTAAATTATCATATTTTTTCAAAAAGGAATGGACATGACTAGATTCCTGCAGCCTAAAAAAATAAAAAATTTTTTTTGAGCTGACCAAAGAAAGAAACCAATGGGATGTGTTCAGATGAATACAACCAATAATAGAATAATAACAATCCAATATCTACCTTGACAGACTCAATAAAACTCGCACTACTCATGACTCACCAGTGGGGGTCACTGTGCACCACAATGGCAGCACAGCCTGTACATTGGCCTGAGTGGCCCCCAGACACCTCCCTCTGCGCTTGTGTGTGGTATGAGTGCTATGTGGAGCCTGCAGCCTGGACAAAGCTGTCAGCCGCACACACACAGGTCACCGGCCTCTTCATCTTTACAGACATGTGCCAAATGTCCCGCTTCAAATTTACTGCGACACCCAATACATTTGCAGACAGCATAACAAACGAGTCTCAGGGCTTTGCTGCACCGTCAATGGTAAAGCCAACTCCCATTGCAGGGTTTACACAGATTGTCCACTTTGCTGCCTACAACTTCTATGAGAGCAACCTCCTCCAAGCTAGAAAGCAATATGGTATTTGCACAAGTAGGAAATTATTCATTATCCACTTTATATGATGAATTAATAGGGAATGTGTTGTCGGATCAAATAAAGTTTCCTTGAACGCTTGGTTGCTAAAGCATGTTACCACTGAATGATCTCCGTGATCTGTGCCTCCCAATGTGCCACGCTTTCCTTCTTATCGGCCAGCTCCCTCATCTCGTCCTCCAGCTGCCGGTTTGAACTGTTCAGCCTCTCGAACATACTGGTGAGCTGAAAACAATGGGAACAGAAATTAAGAAGAGCTGTCATTCATCATAAAAACTTTTAAAAGACCTTTTGGTCAGAAGGTAGAACAGAGAGACTTGTAAGTACAAGGTTTTTGCTTGTTTATATAGATTTTATCTTGCGTCTACTTTTCTTAATCTTGTCAAATCTTCAGTGCATTTAAGCTTAGAGTTGAGGTACCCAACTTTATTTAATAAATAATACATGTTGTTTGTCCCAACAAAGTAAACGCAAGATGCTGTGAATAAATCATACAACAGCATGTTTTTCATGTTCCTGTGTCTTGTGTATTTTGCATAGTTCTGAGAACAAGCCTGTGGGCTAAGAGCGGTCATCTGTTCTGTCTGATTAAAGCTTATCTAAAGATGTGACAGAAGATAAGATTAATGAACAATAGTGAAAGAATCACAATGTTTAAGGAGCAGAAAACCAGATGTCATTACAAACTTAATTGAACACATTCTATTAAAAGATGAAAGCCATCATAAAGCTGTCACTGATGGTATAAAGTCACTCACTAAATGATTGTATGCAAAGTAAACATTTCATCATAAAGGCAGATTTCTTGGCACAGAGTCAAGTTTAGGTTGGACTGGGACCACTCCCTTTTCCTGCAGCCGTCACCGGAGCCTCGCTGACATCATTACAAGTTGGAAACTGCCCTTTTGTTGGAACAGAATGTTTGTTTTGTGGGCACAGATCTGCCTTCTCTGCTCTGTCAGGACTCTGAGGTAATCTGCAAGTCGGGACAGTCCCACAGGAGGATTTAGCAACTTCATGTGCTCTGGAGCTATGGAACTACAGCTGCAACGAGGCCTAACATTTTAAGCCCTAAATGCAAAGGAAAATAGACCTCACACTGCAAAATAATGTAAATTCCCCACTCAAAAATGTACATCAAGAATAAATGTGTGAAACAATTTCCACGGAAAACTACAGTTTAAAATTTCTACAAACCATTGAAAGCAGCAATATGAATCCAACTACTTGACATCTGCAAACTGCTCAAAGACTGAGCGGTGCAGTTCAAAGACAAATCCAGGAAAACAATATTTTGAAAATGAAAATTGTGGCAGTCAGTGTGGACAAAGATCTAATCAGCCATGAGAACTGCAGATTTTAAAACAATATAAGATTGAAAAGATGAATTCAATAATGTTTTCTGCTTATCGTGTCAATCAATATAGCAATATAGCCTTTGATCCGAGCCCATGTGTCAAAACGCCTCCCACTTCTAAGACATTGTTGAAACTTGGGATATATTTCCAAAGTCAACACTGTCTAATTACTGAAGAGAGGAGGAGGCGATGGAGGATATTGAACAGTGATTTCTTTGGCATCACAGTTGGACGAAGGGAGAGGAGGGGGCGGAGGAATGTGATGAAGGAGAGGAGGCGGACCATGGGGGTTACCTGGGGTTAGCAGTGATGGGGGCGAGATACAGGGAGAACTCTTAAAGCACATATGAAATTACACATAAGCTGTAAATTTTTGCACATTTTACCTGGTTGGAAGTCACAGCATACACAGATATGATGGTGGAGGTCAATACTGAATAAAGTTCTAAGGTTCTCATAATACAATAATTATGAACTCAAATTTGTTACTTAAAAGCAATCAATAACTTATGGATGAATATATTTTTGAGGAAAGAAGGGCTTTAGCTAGCCTAGTGTACACAATAGTTATGATTTGACTAGTAGAGATATGAAAACACACCCATCACTTGTAAATTAAATATTTAATTTCATAAAATTTTCTTTAAAAAGTTTTTCTGAATTGTCTTTGAATATATTGAAAATCTTTCTGATCCGTTACAAAGCAATTATTTCCTAAAACTATTAGGTAATACAGGTTCTACCCCACTTAAAAGTAATAACTAGGAAAAACTACAGTTCAGAACAGAAGCAGCAACATCCAAAAGTAACCCTGAAAAACCCCTGAGAAAACCTTGAATTTTAGTTTTGGCTTTGAATCTGTGGAGTAATGTATGCAGTAGACATCTTGGAAACTGGAACCATATGAAATCTCTCCCTTTTCAACTGCACTGTGCCAAAGCAGGACTTCTCAGAAAGTTAAAGTCAATATGTGAGGATTAAGCGCTTTTATCATTATTCATCATTATAAATGTCAGGGAGAGATAAGCCTTATCCACAGTAGGTTAGAAGATCTGTCAAGGGAGGTCAGCAAATGAGGAAAAAGCATTTAATTAATCATTTAAGAAGAAAAAGATACTCTAAAAAACAACAGATAATTGAGAAATATGTTGTTTTGTTCAATACGTAATACATATCAGGATGACTATAACCTGCTGTTATCGGCTCCCATTATTTAAAGAAATAATAAATATAAAATTAACCGGTCGACTAAAGCATGACAGCCCTAAATAAATGTCTGTGTACTACATCTAGTGAACTGCCTTGTGATTGTTTCTATCTTGTTTCGAACAGCACTGAGTTTCCTTGTGTATGAATTGTGCTATACAAATAAACTTTCCTTTCCTTGCCTACATGTCAGGTTTTTCTTCATAGGTCAAGTTAAGATCTGTTAAAAATCTCTAATTACTAAAAAGATTCATTGTTCAGTAATTGTTGGATGGAACTAACTATTTTGCGTCTAGAAAGTTCATTTTTGAGACATTATTTTTGTAATACTCTTAGTTGTAGTTGGGGGCATAGGTCACTTTTAGGCCTCATCATTGTTCAATTCTACTGTTTATTTGAATGATAAAAGATCAAAATATAATGCTATAACAAAATACAGAAATATTTTGTCCATCAAAATGTGTTCTCATGAGAGGCCCTAAGTACAACTTGGTTCCGGAACCAAGGTTCAAGAAACCATCTCCATTTTACAAGTTTTCAATGCTCCCAGATTTGAATCCTAATGCTCTTACCTTGTCAAGTTCACTGGAGAGCTTCTTGTTCTCATCCATAAGCAGCACTCTCTCTCGCTCATATTTCTGCTTGTACTCTGTCTCAAACTCCTCTCGTTCACATTGGCTGAAAAAACACCCAGGCAAAACATTAAAACCCATTACGAGTGCTAAATATATTAAGCTACTGACATTTCATATCCTGTACAAATTTGTCACAAAAATAAGCACTCGAAGCAAAGTGTAGCCAGGACCGTCTCGCATGTCCTTAAATTCTTTTTAGTGGAACCAGGTTGAGATATTTTTTTCCAAACACATTAATGCAAAATCCGATAGAGTTTCAAAATGAATGAGAAAGTAGTGAAAGTACGCGGGCAGGAAGGGTAGACCAGCGGGTACAAAAACACATCTCTTAAATCGGCTCAAAAACAAGATTGTATTAAAATTTGATTAGCGCAGCAGTTCAACAAAAGTGGATTTCGGTGGCCTTAGAGTACTTGATGGGGGGTCCGGGGCAGAAAAATAAGTGGTTTTATTTCTCTGCAAGTCTCAGGAGTTCAAACACAGAAAAGGGGCACTGAAAAGGGTCTGGATAAAGCTTTCTGCTACTACGGAGGGGTCCTAAGCTGTATGGCCTGGTTTCTAACAAGAAGTAATATGTGTATTGGTACATTCCACATTGTGACACAGCTTAGACTGACATTGCCAAACATTGTATTCAATTACGTAAATATTTAAACTTTAAGAACAAAAAAATTGAACAAAAACAATTACACACTAATCAAGCAGAGGTAATGATGTTTTTTTGGCAGATTTTTTGATAACATATAAGTAAACTGCCAAGTGAAGTAGAAATACATAGACAGACTGATGAGCCATAAATAAGGCAGAACAGGCTTTTAGAGCGTGCCCGTATAGATTGTCCAAAGATTACTTAATATGGTGGAAACTGGCTCACAAAACCTAATGGAAGGACACTACTACATGACAATGGAAACTAGACTAGACTATAATTGCTTTTGTTATTACCTCTCAGAATCATCACTGTAAGGAAAAGCAATAAAGAGTTAGTCCCAAACCAAATATAACAGTAAAATAAAGAACGGCTATAAAAGCCAAGTGCGGTAAAAACACTCAACAAAAACCTTAAACCATAGTAATGGTAAAGAATTGTGTCTATTTAGCATTTGTATTGAGATTAAAGTGATAGTGTAAAATAAAAATAAAACACCTATTTGCATATACCATTATCAAAATGCGTGTCTGGTCCTTAGAGTGAATGTCACGGTTACTTTTCAAACTGAGGAGGGTGAAACTTTTTCAAGACAAGCTTAGGTTGTACCATATTAGTCCTGTTCTCAGGTATAGATCTAAAGCTAAAGCAGCTCTGCTTGTGTACAAGTCTCTCCATGGCCTTGCGCCAAAGTACTTATTGGTGCAAGGCCAAGTACAGGTGACATGTTTGTGCCATTCAAACCAACTCAGACATTGAGGAGGAGGGGGATTGACATCCTGCTGGAGCCCAGAATCATTTTGACTCATCTAACCAATCCATATTGAATGTTGAAATGTCTTGTTACACTAATAATGACATCCTTTCTCTTCATTTCTGGAAATACACACCTCTCTCTGCGTGTCTTGTCCAGCTTGTCCTTGAGCACCAGGATCTCCTTCTGCAGAGCCAGGTGCTGACTCTCCGCGTCTCTCAGCTCCTTCTTCAGAGCCTTGAGTTCGGAGCTGTGCTGGGCTTCTCTGCGTGACAACTCCTCCTCGAAAAGCACAGTCTTCTTCTCCAGGTCCCCGCGCAGCCGCCCCATCTCCTGCGACTGGTCCGCGGAGGGAGAGGTGGCGTTGGGACCAGGCGCCTTCAACTGGAATAAAGTCAAAATCCGTTAACCTGAAACCTGTATCACTTCAAAGCTGCAGCAACTGAACAGCTCAACTTTTGCTTTGATATGTATTGGACATATATAGTGTGGATAAGTAATATAAGGATTAACTGGTTTGAATTGATAACCAGCTAAGAGAGCTGTGAGTGTAATTGCTAGAATTTATAACAGAAATAAATACAAGAACAATATATAAACAATATGTAGAGAAGCCTCATGTTGTAATTCTGATACTTTGGTGCCTAAATGGTTAAAGCGTACATTCAAATATTAATAATCCAACACAAATTCCTAATTTGAAGATAAACTTCCGAAATCCAGCCATGTAACTAATGTAAATGAGGAAGGAATCGCTCCATCCTCATGTTATTAGTTGAACCAAAAGCACTTTAACACATTCATGTTTGTTTATTGTGTGAACATGCTACTCACTTTGAGCCCCTCCAGCTCCTCCTCCAGCTGACGACTGTACTGCTCGTTTCTCTCTCTCAGCTTTCGCTCTTTCTGAGCCTCTGCTGCCTGCTCCTCAGCCTGAGCCTCCATCTAATCACAAACAATCACGTCAGCTATGCAAGAAACAGGATAAGTCAATATAGAGAAGCAAAGCATTTATTTGGTCTTTAGATGGACCATTTATTAGAGCCAATGTTGTTGTAGGAAAGATAAGGTTAGCTAAAATGATTAAGGCAAGCATAACTGATGCAATCTTGGCTGACAGGATCAAATTACTTACAAAGCATATCGTTCATCTACAGTTGGCAAATGCATCCTGATACCAAAATCAGGCGGAATGTAAACACTATTGTCAAAACTTAAGTGCCAAAAGTAAACAATATCCACAATGAATATCATAAATTAAACAATACATTTTTCTATTCATGTAAAACGTATTGAGTAGAAACAACAAATATAGAAAAGGTTTAAATGGTAATGCAAATTTACAATTAACACTAAACCTGAAACCTCTTTAGATGTCATTGCTCGTCACACAAAAAAAGAGCCAATAGTCTACTAATTACCAGTACACTTCTACACAACCACCACAGGAAAATATTAAAAGTGACAGGACAGAACGGGGAGCTCTATCAAACACAGGGATCTACTCTACCTCCTTCTTTGCTCTCTCAGCCTTTCGCACCTCAAGCCTCAGAGACTCCACCTTCTGCGTTTGACTCTCAATCTCCTCTTCTTTGTCCCGCAGCTGACGGGACAGGCGCTGCTTGGCCGATCTGGAGAAAAAACAACAAAAGTGAAAAGATGGAGATGTAAAAAATCTAATAAATTACCGTTAAACCTATTATAGTGTGTCATTACCCATCAAAAACCAGGAAGTGGGAGGTAAGCGTGCTATTGTTGTTGATAGTTTTACTGTGATAGCAGAACTCAATTCAACTGTAAGCTGTGGTAATAGACTCAATGCGATTAATTGTTAGGAAGTTGGGATAGATGAAAAGTGAGGAACTAGTTTCAAGTGAGGAAGTGAGGAACTAGTTTATATACCAAAAATGTGTTTAAAATGTAGTAAAGCTTATATTGTAAAATGAATGAGGAGAAAAGATAGGAACACTCATTTTTTGTTGGAAATAATTTTCCAAAGATAAAAGCAGGGGGTGCCGCACAAAATACTTTAGTTAAACAAGTTAAAAAGCGTTTACATATTTATCACAGGGTTGTGGAGTGCAACATTGAGAGAAAAGATAACTGTTCCGAGATGCTGTTGTCATATGTGCTGTGTCTGCACCTGAAGTCCGTCAGCTTCTCGTTGAGCTCCGAAAACTCTTTCAGAGTGACTTTTCTCTGAGTATGTGCCTCCTTCAGATCCTTTGACTGAGACTTGAGCTTCTCATTGGCCTCTATCAAGTCCTGCCATAGGAGAAAAAAAGAAAAGTATATGAATATTGAATCATTAGTATTCAATAGTAATCAAAACGTATGTGACTATAGTACGATAAAGGGATTTTTGGTTTAAGAAAAAAGTATTTTCTGTCAAGTTTCCCGCTTGCTGCCATAGATACGTTATTGCTTTGCTTGGAATGCTCCTTGGTCCCTTGAAAATGACGTTCTGTAAATTTGAAGTAGCTGGTGAAAAATCCTATTGTCACCTGTTTGTAAAATGTGTTGTATGCCATGGGATATGTGAGAGCAAGCTTAGATACTTAAATTCAGATTCCACACCTGCAGCTGTTTTATGCAAGTGCAGAAATAAAATTAAAAGCCAGGTCTGTATAAAACAACAGGGTAACTAGTACTGTATAATAATTCCTCATGGCGTCATTATTTGGGTAATAAAATGCAATGTAGTAAACCATCCATAATAAATCAATGATGACACTTATATACGTAGTGTACCGTGTGGAATCCATGTCAGTATGTATGAAATGTGTGTGAAACAGTTTGTGCCTGACTGGGCCTGATTTAATCCACTGTTGCATTTAATTGTGACGTCGCTACTTTTGAGCCAGTACCTTTTAAGTGTATTTTTATTTATTTATTTGAACAGGGACAATTAACGATAATTAACATTTCTGTAAAAGCAGCAGTACCTTGTTCAGGTCATCTCGCTCCTGTGCAACACTCCTCATCTGTTTTTCCAGAGTTTTGATGTGTTTGGACGAATCCTCCAGGTCTCTGCGTGCCATTGTCACATCCTCCAGCTGCTTCTCCAGCTGACCCGAGTCTGACACAAAACATTAAGAGAAATATGTTTAAGAGCTCTGCGCTCGCAAAACGCCAGACGTCTGGTGGTTTCTAAAGTCTCAAAAAGCACTGTCGGTGGCAGAGCATTTAGCTACCACGCTCCTTTACTGTAGAATCAGCTCCCTACGCACGTTAAGGAATGTCTCTATATTCAAGACCAGGCTTAAAACAGTCCTCTGCAATTTAGCATTTGGTTAGGTAGATGAGACTAAAAATCTTAGATTGTCTGTTATTGTCAGATATTGTTTTCATTACTATTCACCAGTTATCCCTTTGTCAATTTCATGGCGCGACGATGGGACCCGGGAATCTGGCCCCCTCCATCAGCACCTGCGGACTGCCCTGCCCGACCCGCATTGTGGGCTGCACCCCGATCCTGTCCTCGTTCTGTAGCTTAGGTCCTGGATTTATAGCCAATCCGTCCGTGTGAAGCAGATCCCTCTCTCAATGTGGACCTCCCCGAGGTTTCTCACTTTTCTCCCACTGGGTTTTTAGAGTTTTTTCCTTGCCGATGCAGGTGGGTCTGTTAGTGGGCGTTCAGATCGGATAATGCGTTGCGTCCAGTTTCAATGCAAAGTCAATGGTGATGGACCAATAACTGTGTCCTCTATGTTTTGTGTTTGAACAGTTTGATTCTTTGATCTGTGTTGATGAATTTAAAGAGCGACTAAACACCAAATCAACTTTTTTTAACTCATAAACTGCATAAGTATGTTTATTGTAGTGCTGTCTACATATCCTGGTAATTTTTTTGACATTTTAGTTCAAATTAGATAAAATATCACTTTTGAGCCAAAAAACGCTGTGTGGTGCCCTCTCAACCTTTTTGGTGGTACTACATTTGAATTTGGTTCTGGCCTCTCCATTGACTCTGAAGTTCTCTATGACATCAGTTGTTTTGTGTGACGTCAGTCTGTCAGAGCCAGTGATATGAACCCATTCAATTCTCACACACGCCCCAGCTGCAGTTTGGAGTGTTCTGGCGCCATCTAGTGGATTAAAATTAAATTACATGAGTCATTCTGAGATTATTGAGTGTAATTAGGTTCAGGTGTGTAGCTTTACAATTATCTTAGTGTGTAAACAAGAGTGGAATGAGACTTTCTGGTCTGTAAACTATTGCTTTAAGCAGCAATGACAACTGTCTGTTTTTTTGTGTGTGACAAGTGAGCTGTCAATCACAGCCCAGACCACGCCCAACTCTAAGCCCCCCTTCTTGTCCCTTGGTCCTCCAGGCAACGCCCTTTTTAGAGAAAATTTTTAAATCTTCATGTGGGCGGAGTAAGGCTGGGCACAAGTGTTTAGTTGCTCTTTAACAGTTTTGTTAAGTCTTCTGAGAACTACTGTTGTGATTTAGGGTTTTACAAGAATAAATAGACTTCTGACCTGCAATTTGCTTCTTGAGGATGTCGATCTCGCTCTTCAGACTTCTGATCTCCACCTCTTTGTTGTGGTTGATGGGACTGTCTCCGGACGGGTGCTGCAAAGCTTGTACTGCTTGAGTGGATTCTGCACAGACGAAAGATACGTGGAAGATACGTTTCCCCCTGATTTATGTGTCAAAACTCTAATATCCTTATCAAGTTGGATAAAATCTCTTTGCCATTTCTTATCAAAACATCCAGAAAGTGGTGCCATAATTAAACTGCAAGAGTTGATTGTTTAGATAAGAAATTAGATAAAACAAAAACTAATGACATTTTTGGGGATACAGGTTTGGCCGTTTATTATAAAATGTTGTCACATCCCAGCACCACAATTAAGGCTTATTCAAGAAAAGGTCCATAGACAGAGAATTGACATTACATACATATTTTAATAATATTACATAAAAATGTTGATAGACTTGTCGAACTAAGCAGTTTGAGATACCTTTTTCATCATTCTCACCTTGTAGTTTGCGGCTAAGTTCGACTTTTTCCTGCTCGAGTCGTCTGATCCGCCGCTCGTAAGCCTCCACCGCCAGACTGTCCTCCAGGCCACGCTGCACCTCCTGATCGACCTGATCATGGCCCCCTCTCCCAGGCTCCCCAGATAACTGTCTCAGGCACCCGCGGTCCGACAGGATGCTGTTAGGAGAAACGACAAACTGTAGTTAAAGCTGGAGTAGCTAGCTTTTCCCCCACCTTGTTTGTCCCAACAGAAAGGGTAAAAGCTAAATGTTGCGAAAAAATCAGATGACAACATCTTTTGCACGTTTGCAATAATATTTTTAGATCCAATCTTATTGGCTTTCTCTGATGTTCACCTAAACCACAGCTGATTTAGCTTTGTCCAAATTGGCCGCATCACTATATAGGCCACAAGGTTTAAAGAACTTGAGAAAATTATTTGCGATTTTGAAAACAATAAGGTGGGCTAAAGGATGCATGTCCCTCTTCAGACTCTCATGTTGTGTGCATTTGTCTGTGGTTTGGGGTGGGTCTGTTGGGTGGTCTGGGTGAGGGGTCTTGGGCCGGCGGGATTGTTTTTAACCAAACTGTAAAGCACTTTGTGTTGCATCTTTTGTATGAAGATTTTATAACTAAAATTTGATTGATTGATTGATTATAAAAATGTACAACAACATTGTGTCATAAACAAAGTAATTCCCAAATAAATGTTTGCCGTGTATACAGTAGTAAGGACCAAAAAAATCCAGATTGGCATGGGTTATTTAAAATTGAAATAAATCATGCCAATCATAAACAAGACAAATGAGAGTATTCAGAGTTGCTTTTGAAGATTTTGAGACCGAGCGACAACAGCAGAAGGAACGTCTTTGGTGCAAGACAGAAAGGTGTTCTCAGGATGTTGAGTCATGGAAGGACATGGTGACGGACTCTAGACACAACAGAGGCCACGTAGGCAGACAGAAGAGCAAAGACTCAGTGGGAAATGTGGAAAAAAGTAGAAAGGAGCCATTATCAGTCGACTGTGAAGAGATAAGAATGCAAGTGTTGGCTTTTTTCTCACGGTGGGTGATTTAGTGTGAGATCTGCAGCACCTTATTAGGGAGGAGAACGCTTTGTTTAAGAGACAGGGACTTGCCGCAGGAAGAGAGGAGTCTGGGAACCACCCTAACCCCTTAAAAACTGATACCTATGGCTTATGCATTAAGAATTACTTTTCTTTACTTACATGTAGATTACTCATTTTTGTATGCTATATTGCTGTATTCTTTTCCACAAGAGACATGTAGAGTCCCTTTATTACAAACATGTGAAGGAAATGATTAACTTTTGCATTTGGGAAAAGGGGAATTTACTTACCATTTACTCGTGTAGGTGAATCCTACAAACGGAAGGTGGTGCCCAGAGAACGCTGTGTGAGACGGAGGTGGCATCGTTTCCTATGAGTAAATATTAGATTAGCCAATAGCCTTTTAGTAGGCAAGGCAAGGCAAGTTTATTTATATAGCACAATTCATACACAAGGCAATTCAAAGTGCTGAACAGAACAAGAAAGCATTAAAATCATAAATAATCACAGTACATTAAAAAAAGATAAAAATATAAAATCCCTCAGTTGTATGCACAGCTAAACAGAACTGTTTTCAACCTTGTCTTAAACATTGTCAGAGAGGAGGCCTGTCTCACATCTTCAGGAAGACTGTTCCAGATTTTAGCAGCATGAATCTGAAAAGCAGCCTCCCCATGTTTAGTTCTGACTCTGGGCACTAACAGGAGTCCAGTCCCTGTGCTCCTCAGAGTCCGGGCTGGTTCATATGGGACTAACATGTCACTAATATAGTTTGGTGCGAGGCCATGGAGAGATTTGTACACAAGCAGAGCTGTTTTAAAGTCTATTCTCTGAGCCACAGGAAGCCAGTGCAGGGACCTGAGGACCGGACTAATGTGGTCGTACTTCCTGGTTCTAGTCCGGCCTTGAGCTGCTGCATTTTGAATGTACTGCAGCTGTTTTACAGCCTGTTTGGACAGACCTGTGAGCAGGCCATTGCAGTAGTCTAACCTACTGGAGACAAATGCATGGATAAGAATCTCCAGGTCTGCTTTAGACACTATGTTTTTGATCCTGGCAATGTTTTTTAGATGGTAAAAAGCTGCTGATGTTACTGATTTGATGTGGCTATTAAAATTTAAGTCTGAGTCCAGTATTACCCCTAGATTTCTGACCTTGTTTGAAGGTTTTAGGGAGAGAGACTGTAGGTGACAGATGACGCTCTCTCTTTGTTTATGGGGACCAAAGACAATCATTTCAGTTTTGTCTGCGTTTAGCTGAAGGAAGTTGTTTTGCATCCACTCACTGATCTGTTGGATACAGTGAAGGAGTGAGTCCACTGGTCCATGTTCTCCTGCAGTCAGTGAGACATAGATCTGAGTGTCGTCTGCATAGTTGTGATAGGACACTTTTCAGTATTCAGTAGAATAAACATTAATACATGCACTAAGCAACGTGGGAAAGCAAATAAAAGCTGATATCACAAAATAAAATGGACACTTTATTCAAGAGCAATATTGACCAAGGCCATTTTAGTGGTTATACTTGTATCCGTTTTCAACTATTGGTTATTTTAAAAAAAATAAAAAAAATAAGTGGTTCAACATTTTTCAGAATCATACAGAGTTTTTGAGGCAGTCGTCGTCCACATCAAAGTTGGAAGTGTCCGTGGGGCTGCTGACTTCAGGGATGTAAGGGGCCTCGCATGAGAGTACGTTTTCCCAGTCAATGCCTGAGTAAAAAGTACATTTTGATGAGTCTGAACTTCCACCCTTTCTTTGTGTAAAGTGCCAGGACTGGGTTTGTACCAGAGAAGAAGGGGTGCTGTTTGAAGTCTTCGATGCCGTTCTGTCCCAGTCGGTGCTCTCTGCTGCAGATGAGGCGTCGGATCAGATCTTTAGCGTCTTCCGATACATCTGTGACCTGCTGAGGAAACTGGAACCGCTCCTAAAAACAGACACAAATCCTAGTTTTAAATATTTATGACAAAAATGTACTATTCCAATTTATCTTCAAAAAAACTCTATTTTTATAGAAAATAATAATAAACATGTAAACTTTACAACATTTATAATAATTGTTTATTTTACAGATCCAAGCAAGTACTTAGTAATTTCCATTATCCAAAAAGCCCACGTATCGGTATTGGGATTTGAAAAACTGGATTGGTTCATTGCTACTAACTTTCATACTAAACTCACAAATCATCTTTATAATTGGCTTTGAGGAAACACAGATTACCTTGTGGTTCATAATTTTCCCGTAAGTCTCCACCAAACTCTCGGCATAGAAAGGCGTCTCTCCGTACAGCATCTCGTACATACAGACTCCCAGGGACCACCAGTCGCACTCGGGCCCGTACTTCCCCTTCCCGTCCTCCATTGCCTGGAGAATTTCTGGGGAGATGTAGTCTGGAGTCCCCACTGCAACCGACGACTGGACCTACAAGGACAACAGAGGTTGAAGAGGTTGGGCAGGAAAATATGTGCAAAAAATTTATGAAAAAAAATCATAATGCAATGATAGTATGGTATGATAACAAGTCTGTACAAAGCACACTCCAAATGATAATAAAATAAAATAAAATATCAATTTCACATTGAATCCTTTGCAGAGGGTCCAGAGTAAAAGAGCATTTATAAAATGTATTTTCGATGCCAATTATAACTGAAATTACACAATAAAATAAGTCATCTTTGAAGTCCTTTTGCGGATTTGACTTGCAATTGTTAATATACAGTGAGTAATTGTCCTGACAAACATCCTTGATGGTCAAAATGTGTTGACATTTTTTTGCAATACAGGATTTTTTTCTTTAAAATCAGCTCGCTTTGGGCTATTTTTTTTTCTTCTTGATGAGGTGTCCTTCATTTGTGTCAAAAGATATAAACAGGGTGACAGCCCCTAAAGCAAACATCTTTGAAAGAGTACTAAAATATGAATACATGCAGTAGTTCCAAGCATGTTTATTAACATGTACAGTATATACTAGGTCTAAATACAGAAACTACAGGAACAGAATATCCAAATTTTAGTGCAAATGTCGTCTTCCAAAGGCTTTGAGAAAGACAGAGGCAGAATAATGTTTAGCAGTAATACAGATAAAACAATTTTTTTGAACAGATTTGAGTTAAATTAGGAAACTCTTGACAATGTGATATTAATTGTACACTACACTGCACACTCCTTAACTACTAAGGATGTCACGATTTTGTTTTTTTTAATCAAAATGGATTGATATTACGCCATGGTCTAGAGGATCGAAATCAAAGAGCACCAACGATCACTGTAGCGCTTATTGCGTCTGTGCCCACGTGCCCGGAATGGTCATGGTTAACCCAGACTATTTAACTGATGGACCGGCGCTTCTTGGTTTTTTTGGTAAACGAGAGCGCATTAAAGTTAGTTTACGTGCTCTTCTGAATAGTTGTACCCACAAATCCAAGTCTGAGGAGGCAGCCGGTAAGACCCGCTTGTTTATACGGACTTTGTGTGGCGCGATCAGTTCTGTACGTTATTTAGCACACTTGAGCCGCGCTACTGTACTTTAAAAAAAAATAAAAAATCAAATCAAATAGAAAAGAGGATTTGGAGAATAGTGACACCCCTATTAAATACACAGTGGCATTGCTCCTGTCCTGGATGAGAGTCTGACATCACCACATTCTCATATCTGAAAAAACAAAAGCTGCCTGGAAATATGTCACCCATAGAATTCTCATTCACAACAGCTCGTGTGATAATGAGCGCATTGATGAGAAACAGCTGAGTTGTGGAAGTGTGGATGATGGAAATGATCTCCCACAACAGCAGATAAACAAAGGCTGTATTGAGGTTGTCTCCCCCTGCATGGTCAACCCCCTCACGGACGCACGCGGCTCCAGCAGTACCGTCTCTGGAGCCGTTTAGGAGGTTACTTCGAGGCATGGAATAGAATCAAATAAAATCTTCAACTGAATGGGAAACATTCATATAGTCGGAACAAACGGTAACGTTAGCAAGTAAACAAAGTGTATAATACTGGAGCATTCCTATATGAATAATGTAAGATAAGAAACTTTATTGATCTCACAATGGAGAAATTTACAAGCACAATGTCAACATATGATGCTTAAGACAATCCCTCCAACCTAATCTAAATAGTACAGGAAACTAAATTAATCTACCCCTTATTTGTCATAATTGCCACAGGTGAGCAAGTAATGTTAATGTATAAAGTCCTGTATAAAGACGGAGCGCACACAGACTGCTAGATCCGAATGGTGGCTGTGTGCTGTACATGCATGTCTGAAAGGTCGCATTTAGTGTTTGAACTTGGGCTGGACAATATACTGTTCATATTACATTTAGCTTGAACGCAGCAGTTTAACCTCTGGGATAGAGGTGGGATTAGGATACATCAGTGCACCTGCTGTGGCTGTGAAGTGTCTTTCCAAAGGACACAACAGTCTGACCTTGAGAGCCACATACCTACCACTTTGTACTTGGTATTCCCACCGGTCTCCCATCACAACACTGACCAGATGGAGAGTTTTTCAAGCAGTTATGGCCACAAGATAAAAATTTCCTTGATCAGTTCACAAAAAAACACTAGTAACTCTATGCATGTCTTATTCAAGTGTAATAAATGAGGAAGAAAAGGGATTATACGAGAAAAACATAACTTTTCTTGACCCAATGTTCTATAATTGAACTTTATGGAGCAACTCAGATGTTTTTGTGTTAGACTATTGTGGGTGAATCATAAAAACGCACACTCAGCCAAGATCCAGGGCTTTAGTGGGCCATGGGCCTGCGGGGGAGGGTAGTGCTGGTATGTTTGCCTTGGACTCTGGGATGCCTCTGCTGCACACTGTGGTTACACTCACCGTTCCATCCTCCATGAGTTTGAGACAGGAGCCAAAGTCAGCCAAGCGGATGTGGCCGTTCATGTCCAGCAAGATGTTGTCAGGCTTAATGTCCCTGGAAAATAGAAACATTTGAAAAAAGTCAGTCAATCTGGCATCATCTAAAGGAAAGCAGGATCTTCATGTGTATTGTTTATTTGGATCCCCAAATGCAACATGCAGCATTATACTGGGATCATTTGAGACAACGAAAACGTACATACAGCTGTTGTGACCTTTCTTGTAGTAGAGCTAACTATTGATGCTATTAAAAATATTTAATTCCATGGACACAAGCAAGTTTCATGGCGGTTTCAAGTTCTGAGGCTGAAGAGGCAAGCCTGTTCACAGTAAGTTTGGTCAAAATAATCTTCATGCCACAGAAGAATAACATCTGCATAGAAGGTGATGCATCCACTAAAAATAAAAACAAAGACAGGGTACAGACTTTAACATCAGTTATCAGGTGGTCTATTATATCCATCATAAAGACCACAGGCGACAGTGGCTCAGTTGGTAGAGCATTGGCCTTTGAGCCTGAAGGTCGTGGGTTCGAGCCCACCATAAGACCTACTACATGACTCCCACTGATGACTGCTGTCGTTGTGTCCTTAGGCAAGACACTTAACCCCACTTTGCCTGAAGCTCCTACTGAAAGATCTCAGCTCCTGTGGACTCACCACCTGCAGGAGGATCAGTGAGGGGCTGGTGCTATGTGTACTGGGTGCAGCTCTGACTGCCACCCCCCCGACCCAGAAATGGATTAAGCGGAAGAAAATGGATGGATGGATGGATAAAGACCACAGGGACATTGGAGACTCCCAAACTGGGATAAAAATTCAAAAAATGAAAGACTTTAAAACCCCTACACATACTATACTGCATTTTCTAGTATCAATACGCTTGAAAAGGATTTAAAATACAAGCAGTGTACTACCAACAACCCTTTATAATATATTAAATAAAAAATCCAGGGGAAACCAAGATGCCTGAACTTGCTTTCACCACAAGAGATTATTATGAAGTATTTGTAGAAGAATTAGGTGCAATTTCCGTGTATTCATTTATCAGCTCAATGACAGGGGAAAAGTGCTGAGGGACAGAACAAAAACGGGGACGGATTCTAGTGTTGGGAAAAATTGTGCATGACGTGTGTTTAAAGTATCCGTTTTCACTTGTGCCGAGACCGAGCCGTGTTTTTGACTCTGAAACTTGCTCCATTCGAAGGAAATATGCAACATGTAAACAACCTCCCAATGTCTAAAATAGGTCCTTGTGCCCTACTCCCTCACACTCGTTTTAACATTTTTTTCTAAGTGGAAAGGAATAGACAGGGGAGTAAAAGCTCAGCATCAAATGTGATCTTGGTGGATACTTTTGTCTTCAGGACTTAATCTGTGCTAAATTACTTTGTAGAACAACCATTTAGAAAAAGATTTTCACTCATTTGACGTCAGAACATTCTTAACGCCCGTTCTGTGAGATGGAGACAGAGGGTAAGCAAGAACTCAGCTGAAATTGCTTCTATATTCACAAAGCAGATGGGCTGGTGTGGTTTATGGTTAATAGTGCAGTAATCATTGGGTTTATCTACAGGAAATAAAAGACTGTCAAAGTATTCTCCTCCAGAAATTATTACTGGTCATAGTTTGGCAAAGAAAAAAAAAATTTTTTTTTGAATAATATTTTTTATTTTTTTTTTAAGACAATTGAAGTTGAAAATGCATGTGGGGCGTGATATTAAACATAATCACGGAGAAGCCTGGTGGAATGACCTTCATCCCAGTTGATCTGGAGTCAGATTTGGATACCATTTGTCCTCAATGACCCAAGTTACTGAATGGTAGTAAATGCTTTATTCTTAATACGCTCAGACGATGTATGAATTGCTCATTCATGGATTTTTTCAGACTTGCCCGAAGCTTAAATCCACAGCACAGTGAAATGTCCTCCTGACCCTGTGTCACTGCATGAGACAGACGCCACTGTTGAGGGCCCAAATATAGAGTCCCAGTCTGACCACCGCAGTGATTCCCCCCCGAGGGGCAGAACGCGCCGAGCCATGTGTCTGAGGCCTCTTTATCAACACAGAAGCGACACTTGGATCAAAACCACTCACAAAGTCAAGCGTACACAAACAACTCGCGCCAAAACATCGCAAGCCGAATATAAACCCTACATTGACTCCACAAAGCAACAGACAATCGCAGTCACAGGTTTTGAAACAGAGCGGGTGTTATTTCCGTCTCGTGATGTGGGCTTAAAATAAACCAGCGTTGCCAAGTCACCGCGCACACATTAGCAGCCTTCAGTGCCAGCGATGCCAGTGTTAATCCTCACATTGAGATGTCGTGCGCAGAGATCATGAAATATTCTCACCTTACAACAACGCGTCTTGTGATGGCTCTTACTCATACAAGTTACTACAGCAAAGGAAAGGTGGGGTAACATTTTGTTCACGTCAACTTACTGTATATAGACTAGAGACGGCAAAGAAAGCAAATATATATCAGACCATAACACTTATTCAAAAACCTTTCAACCATTATATACTGTGAGCTGAGTGAGGGTCGGTACACTCGCCTTCACTGAAAAAGGCTATCAAGTGAATAAGTGAACAGTTTCGAGAGCAAGAAAAGTAATTAATTTAGTTATTTTATTGCAGTCTCAAAGTTACATACTCCAGCTTTAATATCAGTAGAATGAAGCTTAATTGTAGGAAACCCTTAGTCAGATATATGCCCACTTGTTGCGTTTGCAAGTTTGGAGTAATGGGGGAAACAGAAGTACTTTGAGGAAACCATAGAGAGCAGGATGTTCTCCTCAAACTTCACACAAATGCCACAATCGCTCCTGGAACCAGAAAGATCCACATAACTAAACAGATGTTGATTAGATTAATATATTTGACCTTGAAACAGCCGGGCACATCCTGGCAGACGACAATCAATATAGCACTGTCTGGCTTAGCAATCAAATGAACAAAAATACTGGTTTATATCCCCTCAAATTCCTCTTTCAAGATATGAAACAAACAACACCAGGGCTGGTAGGGGGATATTATTCTTGTGAGACACATAAAGCAGCTTGAAAGGGAACTTTGATGTCCTGTCTCATGATGTAGGCCTTCAAAGCAAGCTGTGAAGCCCCCTGTTATTTTCCAGTAGCGTTAATAGTACTATCTAATAAGCCACAAGCACTGGGTGGAACTGAAGAGCTGCTAACTCTCTAACCTTTTACACAGCTGCTAACAGATGTGGCTAATGGAATATGTTTAATGCATACAATACAAGCATTACTAATATAGGACAATCTAGTTTTCAGTACAGTTCAACAAAGGAATCGGGTACATCTGAATACTAAACTCAGGTGTATTAAAATTTAGACCATCAAAAGTTGTTTTGTTAAACCATAATTACCCATAAGCATCTGCTTCGTCCAAACCCTTTTCAAACTGTATTGCAGTTTATTGTTTTGTCATTTACTGTACATAAGTTTGAAATAAATAATTACTACATTATACTAAACGTATACTTTTGCTTTAGTGAGCATTTGATTTCAATCAGATTTGAGTGAGATGTCAATTTGGTATGTCGTCATTCGTTCCCAATAAAAAAATAATAGTAATTACCATCCACTGTTTTAAAAGAACTTCCATGTTTGCCACTTTTGGGACCAGGTACTACTATCAACAACGATGACACTAATGTTGGCACAACAACTTGGCAATCGACACAAACGAGGACAAAGAAAAATAGATATGGGATTTGTCCTTAAGAAACTTTTGGCCTGAGATCACCTGTCCTCTTAGTCAATATTGAAAAGATTAACTAAAAAGGGGAACCTTGGACAAAATCAAAGAGATAAGGTCCTGGATGTACATCTAAGAAACCATTAGAACCAGTCTCCTGTCTGATCTAAAGGAGCATAAAGTGCTATGTGACAGAAGATGACAGTGTATGTTAAGTTTCTGAGTTTCAATATACATTCAGGGCAAGTTATACATCTAAACTCAATATCATATTAGTTTTCATAGTGGAAAGACATCCAGTTAACAATGTTGACAAGTTGGTTCTAAGATATAAATAGCAGAAAAAAATACTCGTAGTGACATATTTATGCTGCTCCACCCACGGGTGCCTTTGTGGCCAGTTCGACTTTTGCTGAGCCCAAGAGCCACAACATGGCTGACCTTTGACTTCCTGCATTTGTGTGGTAGACAATGAGGATAAAAGAGGCATAAGAATCTCTACTAGTGTGGCTAAACCAAGCTGTGGTTAGCACTGCTTTACACCGCATAAAACTCCCTGCTTTCAGCCACCTGACAAAACACTGAATCATTCTGACTTCGCCATTCAGACTTATACAAAAAGAAATTAAATACAGCGCATAAAAACAGGAAAAATATTGAAAATGCATGCTAGGCTAGTAATGGCAGCTAATTGGGCTACTGTGTTGGCGGACTCCTGTGGTCTTCAGGAGCAGAGACCAGAATAGAGAGCGGTAATCTCCTCTAAGACCAACATCCATCTGTAGAGACCATCTGGACCGCACCTCTCCCGACACACAGCCACACGCACAGATATACACAACCAGGAAAACACACAATTACACACAAACAGCATGAGGACGGCTGCTCTGTGTGCGCTCGTCTGCAGATGGCCATTTACACACACACACAGCATCACTCTTGACTTCTGGCCTCAGCTAAGAAATACGGCGCGTGATCAAAGACTATTTAGACTGAATATGGAAGACCGCTTAGTGCCTTTTTCCCCCAATTAACCAAATCATAAATTAAAGATAAACTGCAATAAATGGATAGCCTAATGGGGCTAGTTTCATTATTCAAACAGTTATACATAAAGTATGTGATACAAACATTGAAAATCATTATTAGCTAAAAAAAATAAATAAAAAAAAATGTTCCTTTCTTCTTTTCTATTGAACATCATCAGTGTGTGTTCATCAAAAGCTATAGAATATTAACTACAACTTCTTGTTTAGGTGAGCATTGTAGCCTTGTAACTATTTAAAGGTGTATAGGATTTTCCCAAATGTAAGGAAAGAACCGCCCTCTCCACTTTTTGAACAAAACTCTCTGGTCTTGATGATCCACCCGGAAGTAGAAAATCCTCCTATATACCTTTAACTCTAGTGTAAATAATATAAATCAACTACATGTCTCATTATTGAAGTGATTTTAAGTATGTTACATTGTTTACCACAAGGAAAAAACCTTTGAAATACTTTTAAAAATGTATTTATTCATATGTTGTGGCATCTGCTATGCAAATTATAATTTCAAGGTCTGTCTAATCACTTAAAAGTCCAAATAATTACCACAATAAAATGCCTTTTAGAATGAGTAAAATACAGCAGATGCAGCAGATATATTGGCAGACAGGAAGCCCTTTGATGACTGAAGTGTGCCCAAGTGCCTCCTCAGTCACTGGTCTATGAAGCGGATCAATAATGACCCACAAGACTGTCAATTGGGTCGTCAATACAATGACGCGTTGCCAATGGAGCAGTTTTCAGACACAGATGCCACATTCGGAGCACTCAAGAGTCTCTGCACTCAACTCCCTTGTCTGATTAACATGACAAACCCCAAGCTCTCTGTGGGGTTGATATAAGAAATAGACAAACTCAATAGAAAGACGGGACAATAACATCAGCTTCATACAGAGTAATTTGCTTTTATGCCCTAGGTGGACTAAAATTACAAAGAGAAGATTTGGCAATAGGTTACTAAGGTAGACCTAGAAAATAGATCCATTTCATGCTTCATAATAATTTATTATCTAATTTTTTCCTGTCTGTTATTTTTTCCGTCAGTAAAAAGTCTTCTTTCACTACTTCGACAAATCTCTCTCGGCATCTTGCCTGGCAGTGCTAACTTCAGCCTCTTTACTACACATATATTCACAAATCGTTCTTTTGCTCAAGTCATCTGCTTTTGATCCAAATAAGAAAAGCTTTGGATGGAAACATATAGCATGACATAATATATTTATTTAAAAGGCAGCAAGCACTTTTGTTTTAGTGGAACTTCAATTGAATTTTGAGTACAGCTGGAAGTTATTGTATTTACATGTTTCAATTGAAATGTAAATTTAAACGGGGTGCGTTTCTTAAGTTACATTGAATCATAACATATACATCAACAATTGGTCTCAAATTTTTACACACACACAAAACTAGATATTGTGAACAAGCAATAATAATGATATTGTATTACATACATGCAACATAAGGCAACTGTAACTAATCGTTTCTGAGGTAATAGGATCAGTGTCAGGTAAAGGATTATTTAACGTATAGTAGTGATGGCACAATAATATTTTTTATACATATTAATTTACCCAATACTGGGGATGATTTAAAAATGCTGGACGACAAGCTGTAAATGTAAAGGTCATCCATTTGATATTTTTCTGTTGTGGAGACGTCCTTGAATATCCCATCCCCCGGCCCTATTCCAACCCTTTCTGATCAGACCAATAACTTTCCCAGAGGGGCGGACAGCTGTGAGGCTCAAAGGCACAAAGCCAGACCCACTGCCTATTCACGCTCTGCCAGGGCCCATAGGGAGGGCAGGCGGATCACTGACCACTGAATAAGACACAGGCTCCCATTGCATCGCCCAGCACACTCCATCTCCCATGGGACGGCCCTCTGAGGACAGAAGGCTGACCTGAGAGCTTTCATCTCGCCTCTTTTCAGCTTCATCAGCGTCACCCGTATAGGGAAAGAAAATTATAATTCTGAAGCATGCGGCCATTAAACTGAGGTCACATACTTCAAATAAGATAAATGTCATAAGTAAGGAATCAATAGTAAGTAGAAAAATGAATGTGGCTTGAGGATTGTACAACTCTAGGGATATAAAAATGTACAAATAGTTGGCATGTCAAACAAAAGCGCAACAATTATTCTAACCCCACCAGATGGTTTTGAAAGCTCTTGTCATGCTTTTTACAATGGCAAGATATTTGTAGCACTGTAATTTCTAGACAATTTCTTACTAAATGTCAATGGATGCGAGACGTATGACTCCACTTGTAATTATGGCCTCTGAATATTTTGTGCCCATCAAATGGCAGGGCAGTAAATTAAATACACTTGCATTGATCTCATTGTGGTGGGCTATGTGTCAGATAAAAAGATCCAATGGAAAAATCCCCGGAAGAAAAGTTATGTCTCAAAATAAAGATTACAGTATGGCTGCAAATTGTTTAGTTTTGCTTGTAATTTAGTAAACTGATGTAATGTAGTTAAAGCATACATTAGGGAGGTGTAATGAGGGGGTAAATGCACTATCCCTTGAGTCACAGGTGAATGATAACAGCTCAACAGATAAACACACCCTCCTCCTCCAATGGAACAAGCCACCCCCTCTCTCCTCATCCTCCTCGAGGCAAAAAGAAGGTCCCATGGGAGAGCCTGCATATATATCGCTAAGCACCACCACACCCCCGCCCACACATGTCACTGCTTACCCTACCATTACTGTCCTAAAAGAGTCCAACGCTAAGGGACGAGAGAGAGAGATGCTCCCCCCTCCCTTCAGGGCATTTTGGCTTTTCCATACACTTCCATGTCCCAATATAACACCGTGTCATTTGTGGCGCTACCCGTTTCTCAATGTATGAATTTAAATAGACATGTCTTGTAAGTTCTTGACATCTTTTTAAGACTATGATGGCGCATTATGGCTTTTGGATTCCTTGAAGCTAATGTCAATCCTAAACTTGACATGATTCATGGAGTTAATAAAATATATTTTGAGTAAGAAGGTCTACTAAAAAATACAAGTGATCGATAAAAATGATTTCCAGAATGAGAAAGGTTTTCCACAACCCTAAATAGAAAGCACTATTAGATATGATTTCCCATTTAGAAAAATTTGTGGAATGATTTTTATCCTTATAAACGTTTAATGAAAACCTGGAACTAAAATGATTTCAGCACTCGATATAATATGATTGTTATTTGAACGTGCAAAAAAAAACACATCCATTCTTGTGATGACAAGCAGCAGCCAAACGTGTTACGAGCTTGTCTTGATATAAACACATTATACCACGAATGCCAAATTGCGACGCATCAGTACAAACGCACAGCACTAGAAGCACACCCAGATTTCTCCTCCTCCATTCCATCTCTTACTGAATTTATCTCCATTTTAGACCCTCCCTTGTTGTCTCACCATCTTGTCCAAATTGCTGTCACGGGTCTCTTGCGAAAAGCAACACTATAATTATGTTAACATGCCAATGTGACCACTTCCGGTCTGGATTTAATTCCCAGGGCATCTTCAACGGCTCGTGGATTCCTTTGGCATCGACGCCACAGGAGAAAATGGCTTCAGAGGGTCTCTACGGGCCGAACACAAGCCCTTTGAGGCGGTTTTGTCTCAGTGCAGGGAAATGAGTGTGTGTGATGGGGTAAAGTCGACTAACACTAAACAGGGAAATGATTTTTAATAGTTGCTAAAATGCTTTAAAAAATGGCAGTCACCTGAATTCAAGCAAGGACTTATCTGTTAAAACTGTTAATAATGTGTGTGTGTACTGTAGTTAATGTATACTACTAGATAGATTGTATTTACTATAAATGTCCCTTAGAGATGATACACCTCTATTGCTTTATCATCTTTTGAAGTGGTCCAACCTTGTGGAATTTTTATTACCAACATTCACCAATCATCTTCACAATGTCTGTCCACAACAATAATAAATCTCTTAAGCACAAAAGCGTAGTGAAACCGAATGAACCGCTGACAGGATATTAGGCAGCATCATGTGAGATTCAAAGTCCATTTCCAATCTCAACTTTATAATGATCAAACTCAGGCCAGTGCGGTGAAACTATTGAGGGGTAAACTAACGTGGGTGATGACTGACAACTAACATGTGCTCCCAATCTGCATTTGTTTTCATTAACCACAGTAATACTCTGCAGCTGGAAAACGACCCACAAAAAGAATAATGTCAGTCCATCATAAGCTCGTGCTCAAAGACAGCCTTTAGACTTCGATAACTTTGTTAGAACGAGGGCTCTACAATATGGTAGAAATTGCATAATCAAGATGTATGTTTATTTTATTGTCATAATCATAATGATCAATTTATAATAAGACTAATCTCAAATTGTGTCACCACCATTTTGAGTTTTAAATATTCCAGCAGCAACAATATATTTTGGACATAAAATGGCCCATACCTGTGGACGTAGTGCAGTTGGTGAACAGAATCTATCGCCAGCACCATCTCGGCCAGGTAAAACTTGGCCATTTCCTCAGGAAGACGGTCCTCAAATTTACTGAGTAAAGTCAAGAGATCACCGCCGACGTAGTAGTCCATTACAAGGTACTGCAGACAAGGAAAAAAACATGTCAGGAACAATTATAACCTAAAAAAAAAAACTCATATTAAATATGTGTGTCAAAGATCAATAGATTGTCTATTTCTGATGCACTCATGGTTCTTGGTTTAAACTATTAAGCCATTAAGCATAGAAAACACAATCTCCATCCTTTCCATTGACGATGCTGAATATTGCATGCTGTAGTGATTTTTATGACATGGAGCAGTGTCCCAAGACTTATGTCATTCACAGAGTAAGAGTAGTTTAACACATTCTCATGTGACTTCAATATAAACAGATAATGCACATGTGGTTTATGAATGGGCATAAACTCCAGCCTCACAGTGCTATGTCCAGTTTCTCACACTACAACTCCTCCTGGAGAAGCATTGGAGCAGAGAGCCAGCACTTTTCAGGAGTCTTCTAAAAATACAAGTGGTGCAAACGATATAAACCTCTGGGAGTGTCCCGACGAAGCATCTGCTGTGAGAATGTGGGAAATGGAATGAGGAGCAGCCGCGGCATTTGAACAGAAGGTCACTGTTCGATCGCAAGACTAGCCAACGTAAAGACTAGAAATTATCACGTATTCATACATTGATTTAAGAAATAATTGAACGGAATGTCTATTTTAACATTCCAACTAAAGGCTGGCCTGTGGTCAAGCAGTTAAAGCTTCTATGCCAGTTCTGAGTGTGTATAGTGCTTGAATTCCACGTCCAGCAGCATTTCATGTAAATTAGAGCCTATGGTGGAAACGTATTGAAGTCAAAGATGATAAATAAGCAAAGCGACACTTGTATGATGGAAAATACAAACATTATGGAGGCTAGAATGTGACCAGATTAAATAAAAAATTGTGACCACAGTTACTTTCCCATCTTTTTCTTGACTTTTATAATAAATGCAGGTTCTTGATTCGTTACCTAATTTCCTACAAGTCTGAGTCATGCTTTTCTCTGTGGGCGGAAGTGCACATTACAGTGTCAGCAGCGACTGCAGAGGTGGAATGGCACACTGAAAATGAAGGGATGAGTGACGTGGAGAACATGACAGGTGGAGCGAGTGTTCCCGGCTCGGCGGGTGTCGACTCAAAGTGTAGGAATGTGCAAATACGAGACTTGGATCAGAGTGAGAAGTAAGGAAAATTTTAAGTGGTTGCTGGCAAATCAGAATGACCACTTCCATGAAAAGAACAAAAGAAAAAGGCTTGTTCTGGATCACTAACATGAAGAGTGTACCGCTCAATACAAACGTTTATAGAGGACAAAAACAAACCACAAAACCACAGTCTTTCTGCACCAAGAGTGGGGTTGAAATTAATACAATAGAGAGAAAGGGTTGAGCAGCATTTGCAGGTGCAGGTAAATTGGAAGGCCTTTGTTTCCGCTAGCAATGGGCCATTAATGAAAAATGGAGTAAAGTTGGACTGGACAATGTGGTGATAAAATAGTGAGCGGAGATTCACTTCTTTTTTTAATAAAGCAGAGTACTCAAACATTGTTAATAACGCAGTCCTCCTACTGGTTTGTTGGTGACGCTCTGACAAGGTTAAACCAATTAAAAAGAAATGTGAAATTTCTGGAGAATCAATACCACTTTAGATGCCGCTTTAAGGCGTTATAACTAGGGTAGGGCGATATGGGCCTCAGCATGTATCACGATTTTTGTTGGTATGTATCGCGATATGACGATATGATAATTTTAACAAAGCCTCATATAAAAGCTATAAAAACTTAGCACTGATAATTTTAAACACACTTGCCTCAAAGTGCATTTACTGATTTATTGGCAGCAAAATGTGCAATACAGCTATTGTATATAAAACGTATTAACAAAACTGAATTGTAGAGAATCCGGTTTTGGACATACTGAAAATTGCAGGCAACATGTAAGAAAGGTGAACATTTGTAATTTGTAAAATATATAAAAGTTTGTCCTTTGTAATATAAAAAGTGTAGCATTATCAAATAATTATTTGATCACTTTGGCTTATGTTTCCTAATTCCAATATAGTCAAAATGATCAAATACTGTATATATTTTTTGTATCCTTTTGCATTTCTACAATTATGTAATTATAACTTATTTGTAATTATATTGCAATGTAGACAAACACATGCATTGAAGTAAAATGAATGACAGTAAACAGTAAATAAAGCTTACCAATGGCACTATGAGAGAGAGAGAGAGAGCGAGTGTCCGAAGCGAGCCACTCGAGTCCAGTTGTTTAGGGCAGCTGCTTTCACAACATTAGATCCACTGTCGATAGTTACACACAATTGCTTCTTTTTATCTAGTTCCCAAACTACTCCCATATGTCTTCACCATGGTCTTCACCGCCGCCCTCAGCCATGTTTGCTCTCTGCTCTGTTGTTGTTGTCCCTGCACGCCGCTCTGCTACACGTGCAGCGCAGATGCGTCATCAAAGTGCGCCGCACACAAACGTGTCTTCCGCTTGCCGTTTTCAGTGTTAAATGATCGTTTTCACCGGTATAAGGCATTTTCTTATCATTTAATTTAATTATACCGGTACAAAAAAAATATCGCCCAACCCTAGTTATAACATTGATTTTGTGATGTGGCTACAGGACATACCAAATTATTGTCATCCTGGAAGGCATAGTGCAGAGTTGTGATCCACTGGCAGTCCCCGTTCACCAACACATCTCTCTCTTCTCGAAAACATGCAGTCTAAAAAAACAAACAAAAAAACATCTTGACACCATATACATTTAGAAGTAGACAAGCATTTCAGATAAGGACGAATCTGTAGATGTTCAAGTTACTGTCCCAAAACCAATTATATCTTTCATCAACACCAAATATTACTGTATAATCATCATAATCCTTCTTTAAACATAACAGTTTGGATTGAAGACACAATTGGTAGATGGGGAGTGAACAGTGACCCAAACATGACATGATTTACAGAGTGTATCAATCGGAACCAGGTTTTCGGCCTGTACGCACGGTTTTCCAGAAACACATTAGGTACAACATGGGGGCTTGGTTTATTCACAGCTCTTACATTTACTCGCAATGTTCGCATTATTGATCCCTTGCTATGGCAGCGAAAAACAGACAAACCGTTATGACAGAGCAGTTTGCGCAAGTACTACAGATTTCAATGACAGTTCTTCAATAGACGAGATAGAAGATGTTATAGTTGGTTTTTACCGGCTTTTGAAAACATGACAAAACCAAGCCTTTTAACTACACTTGTGTAGAAGATAAATGTATGTAACTGCAAATGTAATCTTCATAAACTTGTGAAATACACTAGAAGAGTACATTCATGTTTGGCCATTGTTTCATGTCTCATGTCTTTTGTGACGTCTCAGGGGAGCAGCGGGAGGAATGTCCGAGCGTCAGGGAGAGGTCAATGAGAAAAACATGCATCGCCAGCGTGCATGTCCAGCAAGCCTAATGTAGACTGTACAAGCACTTTGTTTTAAATCAATGCTATATAGTCCAAGTTTTGCGACCTCGCATAATATAGATCCATGTTATAGTAATAGAGAACAAACTTCTCCTTTTAAACCCCCTACAAATACACTATATGACCACTTAAAATAAGACACAGAAGACACACATTTCTGCAGAATCTGTTGTTTTACCCATTCATGAATAAAGAAACAACAATGTCCATTTGTGCTTGAATATCAATTATTGTGATAAGAAAATGCATTGACCCACCTCTGCTCGCTTTAGCATCTCCCACTTGTTGAGAATCTTCATGGCAAAAACCTTGTCTGTGTGTTTAACTTTTACAACTGCCACCTGCACAAAAACAAGACAAAAAAATACATGTCATTAGTTCTTTTTCTTAAAGAACTTTACAATATGTCACCATACTTAGAGTTGACAAAAGATTAAGTCATTTGGCAATCTTGAAACCAAAGGTATTTTACAAGACGATGACCAAATTATCGTTTGTGTAGGAAAGGACAAGCCGTCAGAAGTAGAGCAGTAGAATTGGTGCATGTATTGTTGTTGTCATTATGGAGCAGAAGAATTACCAATTAACCATGTTTTGCTTGTTGGTGAAAAGAGAATGCAATGATGAGCAAGCATGCTCAGCAATCATAGTTTATTGAACCCATTGCGGTATTTTGATCACATCAGTCATAAAGAAAATTAAACAAGATGCACTAAAAGATGAAGAGCAGCAGCAGCAGCAGCAGGCCAGGGGAGGCCTTTTAACAGCACAAAAATACTGTAGGGATGTAAACAGACAAGCTAAGGGGTCTGTAGTCTATTAAAAGGAGTGGGGAATGCTGCTAATGCAATACAATGATAACATTCCTCTGATGTTTGGATTTCCCGAAGCAGAGGGGAGTAGAGACAGAAAGAGGAGTATCAGGGAGAAGGGGCAAGAAGCAGGGAAGTATTTGCTGTTTTCTTCCTTAATTTCCACAGTTTTGACCTTTGCGCTTTTATGCCCACAAGGATATTTAGAAACAGAGATGGCTGATGATAGACGTGTTCAAGAAATTCAACCAAATAATGAGACTAATGCACAAAACACAAATGTGCATCTGATGCAGTTTTGATTCAACACTGAACAGTTACAGGCCTAAAATAATGTGTGATTCAGTAAGTTTGATTTAAATATGCTGGAAGTTGAAAATAGTAAACAGATTGACAAAAATCATGAATAGACTTGAACTAGTTTTTCTATTTCTGCAAACAATTGATTATAAGATATTTGTTATTGCTTCTTGGTGTGTCAGTGTTATTGTATGTTGTGCATTGTTCTCCAGCTTCCTTGCACCACTGTCCGTGTCTGCTGTCACTCGGACAAAACCAAAAACAAATTTTCCCTCAGCCTCGTGTCTCCCGATGTCGGTCCCTATGGGCATCCCCTGCTCTTTAACCCTGTATCAGTGCCATGCTTAATTTAGTGAAATGCACCCTTGAATGGCTCTGTGCTATCAAAACTCCCATACATTTTCATGAGGCTTTACCCAAACAGCCATTATTCATGTTGTCTGCCTTGGCCCTGCCTCTGCTACTGCTGCCAACCAACGGTGCTACTGCTGTAATCCCCACAGACGCATAAATAACGTGTTAGCGATCGTGACCGAAGTGATGAAAGATGCTCAGACTGAAAGCGGGAAATCATACTTTCATGATTGTATTTGGATTCACTTTATAAAACTACAAAAAGGCAAAGCAGATGTTTGGCAGTGGCAAGAGCGATTTTACAGATGAAAATCAAGAATTATATATGTACACCATTACATAATGATCTTTTATGCATTTATCTTATGCTTAGTGTGTCTATTGATACATATGACAGATGTAATGTACATTTAAAGAGGGTGCACCCAACTTTTTTATACATGAACGTTACATTCTGGCTTCTCCAAACATAAAGACTTGTAAAACACTTGTTATTAACGAATCACACAACAATTGTATCTAAATGCTGCATATTTTAAGAGATATTTTGTTTGAGACATGATTGGCTGAGTGAGGGGGGGCCACCAGTTTCCACTCGTTTGTCCAAGAAAGCTGATCTCACAGAGGACAAAAATATCTAAGTTACATTGAAAGCTAGTACCGAATTGTTTTGAAAAGAAGGAACAAGTTACATTGATTTCATCACATAGTAGTATTTCTTTGCAGTTTGAACTTTAGGTACCCAAGCTTCAATTCGGAAATAATTGTTTAGTCTGGACACTATTATATCAATATGTATCCACCATGAATGCTCAGAGTGCTGACATCTAAATGCATACGTCAAAATGCAAAGCAGTTCTCAAAGGTTACTTAAACAGCAGACTTCGTACACGTTGTATAAAAGTTTATAATGAGGATGTAGCTGACGATAAACTTGCTCAGAGTGAGGTAGACTCAATGATGCAGCGAAGGGGCAATAAAGAGATGAGGATCATTGCAGAGTTCAGCACAATGGAAAAGTCATTGTGGTTTGAAGTTCTGTCTACAGCCCTGTACAGACTCGGACCCCCTCCCCAGGTTTTGAAGACCATTGGTTTAACTAGGAAATGCGAGCATGTGTTGTTGAATAATGATTCTAGGGCAAACAAGGGTCACACCAAAAAGTGCATTTGGTCTGTTTGAATTTCAACCATAAAATATATATGTAACATAGCCTGGTCGAGTGGCTTGGGTTGTTAAAAGGAAACTAGGGCATCAGGAGGAAACCCACCCAGAAGAAAAGAGTACTGCCCAATCCATTTAAAATGTTGTAATAGGAAGTGTAAACGGGGTAAAAGACCTGAATCCAAATCACCACCATGTGCCCGTCTTCCTGTGACAAACCCAAGAAAAAGGACGGCCAAAAAAAACAATTGCTAATGTAATATTTTTAATAATGTGCCAACTGACTGTATGAGGTGTGGAAGCTGCTACTTCCTGCTTTTCATACAAATTAGCTTTATTAGCATCACGTTGCAAACCAGGAAGACATTTTATGCACCAGAGCATATCCCACATCGTAATGGGATTTGGTGAGGACTTTTAGGCATGGCTGTAAACAGTGGTGGTGCATTGAGGCACACAATGCAACATATGAACGTGCTTGTGTAAAGGTGGGTTAAGTGCAGCTGAGGGGCGATGGCGGGGCCTCTGGAGCTCGTTTGATTTTGTTGCCGTGTCTGTGAAATCCATACGGGATCACAGCTGGCCTAGTAAAAGACCACTGGAATGTGACCATAAGGAAGCACCACACAAGGGTCGCACCACTTCAGAAACACGCTGTTCTCGCTGCGTAGTGTGTGATGAGCAGTTGAAGTGGAAAAAAAAACATTGAACTTGGCCAATTGCCTTCAAAATAGAACGTTTTACAAATGGCACTTTTTTTCATATTTTCAGAAGTTTTCTCGGTTGTACACTCGCTAAGTGTTAAAAGGTCAACGGTTCAGAATTCCTTGGTTGAGAAAATGTGGGCCATATGTATAACTCATGTATGCATATATTTTGTTGAATTGCAGAAGCATCTTTCTATACTGACTTTCTATACTAGCCATTTTTAGCCAGAATTTGTCATCTGTATCCTGTCAGGAGCAGTGATCGCTACAGTGCAGCACCTTGGGACACATCTCCAGATGCAGACTCACACAGAAAGGCCTGGGCAGACACAGTATCGAACCAACAATATTCTTGCTGGGAAGCTTGAGTCACATTGAATGATGAAACATTTCCACTATTTTTTAAGATGAGAGTTTTAGTTTGGGAGCCAAAAATTGCACACAATAATTAGAATTAGTTTTGAGAAAACTAATCAATAGTTATAAAAACTAAAGTTAAAAAGCAAACACTATTTAACAAAGAGAAAAAATAAAATAATGTTACTTTGCACATGCAGAGGAGAAAGGAAAGGTTATACAAGGCGCTGGGAGTCGGAAGTGTTCAGATCATATCATATGCCACGCCTCAGCTTTATCAAATAAATGTGCCTCAGGTGATCTGAATGAATAGTGTGCATTGTCTCTTAACAACTTTTATAATGCTTAAAAGGAATTAATACATGTTACTGCATGTGCAGAGAAAACCATCTTTCCATTCATTCTTGCATTGATTAAGATTCATTTTCAGATTTTTGACATGGTTTCAAACCCATGCCCCTGTCCCTCACACAACACTACATATTGAGTTTTATAGCATGTATTAGGCTGTGGTGATTTTCTTTATGTTTTCATAACTCAAATCGACCCGAGTGATGATTTCAAACGCCAAACAAAGATAACTCGATGTTTGTGTTTGAAGAGCACACTTTTGGTTTAATTTATGATCTCATGTTTTACTTGTAGTAGATGCGCATTTATCAGATAGTATGTCAATATAGATTAAATTAATGGAAATGTCTTTATACAAACAATATTAAAGTCCTAACAGCAGAAACACCAAAGCAAGGGCACTCAAGACCCTGAAGCCAAAACAACCCCAAAAATGCATAATATTTGTTCTACACATAATAGTTGTATAAGATTTAAGATAAGATTCATTGCCGATCTAGCTTCAGGCTCTTTAATTGTGTTAATCTGTCTTCATCCATCTTCCTTAACTCTCTGAAGGAATCCACAACTTGTTTGTACAAATTTGCACCAAATACTTGAGCTGTAATTTTCTGCAAGGCCTGACATGACCCATGGATTGTTTTCTTAAATTCAAAAACGACTCTTGCAGATAAAAGATTTGTGATGTTATGCAAGAGTTTTGGTAAGAAGAACAATACCTGTCGCTCCAACATTCCCCAACTTTGACATCATCACCTGAAACTAAGTGACAGAACTGAGAACTTTCCCTGCAGGCATACAAAAACCTATACGGACCATTATGCACTTTCTCTATGCACACTTGTGGTTGTATTTCAAGAGGTGACAACCAGGAGAAAGAATTAATAACTTTTTTTTTAAGAAGCGGCAAGTAGAGTCACGCTCCTGGGCAGACTAATGCGACGCAGTGCTGCAGGAATGCGGGACAAAGTCATTCACGATCAAACAACAATGCTGCGATTTACGGCCAGAGTAAGAAGCCGAGAGGACTGTATAATCTCCAAGCGCTCAGGGAGCGGAGAAATATTACTTTGTTTGGTTTCCAACTAGCACCTGTTTGACTCTTTTCCATTGCAATTCCAACTTCCATTCCACTTAGTAACATTTTTCATTGTGTAACTTTTCTAAAGGATGGTCCACCACCTGCTTGTCTGGAAAGTTGCACAGTTTGGAAGATCTGTGAAGGAGAGACGCCGCTCACGCAGAGAGAATGCACGTTTTTGAAGATCTTTCAGATCTATAAAAATGGGTGAAATTGAATAGAATAGAAAATGGAAACAGTTAATGGCAAACTGGAACATTTCAGACATGCAGGCGGTGTACTCTCAGCATAAATTGTTTCCTGAGAGAATTCTCATTCCAGTGTTTTACCAAAAGAAAAAGATTGCAAAATGCGTTTCTTGCCATCGGATAAAGATAAATTATGAGGCCCAATCTCATCAAGAGGAAAAATAGAATGAACACAGTGTAGCTCAAACGTCAAGTGTGAGAGTTGTGTAAAAAGCGAAAGGCACCGTACCTCTCCAAAAGCTCCTCGTCCAATCACCTTCAGGATCTCAAAGTCCTCCTTGTGCAATCGCATCTGCTTCACTTTTGAGGTGAACGGTTTGGCTGTAAAGAGACAAAAATTACATGAGTCCAAAAATAGTAGGGAGCATAACAAAGTGTACCTTCTTGGTATTTAATGAATTGACTGTACTGCCTCCTCTACAAGACTATATCTGATTACATTGACCACATTCAAGAAAATACAATGAGTGTAAGTATTCTGCACCATTTAGGCGTGCAACAAAATGAAAAAATAAATATAAATATATTGGACAACCGGCATAACTGACTATAGAAAAATGGACTGAAAATAAAAAATATATGTAATTTGCTATTAAGTGTGTAATACGACCATGTATGGGAGGGGTAACCGGGGTAAAAAAAAAAAAGCTTTTTTGGTTTTCACTCAAAGCACTTACTGGCTATTTTAACCCTTTAGGAGCCAGATTTTTTTCAGAAATGACAAAGGATGGAGCCCTGAAACTTTAATCAATTTGAACTTGATGAAAGACATTTAAGAAAATAGAAGGGGGCTGTAGTGGTAAGTCAGGTTGCTGTATAGATAGTGTAATGAATTCAGGAGATAATGCCACCGATATAATACAATGATCCTTTCATGCTTGTATCAAAAAACAATATCTACCGTATGGCAATCCTGTGCTGCTTTAACTTCTGTAATATTTATAAAGTGGGCAAGTACAGCCCCCAGACCGTATCTCGCTCCCACTGACCACCTGGGCCCGGGACCACATGACACCGGACGTAGCCATGGTGGATGATAAAGCTGCCTATTGTTATGACTGTGCTCATGGTTCTCGGTGGCTAAAAGAGGCGCTTGGGTCACGATGCTCACTCACAAAGCTCAACATAGAGATTTCATCTGTGGCATTTCCCGCATTTGTGGAGAGCTATTCAAGCACTTCCTGGTTTACGTGATCCCAGCAGGCAATTGGTTAGATGTTTGCCAAGGTCATCCAATTGGTGGCTATAATATGCTCTCGGGGCTCTGATAAGAGGCTTGAAAGTTACTGTGATCATTGAGCGCAGAATACAAGGACAGTGTTCTTGGTAAAATGTAGAATTCAACAATTTCACAAAATTAGTAAGCGGATGTCATATTTTACCAAAGAATTTAATCGCATTAAATTTTGCAATGATCAACACAGTGGAAGGCGACCTACATTATTGCCATTTGACATTTTTGTTTCAGTTAGTCTTTGCCAAACACGTCTGGGTTTGTGGAAGCTGACCACCTGCCAGGCAAACGCTAAGCTTGTGTGAAATCCCACTTTGGCTGAGCATCATGTTTAGCGCTACTCTTTGCCAGGTTTTTATAGTCTTGAGTGAAAAAGGGAGAGGGGAAAATGATGTGTCAATCACAGCTTATAGTCTGCAGATAAGACAACAATAGGATAGGACGCCACACACGCTACTTCTGGGCAAACACCACCACCTCTGTCCTGATTTTTGCCAAAACAGTAAAATGTATTTAAACTTATAAACCCTCACCCAATGTATGTCAATAAACCTTTTAGCTATGTTTTTCAGGTGCAGAGTATTGATTTGGCCTTTGATGAATTTCTTACATAACTTCTCACACACACTCTAGTAACAGAGAAAGCCTTAATCAAACTGCAAAATCAGCGTTGTGACCTGGGAAGACCCAAGATTAATGATAGGAGTGCTGGCCAAACTAATGTCATAATTTTCACCTCGAGCTATAAAGACTGAAACCCTGAAAAAGCTGAAAATTCACACAAGTGACAGCATGAGACGTGCTTCTCTGATACATGATCCTCATTATCTTATGATAAACATATTCCTTTTCAAATAACTAAGCAGTGAAGACAAATGAGATGGAAGTCTGTTCGGACCAGGACTTTAAATATTGAAATGAATTGATCTCAACTAAATGATTTTTGAAACTTGTCAGATTATTTAATAATGGATTAATAGACTGTTGAATCACATTCCTAGAGACCATATAGATTGAAACATGCTGTGAAGATGTTCTTGAATCTCAAATAGGTGATAATACTGCAGAATCTAATAGAAATCTGTTAACAAGCATTTCAAATCAAACTACTAATTGTGCGACAAGTATCTCTGAAGCAGTTCACTTTTGTAAAAAATGATGGAAAATCTAATTTTCATTGGTCTTTGGGGATCTCATTGCTCCAGTCAATATTGATATATTTATTGCAAGCATTTAGAGGGACACACATTGAATAGCTCACAATATAATGTTTATTATTTAAAAAAATGACATTTAATGTGCTCTTGCAAGTTACTATCATATTTCTGGATCATGGCAACATGAACAGCAGTAAAGATTAAGGTAACTAATTAAATCAAATGCTACGTATTCTGCAATGTACGTCATGATATCTTAGGCCCTTGCACTGTTATGTGTATAGTTGTTATAAATGTGCAAGGTATAACTAATAGTCACTAACAAATGTAAACCAAAAAAGGTTTACATTTGTTAGTGTAATCCTTTTTAGTGCTATTCACTCAGGCGGCACGGTGGCTGAGTGGATAGCACTCTCGCCTCTCAGCAACAAGGTCCTGGGGTCGAATCCCGGCCGGACCAGGGCCTTTCTGAGTGGAGTTTGCATGTTCTACCCGTGTCTGCGTAGGTTTCCTCCGGGTACTCCGGTTTCCCCTACCACTAAAAATATGTACAATAGGTCTGACATGCGTCTCCTGTACAGGCGAGAGACAAATGCCTAAAAATAACAGTTCTAAACCGCTTTGAGACTCAGATCTGCAGTGAAAAGGCGGTATATAAATAAAGATTACTACTACTGTGGGGATGAGGAGGAGGACCTGATGCATTTGTTTTATTTTTGTGGCTAAGTTTTGGGTCAGGGTGCAGTTATGGTTAAGGTCTATGGGTATTGCTTTGCAAATTACACCTCAGAATATTGTGTTATGTATTTTTGAGGGTGAATGCACATACCTTTTGAATATGATTATTCTGATGGGTAAAATGTTTATTTTTAAAGCTAAAAATGTATCAAATTTATGTATAAAACACTTAAGAATAGAGTTTATCATCAGTATATGTTAGAAACAATTATAGCAACAAATAACAGAATAATTGAGCATGAAAAGAAATGGAATGTCTGCTTACCTGAGTTAGAGATATAAATATTGAGTGTACTTGCTATGCCATTTGTTATGTCGTAAATGTTTTGCTAATTATTTTGTATTTTGTTTATGGATTTTGATTGGTATTAGTGACTTTATTTTATTTCTCATTTTCTATGTTATTATTTTCTTTTGCTTTGTGCTTTTTTGTCTATAGTCTGTGTTCAAAATACTAAGAATGTGTGGATGATTGTGGTTGTGATTGTGGTATGAATGTAAGGGGGAGTGGTGGGGGGTTTTGAAGTTTGTCTCGTTATTTTATCTTGTAAATAAAAAGAAAATAAAAAAAATAAAAAAAAAGATTACTACTACTTTCATACATGTTGCCGTCTTTTATAAAACAGCAACATGTATGAAACATGCAGCACTCAAAGTCTCCAAAAGGTCTTTTACTGACACTTTTCAAATGAATAGGAACAATTTCGCCTCATTCCATTGAAGTTCACACAGTGGCCATTAATTTGCTACGCTGTCTTGTAATTTATAAGAGGAACTATATTTTACACAGATTCATCTTTTGGAAAGCTGCATCAGTTTACAGCACTGACAGGAAACAGACAAAGAGAAGCAAGTCCTTGAGCTCAACCAGGTTCACACAAGGAATAATGCGCGTGTCTTTCCTATGAACAAGGAGGACGGCTACACTCGAAAAATACCTTACAGCTGGGCTGAAACATAGCAACGGTTGTCAAGACAAGGTACACTAAGGAAGTCATTGAAGAGTTTTGCAATAGGCTGGAAGTTGAGTCATTGTGACGAGTGACGACAATGTTGAAACTTATTACAGTAGGATTTTGGGGACAGAAGAGAATTCTGCAGGCCAACGGATCAAAAACCTGGGGTGCTACGAGTCAGCACAAAACCTACACTTTTTACCAGGGCATACTCAGTGTGAACACCCTGATCAACCGAAGTGAAAAGATTGAGATAGCTTGTTGTGTACCTCGTTGGGAAGGTAACTACTCAGACCTGTAGTTGAGGGACAACATAAATCGAGAAGAGACGAGACAAGATAAAAATGTGAAGAAAACTACCCAGTTCATTATTCATAAATTATAGATTGAAAACTGTTTTCGTTAGACAATTTGAAAACAATTTAGTTTCAAAAAGAACATTTTTGTTTAGTTTAGTTTTAATTTATTGTGAATAATAGATTTGTGGTAATACACTAGAAAAATGTGTGTTACGCCAGCTAATATGTACAGCCTGACTGGTTTAGCCCAAAATGCACATTGCATGTTAGGCTTGTCCTGCTCCATACCTCCAAGTCAGGGAGAATAAGCGTAAGTCCGGCCAAGTGTGTTCACTTAGCAGCTGAAGCCACAAAATAATAGGCTGCAACCGAGACTTGGCCTGGTTTTTAACATGCAATACTGAATCCTAAGGGTGTGTTCCTGAGAATTTATCAGAATAGAACATTTCTACAAAGTCCTTGTTGCAAATTAAATCACCATTAGCCAAAATAGCTCCCTGCAGACTGCAGAAGTCTATGCAGCGAGCTGCCAAAAGACACACCCACCATTTCTGTCAAACACTCACCTGACACATGCAGGCTGAATGCCTTTCCACTGTCCACATTTCTGTCGTGGTTTCTCACACACTTTCAGTTGGACATTTTGCAGTTTACTTTCAAGGGATGAAGGTGTATACATTCAAGGTGAGGTTGTGTTGGCGAGTCTTTTAAGCAGATGAAGTATCCACATGCTTTAGAAATAGCTTGATGCATTTCAATCAAAAGTGTGATATGTAAAAAAATAAATGTTTTGCTTTATTCTTCAAATCAAATGTGAAGGAAACAAGTGCAAATCATCCACAGTAGCTTTAGTCAAGGCCATATTGGCAAAGAAGCCAAAACAAGATTCAATATCTTTTCTCAAGCTGTGCCAATGGAGTGTACCAACTATTCAGAAAACTGGACATGGCCAAAGTGGGAAAAGGTAGCTCTAAAAAACAACAGGCCAAAAGAAAACATCCCCAACAGAGTTCAACGCAGTTACAGTAAGTGTCCAACCCATGATCACGCTGCGTCCAGCACCATCCCCAATTCCAATGCGGGACAGCCACATCTGGAAGTCATAACCAGGATATTTTACAACCACAGTGAGGTAAGGACTCAAAAATGCTGCTTGTGAGAGAACGAGGAAGACCAAGAAGAGGGAGACCTTCCAGGGGCTGACATGAAGAGGAAGAGTAGGTCTGGTTTTGGAGAGCGGAGTGATCTGGGAATGGCCTCTGGTTCCCTCTGACCGTGGCGATCCGGCTGGAGCAGGAGGGCTTATCACACCTCATAAGACGGCTACATTTTCCTTCACTATGAAAACTGTCATATACAGAACAAAATTAGCCTCACCCGATATGACCCAAGACAAAGTAGAATATAGATTTTTTAAAGGCTATTGGCTACAGCAATTAATGTTTATGCAATGTTATAAATAGCAGTTACAGAAGCTTTACACTTAACAGCATGTATTTAAAAAGATATTACAACCAACTTAGAATATAGACAAGATTAATTATTAAATTAAAACTAAACAGTAACAGGGTCCACCACCTGCTTGTTACTGTGGATTTAGTAGACCATGAAAATATTAGTTGAGCCATCTTGCTTTTATTATTGGGGTTCAGAATACCTAAAAAAAACAGGCACTTTCAATAAAAAGCTGAGATATGGTTATATATCTTACAAACAGTAAAAGAGTATTGCTGGGCTAGATAACTTGTAAACTAGGGAAAATGAGCCTGTGCAGGCACGAGTTCAAAAACACCCTTTAAAGCTATTCAACTGCAAGTAGCACAAAAACATCCACTCAATTACCTCGATTACAGATGGAAACGCAGCCAGAGTGCTTTATGTCACAGCCAGATGTGTTCCCCAGTCCAGTTTCAGCTTAACATCACGTTTGGGACCTCTAGATGAGGCCCAAGGGGCATTGACAGAAACCCCAACACACATTTTGTCATGTCTGGTACATGTCTGTTCCCAGAAAGGTCAGGATATACCATTTAATTATTGATATTGATTTCTGCATGCTTCAAGGGCAAAATGGGTATCACTCTCATAGCTTTGGGGCAGTAAATTGCATTAGACGGTAGAGTGCACATCAGTGGCACGAGGATTCCTACAGAACTGCCAGTCTGACACCCCCCAACCCCTTACAGCAAACGCTGTTGAGCCTCTCCGTCTTCCAACTGCTTGATTGTCTTATTAGGAAGAATTAGCTCTTTTCTCTACCATAAATACATATTCAATAACACTGAAATGTCAGGTCATAAATACTACAAACTATTCCTAAATGTGCCCTGAAAGAGAAGGTTTGCATCAGCTAATAGCCATTTTCATACTATAGACCTGCGTTTTTAGATCAGAGTTCAAAGGCTGAGTCGACTATGTTAACAGTATGAATGGGACAGGTGGCGTCATGACTGCTCAGTGCTTATATGAAAAAGAGCACTGAGCAGTCATGCATTTGTATAATGGAAAGAGTAGTGCAAGGCCGGGCGGGGTGCGACGTATGGATACGTTAAATTGAAATAAGTTGAAAAAATATTTTGAAGATATGATTTTTTTTATCATGAAAATAAATATTTATTTGACAATATGTAATTGTTTTAAGTGATCATCTATTGGTATGAACTAGTGTAAGTGTATTTAAGGTGGGGCGTAATTAAATAAATACGAAGGGCCTCAGCCCGAAACGTAACGTTTTTGGTGTGTAAATAAACAACACTGATTAGGAGCTACATAGCTGTGCGGATGTTTTTCACTGTTTTTTACGTCTTACATTTTTTTAAATCCAGCACGCTAGCTCAAACTACAGGGATGTGCGGCCTTATTTGAAAATTTCACGTATTAAATAAAGACATTGACTGTATGCAGCCCATAGTAGCTTACGAACCGTAGTGGACCTGTTCCTTTGTGGTGTTTAAATGTGCATTATGGAGCACTCAAGATGCACTTGGATGGATATTTAAATATGTTTGTTTAAATTGTGGTGAGTTATATGTATTGTTTTATACATTTTTGCACAGATGTATTTAATTTTCAAAATCCAAACTCCTGCACCTGCTGTAGGCCCGCACGTTATATACTTTGTGTGTTACCATATTTAATGTCGCAGGGGAAACATCTATGAGAAAAATCCAAACAAATGAGGTGGACCTTCAGCGGCCTATGAGTGTACAGAGCATGTCCATGTGCATTGGAGGCTTTATTTTACCAAAGGCATTTTGAGATTGCGCAAAAGCATTGTCAAAATTACACGCCAGTGTAGAGCAGTCAGTGTAAATGGAAAGGACAAAACCCTGGGTTTTGTACAGGAAGAATTCAAAGAAAAGTCTTGAGCCCCGCATGTATTGGCTCTGCCCACATGGCATACAAGAGCATTTACACTATTCTGAGTCAACACTGAGGTCTGATAGCATCTATAGAGAGAATATAAAAGGATTGGCCCTGACACTGTGCAGCGACACGCCAGGTGCTTCATTGTGTCGTGGTTCTGACAAAATAGGCCAGTGTTGATACGAAGTGATGATTCTGATAAGATGTCAGGAATAGGCCAAGAAAGCACTGATGTGTAACCCTTATTGCAATTATTGTGGATAAAGATCCATTCTATTATTTCAACTCCAGTTCCCTTGGTCACACAAAGAACAGAATATGAGAATATAAAAGGGAATTACTAAAAATACAGAATGTAATATGTGTCAATATTTGAGAATTATGTGATCAATGAGAACTAAAACCTTTACTGATTATCTTTCAAAATACAATGCCATTTTGCAGAGAGCATGAATGAACCTGCTTGTGCCAAATTTCAGCCCCAACACAGACAGAAACACAATTTGATTAGCCAACAGCAGATGTATTTCTGTCGTGTTGAGGCGGTCCTGGCTGTGCGTGTGGAAGGAGCCCTGGAGGTGGCCAGTAGAGAACAGACATTGACAGCTGGATGAGCCCTGAGCTTGGACACTGCCAGGAGGAACAACACACCCAGGAACAAAAAACGGTATGACAAACCACAGCTCCTACAGGGACACAGCAGGACCACTGCACACAGCACAGAAGAACACTATCTTTCACCGTACGGAACTAGAAGGCTGCAATACAAAAATCTATAGCTGTATCGCGTGAATAAGTGTACGATAGAATGACCAAGTGGCATGTTAGGTGTGAAATTCTAGACAAGGCCTTTCTGTGTGGAGTTCTCTCTGTGTCTGTAGGTTTCCTCCCCGAACTCCGGTCTCCCCTACAACTAAAGAAATTGTAGGAGGGTTGAATGAGTGTGTTTGGGACTCACATTGGGACTACAGATGGAAATTAGCAACAATTTGTTCCTTAACAAACTCCATCCCATTGAAATAAACAAATTAATAATACTAGATCCACCATATCCTTAAAGATGACTGTGGAATGAGCCTGTGCTTTGATTTGTCTCTAAAGACAATTTTACTGATTCATAGTTAAAAATAAATACATATTTTAGCCATGACAGTAAAGTTGCAGTTTACTGGTCACTATTATGTTACATAAGATGGCAATAGGTGACTCCTTATTGATTAGCAGGCTTGGTGGAAAAAGTTGAATACTAAATATATTCTACATTGAAAAGGAATTGAATATCAAACTGCCACCACAGATAGTCAGTACATAATCTTTGTAATGCCTCTTTGTAATGTCTCTAGTCTCTCCACAGCTGTTGAACTGTGTGTGTGTGACATGGGAGATTCCTTTCCTATAAAAAAAAAAAACTTGGGGAAAACCCAGTGAAGACAATTTGAAGCGTAAGGGGGAATGATGGGGATTCTAAATGGACACCAGCCCCTCTTTAGGAATGCTTGTCTTCCCGTGCAAAACAACTGCCCAGTGTCTGTGGGCTGTATCTTTTAAACAAACACATGTGATGCCAGTGCTATTATCGTCAACAATAAATAAAATCCATGTTGGTGGTGACCATTTCGAAAATGTTTCCTACTCCAGGCTCATTCTTCCCTTTCCCCATTTGAATGTTAGCTCCACATGGAAACTGAAGGAGGGGCTTGTTGTTAATGCGCCTTGGCCTGAAGTGACTGGTACAGCTCGGCACTAGCATTACACCATGTAAGGCTTTGAATCACACAGGGACCACCTCAACGATCAACCAGATCAAAACATCCAGCAGGCACTCATGAAATCCTAACAGGAAAAGTGGGTGAGAGTTATGAGATAATTCTTGCTCTCTACATCTCGCTTGGTCGGGGGGGCGGAGAAGCTGGGGGGCAGGTAACAGGAGCAGGAATTTGTTGGAAACTACAAAGTGATACGGGTGAGAAAGCGGAAGAGCGGAGTAAGATGAAGATGACAGACGGGAACAGAGGGGAGAGAAAACAGGAAGAGAGGAAAGACTTGTAGTCCACAAACAGCACAGCTATAGACAAAGTATTGGCAAGGAATGAAGCGTCCTTTCATGTTTTGTGAAATAGTCCAGACAATTACAGGTAGGAACATTCCTGGTGCTTCAAATCCGTAAGATTTTTTAAAAACCATTTTGTGATATAAATTGCTATATTTAACCCTTCCTGCAATTCCCTAGAAAAACCTGTCATTTGACAATGCTATTCCTTTAGCCAATAGCTTTATTTCTGTACCAAAACAACACATTTTGGAATGCAGCAATGCATGATTTTACTGTATAGACATGTGGTCTTTTATGTGTATAATTTGATGTAAATGTTTACAACTAGACACTTTTCTCCCTCAATGCAAACATCCACTGCTCTGTTTGCTACACATTAAGTAGGACTTCTGTGTTGAACTCCCTATGACAATGCATGTCTTGGTGAAGAGAACCCAAGATACCCCGCACTTTCTGGAACTCTGCCCAGATATGGCCTGGCTCAACAGGAAGAATACATCCAGAAAATAGAGATGTGCGTGAATTATGTTCTGCAGCTCCTATAAGAGCAGAGGGAAACCATAAATGACTTCAAAGTGAGGATTACACATTCTCATATTACAGGAGGTCAAATACGGAACTTCCCATTTTCCTTGGAAAAGCAAAAAAAATTAACAAAAACGGCCTGTTCGGTGAGAATAATATAAAGCAGGCTGCAAGGTTGCAAATGCACAAACAAGCTCCTGTGCGGCAGTTGTGTGGGTTTGGAGGCCATGGAGGACACAAACATAACTTCTAATTTTAAAGTGCAGAAAAAAGGTGTCAGTGCAGAGACAGAGCAAAAGTATTTTCAAAATATGCATATGGCAACAGCTGGGCATGTCAGGACAGGCTTTTCAGACACAAGGCAACATGTGGCCATTACCAAAAATATGTGTAGAATAGAACACAAAAAGTGTATTATTTTGGAAGTTTGAAGCATACATTCTTTGCCTTTTGATTTGTAAACCCACTCAAGTAAAAATACAAAATAAAGTATATATTATATAGTATAGCATGGGGTGGGAATCTCTGGGTACCTCACGATACGATACGCGATACAAAGCTCACAATAACGATTATATCACGATATGACGATTATCGATATATTGGTCAGAAATATATCTACGATTATTTATTGCATAAATAAAAGAAAACTTTATTTCATAAAAAAATACTCTGAATTTCTAGTGTTTACTTTCAACAGAAAACAACAAATATTTACTGATCATGTAAAGGCATTAAGAATGATCCATTAATTTGAACTGTGTATGAGATTTTTTGAGACAGCTAAAGTAATTTATGATTAATTCATATTTGTATATCGACTGCATTCGCAGAGCTGCCAAACAGCTCAGAAAGATAACTACAAACTATAAAGCAGTTTTCTAGCTGAACAGAAATGGCAGAGAGATACACATGAACAGAGAAAATGGAATACAAATCACGACATCAGACGACATTTACAAAGCTAGGACAATTTTTTAAAGCAGCATCCCATAGCAGCCGATTAGATGAATACTTTACTTTTTTAATTATTTTCGAAAAAAAAAAACTTGAAGAGTTTATGAATATTCAGACTAGTCCGCTTTGAGGTAAACATGCCAATATAGAAATGAGGAGGCTTCACTTCATCTTTTTTTCGGACTTGCCCACGAGCCATGGCGAGGCCGGAGCAGACAGTGTGACCTCAGTGATAAGCAGATTGAGCGAGCGTGGGCTGGCGCTTGTTGTGACGAGGATCCACACCTCCTCTGAGCACGAGCGCTGATAAACCATCGGCTGAACCTTGTCTGAGTCTGTGTCATGTGATTTACAGACACTGACCAAGGAGCTGACATTGCAGCTATACTCACGACTGATCATGGTTCAATACATGTAAGATTGAGAATGGTATGTGAAGGTTAATGCGCCTGATGCCTGTAACGGAAAAATATTATACTAGTATGGAAAGTGACTGTTTAAACCGTTTCATTACTCTATTAATACAGGCACTTTTAAGTTGCATGTTTTTCTCAAACCACAGACCAATAATACATTTGATGTTCTGTATGGATTTATGTTGTCATCATCCTGTGTGTCCTTTTTGCAAACAAGTTAAAACTCATGTCATCGTCTTGAAAATTGAATCGTAAAAAGTATTCAGACCGATAAGGAAAAGAAAATCACGCATCACAAAGCAGCAATAAATAATCCACAGAACATGGGACGCAGCTAATGGCCATGTTGAATTATATATTCAACATATAATATTCAATATAAATATACATTTCAAAATAAAAAAATATAATGTTTTGTTTGTTAGTTCTGAAGTTGTATAATTCATTTGGTGTCAGATTTACCGCAAGTCTTGCGCTGCATGATTTTAGTTAAAAATTATTTTTGGCCTGGGTCAACAGGAAGATTATTATGTTCTGCAGCTGCTATATGATCAAGTGAAACCATAAACTACATTAAAGTTACAAATTGAGGATTACCCATTCTCATATTACAGGAAGACATTTATGGTACAGTATATTTTTCAGATGACCATGTTCAAAGTTCACATGGAGAATTAATAATGCTTGAAATTTTGACTGTTAATAATTGAAAATTTCACTTGAAATAAAATAGGTACTGGGATAAAAATTAAGATAAATAAGAGTAGAATTGTCTTTTGAGGATCCAATTTTCAAAAAGTGGAAATGCACTCAAAAGAGAACTACTACATAATTAAACCTTTCCTTGCCGTACTTTAAAATAATACAAGGATCACTGAAAATGTCAAAGCCTATTTTATAGCTGAATCACAGAAATAGCCTGATTTATGTTTAGCCTGAAATGTTTGTGCCAATTGGGGCCACTAAAATTGTGATTTCGATCTGATTGCAATTAATCTTGCAGTTAGTTACATTTACAGAAAGGGCCTTTTCAGTCTAAAAACACAATTCTAGTGTAGTCCAAGAATACTGGGAGTCATTACTACATTCTTTTGAATATTTTTGAAACAGTAATTACACAAGTATGTCATTCTGAAACAATAAGGCTACCATTTATAGAAGCGACAATCAGAGAAAGCGCTGGGAAACAATCAAGATTCCATTTGAAATGACCACACAAAAATGTCTCGCAACAGCAACCAGAAATTCAGAATTTATGAGAAATATGCAAATAATATTTTTTTGTCTTAGCAACACCATTGGTCATCAAAACTGCTTGTTGAAATGTGAATATTCTGTGCAGTCTGTTTGTTGTTATCCATGAGCTTGTGTGCCTGTAAGTCATAATTGGTGGCTGGTGTTGCAATCTGCTTTGGACCATTAGTGTTTTTAAAATTTGGATGGCCATCTATTCTGCAACTAACTCATCCGTGGTAACTGTGTCACTCATGATTGATAACATTTTGCAGCTGGTAGAATAAAATATGCTGAAACATGGGGGCTATAAACAGTGATGGGAATAACAACGCCTTTACTTTTTTCAGTAACGAGTAATCTAACTAATTACTTTGACTGTAACTATAACGTCGTCATCATTTCCGACATCCCGTTACTGCGCGTTACTCAAGACGCACAATTAACTTCTCTTTTTACTTCGTGATAGGACTCGTGCGCGTGTGGTCATGAGAGAAGGGAGGATGAGAAAACCTCTCAGCAATAATTGGCTGATGTAAAACATATTTCCTTTACAATCTACATGTCTACAGTTGAGAGGATGGCTCATAAATTGTGTTTTTGAAACAAATATGAGTCTTAATCGCGCTCAACCACGGCTTGTATCACCGTGAGGCCAGCCTCAGAGGAGCGCATGTGAGCGCAGAAGTCGGCTGCATACAATTCCATCGATAAGCTCCTTTCTCTTCCTGGTTTATCTGCAAAGGGCAGCAACAGGTTTGGCTAACATATTTGGCTACATAACATATTTTAATATAATTTAATAATTTTAAGATAATGCACTTAGGGTAATTTTTCAATGACTATAGGAATGATAAGAAAGAGAGGTGAAGTGTAAGACGGTTGATTTTAGAATTTGGATGCACCCGGCTGCAGCTAGCAAAACATGAGTTTACGGACGAGACACAGGTTTTGTTTTACTTTTTAAAACTCTTGACTTATTTACAAATGGAGGATTACATATCTACGCTCAAACTATTATCTGGACTTAAACACAGAACTGGTCTGAACTGAAGTGGCCTGTGCAGGTCATTTATAAGGTAAGACCCATAACTCATAGTTTTGCGTTTTGTGTGAACAAACAATGCGGGCATGAAACATATTCTGCTGTAGCCAAACAAACTGTGAATAAGCCGCTCTCTAGGTCCAGTTGATTTATATGATATATATGTTCATCTGATTGGGCTGAAGTCAGTGCTTCACCGGTGTTTCCACATTTCACAGTGGCGGGTGTTGGTGTTTAGTGCTTACAGCACAGAGAGAGATGAAGAGTGAACAGGACTTCAGCAGCAAAACAGCCTTTTCTAGATGGAAATATTGGCAATATTTCAGACTCACTGAGGTTAAAGGTAAAAATGTGCACATCGAGTGTACATTTTGTTCCAGAACAAAACGAAAAAGTAACGCAATAGTTACTTTTACTGGTAACTAGTTACTTTTATAGTGGAGTAACTCCGTTAGTAACTCAGTTACTTTTTGGGAGAAGTAACTAGTAACTATAACGAATTACTTTTTCAAAGTAACGTGCCCAACGCTGGTTATAAATATCCCAGGTCACCCTCAGATTGGTCTGACTCACGCAAAGCACTCCATCCATGCTCGTTTCATATATCTGCACTGCTAAGCCAACAACATTGCTGATGCTCATCTTTTTGCATCGTTCCACTTAGAAGCCAACTCACACATCCATCAAATTCAGAAGATGAACATCAGAGTGTAAGGCTGATACTGAACATCCATCAATTAATATTGGGTTAGATCCACTTTCTTTGGTCGGGTACATATTTTAGTTTAGTTATTCATGACTGAAGATGGACTTGTGTCAGTTTTATGTATCAGTTTTGGAAGGGCATGCCATCATCATTGAAAGTAGTAGAATTATGACTACAAACTGAAAACTACTTCAGCAAATATGGAATAAACCTGAGTTTAATCCAGACAAAACGTTGCCAAAACCACGCACTTTATTCCATAGGAAGAAAAAGACTCATTATTAGAAAGATGCCAGTACAAACTTGAGCAGTGCGTTACAGTGTAGATGCGATGACAGCTCATTAGAAGTCCAGACTGTCTCGTCACACTGAAGGGAGTGTGCTTGCATAACAAAGCACTGCAGCAGTAAATGTTGTAGCTAGGCAGCTATCATCCGTTGAAGCACAAGCCTTATTTGGCCTGGACAAATTCGAGGGGCACAGAGCTGTCACTGCAACTTGGCATGATGTGTCTTAACAAGTATCACAGCGCTGGGATTGTGTTTAGATTCCTGTGCAGATCTCTCTTCCATGTGCTGTCACTAAACACTCTTCTGATCCACTTCAACGCGTGGGACCACGCACAAATAAAACCAAAAGCCCAAACATCTCGCCCTCCGTTTTATGCATTGCACAGCTGCACTCTCTGTCACTAGGCAGAGTGGTACAGCGAGCTGAAGGGGAGGGAGGAGAACCAGAGTAAAGGATGCAGACGGACGATGGAGCGAAAGGGCAAGACAATGAGGACAAAATGTGGGTGAATGGGTGCTGTGCTGCTCTGCGAAAACTACATCACTTTTTAGTTGTTTGACACCATTTTCAACTGGGTGAATCTATATTTATGCAGGAACCAGTTTGTCCACATTGAACCATCTGATTCACATGTCCAGCAGTCCATATAAGGCTTAAGATTGTGAACCCAGACGAATCTCCCTGTAATGATGTAATGATATAAGAGATTGTCAATAGTTTATTTGAAATACTTTAAACCATGTAATCTTGCATTTTCATAATTGAGGGCCTAAGCTACACTAAAAATCATGCAATATACATTACATACAAGTCAGTTTTAATGGTTTTTCTATTTCTTTATTGCAGTTGACAACTGTGCATGTATTTGAAGTAGGGCTGAAACAACTAAACGATTAATCGACGACTAATCGATTATTGAAATAGTCGACAACTATTTTAGTAATCGATTAATCGTTTTCTGGTTCACACGGACTCAAACAGAGCAAAAATGACATGAAAATGTAGTATTTTTGATTAAAACCGACTTTGTTTTTATAATTTCATGAATATCTGTGTCTCATCCAATCAGATAGCAGAATTAGCACAAAGAGCCTGTTACAAACATTTACTTTAAGTTTACGCCATCAATACGTCCTCGAGTGTTGCCACTTTAGCTTTTTGAAAAAATAAATAAATTTTTTCTACACAATTCACAGCCAAGCGATTACTCGATTAATCGTAAAAATAATCGATAGATTAATCGATTACAAAATAATCGTTAGTTGCAGCTCTAATTTGAAGTGACTGTCTGAAGTGGATTGCAGTCAGACAGAAGGACGGGGAGCAGTAGTGGCCAAAACAGCTGCTCCTCTCTAACATTGCACCTCAGCTCCAGATTCCACAGGCCACACAGCAGAGAAGGCTGTGGTCTGAGTCAGCGCTTTCATACACACACAGACACACACACACACACACACACACACACACACACACAAACACACACACACACACACGGCTCAAACTACGGCAGACCCACAGGGGCAAAAAAGGCCCTGCATGCTGGTGGTTTGGCTTTGTCTTTTCAAGCAGTAACTGGATATGCACTACAAGACTATGGAATATGGTAAACACATAATTCCACTGATCCACATTCACCCCAAACATGGCCACTGGCCAAAGAACACATAAACAGATGCAATGCACAAACTCTTTTAGTTAATGTGTGGATTGTGGGGAGAAGCCAGATGATTCTTCTGCATCAATTTAAAGAAAGATAAGAATCCCTTTATATTAAAAGTGAATGATCTCATTCAAGTTCAATCCACAGAAATGTGTGGTTTTGTATTAGTAGTATTTTGACATGAAATGTTGGGAGTATTTGAGTTGAATCCACAACAACCACCACTTACAGGCACATTGTGTAAGGAAAATGACCAGCATCATTTTTTTAATAGGAGACACTCGGCTTCCAAACAAACATGCTCGACAGGAAATCTTGGCATGTCTCTGTACCATCAAATGTGCCAAAGTCCTACAGTTACTGTGGTTTAGGGCTGATCTGCTGATGACAGCAAGCAGGGGGAGAAACTGGCAAGAGGGAAGACGGCACCAACAAACAAAGTGTTTTTCCACCTGTTCACTGATGACACTTTAAAAAAGATAAGACAACTGAATAGACAAGCATGCAGTTGGATTTCTAATTATACAATTTTATAGAACAAAGATTGGTCAAGGGTTGCTCTACGAGTATAATTAAATCATTGATATTTAAAATATATGGTAATTTAAGAAAGAAACACCAACTTGTATTTGTTTTGGTCAGAAAAGAAGGTGAAAACATAAATGCAAAAGCCAAAAATGTTAATTCTAAGAAATGTACCATACAAGCTAAGATTTAGTGAAGGTATGTTAAGCCCAAACTCAGAGTTCTCTTTCATATGCAGTTATGGTTAAGTACTACATTAGTTGTATGTGCACTCATTTTGAGGCAAAAGTTACATTCTTCTGTCCGTGTAATCATTTCAGAACGGCATTGGAATAATGTGCAAACAGGGTGACGTGTTGTGTCTATGAGCCTGCCTTCATGTTCAAGGTTGAAGTATGGAGCCAACAAATGCTTAAAAATGGCCATGACTTAATCCAAGTCATGCTGATTACTGATAAGTAGGAATTCATGATCACTTTAGGTCATTCGCCTTTGGAAAACATTCTGCTCCATGTAGGCCTTTCTGTAGGGGAATCAAACGATTACATGTTTTAAAGTAATGACAAAATTAAATGAAAAGGATCTTTTGGAAAGATGATGTTCTAAAGTATCAATTTAGAATGTCTGGCTCCTGAAAAGCTATGGCTGAAAGCCTAATGACCTGAGCAGTTCCTATGAGAGTAGAGAGGAAGTCCCGCCTCGCTACGTTCTGATGACACATCACAATTAGCATCAGGCACTTCTCGGCCACAAAGCCCCAGACGGGCTGAGCAGGAGAGGCCTGTGGAGCCAACCACATGTCCAAATCCACTGTGCTGCAGTAGGCATCACAGGCTCAGTGAATCAGATAGTATGATACAGATATGTCTCAACAAATATGACAAATGACATCCAAAAAAAGACAATTGTAATAGTAATGCCATGACATATTGGCTTCATAATGTGTCTTTTGTCAAAGGTTGCCAAATTCAAAAGACTATAGCTTAGGTATCTGACTATATAAAGGAATGTAATAATTTAATGTTTAATGACTAGCTGTATTCAACTCCTCAGATTGAACTAAAAAGAGCAGCTACATTGGGCCCCTCAGCTATGCCAATTGTTTGTGGCTGAACTCTAAACAATAGGAAATGCTTTCTACGCTGCATTGTGAACTGGACAGCAAGGATAAAATATACCCAACAACTCTTCCGAACTGTCTGACATCACACAAATATCTGAAATGAACAGGGAATCTACACAAGAAGGAACAAACATCTTCTAACATGTCTCTTATACCAAGCTACTACAAGAGGTGAAGTAACACAATGCAACACAGCTGTCCCTCTTCCGCCAATGACATCATGCATTGATCAGAGCTAGCTCAGAGTCCTTGTGAGCTTTCCTGTTCCCAGTGCCCACCCTGACAAAGTCCACCCCACTCAGACAGGAAGCAGCACAACTACCTTTTCCGGTGCTCACAAGGATGTCCTGAGGAACCTACAGGAGTGAACATGAAGCTGCATCAAATACTTAAATCGACTGGAATTATGGATTGAGTGATTTCTAAAAAATCAGAGGGTAAAGATGAGGTCCCACAGCAAGACAACCCGATATCAACAGAGTAGCCAGCAATGAGAGAGGGTAATCTGCAACCTGGTTCTCAACTTAAACAGTGATCAGTTTTCTCCATCAAATAACAGTCTAGTCTACTGTGAGAGCTGCTACTCCTTTTTGCAGTCGTAATAGTAGTAACTGCAGCAAATCATGGAGAACACAAAAGGTACCATTATACTGAAAGTCCCTGCATTAGTGAACTTAATGAAAACATTTATAGTTCAAATAGATATGCATTGACTTAAAAGTGAATCATGTGTTAAAATTCTTGAATCCTTTGGGGAATAGAAAGGCGGTGGAGTTACTCTCGAACTGCAGGTTGGAGAGCCCTGGTCCTGTATGGCACCAAACTCAATATATGCATCTTTTTCTCAGAGATCTTGTCTCGATTCTTATCATAGCGCAGCAGTTATAGGACAGGGTAAACTGGGAAAAAACATGATTCACAATTATTTCCCCCATATGAGCCAATATCCATTTCCAATTAGATGACTTTTTTTGGGATGGGATGATTTTTAATTTTTCCAAACTGTGCATAATACTTAAACAAAAACAGTGAAAGCATTAGAGTAATCTAAAGCTAATAGTCATACATTTAATTCTCGTCCTCAAGTCTGGGCATAGGGTGATGGGCTTTTTCAGCAGACTTTATGTAGGAGTACCAGGGCGGGGTGGGGTACCTTGCCAGAGAAAGGCCTGTTTGGGTGGAGTTCAGCTGCGGACGAACAGCTGGAGTCTGCAGTCAGTGGTCGGTGAACAGTGAGCCAGGATAGACGAAAGGTCAGAAAGCTGAGTAGCGTTTGCCAACTGTGGCTGGCACCACCAGCCCTCATTCATTCAGCTGCCCCAGGACAGGAAGAGGATGAGGCCAAACAAAAAGCAGGAAGTGGGGACAGGAAAACAGGAAAGGGGGATTTCAGAGATACAACAAGGAGGTATAAAGATTACCTCATGCTGAGATTGAAGCAGAATAAACCAAGGCAAGATAGCATCAACCAAAGTGTCTATTCAACCCAACCACTGTTATAATTGGTTGTATAAGTGGAAATTGTAATGCGTTCTGCAAATCAACAATAATGCATGTCAAGTCATATTTAAGCACCTCTTTTCCTGGCTTTGAATCCACATACTACACAACTTGGATTCCAACACTCTGACGGCAGCACTTTTATTTCCAAGTAACCACTGTAGGAAATCGCCCCATACTCAAACACAAATGTTGCACCCTATACATGTTATAACCTTGAGTGAGCAGGCTTATCATCAAATGCCTGTACTATACATGTAGACGGCATCAGGATACAGTGTACTTCCCCGCGTTGCTTTCCCCTGTGGCTGCGGGTCATGGTGGGGTCTCCATTTCAGCCCAAATGAGGTCACCAAACCAGTCAGAAAAGCAAAACTCAATGCAATATTTGTCCTCCCTCTCAGTGGCTCACATACATGATCCAGAGTGAAAGGAGAACATGGCCGCCCCCTTTGTCCTGGAGGGTGCCGCTGTATCCAGGAGGCACGTGGGCCGAGACGTGAAGGTAATCTGATGGTTTGCGTGTGAGCGACTTGACAAAGGCGGATCATTCACAAGCAGATGACGGCTAAGGTTTCACTGACTGGGCCCATCTTCAACAATTTTTATACATGCTGGGATTTAGCAGGATTGTGAATAGCTTAACTTTAGGCAATTACTTTCTAAATCAGAAGACAACAGTTTTGGGGTTCAGTGATTTTTCCATGCCGTTGAAGCCTCCGCATTAACTGCATAATGCATAGCTCCTGCTCCTTGTTTAAAATGCTTACACCCATCTGCTGTGAATTTGATTTTCATAAGCTGAAATCAGTCTGAAGCAGAAAGTGTCTCTGGACATGTTAAAAGGGGAAGGTGTTTAATAGTCTAACATTATCACGTCATCATCAACAGGTGCGCTTCTGTTGACATTGGCAAGGAGCAAAAACAGACATCACTAGCAACCACAGCCTGAGACAACAACAGAAGATGCTATCATTGGTACAGAAAAAAAAGAATGTCTCAACCCATTTGTACATGGCTGATGAAAAAAGAGGAAATAATAAAGAAATTCACTTTCTTTTACAAGATTAATATATCATTTTGTCATCTCACAGGATGGAAATTTCAGAAACCAAAAACCTCACAACAAATCTTGGCCAACAACATGGACAATACATTTACAAGTTTGGCTGATCACTGTCAATTGTGGAATTTAGTGTATAAGTCTTTGAAATGTACTGCAAAATATCCATTTACAAAATATTTATGAATATTCATTGGACAAGGTTACTAATTAGGGTGATGGCCAATTCCCAATATGGCCTCCTATTGTTGGCCTCTCATTGTGCAAAGACAGAGGTGCACAGTATCAAAAATATAATTGTAATATTGTAATAAGTTCAATGATTATAATGCAAAGATGTGCAACAACTTATAGTATGAATCATGTGTTTTTTCATGCGTTATGATTAGCTGCATAAGCCCATCCTTGGTACCGTGGCTGGGAAATTATTTGCAAAAATGGTTATTTATAGCATGCGATAACCTTTTTACTTAAAAATTCCTCTACATGTGCATGCAAAAATCAGCCACGTGGGATTTCTACACAATTTGAAAAATGCAATTCACCCAGTTGAACCACGGAGTCTCTCTGGATCTCATTTCAACTCATTAAGGCTAACTTGAGAGGGCGAGGGACACTCCACTCCGCCCCTCTGGAGGAAGAGGCACACATAACAAGCGGCCTCTTGGGACATGCAGGACAAATAAGACGCCCGGTTCCATCTGCAGCGTGTGTTATGTCTGCTGAAGTTTATAGTGTCAACACAAGGGATTGTATTATGATGTCACGGTAAATTTCCAAAAACAGGCTGGGCACAGATTGATGCAAGGCAATAAGTGTGATCCAGCTGGGCACAAGTGAAAAAACCCAGAAGCAGGACGTATGGGACAGAGGGAATAAAGAAGGAAAAGGCCCTAAATCTGGTCCCGTCCAGTAGTTCCGCAAGGCACAGGCCACTTTGGCACGTTTTACAAGAGGTGGTCCAGATGGTGCTCCCTGGGCACTTAGCCACAGCCAAACGCTGACACCATTTGAGTGTTTTCCTGCCATGCATGCCAAGAGGATGACTACTGGAAGACATTCTGCACAATACTGATTTTTGTAATTATATGAGGTGTGAGTAATTAAACCACAGTTCACCTAGTAACAAAATCAAAAAGAGATATACAAACATTGTATCGATATTTTATGGCTTGATTAACAGCTGCAGCTCAGGCAGTGCCCCTTTTGCCAACTTGTACAGCGTGATTCCCTGGCCGTAAATTAGGGCTGAAACAACTAATCGATTAATCGACGACTAATCGATTATTGAAATAGTCGACAACTATTTTAGTAATTGATTAATCGTTTTCTGGTTCACACGGACTCAGAGTAAAAATGACCTGAAAATTTAGTATTTTTCATTAAAACCGACTTTGTTTTTAAAATTTCATGAATATCTGTCTGTCTCATCCAATCAGATAGCAGAATTAGCACAAAGAGCCTGTTACAAACATTTACTTTAAGTTTACGCCATCAATACGTCCTCGAGTGTTGCCACTTTAGCTTTTTGTGATGAAAAAAATACATTTTTTCTACACAATTCACAGCCAAGCGATTACTCGATTAATCGTAAAAATAATCGATAGATTAATCGATTACAAAATAATCGTTAGTTGCAGCTCTACCGTAAATTGTGTTTTGACTGTGGTGGTGGTGGTCAAATTGATTAAGTTAGCCAGCTGCAGGCCACAGATCGAAGACTGATGCTGCGTTTCGACCGGATCATGCGTTGCGTCGGCTTTCAATGCAAAATCAATGATGACGCGCGTTCAAGCGTCAAAATGCATGTGCGTCTCGGAATACACTCACGGACTGCTCAGTAGAGATGCACGGAGTGCGCAGCAAAGTCGAAAGGGAGGTGCAGGAGCGGAAAATTGACGCACGCAGGAGATAAATATTGCTGAACGTTTCCTCGGACGTTCGTGCAGCGACCAATCAGAGAGCCGCAAAGTGGTCACGGGGACATTAGTGGTTTGAGCGAACAGACGGAACATAATATAAACAGCCAAAACAGGAGCTACACCAGGAGTAAAACCAGGGTTGACAATGTGGGACTCTGTGCTTGTGAACATATATGCGTTTTCATGCTCCCGTGACTTAATGCAACTGCTTCGAGAGTGTTCGCCGATGCGGAAGTACCGTTTAATAATAAAATACATTTATTGGGCACCTCCGTGAACACATACTACTGTTATATAAGTCTGTGGAAGGTCTGCAAAGCTGCATTATTGAAGAAGAACTTTACACAATAAGCCGCTAGCTTAACTCTGTTAGCATCAGAGCCCGCCGGCTACTTCCGCCACTTCCAGCGCGCGCCAGGACTTCTGGTCTGAAGACCCCTGCGTCTGAAAACTAGAGAATGTGCGTCTGGTGAGCGAGGCTTCAGCGTTCCAGAATTGGCGGTCTGAAAGCAGCATGAATCAATACTGTACAATCTGAAGAACGCCCGAGGACAGGTAAAGCAAAGTATGACAGAAAACAAAAGTGCATGCAATTGTAAATTTTTGTTATTCAGGATGCACGATATATTGGCTTAATTATCAATATCGGCCGATGTTCATTATTTATTGACCTATCGGCATCGGACCGATAAGTAAAATTGGGCCGAAAACCATAACCAATGTGTATTGTCGGGTTGTAGCTGACGTCACGCAGCTGTGCGAAAGTCCTCCGAGGCACAGAAAGTAAATCTCCCCATTAAGAACCATGTAAATATTCACTGATTCTGAGTCAAACTGCTGTTTTTCTGTGGCGTGTAGAATTGTGCCAATTGCTCATATCAAGTAGAGAACTTATGGAGTTTCTATTTTGCTAAAATGTATACCTCTATCGGGTGTCGATTTTTAGGAAAATTCCTAAAGAGGAATAGAAGAAATGCTTTAGCATTAACAGCCTGCGTAGCATCTGCTACAAACACAGCCATCTTCACTTCGCTGACTTCATAGATACAATGCAGTGTTTTTGTGTGGTATAAGGTTGTAGTAACCAAGGCGACAAGGAGAAAGAACTGTTAAATATATGTTTCGTGTCAAACCAAGGTGTTTTTATACAAAAACTAAAAGCAGGCTGTACAATCTAAGCTTTTAGATGGCTGCTGCGGAGCTTCCCCTTGGAGCTTAAGTCTGAACTTATTACTTAAAGCTTAACAAGTCAACCAAAATGACAAAGGGTCACATTTCTCGCCTAAAATGTTGTTAAAAGTAAAATTTGTTCCCTATTTATTGTATTATTGATCAGAGCTGTCATCTTGGACGTGGTTCTGTTGATCTCCACTGTCGTCAACAGCCGCTTAATCCTCGTCATTGTTGAAAAAATTGGACCAATTTGCCCATTCTCACAAATAGGACAAAATCATCATGTTGTCATGATTACTGGCATGCTTGAGAAGTGGTAAAAGTTAGTTATATATGTTTTATGGTAGCCCTGTATCCTTGGTATTTGGAATTAAAATACATTCTGAAAATAGAGGAAGAAATTCAGTATATACAGTTTTCAGAATGTTCAGTATGTACTCAGAATAGAAAAAACACACCGATATCTGCAAATATCGGTCATCGGCCATAAATCAATATCGGATATCAAAATCAACCAAAATGTTCATGGTCGGTGCATACCTAGTTGTTATTACTAATATTAGTAATACTAATACTAAGTTGAGTTGAAGATTTGTTTGATAGCCCTCTCCTACAAGACAATTTCAGGCATATGTCACAAAGGATCAATCGAGTTCAATGTAATAGCAAACAAACTTCAGGCACCAACTGGTTCCCAAGGACTGACAGCCAAGATTAAAGAGGCAGGGCTGCATAGATAATACATGACAGATATTTATATTAAAGATTAGACTTGTGTCAAAAACTGTTACCCAAGAATGTCCTGGCACACTTGTCTACCTTTCCCTGTTTTATATCAGCTCTATTATTAATTTGCCTCGATGCCTGTCTCCTCTGTGGGTTTTAAAAAAAAGACAGCTAGGCCAGGCAGGCATGCTCTGGCAGAAAGCTGGGCCTCTGCGTCAGATCAGGGGGGAAAAAGGTGAGTTGTTCACATTCCTGCTTCATGCACAAACCAAACCCTGGATGTCACAGGCACTTGCAGTTGCACCAATGATTGAGCCGTTAGTATTTGTGTCTTTGTGTGTGTGGTCCATCACTCTCTCATTCACCTTGCCTTTTCAACAAAATATTCCATGTTCCTAGTTAAAACCTAATAAAAAATTTAGATCATATCTTTGCCTCTACTTACATTTGATGGCTATCAACAAAAGCGGCTAAGCTACGTTATCAACAAGCCTTTTAACCTGACACACACCCATGACAAGGAAAACAAACTGAGGTATTCAAAGCAGGGTTGAAAACACAGGCAGGATCTCTTGTTGGTGAGAAGTATGGACTCAAATGGAAGCAAGACATGTTTCTGAGAGCTTTCCTGGCTTGAAATCAATGTTTGAGTGGTCTGTCTAAGCTTCCATTCACTGCTGATGTGTCCTGTGTATATCTGCATAGTTGTGCCCAATTAAGTTCTGTCCCTGTTTACCTTTGTGGTAATTTTCAAATTATATGAAAGTGAACACAAGCATTGAATTACTTTTTATAAAGCTTTTTGGAAGGCTTGACAAGAGAGCAGGCCTAAGTGAGCCCCACAGCTACTATAAAAGGAATGTGTTTTTGGGAAAGGGAGGGCTGCCAGTAACAACAAACTTAACAGCAACAAAACATAAACAAAACAGCAATATAAAGTGACTTACCCCAATCCAAAAACTCCAGGATATTCTTTTCCCTTCTGAGTGGGGAGTTGTTGCACTCATCGTAGAGGCACACCAGGATATCCAGCAATGTTTCAACACTGAGGCACTGGCCATTGGTCTGAACTCGCCCGTCCAGAATCAGCTTCTCCAGCTTCTTCAAACGCACCTCTCCCGACATATTTACTCCAGGTTATAATAAAAGTTATTCAATAGAAAAAAACGTGGGGAATGGACTGTACAACTTGCTCCACGGCCTTGTAGTTAAGGTAGAGTGGCCTGCGCGTTCAAGCTCCCTCAACTTGTCCTGGAAAATATAATGAGAGAACAAAGTTTGGAAGAGCCGCAGCTATTTCCACATTGCACTTGCGTTATTTTCCTCACATGGAAGAACACTACTGCACTTTCCCATTGTGTTACCCCAGAAAAGTAGCGGTGGTCATCGTCCGTCCGAAACCATTGCTTGCTTCCAGCTCTAGATTTTCCCCTTTCTGACTTTTGCTGCTCCCTCCTCTTGGAAATAGTGGCTGTGGGAATAGTGCTAAAATAGATTTAGGGTAATTCAACGCGTTTCAACAAAGATCCAGGAGTTGTTGTGGCGTATATGTGCAGTTTTCCATTCTTGCAGTGAGTCGGGGAAAAATGCAGGACAGATCTGCAATGCTTACAAAGCCCCAGCAGTGCCCCTCCTCTGCTCCAGGAATGAAGGGCGACACAGGCTTAGCACAGTTAGCTTAGCATGTTAGCTTTAGCAGGAAGCTAACCAGCAGCGAGGCGGCATTAAAGGCGCTATACCCGCTTCTGCAATGTTTGAGTGTTTAGCACCGCCCCCCAACTCGCTCACAGAGTTCTCATTTCCCCTACGCTCTCATCCCACGGAGCCACCTAGTTTTATTTGCGATCTGATACGTATGCTAACATTAGCATTAGCACAACTTCTTGTAAGCTGTACAACAATCACTGATGAAATGGTACAAAAGCAATGCACTGCTAACACAATATATAAGTAAAAGAATACCGCTAGTTTCGCGTCCGAATGTATTAATTTAAACATTAGAATATATTCTAATATTTAATTATAATTTATTATACAGCTCCTCACAGCAGCAGTAGAACACTCCATTGACTTGAATGCAATTCTTCCGATCATTTTTTCTTGATAACAGAACTCTCTAATCAATAATGACCGCAGCCCCAATGCAGTCTCTGTTTGTAATTCAGGTGTGTTAAATACTGCCATTACTCTGCAAGTACAAGCTATCAGCGCCTGTCACTACACTGTGCAGTCTTTCTGCACACTTGTCTGTGTAGAGAAGCTAGCTGAGCTAGCCACGCTCAATAAACAACTACATATCTATCAATCAACACCATTAAACGTTAATCGGACAGTACAGTATACATATACATCCTTAACACACATGCACGGACGATTTCAGAATTTGCTGTCAACGTTTTCATGACAAAAATACTGTTTTAAAGTGACAAAAAGCGATCGCGAAAAACCCGGAAGTTACCATGAAACAGCTAGCTAGCTTAGCTGTTACCTGCCTAGCACGTCCCGGTGAAACCTTTGGGAGCTAACTATTTTATTTGCAGTCATTAAATATATTTTGAATTATAAGGGCTGTCTAATATTTGTTCGAATATATATATATTTTTGTATTTTAGAATTATATTCGAATTTTGAAGTCGAAGCCCTGGTGTTAGCAGCGCTGTAGAGGCTAGAGGACGCAGGCTGGTCGCTGCTTGTTCTGTGAGCGGAGGAGAAAGAGCGGCCCGCTCAGTCTCTACTCAGCACTTTTCACGGCATAAATTTCATACACAGCTGAATCAATGACCTCAAGTTTTCAATTAAATTATGTATTATGATACAACTTGTATGTGGTAAAAAGCATTTTTATGAACTACTTAGAAAAAAAATCGGGTATAGCTTCTTTAATGTCACTTTTATCGCCTCCTAAACACATTACCGCTTCGTTTCGCATTGCAATCTAACCTGCCTGAATGAAAATGCCACGTACTGTCGCCTCACACAGTTCCAAACAACCAAGTGGAAAAATATATCCTTGTCTCTCCCAACTCACTGCTTCTTTTTAAATCCCATTTTGTCCACAAACAAGCAGACAGTGAGCGGAGTTTGCGGGATAGTTTTGGTGGAGAAACCGCGTCAGAATGCAGCTCTACGTCAAGGTTAAACAGGAGGTCGGGAGAAAGGCTGCTTCTTTCAGCCCTCTGGCTTATTCCACATTCGGGACACAGCCTAAATGCCCCGTGTCCTCTCGCCTCTCCTTGCTTCGGCTTCCTCCCCCGCCGGTCGGACAGTCTTTGCAGTCAGGGCAGGCCACCAGCACCAGCAGCCGGAGCACAGAGACTATCCAAGGCTAGAGATAACAGGGGAGTCCGGCCTGGCAACTACGCACTGGATTCTGGGACGGGGAGGGGAAATTATGAATGAACGCTTGAAGAAAACGGTGCAAAATCGCATCAATTAAAGCTGGGGTACCTACCTTTTTATTTTTTTTCAACATAGATTGTTCGTAAAAGGGAAATATTGAGGAAAACATCAGGCCACAACATGCTGTGAGAAACATTACACTCTTTGGGCTGAGAAATGTGACAGGGCCAAAAATGGATGCATGTGAAAACTATTGACAGAATCAAACTGCTTTAGAGCTAGAAACTAGTTGCATGGATTTAATTACATATATTTCCATGGTTGTGGTAAATGTGGTTTGAAAGTTACACATTCTAGCTTCAAAGGTGCACTGCAGCCTACTGTGCAACGGGAATGTTCTGGTTTAGTTTGGTGTATCTCGATAAGGCTTCTCATTCTATTCTTTGTAAGGACTCACCTCACCACAGATGTGTCCTATTGCGATAATATTAATATATATATTGTATGTATGTATATGTATAAATTATAGCCTGTACCTGCCTATTGGGGATATTATAATGCACCTGCTACAACCACATATATATCCAGACAGTTCAACAACTAATTATTGTAATAATTTACCGTATTAATCAACAATGACAGTAAAAAATGCAGATAGACTGCACCGCTGCCATAACACTTTCTATTGAAATATCCTTTTTTATTGCTATTTCAAAATGTAGAAGGGGGATACATTATATAGAAGCTCAGTAGATTGATTGTTAAACTTTTAGCTTCACATATTTTTTTACTATCGAATTGTGATGCAATTATTTATTTCCAGTTTAACACAGCAATAATATGAAAAGTAGCCATAAAATGAACAAAATGTAAACGGATGCGCTTTTCGCCGCCATCTTTGTTGCGCTGTTGCGTGCTGTGCGTGTGTGGTTATCTCTGTGTCTTTTGAAGAGTCTCTGGTGCTGAATGCTGCGGGCAAAATCCCAGCTCATCATCATGGCGCCCGTCACAGCATCTGCCACACGAAAGATCTGCGGAGGACCTGCGGAGGGGGCTGAGCTCAGGGCCCGGGATGCGGAGAACTGATGTGAGTGCAAAGTGTGTCTGTCTGGCGCCATGATGGAGGAGGAGGAGCACTTGTTTAAACTGCAGGTGGTTGTGCATTTGTAGGTGTTAAACTATCTGCAGTTTATCAATATTCTAGTCTTGCACTGTATTGTTACTGCCTCTGACAACAACTTGAAGTGTAAACTTTGTCATAATCTGTCATATTTCCCGGTGGCTACACTGCAATTACATTAAAGATGGGGTACCTAACTCTGTCACATCTTTAGACCATCTTTTTCAGATAGAAAAGTGAAAATCAGCAGATCACTCAGCTCTCAGCCGACAGGGCCAAATAATGATTCACATGGCTCTTTCCTATAAGCTCCTGTCTTGAGCCCCCTGTGTCCCATGGTGGTCCCATGTCTCTGTTGTCTTTCCAACAAATAGTAAAGAGAACTATATCTATCAATTTGCTCTATGTACAAGATTTAAACTTTTAGACAAGTTAAATGGACTGGGCCCATATGTCCAATCTTGTCTTTGATTTTGATTATAGAGTCAGGGTTACATTTCTCACTTCATGTTCTTTCTCATTGAAATTTTAGAAGTCTGTTATGATGGTATATTCTGGAATTGTGTAGTTCATGAATGTACTTCTGCTGCCCCCATAACTGAATTCACACAAGTGAATAATAAGTAAGTAATCTTTATTTATATAGCGTCTGTAATTGTGGGCATTTGTCTCTCTCTCCACACAGAGATGTGGGTCGCAGGTACAGGAGGCGCATGTCAGACCTATTGTACTGTTTTTAGTGGCGCCCCCACGATGATCAATCTACTTTAATCATAGTCAGCATGGGATTGATGCCTACGGACAGTGATCAAGAGTGGGAAAGAAAGCAGATTATTACTAATCACAAATGTGGTTAGTAATAATATTAATTAGTCTTAATGCAGTGAAAACAATAGTATACACATATAACTATTCAATTGAGGTGTATGCTTATTTTCTATGCTTCTATTTACTCCAAATGCTTCACATCAGTGCAGTGAATGTATTCAAAATAAGACCAAATGAGATGACTGTTACAAATGAATATTTGAATATTTTTAACACGGTTGATGTTTTGTCTTTTTTGTGCAGTTCCATATTTGGTTAGAAACTAATTTTAATGCTTGATTCCTAAATCGTATTTTTCTTGCTTCTGATTGATAAATTCGTTTTTTGCATATATTTTTGTTTTTGTACCCGTTTTTGTTTATCGGTCTGTAGCCCCGAGACGTGTTATATTTTATGAAATGGCGCCCTCTACTTGTCAGAAGTGCTGGCTCATATTTGAATATGAAAAGCTAATACAAAATTAGTTTTGTACAATTTAGACTACTTACAACAAAAATATTTCTATTGACTAAATAAGCATAAACTTTATCTTATACCGATTAAGATAAAGTTTATCTTATCTTTTTTAATTGATTAATAGATTTAATTGTACATTAGAAAAGTTTACTCCCACTGAAACATGGCTGTATTATTATATAATGTGAGAGTGAGATATTATATGTTTTTAATGAATCAATGGCCTGGCAAAGATTCTCAGGGATCGAAATACAAGTTGGACTTGTTTTAGTGAGACGCTGTATGCACTTTACTACTTATTCAGAACTAAAACATTATCATAAGCCTTTCTTTGGAGCATGGACTTTTGGTGTTCTCACTTTTGGGTCATCCCCAAAATTGGTGTTATATCAATAATTTTACATTAAAAAGTCTCATTACGTTGCAATCCATTTAATCTCCAAATGTATGTTTATGGCCACATTGAACTGTGTGCTGAGCAATGTTTCAATCTATAAATTAGAATAAATAAAATATATATTACCAGGGCCAAATACCAGGTTCCCCTGGTCTTTTCTCCCTGCTGCTGTCAGAATGTAAAGCAAACACTGCATAATATTATATAGTACTGGCAAAATGCTTCACTTATTTCATCTGCCATTTATTCCATGTGCTGCACTGCACATAAACATATTGTCATATGTTACGGCCTCTGTCTGATCTCTGTCGGAAGTTTCCAGATGTTATAAACATAACAGAATTGTGTTTTACTAAATAATATTATGTTGTGATTATTGAATTCTCCTTGTGAATCACGTTGCAACTATATAATTCAAATCACTCATTTAAATGAGAGCATTTCTAGAATATAGTTTTGTTTATTCTCTTATTGACAACAATTATATTGTGGATCCGTATACTTTCTGTCCTGGAGGTGACCTACTTTTTGTGAAATGGCCTGATGTCTGCTTCCTGCAAAAGCATTGTTTTGCTTTAAATGTGTACATTCCTCAATTATGCCTTTTATTTATTTTTTATTTTTTCAACAGTGAGAAGGCTCTTGTGGATCTATAGACGCTCCTCTATAGATATAATTTGTAACTTAGTTGAGTGAAGTCATATGTTTTATTTATACCAAGACATTTTAGCTTCTATCTTTTTTGCAGTAGTAGTAGTAGTAGTAATGTAGTCGTTTTTTATAAATTATACCATGACCCACTTTTAGGGCCCGATCCACCAGCAATGGAACCACTCTTTGGATGAAGTAAGATCAAGCGGGCCACCACCTCAAATGGAATATAAGACTAAATAATCAAAAACCTGATTTGTTCATTGATTCCGATTTCAAACTAAAAGTCCTACTGATTATTGAGAGATCTTTGCTGTTCAGAGTGAGTTGGTAGTTTTGATCTGGTATGACTCCCAATCCTCATTAGCGGTCATTATGTTTTGATGTTTTGAATCTGTATGGGTGAAAGGCGGAGTGCACGTCTGCTTTGGACGACGGCTGGGAGAGGGAGACACATTAAAGGGACCATCTCAAAGCATTCAACTGTCCATCAGGCTGTTTGATGGTAATGAGGCACACTTGGAGGAGACAGAGGGACAAATCATCATCACAACTTATAGGCTTCGTACTTTTACTTTTCAGTAATAATAATAATAATAATGCATACATTTTAAATATAGTTTTTTTGGAACACTCAAAGACACTTCCTATGCATTATTCTTTTATGATAAGCTACTACTATAGCCATAGCTGCCCTGGGTCTAGACTGTCAGAAGCAAGGAAACCAGTATGTGCCTACGGCCTGTTCAACACCAGACTCTGCAGGCAATGTAGTTGACGTGTCTTGCCTAAAGTTTGGCACAGCCTCTAATAATGTAAAGCATGTTACAATCCCTCTTTCTGGCTGATTTGAATTCGTGATTGTGTTGTTTTCAGTGCATGTAAATCATAACAATATAATCAACAATAATCAATTAATCAATACGTGATCAGAACGGAGTGTATTATTGTAATAGTGTCGCCCTCTTGCGTTCAGGTGTCTCCATTACAATATTTTCATCTGTTACAGTTAAAGTCTGGTTGTACAAAGTTCAGTATAATTGATCATGGCTACATGCCACAAAAACAAACATAGATCAATTAGTTGCCCGTCAGCTCCTTGTAATCAAGTCTGATCCCATTTGTCAAATCACACTGGATTAAAGGCCGTCTATACGCGCTGATTGCTCGTCAAAAGCGTCAAATGCAATTAGACTTTCCCTTCCCTGGTCTGGGAAAGTACACATCCCATTGAACAAGCCTCCTACAGGTCTCCTTCACAGACCTCCTGAGGGCCCCATCACGGTCCTGTCCGGTCCTCAGGTCTGGTTCTGTGTGCGATGGTGATTGGGTACAGTCTGCTGCCGCATGTGTGCGCCATGGGGTCTGCTGTGCGTAAAGGCCCTTTGAATTGAAAACTACAACTGCGCGTGCAAATATTTGGGATAAAGCGGAATCAGGACAGGCATATTGGAGAACCGAGGCCACCAACATTAGACCAATATTGGGTTAAGCAGGTGACGCACCACACTTTCTTTGGCGCACGTTTCCGTGGGAAGTTTTATACTTTCGTATCTATTCCTGACAATATTCGTATATATGTTTGAAGCGGGTCTTTTGCAAACAAAGCAAGGTGATTCCATGTTTCACAAATGGAAGGGAATGAGCTCTAAATTGGGGCGCTTTTGAATGCAAATGATTTGGATGTTAATTAACACTTGGCCTGTGGATTGTCGAGCTTGTACAGCGCCTCTGGTGAAAAGAACTGGCACCTTGTTGCATCCCTTGCACTTTGAACTAGCGGAGCTGGCTTTGATTGGCATTGGGAAGGAAGAAAGACACCGAGAAATGTCGCACAAGGAACATCTTCATTTCGCGAATTAGGGGTTGTAATGTGGACCATATGTAGTTCAAGGTTCAGTGAGACTATTGCGCTGAGGCGCCACTGAAATGGCCATGTCAGAAATAAACGCTCTGCAAAGTCTGCAAACGCAATGCACTGTTCTGGTGTGTTATAACCCAAATTTACTTGAACCTACAGGATATATTTGCTCCCTTGTGTATATGGATCTATTTCATGAGTGATTAGCCAAACAATATTATTTGAATTATATCTGATTCATAAACAATGAATCTGTCCCCATTTTTTGTACAATAACGTGTTTTATGCAAAAGTCACTTACAGTAATCTTCTAGGTGATTCAGAAGATTACGTACACATGCAGGTCTGAAGTGATAAGCCTTATCCTTATATATCTTTTAACACTAAATCCCTAATATGTGTCATCTACAGAGCTGCTGCAGTCTCTTCCCAAGAGCCAGTGGCCATGTTACTGGTGTGGTGCGAATCAGACTGGGAACATGTTGGCTCAAATGACACCAGATTTATTTGCCGTTTTCCCATGAAGGAGTTACAGGGGGATGAGACAATGTGTGTAATTTAAGAAGAGCATGACAGGAATGAACAACATTATGTATTCAAATATGTATGACAGAAATGATGAGTCAAATTCATACTTAAAATCTTTATCCTTGAGTTATAGTCTTGTTTTTGTCCAGTACTGCATCAGAGTTCGATCATTCAGGCTGTAGTTTAGTATGAAGCTGTTTGTGCTTTTGTGGATTGCCACTGAGATGCACATGTGTCCAGACAGTGTCCTGACCCTGTGAACCTGCGGCCCCTGTCCCACACTTAGTGACACATTCCACCGCACATGTCAGTCTGGACTCAGTCTGTGCCACTACACACTGCACTTTCCCTGCAGTGTCCAGTCCAGTCTCACATAAGGGCGCCCACATTAGATGTTTATTCCAAACCTTTGTCCAGCAGATTAAAATTATTTGCCAAACAGACAGTTAATCCGTGGTCTGCTGGAGATGGTGGGGGGAAGAGGCTCCAATGTGGATTGGGCCAGGCTCTTCACAGGGTGGTGATTATCTGATTCCATTGCAAGGATTTGCCTTGCCTTTTTTGTCACACAAACATTAGAAGCGGTGGTCTGAGCTTGTGTATTGGGAGTGTTTGCTCAGAGATGTCAGACAGACTCGAGAGGCACACAGGAAGAGAAGATGACAGATGCCTGCCAAAGCCTCTCCACAGCCACAGGTTAATTAGACTAGACTGGACCATTTCTGCAGAAGGATTAATCAGACTAGACCCCAGTACAGACACATTAACTAATATTAGAAGATCCAGACGTAACCAGATAGTGTCTGGCGATGAGCACTAGGACATTGCAGTTGTATACTTCAAGTTAATACAAATTGGGAATTAATTTCATGTCTGCATGCTGAGTTTTAGGTTGAACTGTGGTTTTATATGTAATGTATATACAATAACCATAATGCAAGAATTATGGTCCAAAAATGAATCATATTATATTACCTAGATCTCATTGAAATAGAATGTAGATGTAACATTTCAACATTTGTTAAAGTTAAAAAGTTGTAAAGGCGCATTAAGTGGCTGGATTTGTAATACAAGCTTCAGCACCAAAACTGCTCTTCTATCTCTAAAACCACCTTAGCCTGGAATGTAGTGTCTATAAGTCCAGACTTATAGACACATACATTGGCACAAAAAAGAGAGTAAATTTTATAATTATGTAAGTGTCAAATCACATGTAAAGCTAAATAGCATATTCCCTTTAAACAGGCAGTTATACGTTGTACGATCCTTTACTTTTTTATGATGGTCCAGGGCATTTCTGAAATATAATCAGATCGTTACAAAGAGCAGCATAGGAGTGCATTGAAGGTGGAATTTATTTTATGCAACGGCTGTTAATGGGCTGCAAATGAAGCTTTTGAAATGCAATTATGATGGCTGTGAACTGGTTAAAGAGGCTAAACATCATTACGCACCGCTCCTGTGCGCAATAGAGATGGACACAAAACATTGGTTTAAATATGGAATACACAAGTCCACATGTTTTGTTTACTCTATTAAGCTCCGTGTAAGACGCGGGACAAGCTTCAAGAGCAAGTCTCGTTTTAGTATTGGACACCTCTTGAATCGCAGATACCGCCGAGCCTAATTGTCGTTGTTTGAAGTATGCCCACTTAAGATATCCTGTTCAGCGGCTGTGTGCTCGCACCTTTGTTCTGATAAGCGGCCCAGCCCCCCTCCCCTTCCCCGGTGTGAAGGAGCAGGAGGGCACTGCAGATATAAGGGCCCTGCGCAGTGTCAGGGGCCACTGTGCTACTGTTCCGCTGCTGCCACTTTTCTCATCACTCTGACTCTTGGATGAACATGGATTTGCTCCGGGTTTGTTTTCTTTCTGCTCTTCTCCTCGGAGCGACCGCTTTTACGCACGAGGACATGAAGACCGCACTGCTGGGAAAACTTGGATTGGATGAAGTTCCTAGAATTCAAAAGAGGGATTTGGAGAACCTTGTCATACCAGCGCATATCAAAAACAAGTACACGTCTATACTGAGGAAACACCACAGCAGAAGAAGGAGATCTTTACCCAGTTTGGCGGGTATCTTGAAGGGCATCCCTGGCAACGCAGGTAAACTCCTCTTCTACATGTTCTGATTCCATTTTACGCACACTGTGAGCGCATGTCTAAGCTGTACTGTTCTTGTATGTAGATATCTCTGGGGAGTATGTGTATTCTGACACGACACGGAATCGCATGGTGTTTGATATGGAAGCCAGGATTCCCGATAACAGTGAAGTGACCATGGCGGAGCTCAAATTGTACCAGCGCGCGTCTTTCCACAAGCGCTTTGCCCTGGAGCGTAAACACCACCGTCCCATCAACAACGCGCGGGTCAGCATCTACTGGGTGGAAACGCTTCCTCATGGCGCCAACCGCACCTCCCTGGTCGACTCACGGTAATTAGTCTACATGTCACCCAGGCCAAATTCATCTCGATGTTGTTATAATTGCATTTGGCTAATGACATTGACACGTTCACAGATTGATCCCAATTCACGAGACCGGATGGAAGAGCTTTGATGTGACGCAGGCTGTGCACTATTGGTCCAAAACGCAGCAGAAGACACCTATGCACCTGGAAGTGTGGATCGAGGGCGAGAGACCTGGCAGCTACGCGGCAGAGGTGGCCAAGAGTGTGCGCTTCACCACCCAGGATCAGACAGACAACACCTTAGGGAAGCCAGAGCTCGTCCTCTACACCCTGAATCTGGAGGAGTATGGGTAAGGATCCTCCACTGATTTTGATGATGGGACCATATGAGTATAAGCTTTGTAACTGCTACGTTTAACAATATAATTAATATATGGTCATATATGATGACCACAGTTAGATATGGGGAGACTTTGATAGACTGATAACTAATAGACTGAAAATAACTAAAATAGACTGAAAGTGCCTGATTTGTTGAATAAAGCATGAATACATATTGGCTTGTCAGAATAAAAATAAAGTCAAACATTTGATTTTAAGTTTACAAAAGGCAAAACATTGTGCAAAGTAAATTTCATTAACTTACACTCACTTTTTCTCTGCTGCAGGTCTAGAGGCGACTGTGATGTCAGCCAGAGCAAAGACACATGTTGCCGTGAACAGTACTTTGTGAATTTCCGGGCACTGACCTGGACCCAGTACTGGATCATCGAGCCTGCCGGGTACCAGGCCTTCAGTTGCACTGGGGGGTGCAAACAGCCCAAACGTAACTATGGTTATGGGGAGAGGCGCTGTACTGTGGCCGAGAGCGCGCCTCTGCCAATCATGTACCTGGTGAAGAAGGGCGACTACACAGAGATCGAAGTGGCAGAGTTCCCCAACATGATCGTGGAGAAATGTGCGTGTACAATGGACCATGTGTCAATAGTATGAAAGCATTCACCTGGACACTTCCTGCAGTTTGTGTGTGGTTATATTTAAACACTGATAGTACTTTTATTTAATGGGAAATGAACAAGCAAAACGAGACATGCAAGCCATGCTCCCTCACCTTCTAAGCACTTTTTTTCTTTTTTTTTTATCTGAATTTGACTGACTCGTCAATCAAATACCGAGAAGATTTATTTTTGAGATTGTACATACTGTAAAATGGATGAGTTTATGTGTGAAAATAAAATATTTTGTTTCACTTAAAGCTCCTGTTCTGTGTGAGCAAGAGAGAGGCAGACTGTCTCCTGCTGACTTCTTTCACATTCATGGTCATTCAAATGCAGCTCACTACAGCTGCAGGCTGAGCTCACACACACATACAGGATTACGGTTCTACAAATACACAAAAACAAATGCATTGTATCGTTTTATTCTGCAAAATATGCTGTTGAGCCGTTAAAACTCTGTAAACCACTTATTGAAGCTAACCAGAGTAGGAGGTGGTCGGAATGCAAATGAGAGACTTAAGAGTGGCCTTTATACTTGGATATCATTATGTTTGGAAATTGACTTCACATTCAGTACACTTTCTAATGTAGCCTGGCCTTAGCCATCCGTACACTCTGCTTAATTATCATTTCCCTTATTTGTACTATGGTGTGGTTTGACACGGCTATTTCTAATGCTACCCAACACTAATCTGTTCATGAACTGTAGATGGAAGAGGTAGCTTTTTAAACTCCAAGCCCATTTTTAACAAGGCTATAACAAGGAGTTTACTCAATCAAATAAGTACACTCAAACCAACAATTTTTAAAATTCAAAACATATTTTAACAGCATATGGCTGCTACATGGTTTGTAGTAACCATAAATAGTTTTAAGGATTATGTTTTACAAAGAACAGATCAAGGCAGCCATAAATTAAGTAGGAATCTATAATGGCGATGAATAATAAAACAATGTCCTTATTTTGTCTTTGCAAACATATTATATAGAAATTGTTAGTAGTCATAGTGCGGAATGTAGTAATATGACTATGTAACTGTAGTTTTGATTCAAATTTGTTGTGGTAGAAACGTCGACCCAAGGAATTGTTGGTTGACGACAGCAGTGTTTCCCAACCTTTTTGTAGCCGTGGCACACCTTTTTGGTTGAAAACACTCACATGACACACCATCAGCTGAAACTGATACAAACATGGAACTTTGTAGCTTTTAGTATGAAAGCAAAGTCATTCTAATCAAAGTAGATATAGATAGAAAATGAAATGAGCTCAAAATGTCTTTCTAATCTTCTCACATAATGTACCACGGCACACTGGTTGAAAAACACTGGACTACAAAAATGCCCACAATTGATTAGTGACTACAAAAGATGCGTGGAGTAGGCTCTTAAAACCACATATTATCTGACCCAAAGTTCACTCCCAAAACTTTTGGCATAATATCACAGAAAAGAATAACTCAAAATGATCTTTGAGTTACATTCTTGTTGAAACTTGAGCCTTAAAAAGCACATAATAAACGAAATAAATGAAATGTTCCAAAATTAACACATTTTCTCTGGCATGTGCTGTATTCAGTTTTCCCATAGAAATCCATGTAATTTGGATTAAAGAAATGTCAACCAATAACATTTTTGGTTGACAAGTAAAAACTCACAGTCCTAACAATAGTTATATATAATTGAATTTGATGTAGAACCAGGCTCAACATAGAGAGCAGCAGAACAGATATAACAGCTAATGGCACTCGTCTCCCAGTGGGGCCACTATCATTGACAGTGGTGTGTAATGCTTTGTTTACTATGGGAAGGAGCTACACGGCCTCACACAGAGACGTCCGTGCCCCGTTTACATGAGGCTTACAGGGGCCCGCACGTTGATAATCGGGCCCTGGCCTAATGCATTGTTTGCAGTCAGCACAGGGGGCCTGGTCAAGGGCCAGTATGTACCTTTGGAGGTGCCTGTCTGGAGGGAAGTGGATTGACAGATTGTGATGTGTAATGCAGAGGTACACACAAGTGCCAGAAGTGAATGACAAAGCCTCATACTCACCGATGTTGTCGATATTTGCCCAGATGTGTGTTGATCCGGTAACCATGCAACCGGCGGTCTGCATGGAAAACTGATTTTGAGCAACAATGATCTCTCAGCAGTGGCGGCTCTAAGAGGCTATGAGGGGTCTGAATAATATATATTTTTAAAAAGGTCCTCCTAATGTTGCATGAAACGGGAGCTATTCTATGTGTCATATTTTGCATGGATTAGATTTGATAATTGATGTCAAAATAAATCTTACATTTAAAAATCAATGAGGATTACATGAGCCATATTCAATGTCGAACAGCTACTCCTTCCAAGGCAAGGCAACGCAATTTGTATCGGAATCAGAATCAGAATCATTTGTATTGCCACGCAAGTAACAGGAAGTCACAGACTTGGAAATTGCTTTGGCTCAGTGCAACAGACAGAAAGAGAGAGAGAGAATAAAAAACACTTCTAAGGAATAAATTTAAATTTAAGCGCAGTTCATACAGAAGTCAACTCAAAGTGCCAAACAAAATTGGAAAAGAAAGCAAGGCATTAAAATCATAAATAATCACAGTTCATAAAAAAGAGTTATGATCAAATCTCTCAGTTTTATGCTCATTGCCAGAGTAAAAAGCCTGTCTCACATTTTCAAGAAGACTGTTCCAGATCTTAGGTGCATGAATCTGAAATGCTGCCTCTCCATGTTTAGTCCTGCACCAGCAGGAGACCAGTCCCTGTGCCCCTCGGAGTCCTAGTCGGTTCAAATGGCACTAACATGTCCATCTCCAACTCATTCAGATCCAATAACACATAATGCATACGTCTTTTACATCAGTATAGTTGAGGAAAGCTGACAGGTTTCCAAAGTTTGCAACTGGAAAGCGTGTTATAAAAAGATCATCAATGGGATGCTCGCACACACTAATGTTCTTCTGTCTCTCTGCTGCAGGTTTTCATTGCCACCGACAAGTCCCTATTGCAAGTCTGTGCACCGAGAGCATCATCCTGGTGAATACAATACATTGATCTCAAAAATCTTTATGTATATGCTGGGTGGACAGATAGTTCTGGATTGAGGCTAGGATATGTCTGAATCTTCACAGTTCTATATTGTTGGATACATATTCTCAAATATTCAAAACATCATTCAGAAGAAAAATATCCCTTTGTTTTTGCATCTGCACAAATTATCAATTATCTCTATCAACTTTGTATTTTTAGACCCTAGAAATATACTAATTTGGGATTGGGATGGGTAGATGGAAAAACTGGGTGGTCAGGGTCTGTGATAGGAGGGTCCCTCGTGTGTGTCATCATTTGCTTACTCAAAGTTTCCTCAGTTTCATGCATGTTTGTGTAAACCAGTATTGTCCTGTATGTGAGGCTTCAGCAAACAGCAAAACACTTCCACAGACCACCTATCACCAACCATTTCTCTGCAGGGACTTGCAAATATTCAGAGTGGGAGGCGATTAAATCTCAGCTTTAAACTAGAGGTTAATAGAAAATACTAATGCATGAAAAGCATTCAAAATGAGGATTATTCTGTGTATAAGGGTTAAATTCCCCTAAAAAGAATAGTTTCCTTCAAAGCTTTTTTCATGAATATTAGGAAATGTTCTGTGAAAAAAGGTAATGACCACAATATATTATGACAGTAAGATCACTTGTGAGAAAACATGGTATATTTTACACATTTGTAATAAACTCACTATTTGACAGTTTGGGCTGAGAGCTGATTGGCTGAGTGAAGGTGGTCCTCTCTTTTTCACTTTTCTATTATTACTATTATTACTAGGGGCGACAGTAGCTCAGTTGGTTGAGCATTGGCCTTTGAGCCTGAAGGTCCTGGGTTCGAGCCCACCATAAGACCTACTTCACGACTCCCACTGATGTCTGCTGTCGATGTGTCCTTGGGCAAGACACTTAACCCCACTTTGCCTGAAGCCCCCACTGAAAGACCAAGGCTCCTGTGGACTCACCACCTGCAGGAGGATCAGTGAGGGGCTGGTGCTCTGTGAACTGGGTGCAGCTCTGACTGCCACCCCCCCGACCCAGAAATGGATTATGGGGAAGAAAATGGATGGATGGATATTATTACTGTGCCGTATTTGATAATGCAGTATATCTATAGCCTCTTAGATGTTATGATAGTCAAAATAGTTAATTACAGCTCTAGATAAATAGCTTTCATATGTTGATGCCATGGTTTTAAATGTTTTCTGCATAGGTTCCTTTATAAATGGATGAGACATGGACAGACTTCAGTAATTATATTTATTAATACAGACAAAATATCAAACTGCTGTAGGATTTACAATAATACCTGATAATCTACCTGCAAATGAAAGGCGATAAAAAATAGAATTTGTGACAATATTTGATACATTTTTTATGCTGTAAACTGAGAAAAGTCTTAAACACCCAATCGAACAGTAAATATTACACATTTAGACACAGCAGTACTCGGGCAATCAGGGAAACTTCCATTAAGCATCCATGCATCAGGGCTGTATTTACAAATTAAATGATAAAGTAGTTAAACAGTTGACGTAGCTGGAAAACATTCAGATTAAATATTGTTGCAATGAGATTTGTTAAGACCAGAGCTGCCAATTTTGCAGGGCCACAGTCAATGAGGAAAACTAATTAGATTTGTTTAATGAAGTGTTGGGGAAATGGAAAAGTGGTGTAGCCCTTATTTGCTGGTGAAATAACCCGCCCAATCAGGCAGCTGCACAATATGCCTTTTCCAGTTAAATTGTGTGGAATAACTAAAGTACTAAATCAAATGTGCCTCAATTATATGTATCCAGTGCCGTTCAAGTCTACCATTAAAATGCTAAAACACTTCAATACTATTTGACTAGCTGATATAGAAACAAGACAAATACATTATAAAATGGCTTAAAATTTAACATGTCTGGCCAAAAATAGAGTTCTTTAAATACTGCGATAAGGTCTATAGGTAATTCAAAAGGTACTCTACACACCTTTGTGCTAAAGTGAAAGTCAAGGCGGTAGAACAGTAAAAAAAGCCATAGATTTATTGTGGGGCTGAAGTTTGCAGTACTATATGGCGGAAAAAGCAATCAGCAACTTTTTATATGCTTGACAATTAATGGGTCTATTACAATAATATTTTTCTAGAAGCATTCCTGTCGATGTTCACTTTTCATACAAACTACGCAAAAACAATATTTACAATTTATAATAAAAAAAAAAAGCAAAAGTAATAATTAAATCACAGCACAGTTAAAACGCATAACCCTGAAATCATTGCTCCGCGTTCGCCAAACAGGACTAGACGCATCAGACTTCGACGTTTTAAAAGCAGGTCATTAAAATTGTGAGAAAACAAATGATAAAATTTACATCAAAATGATAATCTGACTCAACGAGACACATCCACACACAATAAATTTGTAGAAAGTCTCAGGACGTGGAATGTTCCAGATGTCTGCTGCAGCTTTGGGTGGGTGTGGAGTTATTGGACGTAAACAAAAAGCAGGTATAGTGGATGCTCCGTGGCGAGAGGTGGACGTCACTGGACCACCAGTCAATTTAATAAAGTCTTAGAAATATCCAGGTTGGTACTGCTGACTCCAGGGCTTCTGGTTCCAAAACTGCACAAAAAGACAAAGTAAAATTGTTTAAAACTCAATGCTTTTGAAAATAAATAAAATACTGCAATAGCAATACTGACCCCTTGCTGCCAGCTCTGGTTGAAAGCCTGAGCCTTGTCCATTCCATTCCTGTTCCCACCGTTACGGTTTGCAGCAAAATTACCATTTTTGTTTCCGAAGTTGCCACGGTTACCACCTCTCTGCTGAAACTGGGAGGGGGAGGAAATGTATATAAATTGAAGCTGGTCACTAGATGTTGTACTTTATTTACTAGACCAGGTAAAAGACTGCACTGGACACTTACCCCAACGTGATGTCCTCTGTTGCCCCCGCGGTTCATAGGTCCTCCACGATTCATGTTCCCCCTGTTCATAGGTCCTCCTCTGTTCATAGGACCTCCTCTGGGGCCCATGCCTCCCCTCATGGGTCCACCCCTGGGGGAACCCCCCATATGCATAGGACCTCCACCTCTGGAGAAGTTTCCACGGTTTGGATATCCTCCTCTAAAGACTGGGGGAGGCAGGAATCCACGGGGAGGTCGACTGAAGCCACCACGAGGACCACCAGGATCTGTACAGATGGCCACTCGTTACGGTCTTGCCCAAAACACAACTTAGAAGATTTGGATGATAGTGACTTACGTCCTCTGAAGCCGCCCCTGTGCTGCTGGAAGCCTCCACGTCCTCCTCTTGGTCCTGAACCACCTCGTCCAAACTGATTCTTTCCTCTGCCGCCGCCTCCTCGTGGGCCACCTCCTCTCTTGGGAAGGGTGTTGCCCTGATTGGGTTTTTTCTCAGCAGGAAGGCTGAGCGAAGCCTCCTTCTTGTATTGTTCCAGTAGCTTAGTGGACTCCTCTTTCTCCAGCTCAGCAAAAATCACTTCACTGAAACTTTCACCCTCTTCTGGCACAGTGAAGAATCCTGCACAGAGAAAGTATTTTTACACGATTGACAACAAACAAAGTGGAGTAACTCCAAATGTCTTAATCTAAAAATATGATGTGATAATTCCCTGCTGCAAAAACTAGGGTAATACCTTTCATTTTCAGCATGGCGTGTTCAGGCACTTCCTTGCCTTCAAGCTCTACTTTCTTTTGAGTTCTTTCCTTGAAGTCCTCCTCTGAGGGACACACCACCACAGCCTTCTTCTTGAATCCAGCGAACAGGCACATCTTTCTCTTCTGACCCGGGCTTGACAAGTTTGTCTGTGAATTTTTTTTTTAAATTGTCATTTTACTCAAAAGTTTAAGTCTAATCTGTTTACAGTTCATAATACTTCAGACTGCTTATCATGGGCTACAGATTTCCATGACAAGAAAAAGTAGATCTGCTTACATGATCCAAGATGTAGTTTCTCTTCTTACGAGCCGCAATTTCAATGAACTTCCCAAGGAAAAGTGGTGCGCGCTGGGAAATCCCGACCAGCTTAGAGATATCTTTGGACTGGCGCTTCAAACTGTTAAGCTGTTGGAATCAAACATACAAAATTAAAGCCGGAAACATTCCAAAATGCTACATTCATACAAGAAAGTCAAGCACATACCATCATTTTCTCCACAATGGTGTCACTGCCCAAGATGTAGAATTTGCCAGGATTTTCTTGCACATGATTCTTCACCCAGGTGGTTTTTCCAGAGCCAGGGAGGCCAACCATCACAATTATCTAAGCAATATATTTCTCACTGTTAAAAATTGAATCTTAAATAAACCAGGTTAGACATTGACTTACCTCACAGTCAGCCTTAGTCTGTGGTCCTTTAAGTCCACGCACTCTCTTGTCCACAGCAACTTGCTCGATGAAGACATAGCCCTCTGGCTGAGGAAAGTACGGAGTCTCCATTTGGCCAAAGTTAAACTCAACAGCGCAGTTGTGGCAGATGGTATGTGGGAACAACGCTTTGCCATTTAGACTCTCTTTAGGCACCTGGAATGCAATACTGCGCTCGCCACCATTTTTGGAAAATGACATGACCACCTCTTCACCTTCAAAATCCTGCAGAAGCAAATTTAAAACGTTACTGTTATTTTCCTGTTATGTCCAATTAAAGTGCAGGAGCAGAAAGGCGTCTCACAATCATGCAGCAGATGACATCATTCTCATCGTAGGTTTCTCCGTAGTCCTCTGTCACACAGTTTGTAGTCTTCTTGCCTTTAGATGAGTAGGCATAAGAGTGCTCCTCCTCACCTAAGCAAAGTAAAAGTTGGTTACAAAAGTGAAGCAGTAGGGTTTAACTGCATGGCTTCTCTGAATAACATTAGTGACAAACCACAATCAGTGAAGTGTAATACTGACCGAGCAGCAGAGTGCCAGTAGCATGTGACCAGCCGACTTGCACATCATGTATTTCCATGTTTTTACTGGAAACATGCTTTACAGGGATCTTCTCTGTGATCTGTGGAACATATCTTTCATTCAAAATTGTTCTGACAGCATATTAGAGCAGTTTACATGACCAAAAAAAGTCAGCGTACCTTCATTTCAAAGCACACTTTTCCTTCGCTCACACCATATGTGGCTTTGCCTCCAGCCCAGAGGTAAGCAAAGCTTTCCATGGTGAGAGATGAGGCGCTGTAGCGGTCTCTGGAAACTTTGAAGTGCAGGTCACAGTTGTCTAAAAAGTACCACACAATGAATCACTACTTTGATGCAAATTCACATACTCAAAATTATATGGCCCCAAGCTTACAGGTGTCCAAGCACACTTTAGTGTCATCAAACTCTTCATCCTCTTCCTCAAGAGGGGGAACAGGAGTCTTGAATGAAGCCCTGCAACAAATTTATCAGAAAACCCATCAGCAAGAAGTCAATTACAAAGACACTTTAGGGCAAAGATGTTAAAAGTAGATTTCTATAACAAAACTGTTGAACTAAAAAATTACTTTGTGGAGCACTTACCTCCACTCTCCATGGAACTCTACAACATTCAGATCAGAAGCTACAACACTGGAAATGCCTCTACTAACCTTACCTCCAGTGCAGTGGATCAATTACATAATTTAATCAGTATATATTAAAACAAGTCCAACTCTTCCTTTGATTTTTTGCTTTTTACAGGTCAAGCAAAATAAAAGATTGATTTTTTTTGCTGGTATTACAATTAGAAGCACACATTCAAAGAATGATTAATTGCAGTCCTTTAAAAGTCAAGTTGTTTCAGCTGTTCCGTGCATCTTTTGAAGAGAACACTGCTTCGTTGATCCAGAATACAAAATAAAAATAACAGTCTTTTGCCATATTGCAAAGGGCATTTCTCAAGACAAACAAAATAATTGAAGTTAATATAACTGTAGCTCATTTAAAAGTATTCACACAAAAAAATGACAAAATTATTCATACGTTCAACAAATCGTGCACAGGAATAAGAACAACTTGCGCGCACATATCGGCGCAAATGTAAAGTAACAATTTGCATTTGACGACATACAACAAGAACAAAAAGGCAAACGATGGGCAATCGGTAGCGGATTCCTCCGGGAGATGGTAAAACTAGAGCATCAACATGGTTCCTGCAGCCGTAGACCCTCCACCCACGCCTCTCACCCCACCCAGCCCACCCTTTTCCCCCAAAGTTGACTTCCTTTCACTGTCTTTGAGCATCCTTATTTCATCCTTGAGGACAGAACTGTGTTTTGCACATTATAATGAGGAACAAATGAGCAGTGATACTTAATATATGCACTTCTGCTACAGAATGCAGTTAAGACAAAATGACAGGGCACTGAAAAGGTAAATGGTAAGGCTTTGAATAGTCAGGGATGACCCTCAAAACATGTCAACATAAAGTTAATCAGAAATGTTTACATTTAAGTGAGGGTTTTCCTCTTGTATAATGTATATATATGTAAGTGCATTGGCACTTAACGCCAATACATAGTAACAAAGCTATGGATGGCACTTCAGGGATGCTGAAGGCCATTTTGCTCTGTCCCATCCTTACCAGCTGTATTTGTTTTCTTCAATAAATTCAAAGTAGCCCCTTCCATGTTCCTCCCGGCGTCTCTTAACACCCTTCTTATTCTTCTGATCAGCATTCGTGTCTTTGTCCGCATCCCCTTTGAAAATAGAACAAAGATATAGAATGAGGTGTTCCTTTTGGATAAAAGAGGTCGGACTGGCAGTGGGAGGTTAGCCCACAAAGCCCGGTCATTAGTTACAGAGTCGACCATGAAAATAGGTGAAAAGGTAACACCTCGTAATGTACTGTAATTAGAACAAAACAAAGTCATTCAGTAAGTCCATCAAATGACCAGGTAATAGTTTATGTAAGCTGGTCCATGGGAAAACTGACAATGTAGGGGCTGAAGTTAAATCTAAAATTAAAGTAAAAGTGCAAACTGATCCGTTTCAAAATACAGAGTCAAAAGCGACATGCAAATTATAATAAACCCACTGCTTCTTTTCCACCCCACAGCTACATTTGCCCTGAAACCCAAACCTCGTGTACCAGATTCAAACAACGATCAGGCCACGGAGATACGGCACTGGCGCATGTGCGACTTCCTTTCAGCCATTTCAGGAGGTTCCCACGGACTACAATTACATTCAACTTGTGTGCTAGCTAGTCGTAGTTTTTAAATCACAAGAAATACCACGTGTCCACACAAGTAGATATACTAATTGATCCATTTCACGACATACAGCAAAATCATCCAAGGGAACCACTGAAAACGCTACCCGGCTAACCATTAGCATTATCGCTAACCCCAAAGACACAAAGAGCCGCTAACTAGCACGCATGCTAACAGGCGCAGAAAGACCGAATACAGTACACGGCTTCTCAATATCAACATGCATTCACTAAACTACGCCAGACCAAAGCATATAGAGTCAAGCAATGCTACCAAACACATTTAAACAAGTATTAATCGCTCGGTCGAATGAGTGGTGCTAGCAGGTATTAGCTACACGGAGGCTAACAGTGTCAGTTGAGGATAGGCTTGCTAACCTAACGAGGTCACACACACTACAACATGGACGCCGCTTCAGACTCCAGCAGTATCGCTACAAAAACACCGACAGCAAGTAACGTTAGGGAATCATTTCTAGCACTCACCTTCAGCCTGGTCCCCTGGCTCACCCTCCAAATCGTCAATTTTCTCCTCTTCCTCCTCCTCAGTTTTCAGCTCTGGGTCCATCTCCTCTTCTCCTTCGCCCTCACCCATCTCTTCATCCGCTGCAGCCTCCTCTCCACCATCGCCGCCGCCACCGCCGCCATTCTCGGCTTCATCTTCGTCATTTGGCTCCATGGCTTCTGCTTCTTCCTCCAGAGCTCCCTCGCCCTCCTCTTCCTCTGCCATACCCTGCTCTTGGCTCGTTTCGTCGGGAGCTGGCGAGTCGCTGAGGGCCTCTTGATCCAGCGCGGCCTGCAGACGATCCATCAGCTCCGCCTTCAGCCCTTTGTCGGAGAGATCGCGCTTCTTCAACTCGTCCTTCAGCTCGTTCACTTTAAGTTTTTTCACGTTGATTGAACTCATCGCGAAGGTTTGTGGGTTAAAATAAGTTAATAACACGGGTAAATAAATATGCGGACGGCCTGCTTCGGTCTGGTGGATGTCGATCCGTGCGCCGATGTGACGTGAGCCCGCCTGGGAGAGGGTTGTGCAGCCGGCTAAAGAGCGCGGTGTGGGGGAGGAGCGACTGTGGAGGCCGTAATGTCCGAAGGAGCGCGCACTGGGTTTCGATCGATCAGAGGGGGTTTTTATAAATACCGTATTCATAGTTTTGCCAGGAATGTTAGCAATATCTCCATGTAAATAATTATGACCCAATTAAAGTATGTTACATTAGGAATTCGCGATATGACAACCTTATTTAGAGTATTTCTCTCAATTGTTATTCTTTAATCTATTTCATCAATGCACAACGTCCCATCTTTAAAAAACTCCTCACAAGACCCAGGAAGACTCTAGCCATTAAAATACAAATAAATAAAGTTTGTGACAAGCATAATAGGCCCCAATTCCCCACAAAATGAATCTGCTGTTCATGTTGCGAGATCTGACTTGAAAGGTTGTCAGTGAGGCTATTCTCAATAAGACACTGCCAATTATATTCTTTATTCCGTTTACTGTTGATTTTTCCACAATAAATGATGTGGATAAAGTTTGTTTTGTTTTTCCCTGTTCTCTATTTTTATTGTGATATGAAACGTTTGAGTATTGACTGTGGGGAGTGGGGGGTGCTCATGTCAGAATGATATGAGCAGAATGAATACTGTTCAAATAAACAAAAAATCAAACAAATTTCCACCAGGGGAATAATAAACTTTACACATAAACACAACTACTAGAGACTATATGCAATTTAAGTATTTTTGAATGTAATATGTTGCCCAACTATAGTCATATTTACACAAATTGGTGCACCAGAAGCCCATACTCGATATAAAATAAGGATATGGCAACTCTGGGCAGTTTCAGGGTGCTAGGGGAGATCGGTCAACTACCGTAAACACATGAAAAACACGCTTCATCAATGGCCATCTGTCACAAGCGAACAAAAGAACGAAACCTAAGTGAATAATCTTATCCCTCCCTAACTGTGTGCATTCAGACTAAATAAATGAATTGCCTCTTCCAAATATGACCGTCATATTAAGCTGAAAAGTGGTCTTTTTGTTCAATTCAGTTTTATTTGTGTATGGTGTGCGTCGCCTGGCCGTAACCTAGTTTCTTATGACCCATGGACATCTGCCACCAGCTCTCGACTAATGTCTCACAAGTTCAGCTTGTTTAAATATTTCAGAATTAAATTTAAAGGTAGGCTATACGAGTAGAATACATTACTGCAGAAAAAAGTTATAAAACTATGCATTCATAGATAGAAGGGCAATCCAGAGGGCATCCAGGGAAGTAAGCTATAATTAATTATAAATATATCCGGCCGTATTCACTGGTTTATATGTCAAAAGTGTGTAAATGCCCATGTGAACAAAAGTCGTAATACCGTAGGACCACATAAAAGAGAAGATGACCCAAACTAGTGAAGTCTATTTAGACTTTCTGCAGCTTCGATCTTTCATCCACTAGATGGAGACATTGTACGTAACATTATGCCATGCGAACTACTCAATACTCCAAACAACATTCTTATTTTCATCATCACCACGAGAATGTGATCTTGTATCAACTATATTTTCAGTCGTTTTGGTGCATTTCTCACATCACTGTTAATATTTGCACAACAGTTAGAGAATTTCTCAGAACAATTTGTACAAACTGCAAAACCTAGTGGATAACTGTAAAAGTGCATCACAATGAATAGTTTATTTCTCAAAAGCAAGTATTCATGTCAATGAAACTGTCTGTGTCATCAAAAATATTAAGTCCTGACACCATTGTCAAATGGCTTTGTTGTGTTTTCATTGTGACAACAGTAAAGTTACACAATACACATAGTACAGGATATGATATGTGTGTATTTCCCATATTTACTACATGCTCTTTGCAAACTCTTTGCAATTCTACAGCATTGTGCAAAACAAAATACATTGTGACTTACTGTATTTAGAACAAACACAAGAAATATCACTATGGTAGAACTGTGCACAGATGTAATCAATACAACAGTACATATTACTGTAAACTGAACATACATTATTGCTGTACTGCCACAGCAATAATGTCTGGCCACATATTTTTGTATACATCACAGCGGATGTCTTCCCTTGAAGGCAACACATTTTGACAACTAGTTCAACAATTTTGCATGTAATGACTCAAACAATGAAATGGGGACTATATGAATATTCAGCTTCATAAGCATGTTTCATTTTGCTTGCAGAACAGAAGCAAATGATAATGTTATAAAACAGCAGATAATTGTATGAAAGTATCTGATACATATCCAAAAGGATTAGCAATTCAAAGGAATGAGAAACTGCTACGATGATGTGCACAAATGTCTCAATGTTGCGGAGGTTGAACAAATACAATAGTTGTGAGAACTTTCCTTCTGATCACAAAGCGACTGAAAAAAACTGTGATATATTGACAGTTGGCCTGTTATAATAGCTAAAAAATAGTCTATATCCCTCAGAGTTTTTCTACTGATGTGATGCGCCAGTCTATCGGTGTGCCTTAAAAATATATCCAATATCTAAGTGTTAAAAAATGAAAAGGTGCTAAGAAAAATAATAATTATGTGCTAAGATAACAAAGATTGGGGAACACTGCTCTAGCATACTGTCATGTGGAAATGCCTCAGTATCCATCCATTCATTCAGCAGAAGCACTAAACTGTTACAAAAACTCTTGAACTCCGCACATCGCCCTCTAGCGGTGCGCATTACCTCTCCATCCACGCTCTTCGATGCGCTCACTTCTTCACTTCACTTCTTTCTCCCCCGCGCGTCTCTCGTCCCATGAAGCTTCTCTGTAATCCTTCACTGTTCCACCAACCCCAAAATGAACTGGACCTTTATTTATTCTATTATTCGCCCAGCTGCCTCTACCTTACCTCCAAATCACCGCTGCCTTTGTCCGGATATGCTTTTAAATATTAACAAGTTATCATGTCATCACTGACTGGAAGAGGAGAGAGATTTACCGGCTTGGGGAGAGGCACTGCTTGGGTAAGTCGTTCGTTGTATATTATCTAAAGAAAAACTATTCACCCCTTTGATGGTTACATGTTGCTCCTACTCAGTGTGTTGGTTACATTGTTGTATTATTTGCTTATGCGTAAAACCTTTTTTTTTGTCCACACTTCCATCCAAGGACACACCGGCGCAGCATCACGGTGACTTTTCCACCCTCCGCCCGGTTCCCGAAGGCTCCAGAGACGACGCGCTTGTCAGTACGATGTGCCAACGAGCGTCCTACAAGTCCCTGCCTGGATACGGAGTCGGGGAGCGCGCGTCCACCATGTCATACGGGACCGGGACCCTGTGTAAGAGCACGGTGTCTGCGCTGGCCGGACTGGGGCGGACCGAGAGGAAAGTTACCTGTTGTGAGAAGTGTTCTACTACGCTGCTCGGGCTGAAGAAACAAGCCCTGAGCTTGGCGGTTCATCAACAGTTTTCATGCAAGGTTAGTATTTAAACACCAGTTTCACTACTAATCTAATGATGTAGTGATGTTGATTGGATTACATATCAAAGGCTGTTGGCAAATAACAAATTGTAAAATGTGTGTAATAGTGGATTTAGGCCATATTTTCATGAAAGGCTATTCAAATTATGGATGAAATTGTTTACTTATGGATAGGGGTTAGAGATAGATAGACAGATAGATATATAGATAGAAAGAAAGAAAGATACATGGATGGATGTGTGGATGGATAAATTGATGTATAGATTGTTATTTGATCTTAAAGGAAATTCAAATTCAGCTGAAGAAAGGTTTTCATTTAGTTCAAAGTCGTCTTCTGTTCTACGTTATATATAATTGAATAATCAATCCATTGTATTAGGTGTCCATCCTTTTGGCTGCATTCTCTTTCAGACAGATTTCCTGAGGCAAAAGTCATAAACGAATCAGAGTCCAGTATCAGTTTCAATAACATAATGGTGTGCATGAGACGTGTTCATGAATGACTGTTGAATGGATGGTGGGCGAAAGCTGGCGTGAGTGTACTTCACATGAGAGACGGCTGTCTGATACATGAGCTCATAGATTCTGTCCAAGGTCTTCTGCCCATAGTGTCTGGCATCAATGGGCTGGAGCTGGATTTGAGATTGTCACAGGAAATGGCATTTTCTGGTTGCTTTAACTTCAGCTATTCACTCAGCGACACGGTGGCTGAGTGGATAGCACTCTCGCCTATCAGCAAGAACGTCCTGGGTTCGGTTGGAACAGGGCCTTTCTGAGTGGAGTTAACATGTTTCCTCCAGGTTCTCCGGTTTCCCAAACTAGTGCGCCGGTTTCCCCTACATTGTAGGGAAAATGGGAAAATTTGGAGAGAATGGGAAAATATCTGAACTCTGAACATTGTTAAGTGCTTTGGGTGACCTTGGTCTGTGAAATGCGCTATATAAACGTTACTGTACTTATTTCAGAATCAGAATAATTTTTATTGTCATGTAAGTAACAAGAAGTCACAGCCTAGGAAATTGCTTTGGCTCAGTGCAACAGTCAAAGAAAAGATGCAAAGAATAGATTAAGGCATAACAAAAATCAGCAAACACTTCTATAAGCTACAAAAGTTTATACTTAAGTATTGGCAAGGCAAGATCTATTCAGACACAATAAAACTCAAAGTGCTTAACAAAAAATTCAAAATCATACACAGATAAGACATAAATAATCACAGTACATTAGAAAGATACAATGTTTTTTGAAGTTCTGTGATTACCTTTTGTTGGATATCCCCTGCGTTGAAGATCCTTGAATAATCTCACTGACTGAAAACACAATTGAGTGCAGTTTTTCCAAAAGACTGTGCTATTTTGCAAGAACTGGGTCCTCATGTGATAGAAATATTGTATTTTTTATGCGATGAAATAAGAGATCCTTAATATATGTCCCTTTTGTCGCCAATATTTGAAAAGCTAGACATTTTAGCACCAATGAGAATAACCCAAGTTGAACCTCATATTGAACCAAGTGCACTTTACTCCCTCTGAATTGCCATAATTATTGTTTTGGACATATTTCATTCCATCATTTAAGACAATAAAAAGGTGTTTATTGTTCAGGGGGGAGAGTTGATGCTGCCTTTGAGAGCCATGTCCAAACACTCAGTGCATCCATCATCTATGGCAAACGCAAACCCTCTCTGCGTGGTTTCAAATGGGCATAAATATTTCATACAAACAACTCTGTCATCTCCAGCGTCTAGTCTGCGGAGAAAAGGCGATTTATTTTAGTCTCCGTCAGAGAAAACAATATTCATCAAAGCGTTTAAGACCACAGATCAGAGCTTTGCCATGTTGAGAGATAATGCTATCTTGTGGCCACTAAGATGGTCAGTGGAAACCTGATAAGGCAGTTTTTGTATTGATTAGCTTTTTCAAAATGGCTCCATGTTCACTATATGATCTCTATTATATGGGCGGATAGTCTGTGAAATGGAAAAGTCTTCAGTGTACAGTAGTTGCCATATGGTCAATGGAATATTTATATCCAGATGGGCCACAAGTTAAAAGGTGGGGGAGGCCCTTCTGAGATGCCTGCACCTCTGTCTGCAGGGCAAGGCGACTTCAATGTGATTATGATTATAACAAATAGAATTTTTAAAATGCTAGTTTCAATGATGTTGCAACCAAACACAAATCAAATGGGACTGCAGGAAGAATTATAATGGAATAGCAATCATAATAACACAAAAAAACAAGTGAAAAATGATTGGCTGTGAACGGTAAAATAAGGTGTTTGGTATTTTTTGCTTTTTTCTGCTATATAGTTCTTGCAGGGTTTGCCTTTTGAGGGGATTTCATGTGCTGTTAGTATTAGTTATTATGTCAGTATAGCTTAAATATTGTTTATCGCATCATGACACTGTTGCAATGTTGACTTTGCCAGTTTGAAAGCCTGGTGGGGTTTTAATGGTGACAGTCCATCATATATATGGACTGAAATAGCTGCTCTCAACTTCTACAACAATTGAGAGCACCTTGAAATGTTGGTTTAGACTTGGACTTAGACAGACTTTATTGATCCACAAGGGAAATTGCGCTGTCACAGAAGCTTGCATAGTATTCCACATAAAAATAAAAATGAAAATAAAAATAAAGTAACAGCCTGAAAACATGAACAATTATAAAATATTATTGAGAGAATAGAATAATCTGGAAGTAGGAATTTATTTATTTATTTAACCTTTATTTATACATAACTGTGAATATGTACACATTTACAGTATAAAATACACAGATAATAGGATACTACACATGTGTAAATATACAATGTAAACAAAGACAAAGCAGATAACACATCTGAACAGATGTCAAGTTTATCTGTCATTTAAATTATGAAGGTGTATCAGATGTGGTAAACACAATAGTATAAAATGCACCGATCCTCCCATTACCATCTCAATAGGGGGGTGTGACATCATTTGAAACTCCGCCTTAGTAGCTGTTATGTTGTCATGCTGTTTTGTCCTTCTGGAGTTGGGACGTGTTTTTGGGGGCTAAGTGCGAAGTGCAGTACTCCCGGGAGGCTGCATGGGTCACTGGCACTGTGTTGGCAGCGCCTCCATTGATCGACTGGGCAAGGGGCACTCAAGGAGAGCACAGGGCGGGCCAAACATACTGTGACTTCTTTAACTTGAGAAAGATAGATTTAGATCCATACTTCAACTGCCAAATAAAACGCAGGAATTATTTTTTTAATACTTGGATGTATGAGGATAAGATAAGATAAAACGTTATTAATCTCACAATGGAGAAATTTATATGTCACATTTGGCATAAATAGGATCATTCAGGAAATGTGAAAACAACAGGTAATGTGCAAAAAGATGAGGTCAGGATTCATTTATTTGATAATTTCAGGATAATTTCAGTTGAATAAAAGTCAATATAAATATACAAATCCGGTTCACATACTTGGTTCCATATGCATTTGTTGTAATGTTACCATTCAGATAAAAGTTAGAATATCATTCAAAATTCTCTGTACTTCTGAAATTCAACAATGAGAAACTGATTATTTTTGTTATAATGATAATGAAATAATGAGCTGGTTAAAACCAAACCCAAAATGAAACATAAATACAAATTTAATGCAATTCAAAACATTTAAATACTACTGCTAATAATAATAATAATAATGTCAGGGATACTCATCAACAATGTAACAAGCAAAGGTTTGACATATATCACTTCATATATAATTAATTGCCTGCACATTTTAAATTTAGAATTACAGAAAGAACTTTTGAACAATATTCTAATTTTCCGAGTTTCACCTGTATATTGTAATAAAGTTGTAAGGATGAATCTCGTGGGGACTGTAGACATAAATCCATTGGCTTTCATCCTCATCATGACACAAACATCTTTTACATCATTTTGTTTTCCGTGACGTCCTGCAACATGATTCTATGGCCCTGTTTTGCTTACATGCTGCGATTCTAAAATGATAGTGATGTTTTTAATCAATAGAGTTCGTGATTACTCCGCTAAGTGCTAAGATTGCCGGCCGCTCCTCCCAGCGCCTCACTCTACATTTGCTCGGTCGTCTGTCTTGTTAGATTCACCACCAAATGAGCGCTGGTGTCATGTGCTCAATAATACACCACTGCTGAGATGGTGGACACGAGTCAAGCTTTCCACACATTGGTCTGCTGTAGACATTCTGTGGTGCAATTATGATGCTGAAAGAAACTAAAGGTATCCTCAACCCAACAGGAATAAACACAGGGAAAACCAGGTCTCCAAGTGCCTAAACTTTGCTTTCTTGCTATGTTGGTTTTTGTTCAGATACAGAAAAGGTGGAATGGTTACAGTTGCTTTAGGCACAGTGAAATATGGAATATGGGGGTGAGGATATATGGATATTTCTTCATGTTGCTGCACTTACGTATTCTCTACTTCCTACTGATTAGACTTGGATGTTGAAAGATCAGAGAGCTGAAGGTTGGCGGTTCGAATCATACTCCTGACGTCATTGGTTGAGCGGCCAGATCGACTGCCTGGCAGGTTGGCAGGTTGAAACCAGCTCCCACTGGTGAATACTGCTGTGTGTCCTTGGGCAAGACACGCCCGCCTCGCTCCCTGTGTCTGCGTGCACTGGTGTTTGAATCGGTGTGAATGGATGTTTGGTTCCTTGATGGAAATGTGCTATACAAATGTCAGGGTTGTTTTTTGGAAACATAGGTATCAAGTAACATATTAGGTATATGTATGTCTTAACCAGAAGTAATATGTGGTTCTTTAAAGGAGATATATTATAGATGGAATACTTTTATTAAAGATGAACTTGCATTTTTATGACTTTCCCTCGTACGTTATCTGGTATTTTGAACAATTCCTGCATGTTTGGGCAATCTTGTAATGGCCTGCATTCCAAATCATTTTACATCAATCTAAAAATAATTATCTACACAACCAAAAACATTTTCCATTTCACCCAATAACATGTAATAGGTTATTAAATCAACAATGCAAAGCAACAATGATAATACATCTTCATTAGATGATCTAGACTAGAGCATTGTTGAACACAACTGACTTAATTAAAGAAGGGAACAATTTTGATCTAGTCTGGCATTGAGTGCATCTTAAACATAGATGATACAGTATTTTTTGGTGTAGGTGCACAGATGTCCAAGACCAACTGAAGCAGACCATGGCATTGAGTTGCAGTTCTATATGAAATATCTTCTTCTTTTCATTACTGATGTGCTGATAATCTTGTGTATTGCAGGATTCCAGTGATCTCTCATCTTTTCTTCACGCCAACCTGCGCATCCACAGTCGGCCTACAGACTCGTGGGAGCACGGCGAGTGCAGCACTTGTGGCACCAGTGTGAATGACCTGAAGCAGGAGGCCATCTTTCTGGCTCTAAACCGCGGCCAGACTCCCACACGATCCCCTTTCGAACCTTCCGACCCGCCCTTTGCCTCTGCCTCTGTACTGGGGCACCTGGACCCCACGCTGACCCGATATGAGGAGCGGCCGTCCAGGGACTTCACCAGGACTTTGCAACATTTCCGAAGCAGAACCCACAGTCCTCTCCGCAATCAGTACAGCCCCCAACACGCCAGGCCACCTCCGAGCCCCAAGACCCCTCAGCGGACACCTCAAACGCTTAGAAGGAGGGGTGCAAAGTCCCCCCATCGTGACATGGACCGCTGGGTGGAAGAGCAGAAGCAGCTGTCGTTGTCTAAATCAACTCTCCCACGCGTTCGCCATCAGGTAAAGAGCCTATCACTAAATCACTTAAGTGTGCCCCCTTTTAAAAGCCATCCCACCACAGAGAATATCTTTACTGGCGTTGCAAAAGCAGTGATTTATGTGCGCTAATCACAGTCTATTTAGCTGCTGCGGTGGTGTGTGCACGCTGTTTAAAAGTACTTTTGCTAATGGAATGGAATTGGGTCATGATTTACCCTTGTCATATGAAGCCGGCCAGTCAAAAAGCACTTGTGATCGATATGGGGGATGGGAATATTTAACAGAGGTGTGCATTACTGCGATGGAAGCGTCTGCCCCCAGTTCCCAATAAAAAGGTTACAAACCCATTCAAGGTGAAGACCAGCACAGTCCTTTAATCTATTATGGTGGAACAGATTGGAAGCGTTTGAATATGGAGTTTTAAGAGCCACTGTTGAATGAGATTTAATCATTTTAGTAACGTAATATGATCCAATGGGGAAGGTTTTATGGTTTTACACTAAAAGCTATGTTTGTTGGGGATCTTGAATTGGCTCCTCCTGCAATTGTGTAAATCACATCCAATAAGAAGAATATATATCAGCTGAATGAACGCATATCAGACCATGTCAGTTCACCCTTTATTCATCAGTTAAAGTCAAAATAAAAAAGCCCTTATGAGATAAAAACACATGACTAAACATTGTTTCCCCCTTATATTGATTGGCAGCAGCTTTCAATTGGATTGGATTTTGACTGAAACAAATGTTTCAATATTTAACATGAGCATGAGATTAATCGTTGCCATTTAAAGCTGGAGAACCAAACATTTCTTTGGTTTCATAAACACATTGTATTTTTTACAGAAAGAGTCTTGTTTAAGTAACGTTCTGTGGACAAATGAGGGTTTATCACTGAAAAAGCAGTAAATGTGGAAAAAGGACCAGATTCAAAAATATTTGAGAACTAATTACACAAATTTCATCACAGTTATTTTTGTGGTTCCAGTTTTATCACAACAGAAATCACAAAATTATGACATTGTATAATTGTGTTTAAAGATACACATAGATTGCACAGTCTAATTGCCTGTCTATTGTGAATGTCTTCTTTTCTTGCACTGTGACATGCAATACTTTCTCATGCTGTGCGTTTTATATTATTCATCCTAGAAGAAAAGCCACACAAAAAGAATATAAGATCTGAGTGCTGCATAAGCCTGTGACACTGATCTTTTGTCCATTCAATTTATTTCCTCATAAAGACAGAAAAACAAGGAACACAAATGAAAGGTGCTGTGATTTTTATTGGAGCTAACTATGAGCTGCTGTAACACTATTATGACTTATTACCGCACAGAACAAACCTAGATTGTTTGGTTTCTGCAGATGTGCTCTGACAGCCTGAGCCATTCCCCCATAGCTGTACTGTACACTCATTTATGCATAAAAAAAACCTAGCCATATGCATTTATAAAACGCTCTACTGTGGAGAGATGTGACTATTTTTTTTTGGGTAAGAGTGGTTCAGGATAGGAAAATCTCCATCCAGTTGCCCTTGGGGAAGACACAAGAAAATGTCCTTCTGTTATTAAATTACTTGCTTCCAACCCTTGAACCTTTCCTGTAGAATTGTATGTTATTGTGACAGTGGGATGCACAGTCTGACTGAGAATGCATGGACCTTTTGGACTGGACAGTAATCATATAGTATGCATATAAATTGACCTTTTTCCCATATTGTCCATTATTTCTGTGATGTCCATTAGTCATATCTTTTTCTAGTCTTTGGGGCTTTTGTAATTAATGTGATATCCATAAAAATATAGTTGATTCAATTAGATTCTGCTCTAACAATATGGAAGCCTTGGACTGGATATAAAAGAATGCATTACAGCCCGGACTCGTCCAAAGTTAAAGTGGATCAATACATACGTGAGCAGGTACATTAGGCTAAAACAAAGGACGCGCAGACAGAAGCAGAAATTATAATATGAGTTTACAATGCAGTTCAATGCATTTTTATGGATTAATTCATACGAGGGCTGCATAATATTGGCAAAATCGCTACAGTGATTGTGATTTTTATGACAAGCATTGCGATTCGATTTACAATATAAAAATTAGATGTATAGATAAAGTTGTTTTGATGTGAAAATGTTCACTGTTTTGCCAATGGAACAAGCAGAAATGGTCTTGTTGAAAAAAAGACTAGAATCAGAATCATTTTTATTGCCATGTAAGTAACAGGAAGTCACAGACTTGGAAATTGTTTTGACTTTAACATTCTTTAACATTCTATAACATATGGACATTTATTAGTAAGTAAGTAGTAAGTAGTAAGTAAGTTTTTATTTATATACCGCCTTTTCACTGCAGATCTGAGTCTCAAAGCGGTTTACAATTGTTAATTTTGGGCATTTATTAACATTCATGGACATTGGTCTCATCATATGGACCAATACATGTGTATTTATTGTGTCTTAACTGTTGATTCTCTGATCTGTGTTGGTGATTTCAATGGTTTTGTTAAGTCCTCTGAGATGACTGCTGTTGTGATTTAGGGCGACACAAGAATAAATTGTATTGTATTGAATCGTAATGAGGTGAAAATGCTACTGCTAGAGTTAAGACACATTCTCTATATTCATTCTCAAATCTTCATTGATGCTCTGAACTCACATCGTGCATTTGTATTTGTTCTCAAAGGACATAATTATAGCATAATCCAGACCACAGTGTTAAACAATCATACAATGTGATAAAGATGAGCCATATTTTGGCATTATCAGTTTATGAAGAAAATAGAAAATCTGTCATGTTAACAAAACAAATAGTATACATAAATGATATGTATGCTACAATAGAAGTTATAGCTGAGTTTACAGCCAGGTGTATTGACACTATTTTCCAGAAAGTATAAAAACCTAATATCCAAATCTGTGGTATTTTTATTATAGTAAAATGAGTTCATGCACTTTAATACTATAATGTAATGTGGTGAGTTTATATTTATTCAACACATGATAAAAAAATTCTTAAAAATTGATTGAGCTTTAAATTAAATTGACCCAAATCCATGGCTTTTAAGGAAGGATCTGGATATCATAAATGAACTTAGTTATACGGTATAAAGATGTACAGAATGACCATGTACTGTATGAGTCTCAAAGTGCACATATAATCAGCCTCAGTCTCAGATGTTGTTTTCTTAGTACAGGAGACATTAAAGTGGATTTACACTTCATGCAGATGCACTGTTACTGCCTTGATGTCGTCAGTGTGGCTCTGAGATCATGTCTATTATTAGGTCATGGGAAGTCCAACAGAGTACTTGTGTCTGGGTTGAAAATTAAGCCACTGTCTGCAAGAGATGCTGGCAGATGCAGAAATGTTGATTGTTTAAAAATACGTCTTCTTAGGCTTTGTAATATTAACAAGAATAATATCACTGGCACAGCAGCACAGTACCTAAGTGGTCATCACTCCTGGGTACAATTCCACCTCCAGACAGGGCCTTTCTGAGTGGAGTTTGCATGTTCTCCCCGTGCCTGCAAGGTTTCCTCCGGTTTCCCCCACTATGGACATCTGGATATAAGTCCCCAGGAGTGATCTCTGCTCCTGACAGAGGCCCTATAGCGTATTGCAGGATGAGTCTAATGCAGAGGACACATTCCTCTACGAAGATCATAGATAAAAGTCTAACTTAACCTCAATACCTCATTACAATTCATTGCCTTAAAGGTCAAAATTGTCACAACTCGAATCCAGTTGACCTGCACCTCCTTTTTTTCCTTTTTTTAACAGTCATGGTCAAGTGTATTTATAAAGAACATTTATAAAACAGTTAACGCTGCCTCGAAGTGCTGTACAAACTAGAGCAAACCATTCATTCACAAAACAATAAAATTTCAGATTAAAAGCAAAATGTAGTGTCTTGTTTGAACATGTTTTAAATGGCTTGTTTTAAAATCTTTTTGGCTCCTAACATTTGCTGATTACTTTATAACAAATAGTGTCTACATTTACAACAATAATTAATGTGTACAATAATTACACATGTTGATTCTTTTATTATTATCATTAATATTTTGACTGCAATTTGGATGTTCTCCCCATGTCTGCGCAGGTTCCTCCAGGTGCTCCAGTTTCCCATCACTAAACCTCCTGCAAAAGCTCCCCCCTCTGGGGCCAGGACTCCCCTGGAAAAAGAGATTCTGACACCTCAGTTGGATTTTCCTGGTTAAATAGAATTCAGTTGATAAATATAAATAAATACATATATTTTTCTTTTTAAAAAACAATCATTTCTTTAAGTTTTCTAAATATACAAAACAATGAACATGTTTCTTTTTACTTAAAACAATTTGTTTATCCACTTATGTCTCTGTGAAATAATCATTTGGACAAGCATGTTAGGCCCATGCATTATTAAGCGTGTGTTGGCTGAGCAAGAGCCGTGGCACTGGACGGGCTGCTAAACATGTCTGACGCCTGCTTTGGCTGCATACTCAAGGCCTTTGTTTAAACACTGGTCTCGTTCCAAAGAAAAGGGAAGTAACTATCAGCCCCAATCCCAGCATGCATTTCATTTGATCACCCATTAGAGGCTCTTCATTCAGGATACAAGCAGGAAAACTGATGAGACAATCCCTTATTTAATTAACCCACCAGTCCTCAATCAAGAATCAAGTTCCGTGCTAACTGTTTGTTTCACCCTCTTTGCAGAATCTTTTGGTTTATTATGGGGCTGCAACTAACAAATATTTTGATAATTGATTAATCAAGTGATGAGTCCTTTGCTTCATCGCTGTATAAGAAGTGGATATGTGATTTTTGTTATTTTTGTCCCTTAAAAATGATAATGGGACTATTTAATTTGTCGTTTTTTTTGCTTTTTTAGAATGTGAAATAATATCTTCAGTAGAAAATATATGCTGATACAATTATTAAGGGTAAAACGACAAAGGCTTTCCGTCTGGAACTTCCAAATTTGAAAATGAATGGCTGCAAACACAGACGTGTGATTGCAAAGAACATAATGTAATCTGAGAAATTGCCAAAACTAATTAATGGGCCATACTTTTGAGTGTGATGTCATAGTGGTACAATGACATCATACTGACTGAGACATGTTTGTGCCAGAAGGTGGCATGGTGGCTGAGTGGATAGCTTGCCTCTCAGCAAGAAGGTCCTGGGTTCGAATCCCGGTCGGACCAGGGCCTTTCTGAGTGGAGTTTGCATGTTCTCCCCGTGTCTGCTTAGGTTTCCTCCGGGTACTCCGGTTTCCCCTACCACTAAAAATCTCTGTGTGGAGTGAGAGACAAATGCCCAAAAAATTAACAATTGTAAACCGCTTTGAGACTCAGATTTGCAGTGAACAGGCGGTATATAAATAAAGATTACTATTACTATAAGTTACTGATATTAGCATGGATGGATCTAAAAACAACCCCTGGTCTGTGACGGATGACAAACAAGTTGTAAAATGGTTAAAAGTCGAGTTTGTTTGCAGTTAATATGTCTTTAAGTGAAGCTCCTGGACAACATTCTAATAGACAATTTTTCCAGACAATAATATGTTATCATAAATTAAGATATTTATGTGATTATTAATCATTCTTTTGTTATTCTGAAATTTTTACATTCACTTCTCTGTTAATATCTTAAAATCATCAAATCTCACAGCAAAAAATAAAAGCGGTTGATTATTGAAAATAGTCAATTAGTCGTGATTAATTGCTACAGCCTTAATTTATGATAAGAAATAGCAGTAACAGTAGTAATAGCACCAAAATATTAGAAAAGGGTGAATTGTAGTGATTGATCTATATTAGACATTGATATGGCAACAGTTAAATTTTTCATCACAATCCTGGATAATTCAACTGTAGTCCATGAAACAAATCCATTAGCCTGGTTGATAAAATAAGGATGCTCAGATATGGTGTGGACGTGGCAGAGGGCGGTCTGAAAGTCAGTTATTGCAAGAGCGATGCTGAGGTGAAGCTGCCAGACAGTCTAGACACGAGAGAGCAGAATGCACAAGGACGGGATATCTGATCTGTAGTTTATTACATAGAAACAGTAATGCAAGTGATAAATGGAGGGTTTTCATTTTTGAATTTCATATAATAGAAATAAAAGATTGAATTGGAGATTATCAATACAACATAATTGGGACCATATTTGATGAACCCAGATTATGATCTTGAGCTTGAATTAGTAAAAGATGGTAAAAGGTGTTGAAGAATAGTTATCATTTACACTTTGAATATCCTTGGGTATGAATAATGCTATACAAATAAAAGTCAGGTTGAAATTGTAGTATGTAATCTACACATTTAATCAACCCTTATTTAACCAATTTAAGGAAAGTTTGCTTTAAGATAATTCAGCCCTAAAATACAGATAAACTAGCTAGCTATTGAAGTTGGTTAGACCAGTACTGGTTGGATTGACCAATATAGATGATTATTATGAATGTTGAAGTAGCAGCAGCTCTGCTTTACTTGATAAAACCTTGAATCCATCAGTTCCATTTTTTTTTCAATTAGCGAGAAGGTATGAAGTCCCCAACTACAAATTGAATGGATTTTAATTGAGAAGATTCATTGAAGATTTGTACCATTCACAGTTAAACTCTTCAGACATGATAAATGCACATTTGGTTTAGAGAATTTGAAACAAAAAGTGCACATAAGAATCAGAGGAAGTGTAATCTCCCTTGATGTCCTACTGAAAAAAATACACTTGTGTTCATTTTTGGTCTCATTGAATAAATGTACCCCTGTCCAAAGACCATAAAGGAGTTTCTTATCTTGTACCAATTTGCAAGGGGCTTTCAATTTTTTTTAAAAACAGTATTCACTGGTATCACATCAGAATCCCAAAAATATTTACTGTCTATTGGAGGTATAATTGCTGCTGTGCATCTACCAACACTCCGCAAACTACTTGTAAGCTTTTCTCGCACATTTAATACATGCACATCAAAATACCACTCTAACCCGATCACATCACTCCAGTTGGACACAGCATCACTTTGCTGAGCGTCAAAAAAGCCTCCTTTTGGAGTGGTGCTGAAGTGCAATTAGAGTTTTGGATTGCTATAACAAGCTTTTTCCCCTTCACAGGCTGCAGACAAGCCGAGTGCTGACGCTGGAGCAGTGCAGATAAACTCCAAACTCCCTCATATTACAAGAGTGGTGTCCATCGCCAACACCGCAGCCATGTCTTTCTTGGCCAAGTGAGTCCAAATTATGTCACTCAAGCGTTAAATCCAAGGCTATACGTGTGAGTAACTGAGCTCCCTCTTGCTTTACTTTCTCATTCCAACAGAGCGGCAGAAAAGTTGAATCTGACATTAAGGAAAAAAGGCCATGCGTCCGATTCGGCTCCTGCTCAGTTCTCCACCTGCTTCAGGGACTTGATCCAGAAAAACCCGCCCGTGGCCCCCTCCTGCCTGCTGCAAGCTGCCACCAGAACTAAAGACTCGCCCAGTCTTGGCAAGGTAAAAATAACACACACTTATGTATACAGTTTGGATTCTCAGTTGAAACATTTTTATTCACAAGACACAAGAAGCTGGAGGCAAAAGCACCAGTACAAAACCAGTTAAAAATAGAGTGTGCGTAACAAAGAGAGCTGTACTAGGCAAACTGATTCCATTTGAGTGAAACTTTAAAAAATACTATGTTATATTCAGTTGTTTGGCTCTCACAAACCTTTAGCACAGTGTTATCCTTTATGTCCATTGATTTGTGTGTGCATCTACAGTTTCGGAGTGGCTCTTTTTTTTTTTTTTACTGTGGGTCGATTGTTTTTTGCCCTGCGTGGAGATTCCAAAGAGCCTATAGTTTCAAATTATGCTAGACGGCCTCTGATAAATGTTTACTGCAAACTATGTCAAAAGCTAGACGTTTTAGTTTAGATATAATTTCTCTGTCATTCCTGGGCCGACCCACGTGAAACAGAAAAAAAAAATATGTGAAGAAAGTGTATAGAAGTTGTTGACCAGTTGAACGGACTTTCAGACATACAGTGAGAATAACATGTCCGGTTTGTGAATCTAATCACTATCTAATAATACATTTTGATATTTAATTCAAAAATAGCTTCTTTCCCTTAAAGATGTATTTGCGCCTGCTCCACAACCGAAATAGAATCCTCAAACATGAAGAATATTAAACATTTAGATTGCTTCATGTACATATAATCCTTTTTAATACAATATCTGAACTCTGGACATTGTAAAGCTCTTTGGGTGACCTTGGTCTGTAAAAATGCGCTACATAAATAAAGATTACTTACTTACTTTTTACACAAGTATGTATGTGTCTCTTGATGTAATTGGTTAACTGTTCCATTGCACTCGCAGTTTAGCAGCTAGATGAGTAAATATGCCCCAATTGATGCTGGTTAGAAAGTAGTGTTTTATTTACATCCATCCATCCCTCCTTCATAACAGCTTAATACCTGCCTCATAACACATCAATCTAAAAAAACAAAAAAAAAACAAAAAAAAAAACCCTGTATCTTTAGCACTTGAGGTTTGCTTGAAATGTAAGGTGTAATGAGAATAAAATGTAATTTTGTGTAAGCCCTCAGTCGTACAGGGATTAGTCAAAGCAAAGGAAGGTTTCTCACCCATCATCTGTACTTCTTAGCAAGTTTTCCCGACGTTTCGTCCTCAACCTGGGGACTTCTTCAGGGAATGAATTCTCGGACCGCGCGTTGGAGATTTATAACCTATGGGTGTGGTAAGCCACACCCTAATCCTGATACTAACTCGTAAACAATCTACGGTCTGCTTGATGTAGAAGGGAGCAGGTCTAACGACCCTGCTGAGGCTAACGACCCTAACTCCTTAGCATGTCACAGACCTATTGTCTGCTGGGATGCTCAAGTGGAGTGCAGGTTTCACCCCTCCTAACTCATTAGCATGTCACTGACCTTGTCCCAAGTTAGGGCGTTGTTTTTAGGATGTCGTCATAGATGCGAGGCAAAACAAATCTTAACCCTCCTCCTCTGTTAAGAGAAGGTTTTTGTTTCCTCACAAAAATGGCTTCTTTCACCCCTCTCTCAAACCAATTCTTCTCCCGAGACAAAGATTCTTTGTAGTTTCTCTGAAACTACAAAGTTTGTAGTTTCAGAGAAACTACAAAGAATCTTTAGGCAACACAAAATCCCTGTGTATTTCAAACCTTTCAACACGTTAAGACAGAAATTAGTGCATCCCAAAGACAAAACACCCAGACACAAACAGAGCAATGTGGTGTATTCAATTAAATGTAGTGAAGAGGAGTGCACTGACCACTATATTGGAGAAACCAAACAAACTCTACAGAAACGACTTTACCAACATCGTAGAGAAAACTCTAGTGGGCCACAGTCGGCTGTTCATCTCCACCTCAAGGCCTCCAACCACACGGTGGATGACACAGAGGTTAAAATTCTGGCTCGGGAGAAGAATTGGTTTGAGAGAGGAGTGAAAGAAGCCATTTTTGTGAGGAAACAAAAACCTTCTCTTAACAGAGGAGGAGGGTTAAGATTTGTTTTGCCTCGCATCTATGACGACATCCTAAAAACAACGCCCTAACTTGGGACAAGGTCAGTGACATGCTAATGAGTTAGGAGGGGTGAAACCTGCACTCCACTTGAGCATCCCAGCAGACAATAGGTCTGTGACATGCTAAGGAGTTAGGGTCGTTAGCCTCAGCAGGGTCGTTAGACCTGCTCCCTTCTACATCAAGCAGACCGTAGATTGTTTACGAGTTAGTATCAGGATTAGGGTGTGGCTTACCACACCCATAGGTTATAAATCTCCAACGCGCGGTCCGAGAATTCATTCCCTGAAGAAGTCCCCAGGTTGAGGACGAAACGTCGGGAAAACTTGCTAAGAAGTACAGATGATGGGTGAGAAACCTTCCTTTGCAATAAAATGTAATATTATCTCAAATAATAAGAACATTAGGTTACATAAAAGTGTATTATATTACCAAAGCAAAGCCTGATCCCCATATTGAGTCATTGTCCGATGCCATTGGCCCGTTCTCTGCACCAGCAGGTTCTCTACAGTTATTTTGGCTCTGCAGAGTTCCCGCTGTCTCTAATCCCATGTTCCTGCTGAGGGGACAGAGACGTCAAATGTGTTTTTAGATCAAAGGAATATAGTCTTTTAGGTTCTCATCGACACAAACACATCATACAACATACATGTTAATCGGAATTCTGTGCATTTATTTCATCAATCAATCAATCAACAGGTGACAATACTGGTTCCATGTGGATGATTCAGATTCAGATTCAGATTCAGGATGAGCTGCATGAATATTGTATATACAGTAAATGAATGTTCTTTGACAAACAACAAGCATTAAATCAATGATGTAAATGATGACATAATACATAAATATATTCATTACCAAAGTTTAAAAAGTATTTACCTGGACACACATCAGATTTATTTCACAAAGTCATTTTTTCTAGTTTATTTTCGCCATGGAAATGACTAAACATGGCTTTGCCAGTATGCAGCACTGCATGACTTTTAACTAATCTACTGTATATTTAATTTATTCAATTGCAGGTTAGATACAGGTTATATTACAAGTTTTATACCCCAACGAGAATTCAAATAATCTTCAATCACCGTTTCTTCATAAAAAATACAACTGGGATTGTTTTCTTTTACTCCATCCACACAAATGTAGGAATTTTGACACAAACACAGAATGTAATTTACCACTATAGAGATATTTCATCCCTTTAAAGCCTTTATTTCTCCATTATATGTGTTTATTTTCTACTTTCTACTGACATGCCAAAGTAAATATTCTCTCGACAGTATTTAAAGCAAGGGTACCTAGGGTACTCCCATCTCTGTGTGGAGTGAGAGACAGAAGCCCACAGTTGTAAAGCGCTTTGTGACTTTGTGCTGTTTAAATAAATATGACTAACTTACTTACCTGAGTATAGTTTGTGCCAACAGACAGATTATTGTAAAATGTCGATTTGAACTTATAAAAAGAACACTTTGGAGCCGTGTGAGTCACTATTTGGCCTGCAGAGCTGGTCCTCTTTTTTATAGTTTTTGGGTTGAAAAAGCTGATTTACAGATGTGCCATAGGTCAAAAATACAAGCTTGTGAAAACTAGTGATAGAACCATTTTTTTTAGAATACGGTCAGATGGATTTTATTATACAGTGCTTTTTTTGTTTAAGTTAGATACCCCAAGCATTTCCTTTGCAACTACATCTCCAGCTGAAAGCATTGGAACTGGACCAAACGGATGGTGTCTGAGACAGGATACACACGCCCACAATAACAGTCTTCACAAATGCTTCTTCCGCCGCTGCGTTGTAAAGCTATATATCGCAGCCCATTTGAAGGAGATCCTATATCCCTCCTCTTTTAGGATCATCTGTAACGTGGGCTAATGTCTCCATCTTGTTCTTCTCCTCTGCTGCCCTCATCTCCCCTGGGACCAAACCCGGGGGATCAATATGGCCGCCCTCCCCTTGTCTCAGAGATGGACTCCGCTGGGTCCGGTCTAGAGTTACAGTAACAGCTCCTGACGCACCTGCCCCTTTTCTGCTAACATTACATATAACACGAACACTGTCTTGAATAATTTAGCCTCATAAATATACTTCGACACATATTCAATACAGTTATGGAGCCGTCCCCTGCATAAGTTATCGAAATTATGAGGAAATCTTTACTCGCTGGGATGGTTTTGTGTGGCAGATGGAAAATGGCTCTTGGGTTTTCGGATTGTCAGTGAAAAGATGAGGTCATAGTGGTGTAATATAATTCCTCTATGATTAGACTGGCTGGTATTATGCTGTGTACTTGAAGCCTTGCAGAGCCTACTTCTGACCAGATTAGTATTATGTACAGTCAATCTCATGTAAGGATTTTGTTTTGCTTCTATATACCGTAGTCACAGCGGAAATGTCATTTCATTTTCACTCCAGTAATTTTAAATCTTGAGATTTTAAAGTATACCGTTGAGGAAATTTAAATGTGCCATCTGATGAGGTAAAAAGAGACCAAGCTCGACAATGGCACAAATCTTGACTGTATAACGCGGAATGAGACCTATATATAAAGGCATAATCTAACAAGAATGTAAAGACCTAAACAAGAACAAGACAGAAATAGAATTACTAAAACTATTCCATTGTCAATCACCAAGACTCTTATCAGACACACACATACACCAATATCTAGTTTTAAGTTACTAACAATAGCAAGAAAACTGCGCCTGTATTTTACAGTTTAGATACATCTGTTATAATCTTAAAGGGCCAGTACACAACTTTTTATGCGAAAAAAGTGTATACTTTTGTATTTTTAGTATTTTTGTCCTTGTAGGGACCTAGTGGCTGTATGATTATCAGTGTGGTGTCTTTACAAGGTTCATATAACTTGGAAGAAGTAGGGGCATATTTGGGCTTGTAGTCTGTCAATTACGTAAATTTCGCCCAAATATCTTTTTACCCAGCAGAGTTAAAGCGTGAAACTACATTCAGTATGAAGTGTCAATACATCTTGGTGATAACTGCTGCACAGACATCCATGTTATCACCAAGATACAACATTTGGTATTTGAAACTTGTGACATAATGTTGATATTTTTTTTTTGGAATTGCAAAGAACTCCAATGGTGCCATATGTAAAGTCCATGAGAACCACAACACTAATCCGATCCCAACACTCTACTGATGTTATGTTTTAGAAAGCATTTCTTATTTCATATTTATGATAATTACTTTCCAAATAGAATTCCCTGTCTGTAACATCATCACATTATTGGTCGCTATTCTTGAATATTTTGTCCTTATCGTCTCCATCAGGTGTGTTTGAGGAGTAAGGACATTTTTAACCAGTCTGCAGGAATCTGCCCCCATAATTTAATCACATGAGTGCTCCGTCTTCATCTTCCCCATCAATTCTAATCCTCTTTGCCATTTACCAGAATTCTCAGAGTTATTGCTCAGGTTTCCTTGTTTTTCTGCTGAATGTCACTTATTTGAATATCTAATGTCAAAGATAGAATACATTTGTTTACATATGTATAGGGATAAGGACGTAGGCAGTAAGGCTTTATGTATTGTAGTCATTATGGCATTATAATATTTAGAACAATGCGAGCACATACATGAATATTCCTGACTGTCATAGATATATATAGCAGAGCGTACTGTACTTGTCTTAATTTATTCTAAAATTATGTTAGTTTAATGATGCTTATTCATGTGTAATGACCTTATTTTAAAAAACAAAGCAAAATAATAATATTTTTATGAATCATGAACCATAAAGCAGTAACCAACCAATGATGTCGTATATAAAAACTATACACAATATACAAAACATTGTATTTTCTGTTTACTTTTAATATCATTAAGACTGTTGTAGATTTAGATTTAAATGGGACAAAGCATTCGACTGCATTGGCTTCTTTTGATCCTCTGACATTCATGGAGACATGCACACAATTGAATTACTTTTTCAATCTATCGGTTATCCTTCAAAGGTCATGGAAAAAGTGCCTTGTCCTCTTTGGGTCCTTCCTCAAGTGAAGAAGTTCATGTATCTCGGGTCTCGATCACAGTGAGGGAAGGATGGAGCGTGAGACTGACAGACAGTTCAGGGGTAGAGTGTGCACTGATATGGTCGCTGTATCGGACTGTTATGGTGAAGAGGGAGCAGCGTCTGCAGTCAGAGCTGTATCAGACTGTTGTAATGAAAAGGGAGCAGCGTCTGCAGTCAGAGCTGTATTGGACCGTTGTGGTGAAGAGTGAGCTGAGTCGAAAGGCTAAGCTCTCTATTTACCGGTCAATCTACAATCCTTTGGGCAATGACTGAAAGGATAAGAAACTGCAAAATGAGTTTTCTCTGTACGCAACCTTAAAGAAAAGGTGAGGAGCTCAGTTACATGGGTGGAGCTCTGAGTAGATCTGCTGCTCCTCCACGTCGAGAGGAGCCAGTGTAGGTGGCTCTGACTGTTTAAGATACTTCCTGGACATGAAATTACTTTCTGGATCTATTGGAGCCTGATTATGAACAGTTTTATTTGAAAATGAATACCTGCAAATGTCTGTATAATTACGGCGATTGAGAAGATAATTAAGCAAATGCAAATATTCACTAGACATCATCAATGCCAAAGATTGATGGGCATAAGAAATTCACATTCAGATTCATTTTATTTGCCATTTGCAGTAAAACCACATTGGAATAGATCTGCAAAAGTCCCCAGTGTGCACAAGACAAGTACATAAATAAACAAGGTTAAAAACTATAACTAAAGAACGTGCAGGAAACAATTGACACTGTGAAATCAGGAATTATACATAGTCATGAAAATGAAGATTGCATGTATGACAATGCCTCTCTGATGGCGCAGGTCAGAGTGGTGCTGCGAGTGAACCCAGACCTGTCGGGGAGTCCTGGGCCTCCTCCGGTGCTGCAGGTCGACTCGTCCCGGAGAAGAGTCACCGTGATGGAACCGTTCTACAAGGGCCACCCCTACAGCACCATGACTCTGGGCCGCGACAAGAGCCTCATCAAAACATTCAACTTTGATGCCACGTACCCACAACACGCGAGCCAGGTAATGGACAGAATTATATGTCATAGAAAAGCTGTTTTAGTTTCTATTTTGGTTTGATGCACACCTGTTTCCCCATTTGATTATGTGTGTAACATGAGCCCTGGTCTATCCATAAAACTAGAAACTCACTTCGTCCAAACCCAGAAAAAATGACTTACAAGCTAAATAAATGAGTGAAAAACACACTGTTGAGTCGAGTGTGTATTTATTTAGATATTTCTATGTTATTATCAAAGTATTGTCAAAGAAAAAAATATTAACACAGCCCACAACATGCTGTCTTTATGTTAACAGAAAACATATTCTTTATATACTTGCAAGAAAGAGCCCAGTGAGTCACTATTTGACTGACTTGAAGCGGATCAAAAAACACATGTACTTGAAACTGATTTTTGAAAGCGTGGACTTCTGTACATGGATTTTATTTCATTATTTCCATTTTTTATGATTTGAAACCCCAATATTATCGGTAGAGTTGTAGACTTCACATAGAAACCGTTGAAATTTCAACATCTTTCACCTGATTTTGACGTAATTTCTCATCAAAATCAGCAAATGAAGCACATATTGTATATAGAGTCAAAAACAGGAGCATTGTGTCTGTGAAGGTCGTTCATGGAGGTTATTAAATTCTTTCATCACTTCCCTTTTTGCCGTACTCTATAAGAGATTTCAATCATCATCATCATCATCTCTGTCTGGGGTCTATAATCCTGTCATGGCCTAAAGTGTTTAGCGCCACAGGTTTTTGATTGAAATCTTCTTCCATCTTCTCTCTTATAAAGACCTCAAAACAAAATAGATGATTACATATATGCCACCAGAAGCAGTTTTCTATACACACTGCAGCCACATCATCTCCTGCTCTCTTTGGTTTCTTTCTCCGTATGAATCACTTGCTCCTGTTTGTCCCTTTGTTGCCAGGCCGATCTATGCTCTGGAGTTTTGCCTGACGTCATCCGCTGCGTGCTGAGTGGAAGCGACGGCTGCGTGCTGAGCCTGGGATGCTCCGATGTGGGTGAGTAACGAGACGCGCCGGGGGTCTACGGGTTAACGTCCCAGATGAGAGTGCTTTTAACCACCTCCTCCACAAGCCCCTCCCCCTCTTAGTCTGTCCCGCTATCGTTTACTCCTCAGTCACTTAAAATCCCTGTCTGTCCTGTGTGGGAATGGTGCCATCTCTTATCCATCGTGATATTCATCTGAAGCCATTTAATTCTATTGTCTGCCATCCAGTCTTTGCGAATGGCTTACATAGAATGCATTGATCCATAGTATAGCAAGGTGTTCAATGGTAGTTAGGTCGGTGGAAATAGATTCTTTCTTGTAATAGTCACACCAGGAAAACATTGGTGAAAGTTATGTTCAGATGGCTAATTGCTAATATCAATTAAACCAATGCGTCTGTAGGAAATGTATACTAGGCCAATGCTCTAATGAGTCCAATGTATTTCAACACATTATTATATTTATATAGAACTTCCATGTTTAAAAGAGACTTTATGTAATATTTTAGGCAACAATATTTGTCCTCAAATAATAGGTCAACATGTACAAACCATATTTAGCCTTTTATGAACAATAGTTCATACTGGAGTTATTCATTAAAATTATAATGAAAATTATGTCTACAATATTTATGTTACCTATGTTCGAGAAGATTTTCCAATTTTTCCAAGATTTTCCAAATTTAGCTAGTTTAGCTGGTCCATAACACAATCCAGAAACAAACACTTACCACCACACATTAATGTAAATGAAAGCCTATAAATGCATAAGTAGTCAATGTCATATGTAATACACAGTAGCAGTGGTATATCAGGAGGTACAAGTAAATCAGAGCAGACGAGATATGGTTGGATTGGCGGGCTCCCTCTTGCCAAGCGGCCTCAACACCTCGTTTTTAACGCACCACACAGCAAGCATATACAACGCAAATTTTCCTACATTTCCATTGGTCAGGGATGTTGGGAGTGGGGCGGGTTGAGTGGGGGCTATTACCTTCTCTCGACTGGCTCATTCTACCCACTGTTTTTAATGCACTGTTCTATGTAGGGTCAACATACATAACCATGTTAACATTAAATAAACAGCTTTGGGTAAAAATGGCAGTGACAACAAGACCTAAGAACATCATTGGTGCTAAATCAGAATTTAAAATTACTATTCATGGAGACGAGTGTAAATTGTATATCTGAAATATGCCTGTATATCATTTGAACTCCTGTAAAGAGAAAAGTTTGTAACAAGGGGTAGGAAGCATAAGTTTCACTTCTACCTACTCCTTTTCGAATTGTGCATATATATGTTTATATGTTTCTTCTTTTGTTTTTTTTGTATTGCGCATGTAATTTGAAATAAACACACTACTACTACATGAGTCACAGAGAGGAAGATTCTGTCAACAAAAGGTGGTTTGTGATTTTTTTTTAGACTATAGCTTTATTTTCTAATACCTATAAAAACCTCCATATTCTTTTTCAATTAATTAGTTACTCAGTATGTAATATCAGCACCATTATTTCACTGTACTACTTAATAACATTTAAGTTTTTTTTTCCGAAAACAAAAACAGACATAAACCATACCATCATATACAATACCTTAACAAAAATGACGTAACTTCTCTCCATTTCTCTGTCTCCATTTTATATAATTTAAATAAAAGCCTGCTTATGAATTATAGACGTACTGTTGTGTTGTAAAAGCCGCTCTGACAGACAGTTGAAATGCAGCAGCGGACTCACATTTGATTTCAGTGCACTGCGGCTGGACTGCGATCATGCGCCGCAGTCACAGAAGCACTTAGCGGGACACGCACATCCACAACCGGGCCGCCTCCTTCACGTGACGCCACTATCGGTATAAAACATGATTACATTAGTGGCCCAGTCCCACTATGGCCCCCAGCCAGAGAATATCAATCTGCCCCACAGAATACTACACTCACTCACAGTAAGGGCAGGACGCTATAGCTTTAACTGGGCTAAACCAATTCACTTCTCTTATTCAATTAGAGTTTGGGTAGTAAGACAAAACAGCAAAACAGGCCCATATAACTCAAGTAGGAAATGAGAGGCAAGAGAACAAGACATACAAGACAGACATGTACAGTATGTAGTATGTATGTAGACCTATTGTAGCTCAGGCCTATTCTAATTCAATAAAAAGGCATCCCATTTTTTGAATAAAGTAGTTTTTTACCTTCAGTAAAGAAAACAATGGGACAGGCAAAACATTTCTTCAGTACACTTTTTCTTCTTTTTGAGAATTGAGAATTTGCTTGTGTCTAACTTGCTTGTCCCACTGGCAAATCTTTTCTTAAAGTGATTGTCTGGAGTTTGTCAGAAAGAGAGACAGAGAGGTACTTGATTTGAAAAAAACGACGCAAGCTCCCTCCCCCTTCGTTTCTGATTGGTCTACGTCTACGTTTCCGTAAAACTTTTAAATGTTAATCTGAGAACACATTATACATATACATTATTAATACACATGCACGGAGGTTTTCAGAATTATTTGTTAACGTTTTAATTAAAAAAATTATGTTTTTATGCACAAAAAAAGCGATCGCGGCAAACCCGGAAGAAGCTATTATCATGAATTGCACATTATAGGACACATCTGCAGAGGATCTGATTATGGATATAGGTTCAGTATATAAATGAGAAACAGATGTTCAGAATTCTTTGTTCAGTTTTCATGTAGTTCCAGAGCCTAATGGAGGCTTGATTCGGAGGTTATGCGAAAACAAACAACTGAGCATGAGCAGCTACGAGCATGAGCGCCGATGATTGACAGCCCTTGGCATGACTCGATTGGTTAACCTGGACGGCACCGTGGATTCTGAGCTATAGCTAAGAGAAGGGAAGGCGGGACTTACCCGTTATAATAGAATTAATAAAATGACTTATTTTATATCAACATTTAAGGCCTGGTGGTCAATTTAACACATTTCCTAAAATGTGTAATTCATTTAGAGTTACAGACTATCACTTTAAAACAAAATAAATGTAACCTAATAATTCCATCCATTGTAGACTTATTTTCTGGTATTAAAAAAAATAAATTGGCTTCCTGGTTTAAGGTGTTTTCTCCCACTGGGTGTTTGAGTTTTCCCTATTGGCGATACAGGATGGCCTAGGGCAGGGGATGATCATGGACATTTTATCTAACTTTTATAGACATCCTGAGGACCAATAACTTGTATCTGTTTTATTGTTGTATTTATTGGGTGTTGTAATTGCTTGATGTTCTAATCGGCTATTGACAAATCAATTTTCGGGCTATAAAAATAAATCATCAGATCTTAAACAAGACCTCCTAATAGTATTACGTAAAGGTACTAGGCAAAAATAAGCCAGTGATCAACAGTTAGAGTAACACTGCTGTTTACTAAATGTTCTATTATGAAAATTGCCTCTGTAAAAGACACAAGGAGACATCGCAAAGTTAATGCCATGCAAAGGATAACCCAGATTTTCTTCCTCTGTGTGTTTGTCCCTCAGGCTCTTGGTCCAGCATGGTGGGCAGTGACGACAGCCCGCAGCAGCTGGGGCTCATCCCCTGTGCGATCTCGTGGCTGTACAGTGCCATCGAGCGCCGCCGAGAGAAGACCTGGACCGACCTGAGCGTGTCCGTGTCGGCCCTAGAGCTCTGCTGCGGTGAGGAGGACACGCTGCGGGACCTGCTGGGAGAGATGCTACCGTCTGGAGGAAGTGCCCAGGAGAGTCCCACGGCGCACGTCCGGCTGCAAGAGGACCCAGTGTGTGGAGTGCAGGTGCAGGCCATTTCTGAAAACCAGCTACATTTCCCCATTGTGCGATGAATAAAGTTTATCTTGTCTCATCTTGATGAGAGGCAATTGGTTCAGTTTGTCAGCCTGAAGTATTTCATCATCACTGAATATGAAGAATGAATAAATAATGCATGTCTAAGCACTTGGCTCATCACTCATTAACCCTTTAATGTTCACTCCTTGAAGAAAGCAATTACATGTTTTCTTTTTATTTAATTTCTAAGATGTAGGAGCACTAATAACACAAATAGTTTTTTTTGTTCTTTTTTGGAATCCCATGTTTGTTAGGTTTTTACCAAATGGTTGAGGTGCAGTTCGCTGATAAAAGTGTCTAAAACCACGTGATGGAGATGCCCTAATGATGTAGATTTCAGTTCCAAGCTTCAAGTAAATATAGTGACAAAAAAGTGACCCACCAAAAAAAACATTCCAGATATGGGAAAAAAACATGAAATTCTACTTTTTCTTTTCCCTGTGGATAATCTGTGTATGATTTCAATGATTTCTTTCTTCTTTAGTAATGCACTTTGAGTTTCCTTGTGTATGAATTGCGCTGTACAAATAAACTTTCCTTGCCTCAATAATGTCATAATGCACTTCCTGTCTCCTTGCAGGTGCGTAACCATAACCGTGTGAAGGCGCCCACAGCAGAGCGTGCGGCCTCTCTGTTGGACGCAGCCATCACTGCTCGCCGGTACACAGACTTCGTCACATACCTGTCCCACAGCTCCATCATGTTCTTCACTCTACACGTCCAGCCGCCTCGCACCGACACCAGCACCATCGGGAAAGGTTTGACTGATCTCGTTACTTACTCTTCTACTTTCTATATCGTATCTCTGTAATCTTACAATCTCAGGAATGATGAGCCCTTCATGTTATTATGCAATGATTTGTTAAAAATTAGGTGTGAATGCCAAATGTTCTGCACTGCAACTAACTTTACACAATATTCAAGAATAAGTCTGTTGATACTTTGAGATTCTTTAGCCAAACTGTAAATGATTGGAACATGACTATCATTTGAAGACGGAGAGATCATTTTCAAGTTCAAGCTCTGGTTACGGCTCACCCCGTTTTCTTGCTGAGTGGACAAAATAAATTCAAATCCTTGACTGACAGGCTCTCTCGCTCTCCATTGGTCCTGAGGCTGTATCTGAATTCAGCAAAAATACCTCCTCCCTTATGCTTCCTTGGCTCTCTTTTGTTGAAATTGAGCTTTTATGAGATAGGCTCTAGGTTTAGTCCAGTGAAATGTATCACCTCTGTAAAGATTGTTAATTCGCCATTTAGGTCCAATATTAGGCCAAAGGTAACTTAAAATGCAAGAAATAAGTTATATTTGATTAATATTGATACAGTGTAACTATTTACCTCCACCAGTTCTTAGCTTCGGGCTAGGTGGTCAGCATGTGCAGTCTTTAACAAATGAAATACATTTGAAGTTACTGAAATCACTTTTTACACGGCTTGCCATGTCATTTAGAAAAGTGAAGGGTGCACATCATTCAGTTTCAATCCATAAATGAATTGTAAAGTGTCCAATTATTTATTTATGTATTTTACTGTACTTTAGGTTCTCGTGGACCATCTAAACTGACCATGATTGACGTGTGTCGAGGGATGAGGTATAGCAAAAACAGATACCCTTACACAGAACTGAGTCCAATCGTGCTGTCTCTACTGAACGGACAGAGAACTATCCCAAACAAGTAAGACTACGGTATTTATATGTTTAACCAATGCAGTGATCTTTATATTAACGCACTCAATCAACTATTCATGTAATTTGTAGAGCAGACGTTGATGAGTATTAAGTGACTTTGTAATTAGTAATATGATAAATGTATTGGTATTGTCTGCTCTTGTTCACAGGAGCAGTAAGTTGTCCTTGCTTCTCCGAGAGGCCCTGGGTCACGTGAACTGCCACACTGCGGTTGTGGCTCAAGTGTCAGACTCAATCGCTGTTTTGGACGAAACTCTGTCCACTATTCAAACCGCCTCAAAAATACGCAGGACGCAGAGGAGAGAGAAGGTATGCAGTCACCCATTCCACCTGTTTACATTTCCAATTGTGTACTCTATAATAGAACTGTTGTTCCTATGGTAGAATGTTCTTGTTCTAACTAACTAGAGTTGTTATTGACCAAAGAAATGATTTGCCCCGTCAATCAATTATTCCGCTAAAAATGGGGTGGGCCAATATCATTACAAGTCATTTGTTTGACTTAAACTAAGCTCAAGGGTCTTTTATGCAAAAAATATCTATTGTTGGATGAAATCTAGAAAAATATGCAGCTATCAAACAAAGTGAAACTTGTTGATCAAGAGCTTTATATGCATTGATACATATTCAGCAATAACTTCTTAAATGTTAAATACAATTATTACTTGACTGCAAATTATTCTAACATGCCAAAAGTAAGAAAATAGACAAACAGCTAGTTGCATGTCCTCAAGTATTTCTGACTTTTCCCAATGTCATAAGTAATAAATGCAGTACTTTAAAAACACTTCAACAGGTTTAGGAAAACAGAATTCTGATAATGTGATTTTTTTAACTAATGCGTTCATGATCTTTGTCCTGCAGCAGTCTGGATCCTGCTCCCCTCACGCTCGAAGTCTGACGAGAGAAAAGAAAACTCCAAAAACTATGTCCCTCCGAGCGTTCCACTCCACGGAAGAGGTGGACTCGGATGTACGCCCTCTCCGATTCCGCGGCCGACTGTATGACGACCAATCCGGCAGCGAGCAATCCTGCGACACCGTAATCCAAATCGATTCAAGAGGGCTCGTCCAAGCTAATGCCACACCGCGCGTTAACCAGCCTGAATTTGTGCCCATTATTCCATCGTTGCATCCCAGCAAAACCGACATAGATGACCCAGAGTTTACGGCTTTGCTCAAAGAACTTCTCAAAATCCCACAGCTTCACGACGACAAGAATAAAAAGGAAGTTAATGGCACGCTCAAATGCGACACGTTTGCCCAACTTCAAGAGCGCTTGGGCTGCATTGACGGCAGCGAGTTGACGGCAGAAACGCTAAAACTGGTACAACATGCAGTGAAGTTGGAACCGGTGAAAAATAATGTGGATATTGTTGTTTCAAAAGCTGCGGTGTTGAATCAGAACTCGGTCCAGAAGCCTGGCGGAGAAACGGATGCTGCTTTCAATGGAGATAGCTTTCAAAGAGAGGACTCTGGCTTGTACGACTGCGAGGAGTGTAGCGCGGCAAGTTCAGGTGAAGAATTGCTCACTCAGACATTGACTCGAAATGCAACTCGCCGCTCAGAAAATCATAAAAACAATAAACGTGTGGAAGGTCCTCGTGTTGCGGATCCACTCAAAGGAGCTCAAGATGGCGTTGAAGGTTGTGAATGGTTCAAAACGGACAAACGGGCTTCACCAATTGGCAAGAGTAACTCCCCGTCTACCTTGTGTCCCAGTTCTCAAACTTCCGGGGTGGTTGTAGGAGATGTTTTAACAAATTCACCTTCAACAGAGAGTAAAGAAATGAAAGCAACCATCACCGTAACCGTCAAACAACCTCTCGATCAAAAAGGGCAAGATGAAGTAGTCTTCTCAATGGTTGAAGAGGTCACCATTAGTGGGGGCATGAGCAGTGTGAGCACCGCTGGGAATATCATTTGCTTTCAAAACGCATCTCAGAACGGACACAATGGCGGGGGATCGCAGCCGATAAGAATTATTAGCAATGTAATGGGGGATGAAGTTTGCGCTACATCGGAAGCCACACCCAAAGAAATTGTGCGACCAGATAAAGGGTTGATCCCCTCTTTCATAAACCCCATGCTTATGTCTACAGACTTTGAGGCTGAATCTCAATGTGCCAATAAAGTTCATGTTTCAAATGAGATAAAGGTGGAAAGAGAGATTAAAAAGAAAGAGGTCAAATGTAAAGAGCACAGTAAAGCTCTTGAGACAAAAAGTACTATTGGTGAAAAGGATTATTCAAAAATCGATTTAGCCAACACCAAACCATGTACCAAAAGGCCTAAAAGTGCAGAGAGAAACCAACCAAAAGATGTTAATAATGTTTGTGCCAATAACTCTCCTAAGGCGTCACAGCTTGGTTGCCAAGTTGAGGAAATGACTCCCAAGAGAAGTGGAGTAGCTCCTGGTTGTCAGGAAGCTACCACCCCTGTTGTGTTCAAATCAGGAACCCTGCCCAGGGCTTGGCAAGATTCCAAAGTCTTATCCAATGACAGTCACCGCATACACCCAAGAGAGATGACATCATCCACACCCGGAAGCCCAAGGGTGACTCTTGACAGGCGGCAGTATTCTCACACAAGCCAAGATGCAAGTTTTACTACCAAGAAAGCCATGCCGTCCTTGTTTGAAAGTGGAAGATCCAAGTCACCTTTTGAAGACACGAGCAGGCTCTTTAGTGTCAAACTTGAGCAGCTAGTTAGCCGCACAAATTCCCTTGAGCGTAACCCTCGAGATTTTCCTATATTTGAGCGTGGTAGCAGCAGCAATACGTCTTTAAGCTCAAAGTCCAGTTCAGATGGAGCAAGTAGAAGTTATCACGTTTACAGTGAAGGTGACTATACTTTACCTAGAACTAGCAGGAGCCCAAAGAAAACTGCCAGGCTAAATGAAAACTATGCAACAATTGAGTATGGAAAGCATTCAAAACTTTCAGCTAAAGATAAGCTAAAGATTGCCAGTCCCAAAGTCCGTCGACAATCCGCTCCAAGCATCAAGAACATGAGCTTACCACATAAGAATGTCCGTCAATCTTCAATAAACCGCAGTGCCAGCCTCTCTCCTGACAGCAAAACAGTTAGCTTTGAGCGTGCGTCGTCATTTTTGTCATCTTCTCCACCAAGATCTCATCAATCTCTCAGCCGGACCCCAAGCCAAAGTTCTACATGTTCCTCCAGTAAATCCGCCATCCAAGGATTTGTAAACGGTTCCATATCAGAACTGCTGAAAGATCGCTCCGGAAGTCCCAGTTCCTTGGATCAAATGGGTGCTATGCCGTCGCCGTACAGCCAGGTCACCGCGCCTCGCCTTCCGAGTCCAAACGATTACGCTAGTGATACCACCAGCGTGCTGAGTGGAGATCTGCCGCCTGCCATGGGGAAGACGTCGCTGTATTTCTCCAACAGGAACAGCACAGTGAGCAGCGGATATGGAAGTATGCTTCGGGAGAGGGACAGTGAAGCCAGCGACAGGAGCGGCCGGAGCGGGAGGGCCTCCAAAAAGAGAGGGACAACAGGTAAAAAAAAAGTTGTAATTCATTTTATGTGTGAAAAGATATATTGGCCTGCGTTTTGACTCTTTTGTTAAAGAAAGTGTGCCAAGATCATAACTCTTGGCAGGTAGCTGTAATGGCAAAAATGTAATGGCAAAAAAATGGCTTTGAAAGTTGTAAAAAAATGGCCTCTGTATGTTCAAATCCAAATGGAAAAAAATCTGTTTTTTTGCCTGAAAAGTTATCTTACCGCTATAATCAATACTAGCGAACTATGCAAGAACAGATATGTCTTATTCTTACGTTTAATTAGCGCTTTTTAGATCCATACAACATAAACAGAAAATTAATTCTCAATTAATTAATTCTCAATCTCAATCAACTATCATGAATATAATGTTAGTTACATATACAACTAACCGTGTTTAACCTCTGACTTGGGTGAGGCAAAGTCGTTTATAGCTCCACAGTGGTCCATGTTGTGTTTCGACCCACTCACTTGCGGTTGATTGATGAGAGTAAAAAGGCAATCAAGGATAACACCTTCAAAGACTGAAAGGCAGCCTTCCATGTAAAGTGCTTCACATGCTTTCAATTGACCAGCACTTGACCAGAAAATTCTCTCTGTGATGATGCACCTGGATTGCAATGTCTATTATGATTCTGATTGATTGGTTTGGACATTTCTGTACACTTAGAAATGTAAGGTCCATACAGGGGGTAATGAAAAAACAGAAAAATACTGGATCACAGCTCTGCCAATACCGTGAATTTACCTATAATTGCATACACTTCAACACATTACTGTTTCATGCTGACAGTCACGGTTTTCTTACAGGCATTAAGAGTCTGATAGAAGCCCAGCTCACATAATTTATATATGAACCAAACGGCAGCAGATACTAATGGGCCTGAATGCTTTGTGATGAATTATAAAGCTGGGCATGCACAGAAACGCATCCTGGTTTACAGATTGCAGAAGGAGTCAGCAAAAGAGCAAATGAGAGACATGGAAATCATTCAGAGGTCACTGGTTCAAGTTTTTACGAATGTTGCTGCTTTTTTTGTTTGCTTTTGGCCTTCACTGCTAATTCTGGCATATTTGCATGTTGATTATGGTTCACTGTCCCATTTAAACAAATGCACAATGTATTTAATCTGTGTTAAATACATTGATTGTATACATACATTTTATATAATAATTTGTACAAAAAGTTGTATTCTAATTTTTGTACAAATTAGAATAAAATAAACAAGATGCAGAAAAACAATTGGAAAAATATTGTTTTAAAAGTGGTTGGATGATGAAGATGCTTATTTGGCTCCATGCAACCCCACTGACACTGCAAAAAGTGTTAATATAGGCTGGTGTAGTTCACGTGATTTCAGTGTAGTTTTCTAATCACACCGTTTTTTGGGCTTTTTTATTACTCATGCAGGCTGAAGATACTAATGATAATATGACTTGTTATTAATATTTTTTGGAAGTGGAAAAAGTTTTCTCAAATCAAGTACATTTCCTCTAATAGCAACTTTTTTTATCTTAATTTCTTTGGAGCCACTTTTTGCAGTGCACATTTTCACACAAAACACAGGCCCAAACACTCTCTGACCGTACACCTTCCTCCCTTTTTCACTTCATACGAAGGGAATCACTTTCTTCCACACACTTCTTCAGTATTAACTTTCTTTGAAATAGTTTTGAACTAATTAAATGATTTTATACTTAAATTGTTCAGAGCTTTTGTGAAACTATATCCACTTTCAGAAGGATGAAACCTTCCAGTGATCAACAGTTCAACACAAATAATTCCTCATTTAAGTAAGAAAAGTATCCTCAAAATGTCCTCAAAAGCATGAGAACATGAGCAAACGAGAAACTGAAACCAAAGAATCCAACCGCTGGAATATTTTTGGTTACAGCAAGATTGATTTTTCCATTTGCCTTTTAAGAGCTCTCTCAATAAGACATTTAAGAATTGTGTATAACAGGCACGAGACTAAATGAACCTGATTGTGATTGAGAAAATCTTCTGTTTCATGTATTTGTTTTAGGAGTGCACCAGCGTCGCCAGCACGAGTCGTCTTCGTCTCTGAAGCGGTCGACAGGCGGAGCACGGCCTCGGTTTGTCGAGCAGGAAATCCCAGAAGCTTACGGAATAAAAGTCTATGATATTGAAAATGTGCAGAGAACGCAGAAAAGATCAGGTATATGCAACATATTTACTGAAATGTTACATCTCAATAAGGTTTTTGATTAGCTTCATATTGCATTGCATGAGGTTATTTTTATACTATATGGAGTGGACATTTGTGGCCGATCTGCGAAAAAAGAAAAGCTTGTGATCGATGCGGTGCCTACAGTGTGGCAAGAGATGACTTTTATTAAATTATTAAACTCTAGTCAAATCTAAACATATTCTACATAAGTAGCTCACCACCCCCTTCCAAGTAGCACCTCAAAGGATTTAGAAATTCACAATGGAGATTTGTATGGACAACTAACTCAATCACAACCATGTCCAGTGACAATGTTTTTAAAGGTTAATGAATCCTATAGGGTAAATATAAGGAAGTTGAATGTCCTGCTTAGAACGTCATCTTCTTCATATGTCTATTAATTAATACAACCTGTTCAGTGGGACCTCTACACATGAGCTACTGTATGTGATGAATGCTGATTATTGACTTTTTATACATTTTGTCTCAATTACAAATTTTTTCATCTTAAAAACACACAATTTGAAGTGAATATTCATGCGTATCGGCAACTGAAGTGAGATGTTTTCCCTCGCTAAACAGTAGTTGCTGCACATACATTAATTCAAAACAAGATGTCAGCAGCAGCAGCAGCAGCAGCAGCAGCAGACGCAGCAGCAGCAGCAGCAGACGCAGCAGCAGCAGCAGCAGCAGCTGCAGCAGCAGCAGGTCTCTGTGCCTGAGAGCCAGTGTGGTGCATCTGGTGAAGTAATGGCCCCTCGACGCAGGCTTTCGGCCCCCAGTGACTGGCCCCCGCCCCCTCCTGTCCTGGGCACGCCAACTTCAATACAATTTTAATGACCTCATGGGGGAAACGGGGTCACTGCTGCAAAGAAAACACACAGAGACAAGCTCCAGGTTAAAATGTGAACAAATTATGGTGAGATGATTACGTTAAAGGCAAATATAGGCGGACTGGCTGTTTACTATTTGATTTAAATGTAAGACATGTTTGCAATTTACTATGTGGTATTTGACCACACATAACATTATACCAGTGTGGAAACATGTCGTCACTGTGCACTACTTACTCAATATTTAAAAAAAACTATAAATAATATGTGGCATTGTTAATACAAGCAGAAGATAATTTGCTTTGAGTCTTCCAGACATGCCCTCCTTGAGTCCCCTGGGACCCAGAGCTCTACCCCTTCATGGTGTTAAGAGTATGCTTGCCAAAATTGGGGGAGGGGATGCTTTTGTTCAATTTCAAGTGCGAGATATGAAACAAAAATACACAAAATGTACAGTATAAATTTGAATACAGTTACGAGGAAAACCCCCATTGCTCCTGAAATAGAAAGATATATAGTTTTTTAATAAAAGCAACAAGCTAGTCAAATCCGTATGATTGGATGCTGCTGTTTTGTTGGGGGTGAAATATAAAATGTTGGTTGGGAGCTACCCCCTCTTTGTAGCATGTTGCCCACGTGTCCTTGGGCAAGACACAATGCCTTCTTACTTACACGTTTCACTGTTCTATGAGCAGACGGCAGGCATCAGGTGTTCGCCCTCAGCCGCACTCCTGTTATTTCAATAGAGATAAAAGCTAACGAGGGAACCGCAGATGCAAAGACAAATGTGTGGAATCGTACAATCAAATAACTAATAGGTGTTTCTACTGCAAGTACTTGACCATTATATATTTTTAAATATTAGGTTATGCTGTTTCCCTAATGAATAAATTCAAACGTTTTTTTTCTTTTGGGCTGTAAGAAGGTAATATGTTATAGGATCATTAGTAAAGTTTCTATATAAATCTTTAATGTGCTTGTTTTTTGGAACTTGTTTCAGGCCAATTTTATATTATTAATCTTTATTTCAGACTCAAATGCAATTGTTCCATATTTTAAAAGAACATAATATTAAGAGAAATTTTACTAAAATTTAACAAGGTTTCCATTAAAAATATAACAATTTGAATATTTTGTATTAACACACGAACACTCACACAGTCCAGAACATGAACAAATCAATGAAAAAGAATTAAAAAATATATATATTTACAAATAAAATACAACAAATGAACATTCACAAAACTAATATTAGTCAATATCCACTGCACTGCTCTATATATTATTATCCTCTAATGTTGAGTTAATGACAAAAAATACCAAAATATTATCATTTATATTTTTATGTTGGAATTTAAAAAATATTGAATGTGTTCCTTGGTCTGTTGTCAAGAAATATTTGTCTGTACTTGTTGCTGATGAAGTTGTGTTTGGTTGGGACTGTCTGTTAAATCAAATCAAGAGGAGTAATCTAAATGCATGTGTTATTTGTATTATTATGTGTTCCAGGGCCCAGTGTTTTTCAATGCCAAGCTGAAGTTTTTGGAGCATCATCAGAGGAGGACGTGAGAGGAGCAGTCTCACACAGGCCACATGGGGGAACTAGAGGGGAGCAAAGGCAACATCATAACACAGAACAAAGAAGGTAATGATGATTTCACTTAAACAATTCATTCTTAATCATACGGCACTTCACGAATAATATATTTCAATTGTCAGTGTTAGTTTTGACATTTATTATGCTAATATTTGATAGTATTGTTGTGGAATCAGGATCAGTTTGATCAGTGGACCTCGGGGACAAATATCTGTAAAGTTTTCTCTGAATTCTGCTGAAAATTTCCAAATTAGATGCTTCGTGGACAAAAATAATCCTGTGTGAATAGAGTAATGGATGTTATTATCAGAAATCGGCCATGCCTGTGAGGTCGGGTGGATTCTTTCAGCAAAGAATAAGAGCTCACTGAAATAGATTTTGACAAATTTGTGAACAGTATCTGATTAAACTGAATTGGGACTGCACTGGTTTTAATCAAATGAATAAATAATAAAACAAGAAACAATAAAAAAGATTGAGCATATACAGTTTTATACTTTTAGGAGGAAAAATGAAAACAAAATCATGTTTTTACTGACACGTTTACATCTGAGTGGGCAGTAAATGTGTCTGCAATTGAATAAATGCTAAATACCACAATATTAATGCTACTCAAACAACTGGAAAAGTACTTATAATATTTATAAATTCATAATCAATTTATGTAAATAATTAATTACTGAATATATTTGACTATGACTCTGAAGTAACAATACTGTCTATACTTTTCTCTCTAGTGGCGCCTTCACAGACCTGCGCAGACCGAGGCACTCATGATGCTGCCACTAGAGGGAGCGCAACAGGAATAAAACCCTAACAAATACTTGATCTACTGAAAACCTGCTTTGATGTACAGTAATGTTATTGTTTATTCAAAAAGAATATGCACTTTTCACTTTATTTTGTATATTATTTGTTTTTACCTGCTTCACGGTTTGGGTACTACTGCTTACTTTTTACTTGTTTTATACCATGTTTTATATTATGCTAAGATGCACGGTAAAGTTGTATCATTTTGTGTCTGAATTGCCTTTTTGTAAGTAATTACTAAAGGGTAAACAGTAAAACATAAAACATTGTTATATTTACATTATATAACAGCACTTAGCCTGTAACTATTGTACATAATCAGTGCATAATGGTATAAAGAAGTTACCAAATGTGTGTATTTCATAACAAAACAAAACAATCCAGGCTATTTTCTTGGATAAAAACTATAATTGGTTTCATATAATGTTTACTGGTATAAAGCATTAGAGCACGACTGAGGCTGAATAAAAATGTGGATCATTTGTGTAATGGAGAGTCAATGTAATTAAGGCAGACCGTCATGTGTGCGCTGATGTCATTGAGCCAAAATCAATGCTGCTGTTGGTATGGTCCAGACCTTTGTTTAATGAAGCATGTCCCATCACTGTCATTTTTACCATTTACATCACAAATAATAAAGCAATGTTACATTTTTAATCATGTTGAATGTGTTCTTAGGCTTCTAACACTGGTGTATAGACTTTTACCATGATAACATTAGAAATGGAAGCAGTCACAGCCATTTTACGACTAATTTTCTACTAAAAGTTACATCATCCAATGCCCAAGTTCTAGTCTAATTCTGTGTAATAGTGTTGTACAAAGGCCCACACAAAAAAACAATTCCGCCCAAAAAGTATCTGAGAATTTTCATGAGAATCACCTCCCTTTCACAAGCCCTAGTGTGCAAAAACCTCAAAAAAAAAGTTGGATAATTGGCTGTGTTCTTTATATAAATATATATTAATCAATGTTGCTTTAATTGTAGGTTATATCTGTTAAGGTAAAGTAATTTTTACTCCCATCTAGCGTTGAGATCATATACTGCAAGTCTCCTTCTACCACCAACATTACAGAAGCCGCCGAGGACCATTTGTTGTGTTTGACAATGGTCCTGTCACTCCCGGATTCGTCCTGGAAACCGGATTCGTCCGGAAGTTCAGTTAATAAGTCCTTAAGTGGTGACTGGTTAAGTTTTAGGTGTCTAAGTAAGATTGTTAAGTTTAGGGTTAAGGGTGGGTTAGGGTTATTTAATGGGAATGGCTGGTTAAGTTTAGGCATGAATAGGTATTTTGTTATATTTACTTCCGCTTCCATCCAGATTCCGTGACGTAATCTACTGCTGCGTATGATCAATGGATCAAACTGAACTTCCGAACTGATCCGGGAGTGAAAGGTCCAACACCTGTGAAACAAAAATGCGATTCTTACCTTTTTGTCCCTTATCCACTACTGTATTTCAAGATGGCGCATTGACATGGATTGTTCACCAGCTCTCATGGACAAATATAATTCAAATTCTAAGTCTATGACAATTCAAAAACATGGTGGAGGTAAATATTTTTAGAATGGTCACATTTGTTATTGGTTAACACGTTTTTTCATTTGGAGTGGCTTTAAGAACTTTATCAAATCAATATATCTTTGCACAGCCCGCAATCATATAGTTGTCTCAAAGGGCAAAATTAGATTAGAATTTCTAAACAACGAAAACAAGCAAACAAAATCATGAATGAAGCAAATGGATAAGAAAGTCTTGCTTTGGTAAGGAGAGGCCAGCTGTGTGGGAGAGGCCATTCTTGTTAGGCCTGGTATATTGACCCCTTTCATGTGACATCCCGGCCGCGCCCACTCTCCATGACAGACGGCAGAAGTCTAACTGCGAGCCTACGAACACCTGACCAAAACAACCTGTTTCAGCGCATTACAGCCACAACTGTGACATTTTGCAGTGCGGTTGATTATACTAACAGGCAAGGACATAAGCTTTTTTATCTGATACCTGCTCGTCATGAAGACAGAAGACGACGATGGCCAGCGGCAATCAACCAAAAGGACTGGGACCCATCCAAGTACTCCCTAATATGCAGTGAACACTTTTTACAAGATAAAGCAATCACAAGTTTGTATTTATTTTATTTCCATTAATGTGGAGGACAATGACACACGTCAAACGTGTCTCTTACTACTGTCCTGTCTGTGCGCTGCAACATTGACATTTTTATCTTTTAAGTCAATTGCGTGTTTCACTATTTTCCTCTCCGTCAGTACGTATCATGTTTGGCTGTAGACAGAAAAGCCACAGAAAAGTGGACTATTGCTACCAGCAAAATGTACATATAAATCTGCCCCAGTGTAAGGGGATGCATTGTTAACGATAATGATAAAGATCATGTAGGGTGAATTTGGGCAAAAATAGACATTTTATTTAATCGATAAAATTGACTGGGGGGAGAAGGTACGGGTCAACATCCAGTTAGGTGGTATTTGGAGAAGTCCTTAACTTCTCCAAATACCACTCTTTGTGAGACCTGACGTCCTACTTCCACCTATAACGTAATCGAACATGTGCTTGAAGCAGCCACTTCTCGATTTAGGAGAGGAAGCTCCGTTTTTAAGAGTTGTGTCCGTTTTGCTCTCGCAGCAATGCTAGTTTCCAATACTTCCGCCGTAAGCTCATTCACAATCACGTGACTGGATGACGTTGATGCATCTGGTCAATAAGATTCATGTTGTCTTCATGTTGTCTTCGGAGAAAGACCCTGTACATAGTTTGGAAGCACAGTAAATAACTTCTTTTTGAACATTTGCATTCTTCAGCCATCTGGGCCACTCCATGCTACACCATCTCGATGTGAGTTTAGTCTTGCATCAAATTAGCCAGCAGGGAGCGCCATACTGAGATATTAGCAACCCCTGTTGTCATTCAAATTGATTACAATTGTTTTAGATTAGAAAACCCTTCTTTATTACCTTGGGATAGTCCTGTTTTAGTCAGCACGGTTGGTCCGGGCGCCTGCATGCGGCTGAAGGAGAAAGGTGCTTTGTGGTTAGATTTGTGTACATAATACCAGTGGGGGCGCATCCCGGCCCAAAAGGGTCCATGAGCTCATGCGTTGACCTGCTTGTAATCTGACTCCTTGCCAGTAGTGGCGTACTCTGAAACAGAATTCATTCATTCATTTTCCACCCCTTTATTAGTCCATTTCAGAGCTACCACCCAATGCTCATAGCACCAGTCCAGTCCCTCACTGATCCTCTGCAGGTGTTTAGTCCACAGGAAGAAGGCTGCTACATCAGTGGAGCCACAGCCTCGTTCTTTCAGCCTCGGAAACAGAATTATCCAATGAATTCTTATGGCGCCTTTTTTCCTTTCAATGCGTGTCAAAGTCAATGCTGGTTTAGTTTAGCCTAGTTTAGCCGCTGTGGACTTTCGAATGCACTCGTTAAATGAAGGCATGCGTCAGGCTTCGGTCAGCACTAGATCATATACGGAATCGGGATGGAAGCGGAAGTAAATATAAGAAAAAATACCTATTCATGCCTAAACTTAACCAGCCATTCCCATTAAATAACCCCAACCCAGCCTTAACCCTAACCTTAACCTCTTTACATCCACCAGCGCGCCGGCTTTTTATTTTTAAAATGTTCTGCTGGCAATAGCAGATGCATTTTGAACACCAAACCCCAAAAGCTGTATGTTATTTTAAATTATTTTATTTTCTTATCTACAATAATATGTCAACGATATCAGACTTTGCATTCAAAAGATATAACACATAATATGGGCACAAAATAAATCACTTCCAAAAAACTTTTTTGTGCTGCATAAATAAATCAGATCTCCTCCCGGCTTCCTATAGCTCTTTCTCTATGGAACAGTCCATTGAAAAATAATATCCACTTGTATTTCCCAAAGTATAATCCATTCTGGAGAAATAATCCAAAAATGTGCATTTATCTTTAGCAAAAAAAGAAAAAAAAAAAAAGAGCACAGACTCTGCGCTTTCTAGCAAGGGGTGGGACAGAGGTGTACTGTCTTATTTTGTGTCAGTAGAATTGTGCGTAATGGCAGTCAAAAGACGCTCTCAAACTTTGACATAAAAAAAAATAAAAAAATAAAACAGATTAGTAACTTACAAGTACCAATAATAAATCGTTTTTATGATGATTAAATATCAGTAAAGCAAATGTGCACTACTTGATGAAAAGGAGAAACTGCAAAACTATAAAACTTAGAAGTCTGAAACTTTAGACAGTTGTCAACAACACAATGAACATAGGGTTTGAATATTGTGAACTCACAATGAAGTATGCCTTTAAGGCCTTTAGAAATTGAAAATTTTAGGCAGGGCTTAAAAAAGTTTTTTTCCCCCAAACTTCAAAGGATGCAAAGTGAAATAGGAATGACAAACATTATTTTTGTGTATATTTCCATAAACTAAAAGGCTCTAGCTTTAATATGATGCAACATACAAGCATGTGACATGTAAGATGTGTTTTCAAATAAGCAAAGACATTTGGGTATGCCCAACTTTTGTGCACAAGCCAAAATGAGGCGGATGTTAGGAGGGTTAACCATCTTACCCAGACACCTGAAACTTAACCAGCCACCACTTAAGGACTTTGTCTAAAACTAATTAGAAAGTAGGATTGATACTTCCGGTTTTGTCCCGATTCCGTATATGATCTAGTGCCGACCGTCGCTAAAGCATGCACTCATGATACAGCCTCCACTCCAAAAGTGTTTATCATTTTCCTGCAGGAAAGGCTTCTCGCACCCATTTTGAAAACGTCGGCAAGAGGGAAAAGTGATCACACATAAGTTTCAACGATAGAGATTGGCGTCACTACATGTGTTAATATTTACAGTCTATGGTCTTGACGTGATGGGATTCCTATTAACATTGTGAGACTGGCTGTAGTCGGGAGCCAGGCGATGAAGAGGACATACTGCACCGCTGACATGGACTACAAACCATGTGTAAACTGGACTCCATTATATGAGATTGACAGGTGGATCAGTGCAGCAATGCGGTCGCTGTATCGGACCGTTCTGGTGAAGCGGGAGCTGAGCCAAACTGCAAATCTCTCGATTTACCGTCAATCTTCGTTCCCTCCCTCAACTATGGGCCTGAGCTTTGGGTAATGACCGAAAGAACGAGATCGTGGATACAAGCGGTTGAAATGAGCTTCCTCCGCAGAGTGGCAGGGTGCTCCCTTAGAGATAGGGTGAGGAGCTCAGTCACACGGGGGAAGCTCGGAGTAGAGCCGCTGCTTCTCCACGTCAAGATGAACCAGTTGGTGGCTTGGGCAAATGTCCGGATGCCTCCCCGGGGAGGAGACCCCGGGGAGGAGAAACCGGGGAGGAGAAACCAGGGAGGAGAAACCAGGGAGGAGACCCCAGGGAAGACCCAGGACACGCTGGAGGGACTATGTCTCTCAGCTGGCCCGGGAATACCTTTTTTATTCATAAACTGCTTTGCCTGATTTATCACCGATATACTTCTTGATATATTTCCCTTCACGTAACTAATGTGAGCTATTAGACAAAATTTTAGTTTTTACCAATTTTCAAATTTTGTTATTTTCTGGTGGATTGGCGCCTGCTTTCAATAGAACGTATTGTATTATTGAGTGCAGACACTTCATTTGATTAAAATACATCTGTATCATAAAGATTGTAGAAACACATAGCACATTGGAGTTTTGTCCCCGTTGGCTATTATCCTACTTGTGATGTCATCGTTTACAAGCAAGAAGTAAAATCATACAATTAGAAAATGGAAAAACTCTTAACTGTGTTTTGTGAATATTAAAATGTAGCTTGTCACCAGTGGCGTTCCAAGGGTACCCCGCTTCTGCTTGTCACATGCACTTTAAAGCTGGGGCACTAGACTATGAAACCACAACAAACCGCTTCATCACTGGTCAAACTGACCCAGTTCTGTCAGGAGCCAAACTTCCACCAATTTACTGTCAGAAGTCAATTCGTCCAAGCATTTACCTTGTGTATGAAAACCTCTGACTCTCTGAAGTTATGCATCAAACATTAAATAGATTCAAAATATAATAGGATGGAATGAGAGTTTTACTTGTAATAAATATCAGGAAATGTGAAAAACTTTTTGCCTCAGTGAATGTAAACTTCTGGTTGACTGTATGAACGTGTGACTGCCCTCTGCTGGGCTGATGTTACACTGCACTTCAACACAAACATTCTGATATTTAAATAAGAAATGAAGCTCAACAACTCAAACTGAATCTGACTTGTTTGGTTTTTCTGTTTAATGTGACTACATATGGATTCCCTTAGTGCGGTCTTCTATTGAACTTTCTCCGTCCCTCGGTCACTTGTCCTGGGCTCGTCTGGAGTCATCCATCTACACACTTTCTTCCACTTTAACCTGGGCCAGGTCATGGAGGCAGCAGTCTGAGCAGAGAGGCCCAGACTTCCTCCTTCACCTGCTAAAGCTGGATGAGGTGATCCCAGGCCAACTCCTCACTCTCTCTTCACCACAACAGTCCCATAGAGCGACTGCAGAAGCTGCTCCTTCCATCACACTGAACAAGACCTGAGATACTGGAACTCCTCCCCTCGCAGAAGGACATCTACACCACCTGGAGAGGGCAAGGCCTCTTTCTTCGGTCTACACACCATCCCCAATCAAGCGCTCTCATCTGCAGATTTCTTTTCCTGCACAGACACAATAAGACAGGACAATGACAACAATGACGCTGTTGGAATCATAATCCCCATGAAGATTTGCTGCTGTTCTTAGCTTAAAAGAATTGTTAAGTAAATATAAAAGTAGACAATCCACTGTTTTTATGTGTTTTTTAGATGCCTCCAAGGCTTTTGACCGTGTTAACCATGCCAAATTGTTTCACAAACTATGTCAAGCCAATGTTCCTAAATATGTAGTTCGTTGCCTGTCTTACTGGTATGCCCATCAGACTCTGGTGGTCAAATGGGATAACTGTGTATCTACACCCTTTCAGGTCAACAATGGTGTGAGACAAGGGAGTTTGCTGTCTCCAATTTTATTTAATTTTTATATGAATGACCTTTCTAAAGAATTAAACTGGTGTAGAACAGGGTGTGTCGCTGGGGATAACATCGTCAACCACGAGATGTATGCTGATGACCTGGTGATTTTCAGTCAGAGTTCAGCTGGTCTCCAGCAGCTGCTTGATGTGTGTTCGGCGTACGGTGAACAAAACAATATCAAATATAATGAAAGGAAAAGTGTCATAATGACCTGTCAAACCAAAGAGGACCAAGCCCTGGTGTTTCCTGACTTTAAGCTATCTGGAAACATCCTAAAAACTGAAAGCACGGTGAAATATCTTGGTCATATCCTGACAGATCGTCTGTCAGACGATGAGGATATGTATCGACAGTGCCGTATGCTGTACGCCCAGGCTAATATTTTGTTGCGTAAATTTGGACACTGTTCTAATGCAGTAAAAGTGGCTTTGTTTCGGGCATACTGCACCCCGCTTTACACCGCTCATCTGTGGGTGAACTATAAAAAGTCCAGCCTACAGAGACTGAAAGTGGCCTACAACGATGCCTTCAGACTGTTGCTAAAAAGGCCCAGATGGAGCAGCGCTTCTGAACTTTTTGTGTCCTGTCAAGTGAACTCACTGCAGGCCAACTTGAGGAACCTAATGTACAAGTTTATGTGTCGCCTGGACAATAGTGCAAATATGATGATTTTAGTGTTGACGAGTAGAGCATACAGTGATGTTCGTTATACCTCTGCACTGTGGAAACACTGGTATAGATGCCTCCTCTAAAGAGATTTGGGGACTTTTAATTGTTTTATGTTGTCTGTTTTTAGTGTGTTGTGTCTTGTCTATTTTTTGTGTTTTGGACTACGAGTCTGTAATAAAAGCTATCTATCTATCTCACTTGTGTTGGAGATTCTAGTCTCGGTGCCTCTCAGCATAGACTAGTACTGCTGGGCTGTGGTCAGGTGCCAAGGGTGTTGCTGTCCGTGGTGCTGAAGCCTTCTTTGTGCCCAAAAGGCTTTCACGGGTTAGGAGTGCGCTTGGCTTCAGTCTTATCAAACCACTGGTCTCTTGGGTCAATAGTGGGTGAATAGCGACTGTAAGGGGATTGATGACTCGTAGAAGGGGATAGCAGTTTGTGTAGTTTTAAAACAGAAATAACACCATATTAGATCACCCCTAAAAAGGAATTCAAAGATATTTAAACACAGCTTTCTTCGACCCTGTGATTTCAAAATCACAGGGTCAAAGGAAGAACACACAGCTCACCGTTGGTCCAAGGCCTTCAGGAGGTCCTCTCACTTGGGATGAGTCTGGCCTCTTTGTAGCAGGCTTTGTTCCCCTCTTCCTGATGTGGACAGCAGCATCCACAGGTCCCTCTCACAAGAATAGATCCTACATTTGGTCAAATAAGTTTATTCTAATGTACAACTACAAAGTGAACAGCTGTTTTCTCAGATATTGACTTACACATGTGGATCTGTGTTCTGTGGACTACATGTGGCTGGAGCTGGAAGTACATTGTAGTTGAAGAAAACGTGGCAGAGATGAAGAGGAGGACTTTTCCAACACTGGACTTTAGTTCCTGTAATGAAAAGCAAATATTGCAGATCATGACATGTTAGTTTGAGTCTGGCACGTATAGTGATAGTGCAAACTCAAGCTGAAGAGGGAAAGTCCTCCACTAGTCCAGAACTAAGGCCTTGGATTTGGAGGGACTTATTTTCACTCCAGCTGCTTCACATTCGGCTGCAAATCGTCTCATTCCAGTGGCTTCAGAGTTCTCTGGAGGTCTTCCTCAGGTTTCCTTCTTAATCAAACCAATGTGTTTTAAGACTGTAGTTCAGTAGAGGAGCAGACGACACAGGAGGCTCCTCACTGGGAATGAGTCAAGTCTGTGTGGATTTGTTCATCTTCCTCTGATGTGGAGAGTGGTGCTTCACTGATGCTCCTTTTGACAGCTCCATCAGGGGCAGCTCCATCGGGGGCAGCTCCATTGGGGGCAGCTCCATCGGGGGCAGCTCCATCGGGGGCAGCTCCATCGGGGGCAGCTCCATCTGTGAACAGTGGGAACAGACTGAGTCGTTCTTTCATGGTGAGTTCAATACCGATTTGAGGCTGACTTACCGGGACATGCTGGATGCTGCGGACTCCTGTCTCCAACTGGAAAAACAAATCTGAAAACAGACTTAAAGACATCTCTGACGATGACTCAGGGTCAGTTAAAGTCTCATGTGCTCATATAATAGGACTTTATAAGAACTATCTAACATGATGATATGTACGTGTCTTTTTGAGTGCTGTCAAAGCTGACAGACCCAAATCTCCACATGTTCTCATCAACATATAAAGTCAAAGTCTCATCTCCACAGAGACTCCACTGCGACACGTTATGAACACTTAAGTTCTAAATGTTGTATGTGTATGAGTGAGTGAAGGAGACATTATAACTTCATATTTGTGTTTGTAAAATACTGTATATACTCTGTGTCACATTAGCTGCAGGCTTTGTCTGACAGCAGTGTTCCTGTTCAACAAATGATAGTATTTAATAATAATAATAATAATAATAAATGTGTTTTATAAAGTGCTTTTAAGGAGATGAAGACGTTGCACATGACATTTTTCTTTCACTCCATACACGGCGGTGATAAACTACTACTGTAGCCATAGTTGCCCTGGGGCACACTGACAGAAACAAGGCAACTAGTATGTGCCATCAGCCTCAGACCACCACCAACCATTTACTCAAATCAGCCTCATTCTAGGCAATGTGGGTTAAGTGTCTTGCCTAAGGACACAACAGTTTTGCACTTTACAGCCGCCCCACTGTGGCACCTGGTGTTCCCAGAGGTCTCCTATCACAGTACTAACCAGATCCTGCCCTGCACAGCTTCAGAGGTCTGATGGGATCTGGCTTTCACATGCAGGTATGGCCACATACATATATAAATAAAACGCAACATTTGATGTTAACAAAAAACTAGGATTAATCAACTAGACTTGCAGAAGGAGCAGATGAATAAAATATGAATCATTGAAATCATTTGACAATGAAAAGAGGAGGGATCACACCACCAACCCTGTAGATAGCGCTCTACCTTCTCTCCTGCTAACCCTCCTAAGCTCTAGAGCAGTGGTGGCCAAACTTCTGATCCGTGGGACAAAATTATTTTGATGTTCTGAGAGCCAAAGCTAATAGTGTGCTGATCAACAGGTTTATTAGAGCAGCAGACAGGTACAATTAAACCTTCATTCATTTGGTCTTTTGAAGGAAACAGAGGATCCTTCCTAATGTCACCACCCCTTCAGGACCACATTAGACCCCACAGAGGGACCAATGTGGCCCATGGGCCCCAGCTTGGGCAGCCCTGCACTAGAGTGAACACAAGGCCAGGGGTACTATGCAGGAAACCACACTAGAGCCAGCTTAAGCTCTTTTCATCCATTCTCAAGTCATTGAGTCGTTTTAGTTCTGTCAAAGTTGATCTGTGTTTGTTACGTTCCTACATACTATTCCTTTCCTTTAATAAAAAAAAAAAAAAACAAAACAGCTAAGGAGTGGGTATTGCACCAACAACCTTAAATAAAGAAATCAACAAACTTTATATGTATAAAGTTTAAGGACCGGTTATCAGGCAACTCCCCAGAGGAGAAAGCAAGGAGTACGATGGAGGACAGAGTGAGGCTGAAGATCTCAGCTCACATCAGCTTCATCTATTTACTTACTGCTCATGCTCAATGTGTTTCTACTGTGAACAAATGTCATCTTTATGGAAGTCCTACATCGTTTTCTTTGCCTTCTCCTTTCTCGAAACAAAATACTACTAATACTAGAACAAGGGTCATCAACCTACAGCACAGGAGCTACCAGTGGCTCACCAGCTCTTTCAAAGTGGCCTGTGAAAGGGCTCAGGGAATCTACAAATGCTGCTCCAAAGGTACTCAGTGACATCATGGTTTGTAATACATGCGGAGAATGGTTTATCTTTTATATGGAAACATCTAACACTATTTCTCAACAGGTTGGAAACCCTTGTCCCAGAAAAAAACTACTTTTTGTGTTTAAAGTCAAAGTGTCAACACTTTGCACAATCAATAAATCAATCAAATGTCCAGAGGTGAAATTGGGCGCTGCTGAAGGTGGAGTGTGTGGCCCATGTGAAGCCCTTTGTGACCTCCTCTGGCTGTCTAAAGTGCTGTAGAAATAAGTGCTGCCTTCTCTCCTCCAGGTGCTCAGTCTCAGGCTCAGGTTGATCTTCAGTCCTACTCTGAGTCGGAGTCTTGGGGCAGGAGGAAGTATCGGGTGAAGCCTTCGAACGTCCCAGCAGAGTCGGAGAGGGTGGGCTCCTCAAAGATGTCCTCGTCGTAGGAAAACCGTGGCCTCTTTGAGATGGGCTCCTCCTCTTCGTCCCTGGCCCTTGTTAGGGGCACAAAGTCCTGGAAGCTCACAGGGGGACGGGAGGGCACGAGGTCTGGACTGGGAGACGAAGGGGACCATTCCGGCACCGTCTGGTTGTCCTCTTCATCCTCCTCTTCGTCCCTGTGACGCCTGGCCCCTGCTAGGGGCTAAAAGTCCAGGAAGCTCACAGGGAGACGGGAGGGCACGAGGTCTGGACTGGGAGACGAAGGGGACCATTCCGGCACAGTCTGGTTGTCCTCTTCACCCTCTGTGTCCTGGTCTTCCTCCTCACTCTTCGTGTCCTGGTAGTCCTCTTCATCGTCTGGGACAAGTGCATCGTCCCAGTCACTGTTCTCATCCCAGAAAACGTCCATGGGGGAGGCGTCCCAGTCCTCCCAGTCCGCGTCATCGTCCATGCCGGCCTCTGGCACGAGAGCTTGATCCCAGTGGTTGATGTCAAATTCCACTTCATCAGACTCCAAGTCCAAACCGTAGACGTGACGCAACACGTGATAAGCCCACCTTACCTGCGACTCACCTGTGTCCTACTGGTCTAACGACAGATCGTCAGCAAGAAGCACCTGCAGGGCGTCCCACGCTGTTGGAACATAATGACAACATGAACAACTTCCTCACCCACTGTTTTTGTTTTGTCAAAGTTACAATATCTGAAACAAATATGAACTATTTACAAGTGCAGGAGGAATGCAACAGACGCGATAAGCTACGATTCAAGACAGGAACAGTGCAAAACAAACGACTTAGTTTAGAAGTTGTTAGATATCCAACAGAACTCTCGTCCACAGTCTCCGCGTATATCAGGCTCTGAGCCATGAGCCCAAACTATTCCTTCGATGCAGTCTGCTCCGAAGTGCCTCGTCCATGCTCCTGCAGCCACTTCATGCTTCCGCCCAAAACACACACGGACCAATCACAGCGGAGCTTGTCTGCGTAATTTCGAGCGTGCGAGGCAGACTACGTAAGGGCCTTGCGGGGATACACGCGCAACCCTAAGCTCCGCACCGCGCGACTCCACTAGGCTTTAGTGCTGCTATTTGAGCCATTTTTAGAACAGGCCAGCAGGCGACTCATCTGGTCCTTACGGCACCGCGTTGGTTACCCCTGGTCTAAAGAGTCAAAAGCCTAGCGAATACTTGCACGCCAGTGGCTCGTCCACTCGTGCGTTCCCCTTACGTAGTTTTGAAGAGACTGTTGTAATCTCACAACCAACCATGTGATGGCGATCTCACAGAAAGTATTGTGATGGCAATCTGCCTGTGACTCGGGGACGCCAACTCACTCCCCCCTGCTGCTCTATCCAGCTAACCTGCAGGAAGGAGCCAGTCCTCCCCGCACCGCCAGACAATGATGCAAATCACTGTCTCACCCCTGTCCCTTTCGCATCTTGCATCTGTATGCCTGCCTCTCTACATCCTGCATGACCATTGTCTGTCTGTTTGCACCTCCATGCCACTGTCTGATTGCCTCACCACGGGCATGGCGCCTACGCTCCCTATGCGCCTCCTGTACTGGTGGCCCCCTCCCATCTGTTGTGGGCGTGACTGTCTTTCATGTGTATCTATGTAAACAGGAACCTGAGCTCTGCGCGCCAGAGCTGGTGTATGCTGCCTTTTGTATATGTTAGCTCTCCGCACGTGTGTACAATAAACTTACGCTCCTGAATTAAGACAAATACTTTTGAGCTTTCTCCTTCATTGGGGTATGTAATTCTACAACAGTATCTAGCGTAAATGGGACCGCTTTGGTTTCTCAAGCAACTCCTTTGAGATCGCCATCATGTGGTTGGGTGTGGGATTACAACATTCTCTTCAAAACGCCGTTCATGGCTTCCCTCTGCTTGTGGCTTCTATTTTATGCTCCTGCATACCCATTAACGCAGGTGCAGTGATTGTGAGGGACACCTGGTTGGTTGGTGACAGTCAGGTGGTACGTAGTAGCTACGGCACGTGACCCTTCCAACGCGGCATGAGAAATCCCAACCACTTCCAACATATCGGAACACAACAAATCCATCTATCCAACCATTGGTGTATCTTGGTCTTAACCCTCATTAGTCTCTGTACAAGTTCAATTCATGTTTATGTAATGGAGGGGGTGGGGGGTCGATTGGCCGAATGAACCAATTAACGGGATGAGAGCGGTGGTGGTGTTCCCAAAATGAGACAACTCAATTAAAATATATTATTTATTATAAGTAAATGAAAATGGTAAAAGGTTCTAAAAGTTCTCAAAGTCTGTCATTAAAAGTTGGAAACCTCTGGTGTGGAGGCTCCGAGGGCGTTGTCCCCAGTGGCGGAGACTGGAAGGCAGCCAGAGGCCCCACTCAGCGACCTGCGGCTACTCCAGGCTGCACAGGTGGGGTGCCTTGACGGCGCTTATTCCCAGTGCGTATGCGGCCGCCGCTCTGGACTTGAGCTGAGGGTTCAGGGGGGAGAGAGCACACTGGAGCAGAAACAAAGCACACTACGTAGCCAAAGGCTATGAAAGATAACGCGTCTTGAACCGCTACTTACTGCGCAGGCGGAGTATGAGCCCCGCCGCTGTGTGGGTCACGTCGCGGTGTCTTCCGTATGCTTGATGGAACCCGCTCGTTCTGCTGTTCCTCCGCGCTGCTGTGGTTCTCAGCATCTCTGCCACTTTCCTGTGGCTCATGGCTTCCCTTTGCTCATGGCTTCCATTTTATGCTCCTGCCTACCCATTAACGCAGGTGCAGTGATTGTGCGGGACACCAGGTTGGTTGGTGACAGTCAGGTGGTACGTGGTAGCTATGGCACGTGGGTCAGAAAAGTCAAAGCAACCACAACACACACAGCAGTACAAAATGAACAAAAACCACAGTGCCGGCTTGCATTTATTAAATGAGTGAAATATTGAGTAAGAACATACGCACCTATCTGTAAAGCAATGGGGACTCTGCTCACCCGAGCCAGCAGCGGACACAGACAGTAAGCTGAGCAACGGGTGGCTGACAGGACGGCACTTCTGACGAACCACCATTCGGATCCAGTGCCACCAGACAGTCCATGCGAGTGGCATTATGGCACAATTGGAGCAGGCGTCCACCGACAGACCCTGTCTCAAATGCCCGATACCCAGGCACGCAGGGCAGAGGTCATGGCCGTCATTACCCGGCATCAGTGCCATACACCCACGACAGCACAGCGACTCTGAAACAAGTGCCCGAAATAGGCGGAGCAGTGCAAATACAGAGTCGGGTCAGGCTGATAACGCCACAAATAACCAAGGCAGTAAATAATAGGCAACGAAAGATCAGGTGGAGCGCGCAGGCCACCAGAAATACAAATGCCCGCAGTAAACACAGCGTAAATCAAATATTACTGAACTGAGAGCGAACAGTGGAACTGTCAATAGAAAATGCAAACGTCAGTCTAATCTGAAAACAGAAGACCTGACAAAATTGCGAACACCCGCACCATGGATCTATAAGGCCCGCACGCACAACGTGTGCCAAGGAAAGAGCCAGGTGGGGCAGAGGACCCACACACAACTCTGAACCACAGCGTGTAACAAGCAACAAACCGAACAGAGAGCAAACGTTAAAGCACTCCGAAAAACAGAAGACTTGACAAAATTTCACACGCACGCATCTGTGGCAAGTGGAGGCAGACGCGCTCTAAAATAACAACAAAATTAAAAGAAAAGGACCAGCAACGCCAGGGCAGAGTGCCCAAATAAATTAAAAAGCGCTCTAAGGCACACAGGTTCGTAAATCATAAGAGGCAAATACAAGTTCTACGTCATGGTGCTACGTCCCTTAGGACTTCGCTAGTGGGATATCACTCGTGACCCCCAGGTCACACGCCAGAGAGATCAAAATAATTTGCTCCAATCACCAGCCACCTTCCTCTATAAATGCCCCTGCACAAGGCCGCACCCCCTCTTTCACTCTGGCGCCGATTGAGATCTACCGTTCAATTTTACCAGAGAAAAAGATGTCTTCTGATGCTCGTCCGAGTTCCCCTTCGCCATCCGGCGTCGGACGTCGTCGTTGCTCGACTTGTCGGGTCAAGCTCCAGCGCAAGGACCAGCACTCCAGCTGCTTCGTGTGCCTGGGTTCGGGCCATGCGGCGTTGAGCGCCACCTGCGCCTCGTGTCTCGCTCTCCCCAGGGAGGAGAGTGAACGCAGGCGCGCGTTCTTTGCCGCTACAGCGCCCCGTCCGGACTCCTCTCAGGACGAGGAGTCTGTGATTGACTGGGCCCCTCTCGACCTTCCACCCGTGCCCGCGGAGTGGGGTGACTCCGAGGACGGAGAGGTTTCGGAGGTCGGCTCTCTCCTCACGCTGGACGAGGTGGTGTCCAACCCGGAGCCGGACCGCTTCCCGCTGGACCACATGCCTAGGCTCTACTCCACGGCGGCGGCCATCATGGATGCGCCCCTGCCACCGCAACCGAACCAGAGGGTGGAGGACTTCACCTCTGGTTACGCCACCACTCGAGGGAGGAGGAGGACGCAGCCCACGTTGTGCCCGCGGATGGACCCGATCGTCCATTACGCGACACGTGAGTGGCCAAAGCCCCTAGCGGCCAAGAGGCCCGCTTTGGGGTACGGCGTGTACTGCAACGTGCAGGACTGGTCCTGGACCGGCGGGGTCCCGGACATCGAGGATTCGGTTCGAGTGGCCCTGCACCCCTCCGCATCCGTGTGGCCCGGCACCAGACCTTTCCTTCCCTCCGAGCGGGACAGGATGTCTTTGGCGATGCACGACAGATGTTACGCCAATGCGGCACAGGTCGTCGCTGTGGCGAACAACATGGCCTTCATCACCGGGGCCCTGGATAGGTCGCTCTCTTCTGGCCAGGCGCTCAGTGGAGACACCTTATCTCAGGCGAGGACCACTTCAGCGGCGATCCTGCGCATGTGCCAGGCGCTAGCTGTCGATGGTGGCCGCACCATGGCAGCAGCACAAGTTGGGGCCAGGCACCTCTGGCTTGGGCTTGCTAACATCAGAGAGGCGGAGAAGAGGCAGCTGCTGGACCTGCCCATCTCCCAGACGTCGCTCTTCGGTCCGGAGATGCAGACCCTGATGACTAGGCTGGACACCGCAACTAAGGACTCTGCTAGCCTAGCCCAGCATTTAGCAACGAGGCGCGAGGCCCGCCCTCCAGCGCGGAGCCGAGACAGAGGCAGGGAGCGCTCGCCCGGCAGGCGCCCCGGGCCATATCTACGCTCCGTGGCTCATCGTCCCCCAGCGACGAGGCCCCCAGGTCCAGACAGACACACGGGAGGCTCGCGGGACCAACGTACCCACCGCCGACCTCCCTATGGCAGAGGAGGTCGGGGCGGTAAGAATTCGTTCAATAAAAGCCGACCGGCATTTCATCAGTACTCGCTGTCTGAGTCTCATTTGGGGGTATGTAACATGTCAAATGATCTGAAATCTGTTTGTGGTACTTTTCGAGCATATAACGTGGCGCCGCTAGGCCTGCAGCCCCCAGAGAAGGGCGTGCAGCGCGCTACGCGGGCCACGAGCTCCGATTCACGGGTTCATGCTAGGCCCTCCCAGAGAGGCAGGCGGAGGGATCTGGTGAGTAATGATGTGTGTGCTTCGGCCGAACGCGTGTTAGCATCTCCGAGCTACGAGGCTAACACGGGGTTTCCCACTCCAGGGGCTCGCCCCCCCCTCCATGAGGCAAGAGCCAGGGGGGGGCACAGCAGCCGAGTCACGTGTGGTGAGCAGTCCCGTACTTATGACGTCGGGCCTACAGAACACGTGACCGCCCCCGGCGCTCACGGTGTGACGCAGGGGCCCCCCCGGCCCTTTCAGCCACCCCCCCTCCCTGCTAGGAACACCAGGAGAGGGCGGGGCCGTGACGTCTCGTGTTCCAGCTCCCGTTCCGCCCCTCACAGACTTCTACAGCATCTGGGGGGAGCAGGGCCTACTGACAGATATTTGGCTGGAGAAAACTTTGCGCAGGGGTTACGCACTGCAAATTTTCCTGAAAGCCACCACCATTCCGAGGCGTACGGGAAGTACGCTCTCAGGTACGGGGATCGATAGAGGCACTACAAGCGGAGGTCTCCTCTCTGCTGAGTCGAGGCGCAGCAGTGGAGGTAGACCCGCAGGACGCCACCAGGGGGCTGTACTCCCCTTACTTCTTAGTGCCAAAGAAGTCAGGCGGGGTGCGTCCCATTCTGGATCTGCGCGTGTTAAACGAGTGCATTTCCAAACGGCAGTTTCGGATGCTGTCCACAAGGCAGCTCCTCGAGTGTGTCAGGGAGGGAGACTGGATGACATCCATAGACCTGACAGATGCGTACTTCCACGTGCCCATAGTGCCAGAACACAGGAGGTTTCTGCGCTTCGCAGTGGGAGAGAGGAATTACGAGTACTGCCGTCTACCCTTCGGGTACGCACTCGCGCCTCGGACTTTTTCCAAATGTGTGGAAGCAGCTCTGGAGCCGCTCAGACGCGCGGGGGTAAGAATATTAACCTATATAGACGACTGGTTAATTCTGGCCTCATCCAGAGAAGTGGCCGTGAGCCACACGCACTGGGTCCTGTCCCACATACAGCGCCTGGGCTTTGTGGTGAACAGGGAGAAGAGCAAGCTGCAGCCAGCCCAACGCATGATTTATCTCGGCCTGCAGCTAGACTCTGTGACATTCCGTGCTGCATTGTCCGTGGACAGACGGATGAATATTACCCGTCTGGCCCGGGAGGTTCTGGCGGGCCCCAGAGTCCCCGCTCGGCGCCTCAGGTCCCTGCTGGGAATGATGGCGGCGGCTCATGCTGTAGTGCGGCTAGGCCTGCTCCACATGAGAAATTTTCAGAGGTGGTTCTCGCGCCTCAGGCTTCACCCCTCCCAGGACGGGGGGAGGCTGATCTGGGTTCCCCAAGTGGCAGCTTCGGACATCAGGTTCTGGCTCACTCCGGGTCTATTGCGGGACGGAGTGACTCTAGCCTGCGCCGTGTCTCACGTGGAGGTGTTCACAAACGCGTCGCTCGAAGGATGGGGCGGGGTCCTCGGCCAGAGCTCTGTAGGAGGCTGCTGGTCGGACTCAACCCGTCACATCGACCTGCTGGAGATGGAGGCAGTACACAGAGTACTGCTGCACTTTGCTCCTCAGCTGCAGGGGAGACACGTGATGGTTCGCTCAGACAACACCACAGTGGTCTCCTATCTGAACAGGCAGGGGGGCACCAGGTCCCCCGCTCTCCATCGCATGGCGACAGTGACGCTGCTGTAGGCGGCGCTTCACCTCCTGTCTCTCAGGGCGCGCCACGTCCCGGGGGTCCGGAACGTGGGGGCCGACAGGATGTCCAGGGGGGGCCCGCTCCAGGACGAGTGGGGCCTGGCCCCGCGGGTAGCTGCGGAGATCTGGCGGAGGTTCGGCCGTCCAGCGGTCGACCTTTTCGCCAGTGCAGAGAACGCACAGTGCCCGTCCTGGTTCGCCTTAAGGGCCGCGGACGAGCCGCCCTTAGGCGTGGACGCTCTGGCTCATTACCCCTGGCCAGGCGGCCTGCTGTACGCTTTCCCACCTGTGCGTCTCCTGCCGGTCCTGCTGCGGAGGATCGAACAGGAGAAGAGGTCGGTGATCCTGGTGGCTCCGGACAGTCCGCATGCCCGGTGGTTCCCCTTCCTGAGGGGCATGGCGGTGATGGAGCCCTGGGCCCTCCCGGACGAGCCGGGGGCTCTAGTCCAGGGGGGGGGGAGCCCTGTTTTCACGCCCGATAATCGGCCGCAGGCTCCGGGTTTGGAGACTGAGAGGCGGAGCCTCGTAGACCTGGGTCTTCCCCCTGCGGTGGTGGAGACCATTCAGGGAGCGAGGGCGCCGTCCACTGTGAGGGCCTACGCCACAAGGTGGAGGCTATTCAGTGTCTGGTGCGATTCCCGTACCTGGGACCCCAGGTGTTGCCCGCTGGAGGGGGTCCTGGGATTCCTACAGAAGCTCTTCGACAAGGGGAGGGCTGTCGCTACCTTGGGGGTGTTTGCGGCAGCCATTACTTCGGGTCACGACGGATTCGGGGGGTTCACAGCCCGTTCTCATCCGTTGGTTAAACGTTTTCTGCGGGGGGCGCGCAGGAGGAGGCCCCCGCTCCAGAGAACGCCTCCGATTTGGGACCTCAGGGTGGTCCTTAGGGGGCTGTCGGGTCCGCCTTTTGAGCCGGCGGCGGAGGCAAGTCCCGAGTGTATTGCCTTTAAGACGGCCCTCTTGCTGGCGTTGGCGTCTGCTAAGAGGGCGGGCGATTTGTGTGCGCTCTCCGTCCATGCGTCTTGCCTGTCCTTTGGAGAGGACGACGGCATGGTGGAATTGTGGCCCAATCCGGCTTTTCTCCCCAAGGTCATCACGTCGGCCTTTAGGTCGAGAGTCATCAGGATTAGGGCTTTCCATCCGCCGCCGCATGCCTCCCCCGAGGAGGAGCGGCAGCACCTTCTGTGTCCTGTCAGAATGCTGAGGCATTACCTGGCCATGACTTAGTCATTCAGGTTGGGTGGTCAGCTGTTTGTGTGTCTGGGCCCCAAGAACAGGGGCGCCCCGCTGTCGGCTCAGCGGCTGGCGCATTGGGTCGCCACGGCTGTGCGGCGGGCGTATCAATCGCAGGGTCTGGCCCCCCCGGTGGGTTTCAGGTCGCATTCCACGCGTGGGATGGCGGCCTCTACGGCCCTTCTCAGGGGGGCGTCGGTCGAGGACGTCTGCCGTGCGGCTTCTTGGGCGTCGTCCTCCTCTTTCGTCCGGTCCTATCTTTCGGATGTGTCGGACCGGTCGGTGGCCCATTCCGTGCTGAGTGCAGCGGACTGAGTTAGACCGTTGGGTCCCTCCCCTGAGGGGGCCTTCGGTTTATTTTCGCCCTGGTGCAGGAGCTCTTGGGAGAGGCATCCTACAGGTGCGGTACATTTTTGTGTTTGGTCGGTCTGGTAGTCCACGTCAGGAGCTCTTGGGAGAGGCGTCCTGTGACTACGGATGACCTACGGCTTGTGTTACGTGGGGGTATCCTTGGTAGGAGTGGCCCCGTAACACGCTTGTTTCTTCTGCCCTGAGTCCTCTCACGTTGTGAGGGTCTTGCTCGGGCGGAGCTCCAATCACCCTTCGCTGGCCTGCTGGGAGTACATTTTCCTACGGCCTCCGCATTGTGTCCCACTAGCGAAGTCCTAAGGGACGTAGCACCATGACGTAGAATTAATAGTTACTTAATGTAACTTAAGTTCTACGAATAGGTGCGTAGTCCCTTAGCTACGAGCCCATCAGGCCAGCCCGGCTTGGCAGAGTTCAAGAGGGGGTGCGGCCTTGTGCAGGGGCATTTATAGAGGAAGGTAGCTGGTGATTGGAGCTAATTATTTTGATCTCTCTGGCGTGTGACCTGGGGGTCACGAGTGATATCCCACTAGCGAAGTCCTAAGGGACTACGCACCTATTCGTAGAACAGGTTACATTAAGTAATTATTAATTACTAGGATTTATTATATTATGTTTAGTTTTCCTGGTTCAGGATGCGTTTCCTCCTGTCGCGATGGACTCAGGGGCACAGGTGAACACACAAAGAAACATGGAACAGGGAGAGAAACAGGAGAAACGAAGAAAGAAACAGCGGTGGGCCGCGATGTGGCCAGTCCCCAGCCTACGAATTAAAGTAGAGTTAAGTTAGCTATTGGGTCAACCACAATGCTGTCAGTGTGCGCAGCTAAAACCTACTTCAAGGGCAAATGCTGAGCGCGCACCCGTGACAGGTGACGGTTTACAGGCCCAGACCCACAGCCGGCTACGACCAAGCCCCGGCGATCCAAGATGGCGCCCTATTCAAATGAATGGTTATGCTCAGTGGCGCTTTGTGACGGCATGGGGGCTGAAAAGATTAGCGGAAGTTGCCTGAAACTCGCAAAGATCTATGGGAAACTCGCAAAGAACTTTGGGAAACTCGCAAAGAACTTTGGGAAACTCGCAAAGAACTTTGGGAAACTCGCCTGTATTTGGGCATCGTCTGGTCCTCCCGGTTCTGTGCAGTGGATGATCTCCCATAATGCGTTGCGCCAAACACGCGTGTGTGGGTCTCACACCGGGTCTCACGCACGTGCACAGAGGGGCTCAGCCGCGCTCTGACCAATCAGAGCAGTTCATCAGAGCGGGAGTTAGAGCGAGAGCCAGACGAGCAGAGTTTGTGGCAGTAAAGTGTGGATTTAAACAAAACCAAAGGATTTAAGAAGAAAAAAAGTTCAGGATGACAAGGGACACTAAAATCCCCACAAAATCCTATCTTTATTAAAGCTGTAGCTTCTCTGTCAGCTGAGGTCGAGCTGTTTTAATATGCATTGAGTTCTATGGGGAAAATTTCTGGGTAGCCCACGTGAATTTAGTCTGGTTCAGTCTGCAGTACCGCGAGAATCCCCTGAGTTATTCAGCTACAAGCTAGTAATACCCTATCCAGTTAATATAATAGATCCATGGCTACGACACACTCACACGAGAGCGGCCAGACGCCAAAGGGACAGGACAACATGGCCATTTAAAAGCAGAACTCGCGGGGCACAATGCCGCACTACAACAACAATTTACCATTAGTGGCTGCAACTTACAAGTATGAACAGGAACACTAGAACTCTTCTACCTGGAGAAGGGCTGGCGCGCCCACACACAGGAGAGGGAAGTGCAGACGTGAACAAAAGACGTAGCTCTGGGCTATTTATACGTTTATGCGCCCTCTGGTGGACACAAATATGGTGGCCAAGTCCAGCTTGCCACACATAACGTGGGCCAATCAAAGAGCCAGGTGGGCCAAGGACCAGGTGGGCCAATCAAAGAGGCAGGTGGGGCAGAGGACGCCACCTAACGACAGACCAAACAGAGCATAAGCAACAAACTGAACAGAGAGCAAACAGTACAACTGTAGAAAAGCAAACCATACCTCACTCTGAAAACAGAAAAGCTGAACAAAATAATAAGCACACACAATTAACCGGTGAGGCTTCCACAGGCCTTGAGGGGCGAGACTTAAGTATCCTCTGCCTCGACAGAAGTCACGGAGCTGGTGGGCAAGCTGTATGAATATCAGCGCAAACTCTCAACTCGTAACCTGCGCTCTATAGATTCATGCCTGCGCTGCGAGAAGAAGAAGAGACTGAGCTGTCGGGTCACGTGGGTCACGGAGAGGTCACGGGTGAGTCATTTAATTCTCGAACTGCGCATACTCAAAGATGGATGAGATAGAACCATGGATCTATTATAATAATCCAATATCACTTTTTCCGCCTTTGGGTTTTTCATTCACTCTCAGCCCAAAGCGTCAAATAGTGACTCATTTAAAATATGACGTTTCCTAGATAAAGGAAACGATAAAGAGAGAATGTTGACATCTGATTTGTTCAAACACATTTAACTTTTGTAAGATTTTTTCACTTGGGACAAGCACATATATAATTTATTTAAACAACTAAGTTGGTGTCCCAGCTTTAAATTGGACACACTAGCAAATTTAAGAAACATTTATTTATTCATTCTTAGCAGACGTAAGAAACAAAATACATAGTACAGTTACATTGTATCCTATTGGGTGTATAATCCACTGCATTTAATCCCATCGTAGGTCTGCTCACACTCTGTCAGTGCAGTGTTCCACTTCTTCCGCTAGGGCGCAGCATTGTCTCCAGTCTCCGCGCGACATAAACAGCGGAACCAGCGGCGCATGTAAAGAATATATGAGGATTTAACGATGAGGAGAAAATAGCAGAATGCGAGGATGAGAGCGGCGAGAGGGGCATGACATGACCTGGACAGAGGCGCACGGACGAGAAGCACAGCCTGGAGAAGAATCGCGTTTTCAGGCTGGAGGCGAGAAAGATGCGTGGTAAGAAGAGACAGGACAGGAGAGACGCGTGTGTGCCGTGGTCTGTCTGGATCTTTAGTATAAACAACACGGCAGTGCATGAGACGTGTTTTGCAGGCGATTCTGAAATGGCGTCGAGTTATGGAGAAAAAAAACAGCGTGCAATGTTACGTATAGTTAATTGCTGCATTGCTTGGGTCTTAATTAAGTTTTAATCTGTTATCCAGATATAATCCCGGGATACGACTGCTGCCATCATTTGGGACAATGTATTGTTGTAATCAAACGCTGCATTTATTTACTTTGACTCCTGTTTACAACTGAATATAATGAAATGTACATCTGTCCCTGCATCTGCGGGAGTAATAATTGACAAGTAATTCCAGTTGTTCGTGCGTGGGACAGGCACGCGCGCGCCTCCAAAGTGTCCAACAGTGAGTGAAGTGAACGCGCAAAAAACATCACCGTTATAGGTTTTGACCGAATTTCCATTTATGAAGATTTATTTCAAGATTTCTCATCCATCCCCTGTCATTATAGCTTTAGATGTCTTCCCTAAACTAACACAGCTGGATACAGACTGCAACCTCGGATGAAATTCATTTGTGATTCAATTGAATACCATCATCCCCCCAGGGACATTCTCCAAATACTTGGTTATGAAACAGCTTTATCCAATTTCCCTGAATATATTTTGCTGTCATTCCTCAAGGGATTCAAATCGTTATGTACAGCGCAGGATTATTACATATTTTACACCTACGCTGGGTCTGTCTGTGCCTTTGTCAAGAGGTTACACAAGAAATGTACATATTTTGTGTTTATTTGTGACCAATATGCCAACAATTTTATCATCGTCTGAATGTTTTATTACAAATGTTCTTGAGACTTATATGAATTACTCAAACAGATGGTTTTCATCAGATCCTTTATTGAAAAAAATATATTATTCTAACAATTTTCAATGTCAGGATATGAATATTCGCCTGCAGCCAACAATCTTCCTTGAGCGTTTTGGAACTTTATCATGTAACACAACACTGCAAATACTTTAATCATCCCTATATGGAAAACCTCAACGCATCAAAGAACACTTAAAGCTGGGGGACCTTTTGTAATAAATGTACATGTTTTTTTGAGCCAGTCCAGTTGAGTGAGGGCAGTTATCTCTTTGTGAAAAAACTGTTAATTTTTGTTTTTAATGTACAGATTTTAATCTTTATGATTTATGCCTGATGTGATATGATGTGAAAGGCGCTCTGTGATATGATGTGAAAGGCGCTCTACAAATCGAAGTTGATTAATTGATTGAAAAAAACGGATCTAAAGATGTGATGGAAGTAAAACAAGGCTTTACATGGGTGTAAAAAACAAGAACTTTTTCCCGAGATTGAGTACTATCAGATGGATTTTACTAGACATATAATATTTGTTTAAAAATAGGCAGCCCTGCTTTAATATCCTTATCCATCTCTCCATACGCTCATTTTTTGATGTAGCCAATCATCCGGGGCTATAACCAAACTCCCAAAGTCTCAAATGTATGAAGATGTGAGGCCTTTTCCTTCAGACAGAGGATTAAGTCACATGATCAGCCACTCTTTTCTTTTCTTGAGCTTGAAAGAAACCAAAACGTTTTCTCCCACCGGGTTTCTGCACTGATACAGAAGACGTTCTGCAATTAAAAACTGAGAATCTATATTTGTTTTTCAGCTCTACATGTGAAAAACGCTCTGTTGGAGTGTGATGGGTAACAAGAGCAGCAGCAGCAGCAGCAGCAGCAGCATGGACACAGACACAGAGACCACACAGGGACAGGACGCAGGTAAACACCACTCAAATGCATATATCAGAGACGTTAGTTAAGAATAGTTTAGCTAGACAGGCAACAAGGCATTTTCTAAAACTCTCTATGTGCAAATGTCATCAGTACATGGCTCATTGATAGATAGAAGAATACAGTTACAGTACACCTTAGATGTAAAACTATGAATTTGAAGTCTGTCTTATTTTCTTTGTAATATTTTAGCAGTTCAGTCAAAGCCGTGGTACATAACATTTGTCTCATACAAATGCATAAAGTTTTAGATATTACTCTGCACAATATGTATTTTTTCTCGCACTGAAACATAGGGGGTAGTATTTACCAAGGGTTTGTGTGTGCGCAAAAACGATTAGCAACCCTTAATGATTAGCACTGATTAACGAAATTGCTAAAATTGCACTTGCATTTAACTTTTATGCATGGATAGAGGCCTAATTGGATTTTTAGACAAAATATTGATATCTTAGAATTAGATACAATATCATTATCATGTATTATTATAGTTTGAAATGTTTCCTGTTTTTTTCTTCAAATCATGTCTGTCTATTTCTTGGTGGAGCGTTAGATAAGGGATCAAAAAGTTTCTACATTTTACTGAATCATATAGTATTGTTTTAGAAAAAATATTGTATCATATTAAACTAACTTAACTATGACAAATGGTGTCAAATTGAAAGTCCAGTGGCTAAATATTGTGTCATGCGTATCTCTAGGCTCTGAAAGATGACCTTCCCTACCCTTTACCGAGCTTCCTGTGAGCTTGCCTCTCCATAAACCTGACCTTTTCCCTTGACCTTAGTGGTTGACAATTAGAATCATATAAGCTCCTGCAACCCTGCTTCCTCCAACCCCTTATTTATCCACGTCGTCTCTGTCTGTTATGTTTTTTTATCTACATGTGGAATGTGATCATGTGATTTCAGTTTCCATGAAATGATGATATGTTGTTTTGAAAAAGTGTGGTGAAGATAACGGCTGTGGTCACTTACTTCTCACTCAAGTATCTTTCAGTCTATCATTAGTCAAATTTAATTATTTTGTAAGTGAAGTAAATTTCTTCACAAATGTGCGTGAATCACATCTGTAAAAGTGAGTACAATAACGTTCTTTTTTAATCTACTGTGTTTTCCTGACCACCGGAACCTCGGGATAATGCTAAGCCTTGGGACTGTATCTCTTTTCTCTTACACTTTGACAATCTGCAGTGGAAAAGCCGCCTTACGTAAGAGTCTTGTGTGTCTGATTGTCCCTGTGGAGTCTTCAGGGGCCCCGTCTGACAGCCCTGACTGAGCTGAGTAAACAGTGTCTGCTTCCATCACCTCAGAAGGACACAGCCTGACACTCACCCAGCAGAGGCACAAGGGCCAGTTATTAATAATCAATTCATTTGTTCGTTTTTTATTCATTCTTTTGAGCAGAAATAGTCACATTCATACATTAATCATAATTTTGCCAACTGTTCTGTATACACATACTGGCCCTCATTTATGAAACTTGCGTACGGCCAAATCAGGGTGTAAATGAGGCGTACGCAAAAAACGTACACTTTTCGGCATTTATCAATCTGGATGTAAAGTAAATTTTACACCCATCTCAACCTTCATCACAACTCGCCAAAACAGGCATGAAATTCAAGATTTGGACAACAATAAACATATTCACACTCTGGCAAAATTATAGGCTGCGTTTTCATGGAGCATCATGTTTTGAAATTTGAATTTTTGCATCAGAAAAAGTCTAATGGAAACATGCAAACTTCGAATACATCACAGATCATGCTGAGGACCCTCTTCTGTTTCTTTGTTTTCAAATCTGACTGGTATTGGTTTTTTAAATGTGAAGCACTTTGTGATCCTGGACTGTGAAAGGCGCTATACAAATACACTTGACTTACTCACTAACTTTGTCAAGTAAACGCATTATTTACAAAACACACTGCAAACAGTAAGAGCGAGTGATGCATCTGCTCAGCATCAATATCCTCTTTTTGTAACAATTAGTTTTCCTTCTATATTTATGCAGTCATTCTCAGAAAAAAGTCGCATTTCCTGGACTCATTCTAGTTCCTTTGGAGTGGGGCCGTGGTGATGGTTGTGTTTAATTGGTGTGAATGAGGAAAGACTGAAGCTAAACGTGACTGTTGTTTGTTTGTAGGAAGCGTCTCGGGAGGTGGAGGCCTCGTCCCCAGTGCAGAGCTGTTGGAGTCACTTCAGTCCCTGGGAGAAAACCAGGACTACACTCTGCTGCCTCAGTCTCTGCACCAGGTCTGCGCACGGTCACTGTCCACAACAATGAAACACAACTGATCAAGCAAAATCTACAAAAGGCTGCTGGAAGAGATCATTGTTCCACTTTGGGTCTAATCAAAATCAAATAAATTATGTAATGCCCAGAATTACCACAACAGTTCCCTCAAAGGGCGTCACGGCAATGTGGATTCGCCAACAGCAGATTATAAAATCAAATTGCCTCACATTGCCTCTGTCATCACCGTGTGTTGAATGAATAGAAATGATACCAAATTGTATTATGCTTAGTCTGACCTCAAATTAAAAAAAAAAATGACTTACTTGCATTTCAATAAATCACCTAAGGGTCATTGGCCCATAGGTAGCAATTTATATAAAGTCCCCGGGAAAAAGTCAAAAGTGATGATGCAAAAACCCCCAGGGAGGGATCCACTCCCGTCCCGCAGACGGACAGATCTAGGACTGTGAAATGTAGTGAGAATTGTGGGGCAGCATCGGACACTTTATCTTCTGACATCCAGGGTTTCAGCTGATCCCATATTGTATTTCCAAACCAGAAAATGTTCCCGACATAAGCTCTGAAATCCTATTCCTGTGTCACATCTTTAAAAGAGAAGCTATTTTAGAACTGATGAAAACTGCCAGAACAGAACCTAAGAACAAGAAGCGTGAATTATTTCTTTAAAAAATGTATTATCATTGACGATGCAGCTGAACCAAATATAGACTTACAAGTACAAATGCACTTATATTGTTTCTATTTGCGTGAATGCCAGTTACTTTTCAAATTGTGAAGAGACCCATAGGGTTTTACTATTCTCCTGCAGCAAATATTACTTGTACTATTCAGAGAGAAGGGACTGTTTTAAATGTATTGATGTTGAACAAGTCTAACAACATGACGGCACAGTGCCCCATTGTCAGAAATATACATTCTTTTAACGCTTGTATAATGTTTATATAGCTGTTACTCAGCCAGTGTTTGTGGGTCCGATGGACCCTTTGCATTTTGTGGCTTTTACAAAATAAATAAGATTTTAGTTGATGACATCACCTTTAATGCACACATGTCGTTCTTCTGCTCTTTACACTTTTAAATGACAGTTTTAAAATTATGGGATCTGTCCTCAACTCTATTTGAATTGTACAGTTCATACACAAGGAATGCTTTTTCTTCACTCATCAGAAATATTCTGACCATATAATTTATGAGCATAAACATATAGAAATAATCACACACAATTTCTCTGTTCAGAAATCACTTTGTTGAAGATAATCGTTATTGCAGTTTTGCTGATTGGATTTTTCGTTCATAAAATGTGTTTGTTGCTGCAATTCTAGCAGAATGTGGACCATGTGATATGAAGCGTAATTTCAGATTTGCTCGTATTCTTCCAGAGTTCACGTTAGTCATCTTTCCCTCAGGGTCACGTGAAACAGCCGCTTCCACGACGACGAGGCTAAAAATAGTTGATTTGAGTCTTGTGCACAAACCGGGATAACGGCTCTGCACATGGACTATATGCAAAAACTATATAGCAATATATTTTCTGAACAATTTCACATTCTAAACCCTGAAATGCCAAAGTAATTATTCTCAAGATAATCTTTAAGGGACAAAATTAACATGAGCATTTGCTATTTTATAAATACCATGCATCTATTACAAGAACAATACATAATTTTTTCGACAGATCTGTTAAGTAAATGAAAACCCACTGGATTTGCTAAATACATTACAAAAAATGCCAAATAAATGAATGCTGAAACTCATTTACAGTGGTTATAACATAAATAGTTGCAGGATAGTTTGCACAAAGGAGTAAAAAGATGAAGAATTGAAGGAGTTAAAGTAGAAACCAGTCTGAACATAAGTGCTTCCATGTGACCATGTGTCTCACTGGGACTGCACCATGTGACGCTGCTGGAATCTGATGAATTTGGACCAAGATAATATCCATTTGTGGACAGCTCAGGTAGACTCAGCCATCACAAGTGCACTCAGGTGGACTTTTCATTTTGTGCACCTTTAGAATCCCAGCTTAATGACAAACTGTAGTATTTGGATCTGATAAACGTAGATAAACGTAGAAGTGAGTACCACAAAATGAAGCATAGTTATTGCCCTATTAACTGTGAATAAAGCATGATTTGGTCTTAGTTAAGATATGACATTGGCATCTTTTATTAGTTTATAAGTAGTACCACCATAGCTTGCATCCATCTCTTTGCCTCTTGACCACTGTTTTTCCTTTATTCCCCAATTTTATTTTCTGAATCTGCGATACACAGATATATATATATACCAATTTAGCAGCGATACGCAGTCAGTTTTACTAAGGAAAAATATCCACTGATTGCTTAGTGTATCTGTGGTGATATGATGGGACTGAATACAGAAGAATGTGTTATTTGTTTTCACACTGGTTTTCAGATTGGTACTTTGTGATGCTTATTCAGACACATGCACAGCAGAACAGTTGTTTTTGACCCTACGTTTTTTAACACTGTCAAAGTAGAAGTCTGTCTTACATTTAAATACTGCTCCAGATTTGGCAGCATAAATCTGAAATGCTGGATTTATCTGAACAAAAACCTTAGATATAATCACCCATAAATATCTATATTGTAGCCTTGGCTCATATAACTGCAGAATGGATCAAAACAGTTGGATGAAACAAATGATCCAGAGTTGTGACTGTTGTCCATACATAATCTTTTGTGCATCATAAAAGGTCACAACCAAAGAAAACAACAAAAAAGAGAAGGGAATCAAAGCCAAGTTGGTGATTCCTTCGACTAAATAGGAACTTACACATATACAAATACTGATATACTGGTGCTGGTACTGGTGCTGGTAAAACACTTAATAAGTATGTTGTGACAAAGCCGGCGACTTCTTGTACATGAACTTGTGTGATGACTTTTGTGTTATCTGCTTTTCAGATCGCAGAGGCCTACTCTCTCCAGGAACAATGTATCCTTTCAAGTGCACGCTTGTCTTTCTGTGAAATCTGATCTGAGCAATGGAAACATCCTCAACCCACACATGTAGTTTAGTGTGTGTTCATGGTTTTTTATACTACTGAGGTTTGAGGATCAAGCAAATATAAGGTCTGGTAACAAAGGAAATAGACCACTGAGTAGGATTTAAACTACCTGCACTGTCTGAGGTGGACAGAAAAAACACAAACTCATCTATCGTACACATGTTGTTCCTGATGCAGTTTTTAGCTCGTAACATATGGTGAAGGCTATACACTTAAACAATGATGACACATAAATGATTAAGGTCTTTGGAGGGAAAAGAACTATACTTTGGGCCAATACGTAATACAATTTAGTTTTATAGGCCACCATCAGCCAGGTTTAAACGAGACATATTGTGGTAAAAACTCTGCCTCTTCTGTCTAAAAGCTCCGTACTGTGATAGTATGACATTTCAGAGCAATTTTATGTCTTTAGAATAAAATAATTACCCATGAATTAGTTTTGGTGATTTCTCAGGTGAAATATTGTTCTCCACATTCGCATGGTTTGTGGCCAGTTATTTTCGAGTTTGGAAAATACAAAAGAAATGTGAGTTCTCCCTCTACTGATTGAATTTACACCTTGCCATAGTTGTTACGCCATATATTTTCTACTTAAGATATTATTTCACGTTCTAAAACATAAAATAACATACAATATTTAGTCAATATTCTCAATATAATTTGTAAAGGCCCAAAACAATCCATAATATTTCTTCTTAAATTAGCCTTTCTGATCAATACATTTTTTTATAGCCCAAAATTGACTCGAAGTATTTCAAATTTTTTTGATTTGCCAACAGCATATTAGAAAATTAAGCAATTCATAAGATTGGTCTGAAAAGACATACCAATTAATAATAAAATAATTGCTAAATAAATGATAAATTATCTAAACCGGAAATTAGACAGAAAATACAGTTTTTAATGATCCCAAGTTCTTTACATTTCACTGGAGTAAATCTGAAACATTCCATTTATTATCACATTAAAGACTTATATTAAAGATACACTTCTCGTGTGCTAATTCTCACTAAACCGGACTCTAGCCTCATGCAGCTCACGTCCCCTGGGTCTGGGCGGTGTCTGCTGTTGGACTCAGCAGTGGGAGTTTCCTCTGCTCTGTTTGAGCGTCTCCGTAGAAACGGCTCTGAGCTGAACCAAATGTGAACAGAGAAGTTTGTGTTTGTGTCCTGAGCACAAAGGCAAGCTCTTTTGCTGAAGTGAATTTCAGAAGCACACGTAGGAATATAAAAAGGCATTATGTTTCATAGCCATTGCCTTGATCAATGTATCCAGAGAGTAGATTATAATGTTGTGATAAGAAAGGGTGGATCCAACCACTCACTGGGGTAACTTTTTAATAACTACATCTTTATTCACACATAAAAACAGGATAAAAGAAGTCTAAAATGAGCCATAAATAATCCTTTATCTTCATAGGGGAGGTGCCTCACTTCTGAGTGTTTGACTCTGGTCCTTAACTTGACTGTGCTCAGACCATTTGGCCGTTCAGTTCCTGGAGCTGGAGAAGCTTTACCATGAGCGCCTGCTGTCCAACCTCAGCGCCCTGCAGGAGAGCTGGGGTACTGCAGTCACATGTTTGTGTCATAATAAATGTGTATATTATACATATATGCATGCGAAGGGTGATCTCCCAACACCACAGCTCTGTTTGAGAGGAGCTCTTTGAAAGAATTCACTCTATCGACTGCCAAAGGAGGGTCCCAGCCTACAGCGAGGAATGCATTTGACTACAACACACAGTGTATTACCCACCACAGAACCCTGTTAGAAATAAAGTTAAGGATTCAAATACCCCTTGTACACCAAGATTCTGGTTCTTGGTAGTTTTGTCTCAGTTTTCCACCAGAGTTGGGCTAGTTCCCTTAACAATAGCAAAACTCTTTTCACTCGGGGAAGATAGCTTTCATTAGCTTCTCCACTAACTTTATTTAAAATGGATTTATTGATCAACTTTATTTCACCTTCTCAAATACTTACTTCCAAAAAGAGCTAGAAAGAAAATTATTTTTTTATGTTTAGTGTTTCAGCAGAATTGGTTCCCATTTCTGGCCTGGTCAGAACTGGGGCACTGTCAGTTTTTTTGAGTAAAAACAAAAGAAATGGGAGCCGACACCAGCACGACACAGATACCAGCACCAGCAAGCACCAGCTTGGCTGAAAATGGCCTAAAGGGGCACTATTTAAGTTTGAATAAAACGTGAGATGACACAAAAAGCCATACAATGTTACATGGAGATCAGCTCTTTCCACCACATCTGTTTTCAGTTGTGTTAAATTCATATCTATAAATGATACTTTCTGATATTACTGTATGTTTGTCTTAACTTAAGTGTGTGATATGATTTTTCAGAGAGTCAGTGGAAGGAGAGAAGGGGCGCTGAGGAAGAGTCGCCTCACGAAGCAAAGAGTCAGATGGACACACTCTGCCACATCTGCAGGAGTCATCTCAGGTTTCTATAATCTACTTATTGTTTATCAGAGATAACGCTGATTTAATAATCAAAGTATATGCCCTGCAAAATAAAAGCAATGGATCAATGTACACTATCCATGAAGACCAAAAAAAGCTTTGCAAAAATTTATCGTAGGGTGAGTTAAAAATTCATAAACCTGTCTCATATATTTTCAGTTTGGCTAATTTTTTTCTTGATTAAGAACCCAGAATGGTTTTTAGATCCTTTTTTATTGTTTTTGAACATCTAGATCTTCTGGCACTAACCCGTCCCCTCTGTCTCTTTTGTCTAAACCTGATACGTTGTGGTGGATCTTTAAGCTATTATGTTACGTTCAAAGTCTTTTAAAAAACGGTGCCTCTAAACTAGTCTAAATTCACTTAATAAGTGAACTTACTTTCTTTAAATCTGTATTTCCTGCACACCATATTTGAATTTGAAAGTATTATGTTGAATACTGACATTGGTGTGAGTTCCAAATGATTTTTACCAATAACATTTTCTATATCTATTGTGACTCAGCTCTTATCATTGTTGTACTAATGTTGCTATCACCCCATTTTTAAAATCTGTTTAAGCTTGTTTATCTCTGTGGATATTTTGTACTTGCACATCTAAACTATAGTATGGTCTTGTGATCTCGTCTTTGTCTTTCAGTCCATCATCTTCATCCAGCAGCAACATTGAGCAGGTGAAACACTAAAACATTCTACTTACAGTTTTTTAAGACTGAAAACGTTTTATATGTTTTTTTGCAGAAGACATTGGCATCAATATTTAAAGACATCCAGAACAAGACCGATGTGTTGAAAAGCTGCCAGGATGAAGGTAATCTCTTGTTTATCAGTGTAAAGTTATGTTGACTTTGAAATCATGGGAACACACTTCAATATGTTGCAAACAATTGTAGTGAAATTGTTTGCCTCAATTTTGTCTATTTCTAAAACCATTGTAGTGAAATTGTTTGCCTCAATTTTGTCTATTTCTAAAACCATTGTTGTTTTGTCTTCAGTCATTTCCTACCTGCATTGGGGCCAGAGCAATCTGATTTTGATTACATGGTTACTTCCTAAAATTGAGTTTTTATACATTTATTTAATAGAGTTCAAAGAAGCCATATTAGTGAGATAAAATCATCTTCTCTTTCTTCATATTACTAAAGTTGAACTGACTTTTAGCAGATGTTTTCGTCGGGTGTAGATTCTCATGCAGGCTGTTTCAATCTAAAAACACATTCAACACATATACTTTATACATCTGACTTCCACATTGTTTTTAAAGAGACTGGTTTGTTTTAATCATGGGTAATAACAAGTGTTTATGTTTCTGCTGCAGTGGACCGGCTGAAGTCACAGCTGATGGAGGCCAAGGGCAGGGCTCAGTTCCCGCGCTCAGAGCCTGAAGCGGAGCTGTTTGAGGAGGGCCAGGAGGTGGAGGAAGAGACCACCCCAGAGGAAGAGGAGCTCAGGGTGGAGTGGCCCACAGGAGTGCCCCAGGCCTCCGAGAAGGACCTGGCCAAGCTCTCTACCAAAGCGGGGGTAAGCACTCTTCGAGATTTCACTGATTTTGACTGATTTTGACATCGGACTGATGTCTTTAATGCATCCAACCAAAAAAAAAAAAAAAGAAACCTTTGATTTTTACAAGTTTTTGAAGTGAGATTTGTGAAGGAAAAGAATGATGAGACCCACCCGTGTTCACCTCTACAGCTTACAGATTGGACTAAATTCAAATCCTTGCTATGGATCCAACTATATCCCTGCATTAAATCTCACAGGTTTTCATGGAACCAGGAGGTAATATTGATAATAATGGTATTAAATGTGTTATTTTTTTAAAGTGACTCATTTAACATGATAGTACAGGGTATGGTCAGAATACGTTTCTGCCATCGCATCACCTCCTTAGGGGCTGTAGGATTTCAGAATATTACAGAGTTCAAACAATAAGCTAAACGCATGCATATTTTCGTGGGAGAATCACATCTTTCAAAGAAAAAAACGTGCCAAAAAGTTATTATCTGTCCATTTACTCCTCCCTTCATATCCTGCTACAAGCTTTCCTTCCTGCTCTGTCTCATTGTGTCGTCTGCTCCACAAACACCCGCCTTTTTACGGTCCATCTTTGTTACATATGTTGTAAAATAATAATAACAATGACATATTTTATTTACATTGCACTTTGCATTTCAAGGGAACCATTCTCATGTACTTAAGAATGGTATATTCTCTTTTGTGAACATTACTATAATATGTAATATAGATTTACAAACAATATAAGTGCTCACACCCAAAACAGTATTATTAAAGTAATAATGTGCTTTATGTTTGGCCTTTATCTAAAGTATGATAGTAAAAAGTATGAAGGGTTAAACATGTTTTTGGCCTGTAACTCCCTATGCTACCACCAGAGGGAGGAGTTGTTGTTTTTGTTAAATTACTGACTGTTATCAAGGCCATGTGAAAGGAAATCGCCAAAACTTTATTGAGATAGGATTATTTAGACAGAACAAATATATACAGTATATAATTACTTTAAACTTGTGCACACATTCAACACAAAATAAACAGTAACAAATAGACAGCAACATACCGGTTGCAAGGACGGATAAAAAAAAAAACCAGGGCTGTTTTTGATGAGTTGATAAGTTGATGGTTAAAAGCTTTAAAAAGTCAATGTTGTATATATACATTATATATATATCTAATTAACTAATTTGTTGCATGTATCATTTGTTTTTTGCAATCATAAATAATTGAGAGTCATGCAGCACTACAGAGCAGCAGTGGAAGTGTTGGAGCTTTGACCTGATTTTAATGAATGAACAAACTGCAACTGTCGGACGCATCCACAGACATTACTCACGGGCCGCTCACTCGAAGAGGTCACTGGGCCAATTATATTCAGACTATACACAGTGCTTATATCATTATCTTTATTATTTCATTAAAGTTTTTGTTCATAGAAAATACATAGTTCTATAAATGAGGACTCTGAGCTCCTGAGGATTGGCTGTCGATTTGCCCTCATAATCCTTCAACGCTTCACTCCAGTGTTTGTTCATTTGTTGTTTGGTTCCAGAATTCGTCGCCCGATGGCCTGGTGTCCATCTTGAAGCGGAGGAGAGCCTCTCTGGACGGGCTGCCTCCTCCCACTGCCGCCAAAGAGAACGCACAACGCAAAGTCCGCTTCACTGAGCCGGACGACCACACGGAGCACGGTAAGACGCTATTGTCTCTAAATCTTCTTCTTTTTGACCGGCCAAGGAAATGACATTTAACCAAGTGATTTTACATTAGACTGCATACACTTCATTTAAAGAGTTTTGAATCCACATTTTGTTTCAGTCTATAAACAATGTGGTCATATTTAAAGGAGCAGTGTGTAAAAAATCTGGCCAAAAGTGATACTGCACTCTCCCTGACTCAGGTTGCCAGATAGCAGATGCAGACGAATCCAGCTGGGAGCATAATATCTATATATAATAGTTTTGTCAACAACAAATCTATAATCAACACCTTTTTCACTTTGGTTGTCCATTTGTTTATTCCGCTTTTTGTCATTGATGATTTTTTGCATCATAACGATACCTTCTTTAGTTCTGCGGCCACAGGTTACTTTTCCTGTGAGATTAGCTCAACGTGGTGAGTTCTGGCAACCTGGATCACAGACTTTCTCATGGGCTCTATGCACGCACCACTTCCGCGTTTTAGTTACAACCCCACTTCACTTCCTGTGCGCGGGGAACAGCAGTGGTTTCATTAGTGGTTTACACGAGTTTCCCAAATAATACTCAAACGGGAATGAAACTGTGAGGATACTGGGCATTTTTGGGACACAGCAGTGCTCGTTGATTGTGCTGTCATTGTGCTTTTATAAAGTTTACTAATCGCTCTGAGTGGCCACAGTCAAAGCTCTACCTCAGAGAGAAAGCACAGCGACACTTTTGGGTCAGTCTAACAGCTGAATGTATCAGTCTAATTACTAAAAGCCATAGCGATAGCATAGGCAGGAAGTGAACGGGCTGTGCTTTGTTAACCGGAAATGACGTCTCGCCTCCCCGTGCATATAGGCTATTGGTAAAACGATGGAAAGTGGGACATCGAAATGAAAACAATAACAAGATATAGGGGCTATAAAACTAATTTTGAAATCCAAATATAGCTACTGTTATTAGTTAAAGAAGTATTTGAAAATGCCGTTTTATTAATGCCTTTTGAAGGATTAGGGCCATTTAATGATGACATGACATGAAAATCTTAGATATTGCTACTTTAACCCCTAATTTGCACCGAAAAAGTAAAATTTAAAACCTACAGTCATGAGAGCTGTCAAAAAGTTGTATTGAATGTAGACATGTCCCCCAAAGATAGTGTTCATTCACTCCAAACAAAAAATCTTACTCCATGGTAAACTTCTATTGTAGCCACAGCTGCCCTGGGCCACCACCAACTATTTACTCTCGCACATATCAACAATATCAACACATCCATTCATTATTTGTTTGTATAAATCACATTACAGTATAGTGATGTAGGCAAAAAGCAGACCCTCCACCAGGACAGTTGTGGAATTACATCTTTAAACGTGTATTAGTAAAAGCAAACAAACATGATTTGAGTTGAAAATGATGCAATGATTTGGTGAACTAACAGTGATTTCCGTAACTTCCGTTTCTGATGTTTGCAGATGAAGTCGTAGGAGGGGACTCGTGCCTCATCCTGCTGCTTCTGTGTCTGGTCACTGTGGTGATCAGCCTGGGAGGGACCGCTCTCTACTGCACCCTGGTGGACACATACTCAAACATCTGCGTGGACTTCCAGCAAAACGTGGACTTCTACTTCTCCTACGTGCGGAGGTTTTTCTAGGGACTTAAAAAAATAGCTTCAATATTCCAGATATCCAGACAGAACAATGAACCCTAACCCAATACCTCCAGACTGCATTTTTACACAGTGGCAACAAGTTCACCTGTGATTATAGAAACGTTATTATTGTTTTTTCAAGTCTCATGCATATGTGGAAGTGTTTGTGTTTTTACAATAGAACGCACAATTGTCTCCAGGCTGACTCTACTGTTTGATGTCGTAAAATAATCAAACTTGTTGGGCTATGATTCTTGTTTTGATGATGTTTATGCAGAGCCTCCCAACGTGCTCGGATTATCCTCAGAGGCTCCTCTGGTTTCCCTGGCCCCAAAGGTCGTCTGCAAAACAAGCAGCTGAAAACAAGATCAAATTTACAAACAGTTGGTTAGAACTGTACCCTTTACGACTTAAATATTGATGATTTTTAGTATTGTAAATATTATAATAATAATAATAAATTATCTTTTAATAAAAAGACGTGATAGAGAATAGAGAGAGTAACATGTTATTGAATGGTGGCTGATCTACGGCTCTGAAAACTTATAAAACACTGCTGTTGATAAAAAGTATATACAAACTCTTTGACAACAGCCGTATGTATTGAACACAATTACTACTGAGTATAATCAAAACATGACCAGATTGAGGAAAATATAATATTTACATTGTATGTTGCTGTGAACCCCACCCAAAGTTTTTTATCTGAAATAAAGTTGTACATCTCAAGAAGGCCAATTGTCAGAGAAATATAACTTTGTTTCATTGTCTGTGTAGATATAGATCTGACACACAGCCTCCTCAAGTATCTCATTTTGACTCTCATCGACCACTTTTTAACACAAGGTGTGTTGAAGTCTCCTAATATTGTGGATTTTGCACACAAAAAATCTATCAATCGATTAAATCAACAAAGTGTAGAGTTGTGTGTTCCACGAGTGTTTTACTCATTTCAAATGCAACCACAAACACAACAACATTGGATTAGGATTTATTTCATGTTTCTGCAATCGTACATTATAATTTTGCTAAATATTGATTAAATGTTAAAGCCATCCCCAAATTATTCTCATTGACATCACAGAGGCTTTTTACACAGATGCTTTGCCTGTGTTATTTTTAGAATGCGTTTTTTCATTGGTTATAATAACACAGGTAACGCTGAGGGCCATTGTAGCTGGGGTTGACGCCTTCTTGGATGATGGTGGCTCCAATCTTCTCGAAGGGTGTAAGACCATACAGTTGAGAAAGGAGCAGCAAGGTTTTCACTGGGTTTTCTCCCTTCACTTTCTTGTACCACAGGTAGACTGCGTTTCCTCCCGTTCCCTCGTTCAGGTTCACGTTCACTAATTTGTATCCCTGCTGCTGCCACTGCTGGTTCTGATTTGTGTTGTTGGAGATCTGCAGATTTGTCAAGGCCTTATTTTTATCAGTGGTCTGACGATACCACAGGAAGTTGGAGGTAATCCCCCCCCACCACATTGTATTGGTCGTATCATCAATGCGGATGTAGCCCTTCCCAAAAAGATCTGCATCTGAGCCAAAGGAGTTGGTGGCAGTGACGTCACAGATGTAAGTTGGCTTCTCTCTCTTCATCCAAAGCTGCATCCACTGTCTGGATCTATTCAGGTTGTACCCGACTCTCTCCAAGCCGAGTTTCATCTTTAAAGCATCATCATTGGCCTGAGTGGACACTTCCAGATTGACGATGGGTGTGTCATACTCTGTCTGGCCTTTGAAGTACCAGAGGTAAACGGGGGAACCAGGAATCAGGTTTTTGTCGAGCTTCTGGTACCCTGCATCAGTCAGCCCAGCATTCATCTTATTCACAAAGCTGATCTGAATCCTGGTGATGGGGTCCACACCAGGCTGCCTTTTGTACCAGATGTACACAGGATATCCCCAGCATCCTTGGTTCAGATCTTCATTAATTCTGTGAAAGCCTTGACCTTGCAGCTGCTGTTCGTCTGCCTGATTAAGGGACACTTCAATGTCGGTAATGGCTTGCTGAGACATTTTGGCACAGGTCTGAAAAGGAAACAGTTAAATGCACATTAAAGGTATAGCACACACTTTATTATTGAATTCAGGAAAGCTAAAATGAATCTTTACTTACAAGTTCAGGAAGAACCTTCGGTGTTGAGAATCAGAGCTGAAGTCTGGTGTGCTCTTCTTCATGTCTCCTGGGTTTATATTGGCCTCCGAGGGGCGGGGTCATGTGGTTGTGGGTGGAGCCTTTCATCAGGCGATTGGAATTATTTTTTTCAACTTTTATCAACTTTTACTTTGCCATTAAGTTGATCTAAAACTATATTTCATTCTAACATAGATTAACTGAGCAAAAATAACATAATAAATGAGTTTAAACAGCAACATAATCACGTAGTTCACATTTCAACTACAAGATCGTCTGCAGCTAAAATAGAAAAAAACAATAAAATCAGGACTGTCCGTTATTACGTTATTAGTTCCTACAAGAGCTCTTTACATCTCTTCAGTCATTTCCAAATTTCCCTCCTCACCGAATAGATGTATGAATTAATTCTGTCAAAATATTGAATGAAGGTCAGGAAACGTAAAAACAAGCAGCCTTTATGTTGTTGAATAATGTTGAAGACGTAGTAGTTCTTGTTTGTCGGTGATGTACACACAGGGTGCACAAAACTTTTTCTGTGAGGTACTCAGATGTTTTTTTCATGCTTAAATTTAGATTGGCTCAGATAATCTACTCTCAGCCCTCTCAGGATCTTTCTTAAGCACAGTCTGTAAATCTAAACAAGAGGACCTGTTGTGGTTTGTTTTGTTCACAACATTGTAGTTAATCATGCATGCATTAATCATGCACCAACATGCAGGATTAATGCAAGGAACAATTAATGTAGGTACCCCAGCTTTAATTTAGTGAGTTTTAGTTGTGCTGTGTGGGGAGATACGGGGGAGACATGCGCTTCCTGAGGCTTCACAATCCACCTCGGTTACTCAAAGACACAAACTTGCAACAAGGGGGTCCTGGTCCTGGCCGCGGGTCTATGGTCCGCACTGGGTGATAACGTTTGGACAAAGAGTAAACCAAAATATAAAAAAATATAAAACTTGATCGAGAAGAAGTGGAAACTTTAGTGGGAAATGACTCAAGTAACTATAAAAAAAGTTACATTCTGGACATATATTTCAAGGTAAAGCAGTTTTAAAGACAGCATGTACTTTCAAAGGCAAGGCAAGGCAAGGCAAGGCAAGTTTATTTATATAGCACAATTCATACACAAGGCAATTCAAAGTGCTGAACAAAAACAAAGCATTAAAATCATAAATAATCACAGAACATTAAAAAGAAAGATAAAAATATAAAATCCCTCAGTTGTATGCACAGTTAAACACTAAAATGATCACAGCAGGAAAGGTATTCACTTCTTTTTATTCATATTGTAAATGTGTGTAATATAATTTTTACACATACTGTACATACATTCGATAAATATATCACTTAGGTTTGAAACAGACTGATGTCCATGGGGAAAAGGAAGTGGTCAAGTTATGTGTACAGTACATGTCTAGAATGGTTCCAGGTTGTTGAGCATAGGATTTTATGCAAATGCAAGACAGACAAGGTTCATGTTATAACTCAAAACATTCTTGCCAAAAATATAAAGAAGTTTGGAAAGCTAAATGGAAATAACAAAGTTTGTGATCTGAAAAGTGTTATCTTTCAATCTCAGAGAATGTGTTGAGGAACAAGGATGTGATATTTGTCATGAAGAGACAAATATTTTACATGGGTGTGTTTTTAAAAATGTCTTTGTCTCAGATCAGAATGTACAAGTGTGGCTTTTTTTTCATCTGGGGAGAGAAATAAGGAAGTTGAGAGATTGTTTGCCATTGTATGCAAGGTTCATGAAAAAGTCCTTAAGGTAGATGTACATTTTTGATATTTCTCTGAGAGTGGGGGGTCCGGGGTCCTTTGTTGATGGCTGTCCAGTCGCGTTATGACCGGACAGATCTTCAGGAGTCAAATCTTTGTTCACATCGCTGGCTCCAAGTCAGACCTGTTCCCAGTGCATGACCTCAAGGCTGCCTTTCAAATCCATCTTTAGGGATCGATTTTTATCCCTATCTTTGAACTGTACCTTCAGACACAAGGTCGACATGTAGAAATCAAAAGGGCTTTTTGTTTAAGATGTTATTATAAAAATATAATAATAAATATTTATTTGTATAGCACAATGTTTACAAAACGCTTCACAGTCAGCATTATAAACAATAAAAACATTCATGATAATACAAAGTCAAAATAATTTGATAGAATACAGATACAGATACAGGAAGACAAAGCAGACAGAGGAAACACAAGAAGACAGACATAACAAAGACAGAGCAGACAGTAAAATACAACATCTGAAGTTTAAAACTGACATTTAAAAGCTGTTCGATAAAAGTGGGTTTTAAGAAGTGCATTAAAAGAGGACACTGATGGTGCGAGCCTTATCTCCTTGGGCAGAGCGTTCCAAAGTCGAGGAGCACGGACAGAGAAGGCTCGGTCACCCTTTGTCCGGAGCCTCAACCTCGGAACAGTCAACAGGAACCTGCCCGCATAGCAGTGGAAGGACACGTTATGACGGGCTATAAACGACCTAAAACAGAACCTTGCGGCACACCACAGGTCATGGGGGCGTAACATAAACGGCGTATTTCCACTTGCGTAACATTGCTAAAATCAGGAGTATTTTTCCTAAATGTGACACGGAAAAACTGAGCCACACTTTTGTCACCGCAAGGCTTGACTACTGTAACGCTTTGCTGGCAGCGTGCCCTAAAACCACTTTGAAGAGCTGTTCAAAATACAGCAGCAAGGATCTTAACAAGTACCAAAAGGAAGGCGCACATAACACCAGTGTTTAAATCTCTCTGCGCCGTGGCTGCTGCTGTCTCTCCTTCAGTCAGACACGGTCTTTACATTCAAGGCAAGGCTTAAAACAATCCTCTTCAATGTAGCATATGGTTAGGTATAAGACTCAGGGAAGACTAAAAATCGTATATTTTCAGTCAAACTGCGTATGGAGTCAGTTTGCTGGGTGAAGTATGGTAACTTGAGCACCATCCTCTGTTCCTTCCTACTGTATGCTTCATTAGGATTTTAACTGTAGCCTGTTCATTGCTATTCACCCGTTGTCCCATTGTCTGTTTCATGGCGCGACAACGGGACCTCTGAACCTGGCCTCCTCCATCTACACCTGTGGACTGCCCTGCCCAACCCGCCTGGGAGTTGCTTCAGTCCTGCACCGGACTTGTCCACGTTCTACAACCACTGTGTGGCCTTGGTCCACGTTCTGTAGCTTAGTTCCTGGATCTATAGCCCGTCCATTCGTGGGAACGGATCCCTCTCTCAAAGTAACGCAATTCTGTCTGCTTCTCTTTATAATCCTCTGACACCTGTGGTTCAGAATGAAATGTATTCATCGTATGAAATCTCAATATTGAGCGAAAACTATGTTGTAAAAGAGACAGGTTCATCCCCTGTCTCATTCATTGAATTCCAACTGAACTGAGCAAAAAAAAAGAAAAAAAAATAGAATAAAATACAAATGTTATACAGTGCTTTTTTGGACACTCAAAGACGCTTCACATTATTCTTTCACTCCACACACAGTGGTGATAACGTGGCACGGACAACGAGGTAGACACTGAAGTTAGTAATAACGCCAGCAGCTGGACCGAGCATTGTACTACAGCGCACTTGGTCTGGCATGGTTGAAAAAAATAAACCCTTGTGACCGCGGGCCGTCTTCACACCCCTGTGGCGACAATCCGGGCCACTTGACCGAGTTTGTTTGTAAAAACCTATGTGACCGTGCCCTAAATTACTCAAAGGCCAAAACTATTGTATAGCTTCATAAAGATACCAACTGATTAATTGTAAATACTTACAGAATGTGTTAGTGAAAAATAGTAAACAATACTTTGAAGCATTTGTGGTTTTACTAATGTATTAATTCCATATTGTGGAAGATTAAAACTAAAGAAACAACATTTCTTAACAGCAGCAACGCTCGTCACAGAAACCCCATTATATCTTTATCATATCTCAGATTCAGATTCAGATTCATTTATTTGCCATTTGCAGTAAAACCACATTGGAAAAACTGTGCAAGACTACCCCGGTGTGCACCAGACAGAGAAGACGACACACACCAGAGCTCTTGCCACGGCGCCATCTTTACGGCGCCATGCGACAAACAGTAGAATAAACAGCAGAGAGCAATAACACACAGTTACACAGACAGTTGGATAGACACATTGTGCTTTGTATAAACCACAGATTTTTTTCTCGGGATGAGCACCTCCGACTGCCGAATGTGGCTGTCAGAGGGGGGCGGGGTCAGGGAGGGAGTGAGTCGGAAACACAATGAGGAGTGGAGGGGAGGGAGGGAGCAAGATGGATAGGTAGAGGGAGGCGGGGGGAGGGGATCCTTGCTGAAGACTGAAATAGTGTGAGATTGTTGCAGATGGGGACCTTGTTATTATGGCCTTGGCCAAAGGAATGTGAGATAAGAGTGGAGAGAAGACACAGCAGGAGGAAAACACACCTCGCCTGAGGGGGACAATATTGTATGCAATGTAGCAGTCAAAAGCAGGCAGATATTCTATTAAATCCAATTAATCCAAATTGCGGCGCCCTCAGACCTCCGTACACAGGGGCAAATCCAAGCCGGGTCAGAGAGTTCAAGCCTGACACACAATGTCATTCAATCTCAACTCCAGAGTTTTATTCCCTTCGAGTGAACGAGCTGCGAGGTCTTTTATCAACTGTTCCACCAACACCACTCTCCTTTGTCCAGACACGGCACTCTCAACCACGACTCGGCTAAGCTCCTTGTACATCCCATCAATTTTGTCGGCCAGCAGGTCGTGAATCTTGCGAACTGCCATGCCTCCGAATTTGCGATAGAAGAGGACCGCTCCAAACCCAAACAGGAGGATCCCCCCCACCAAAATGCCAAAGATATATACGTCTTCTGAATCTTCAATGGACAGGGTCGACAGACAGAGGGGCTGAAACTTGTTCCAGCTGTCAAGAGTATACCCCGCCGGTGAAGTCCCGTCCGGGCACACGGGCTCTCCAGACCCACGCTTACGTGTTGAAAAGATAGAATCAATTGCGTTGAGGGACCAGTTAATCATTTCCATTCTTGTTAAAGTTGTCTGTGGCAAAACTCCAGGAAAAAGACAAAAACATCTGTAATAGACATGTAACACATGTCTATTACATGTCTATTGCATGTCTATTACATGTCTATTACATGTGTTACATGTCTATTACATGTCTATTGCAAGTCTATTACGTCTATTGCATGTCTATTACATGTCTATTACATGTCTATTATATGTCTATTGCATGTCTATTGCATGTCTATTACATGTCTATTGCATGTGTTACATGTCTATTGCATGTGTTACTGTACATGTCTATTGCATGTCTATTGCATGTCTATTGCATGTCTATTACATGTCTATTGCATGTGTTACATGTCTATTGCATGTCTATTGCATGTGTTGCATGTCTATTGCATGTCTATTGCATGTGTTACATGTCTATTGCATGTCTATTGCATGTGTTACATGTTTATTGCATGTCTATTACATGTGTTGCATGTCTATTGCATGTCTATTGCATGTCTATTGCATGTGTTACATGTTTATTGCATGTCTATTACATGTGTTGCATGTCTATTGCATGTCTATTGCATGTCTATTGCATGTGTTACATGTCTATTGCATGTGTTACATGTCTATTGCATGTGTTACATGTCTATTGCATGTGTTACATGTCTATTGCATGTCTATTGCAATAGACATGTCTATTGCATGTGTTACATGTTTATTGCATGTCTATTACATGTCTATTGCATGTGTTACATGTCTATTGCATGTCTATTGCATGTGTTACATGTTTATTGCATGTCTATTGCATGTCTATTGCATGTTTATTGCATGTCTATTGCATGTCTATTGCATGTGTTACATGTCTATTGCATGTCTATTGCATGTGTTACATGTCTATTGCATGTGTTACATGTCTATTGCATGTGTTACATGTCTATTACATGTCTATTGCACATCTATTGCATGTGTTACATGTCTATTGCATGTGTTACATGTTTATTGCATGTCTATTACATGTCTATTGCATGTGTTACATGTCTATTGCATGTCTATTACATGTCTATTGCATGTCTATTACATGTCTATTGCATGTCTATTACATGTCTATTACATGTCTATTACATGTCTATTACATGCCTATTACATGCCTATTACATGCCTATTACATGTCAAATAATAGACATGCAATAGGTTCTAATGGACTGGGGTAATACTGGACTAAAACGTAAATTTTAATAGCCACATTAAATCAGTAACATCAGCAGCTTTTTACCATCTAAAAAACATTGCCAGGATCAAAAACATAGTGTCTAAAGCAGACTTGGAGATTCTTATCCATGCATTTGTCTCCAGTAGGTTAGACTACTGCAATGGCCTGCTCACAGGTCTGTCCAAACAGGCTGTAAAACAGCTGCAGTACATTCAAAATGCAGCAGCATGAGTCCTGACTAAAACCAGGAAGTACGACCACATTAGTCCAGTTCTCAGGTCTCTGCACTAGCTTCCTGTGGCTCAGAGAATAGACTTTAAAACAGCTCTGCTTGTGTACAAATCTCTCCATGGCCTCGCACCAAAATATATTAGTGACATGTTAGTCCCATATGAACCAGACTCTGAGGAGCACAGGGACTGGACTCCTGTTAGTGCCCAGAGTCAGAACTAAACATGGGGAGGCTGCTTTTCAGATTCATGCTGCTAAAATCTGGAACAATCTTCCTGAAGATGTGAGACAGGCCTTTACTCTGACATTGTTTAAATCCAGGTTAAAACAGTTCTGTTTAGCTGTGCATACAACTGAGGGATTTATATGTCTATCTTTCTTTTTAATGTACTGTGATTATTCACGATTCATTCCCTTGTGTATGAATTGTGCTATACAAATAAATGTGCCTTGCCTTGCCCTTGCCTATTACATATCTATTTCTCTGCTAAAAAGTAATGTGGCGTGTTAGGTTAACATTTAACAATTTGAGATCAAAGACTTCTATGGATCTCAAATTGATTTTTAAGTAAAACAATATATGTAAGATGTGTTCAAGAACAAGGAAGTGATCATTATTGATCATTATATGTGTTTTATTAGTGTGACTGATTGGAATGTAGATCTTTGGTTTCATTTTCATCTGCTGTTGGCATCTGGAGAAGGATGTAAGCTTAAAAAAACAAAAACATATTTGCGGCGTTTGGTAATGTGTCAATGTAGATACTGCACGTTGTTCCTGCGGTCTGTACTTTATTTATTTGTTTCTTTTACTTCATACTTTTGAATCCAAACTGAAATATAGGTTTGAGACTTTGGACAAGTGGATGGTAATTAATTATTTAATTGTTTATAAGTTCAATTCCCTTTGAATAAGATTGGGTTGTTAAATCCCCCCCTCCCTCTTTCCACAAATCTTTACACCGCGTTTGTAAAAGTCCATCACGAGCCTCTTCAGAACTCTTGTGCGGTGGAGGGACGTTTGTTTGAATAAAAGATTGTTTATACTTGGAAAATAAATATGGAAATTATTTATTATTTTCTTTGCGGCCTGGTTTGAATGTCCCACGGCACGGTACTGGTCCGGGGCCTGGGGTTTGGGGACCACTGATCAGGACTATTGGTCCTCCGAATTGTCAATCATTCTGGTATATGCCAGACACATTTTAATAGGCGTTCCCTCTGAGGGGCGGTTCTTTCCTAAAATTCGAGAAAATCCTCCTATATATGCACTTCGAGTTGCCTTGTGTATAAACTATGAAACTTGCTGTGCCTAATTTTGTTTAGTATCTCCACTATCTCAAATGTTTATCCATAGTTACAGACATGGTTTTAGTATTGATTTTTGATACTCACTTTTATTGAACAATAAGTTTATTAGTTTAAGCAGTTAAAACAGACCAGTCACATTTGAAGTATAAAATATGCAGGATGAAAACAACAGGAGGGATAAAGGGGCATTGTCAGACTGATTAAAATATAGTTAGTTAAATCAAAATTCAATTTATTCTTGCATAGCTCTAAATCACAACAGTACAGTTATCTCTGAGGACTTAAAACAGTTGGATTCACCAACACAGATCAGAGAATCAAACAGTTCAACACAAGAAATGCAACAATAAAAAACAGCCATTGCATAAGCGGCAGATGACTAATGTCCATAAAATATGATAAACGTCCATAAATATTGTTGAAAAAGTCCAAATGTCTGATTCTTACAATCATAACATTCTAGGTCCTAATAACTTGTCCACAAACCTAAAATACACACTCGAATTCACTCTTAAACTACCTGCTTGGCACGTTGCCATGGTAATAACATTTAAAGTCCTACTGCAGCAATAATACAATGAATAAAAAAATATTACCACTTTAATAATGAAAAATAACAATCTATCAAACTTATATCACATTTTTTGGATTCTCAAAGACTGTTTTTTGTGAAGTAATTGATCATTGATTTATTTTTATACTTTGATTTGTATCTTACTTCCTTGTCCAGATGCCAAGAGCAGAAGCCAGACTTTTCAGACATTCCAAACAAAAACACCCATCCATCCATCCATCCATTTTCTTCCCCTTAATCCATTTCTGGGTCGGGGGGTGGCAGTCAGAGCTGCACCCAGTTCACAGAGCACCAGCCCCTCACTGATCCTCCTGCAGGCGATGAGTCCACAGGAGCTGAGATCTTTCAGCGGGGGCTTCAGGCAAAGTGGGGTTAAGTGTCTTGCCCAAGGACACAACGACAGCAGTTATCAGTGAGAGTCGTGAAGTAGGTCTTATGGTGGGCTCGAACCCACGACCTTCAGGCCTAAAGGCCAGTGCTGAGCTACTCTCGCCCCCAAACAAAAACACACCTGCCAATAATTCATTCGTACATTTGTCTTCATGACAACAATCACTTCCTTGTTCCTGAACTCACCCTCTGATAAAATGTTTCACTTAAATTCAGTTTGAGATCTAGAGAATTCTTTTAATGTTTATTACTTTTTATCTGAGAAATAGACATGTAATAGAATGGGGTTTCTGTAAAAAAATCTGAAAAAATCTCGATATAATACAGCTTGATCATTTTTGATTCAATAACAGAACATAGTATGACTATAATCTTCTGACAGAGGCTGAAGACGGTTCCAGATTGTAGCTATAAATCTGAATTGTTGCCTCCCCATGTGATTTCCTGACTCAGGGCACCAGCAGGAGGCCAGTTCCTGTGCTAATTTGGTTCATATGGCACTAACATGTCTCGGATGTCCAGGTGCAAGGAGAAACTTGCACAAGGAAACCTCTATAAAGATAAATAATAATAGAATATATATACAGTACAGACCAAAAGTTTGGACACACTTTCTCATTCAATGAGTGTCCTTTCTATGACTATTGACTGTAGATTCACACCCAGGATGTGTAAGGGCTATTTGAGAGTGGTGGGTGCTGGGCCAGATGACCTGGCCTCCACAGTCACCGGACCTGAACCCAATCCAGACTGTTTTTTGGCTGGACCACAGAGTGAAGGCGAAAGGGCCAACAAGTGCTAAGCATCTGTGGGAACTCAAGACCATTTCAGGTCCTCTTGAAGCTCATCAAGAGAATGTGTGTGAAGCAGTAATCAGAAAAACAAAACAAAAGAGAGGACATATTTAGATTCATATCAATATATATTGTGGCCACTGTTGATTGCAGTGATAATCATTTATGAAGCATTGGTGGTGCCCATAGTTCAGTTTCAGTTCATCTTTATTCACAATATCACACATTTACTCATACATTGAGTTGTATCAATTTTTTGGGACACTGAGAAAGATAAATGGACACCCGAGGAAGCTACACAAGCTTATGTATGGGGTCCAACAATACAAAGATAACAGAAACAGATGTCATGAAAACAGCGATTGAGATTACACCTTCTCCTGATTTTAAGTTTTTGGATTTTTCTGCAGTTTCGTTTTTGAAGCTTCTGACCAATCATAGTTTTAAAATGACACAAAAAGCCACATTACTGTAAGTTATCTCGGAAGATGGCTGTTACATTTACAGTTAATATTACAGCTTCACCAGTTCCAATGATATGATGACAGATCAATGAAGTCAAAGACCATGTATAACAATGTATACTGTATGGGGCATGAGTTACTTACACAACTGGATATGCAAAGAAGGGCATGGCCATAGTGAAGCGTTGTATCCAGCGTTCAGGTAGAAATACGCAGTAGACAAGGAGAGAAGTGAGAAGGTAGAGGACAGAGGAGTAGACCAGCAGTCTACCCACCCAAAGCTGAGAAGAACAATTACAAAAGTAACTACAAGTACTGCACAGTTTAAACAAGCCTTAGCAGCTGTAACTGAAACACTTCAGGGAGAAACAATTTGCTAGGAAGTGCAGAGGGACTGGCTTACCCTCTGCAGGCGTTGATTCTTCGCTTGAAAGTCCATCAACTCTTTAATTTCCTTCAATGAAATGATACAAAATAAAACGGTGTAAAATGAGTCATATATATACACACACACACACACACATCCATTTCAATTCATCCAGTATTCTTATTTATAATAATAAAATAACATTAATTATATCAACATATTTTGACATACACATATCAAAATATGTTAATATAACATAATACTTCTTGATCTACAAAGCTGCAAAAAACAGTACCTTGTCCATGTTCTCTAGTTGCTCAGTTCGAGTTAGATTTTTCTAATCAAAATGGAAAAAATATGTCAACAATGAAAACAAAAGCAGAAACACATAATAGAAAAAGGACATGTAATGAAACCTTAGGCCTTTTGCTCTGATTACTGCTTCACACACATTCTCTTGAAGAAGCGAGAATAAAAGACATGTTTTCAGTTGTTTCATACTTATTTTTTTAGTATGTACATAATTTCACATGGGTGAATTCATAGTTTTTATGGCTTCAGTGTGAATCTACAATTTTCATAATCATAAAAATTAAAAACTCTTTGAATGAGAAGGTGTGTCCAAACCTTTGGTCTGTACTATATGTGGAGATTTAATTATTGATTTGCTAAATCCAAATAATCACGATGCAACAGAAGAATTCATGAATACAATGTATAGTCTGAACCTAATTCCTAAAATCACAAAACCATCAAGAATGTCAACAAATAGTGCTACTCTTATTGATAACATTTTCACTAATGACTTAAGCAGCGGTACAATTAGTGGACTAGTAATACATGATATTGGTGATCATTTACCCATATTTACTATAACTAATCTAACTATTAAGGGTCACAAACAAGGAAAAAAACAATATTATAGATGCATGTAAGCTGTTGAGAACATTAACATATTTAAGGATGATTTAATGGAGCAAGATTGGAATTATATGAAACAATGGAGACAGATGAGGCATATGAGCATTTCATACAGATATTCACTCATCTGTGCAATAAAAACTGTCCCTTACAACAATTCACTTGAAGGAGCCAAAATGATAACACAAATGCTTGGATGACAAAAATCCAAGCAGGAAGAAAAATAAATTGTATAAAACCTTTATAAGAAAAAGAAATGGAGATGCAGAGATAAGGTGCAAGCAATATGAAAAAAACAAGCTTAATGAGAAAGACTATTATAGGAAGCTAATAGAAAATAACTAAGGTAATAAGGGGATATGGAATATACTAAATGAAATGAAAGGAAAACGCAATCATAATGTTCAGCACTTTGAGTTGCCTTGTGTATGAATTGTGCTATACAAATAAACTTGCCTTGCCTTGCCTAATAACTACCCAAATCATTTCATGGAACAAAACATGGGAGAAACTCCTTGGGAACAGCTAATAGAAACTTATTCTCATTCCATGTTTTTACAGCCAGTGGATGAAATTGAAATTATAGGAGTAGTCAGTAAATTTAAAAGTAAGGAATCAAGTGATTACAATGATGTGAACATGGCCTTGATAAAAGAAGTAATCAATTATATCTAAAAACCATTAGTACACTTCTTCAATTTATCATTCAGTGCAGGCACAGTCCCAAACAGTCTGAAGATAGCCAAAGTGATACCACTATTCAAAACTAGAAATAAGCATCATTTTACCAACTATAGACCTGTGTCCTTACTACCACAATTCTCTGAAATATTAGAGAAACTTTACAGTAATAGATTAGATAAATTTGTGGCCAAGCCTACTCCATGACAGTCAATATGGTTTCAGGGCAAATCGGTCTACATCACTCGCATTCATGGAGTCTGTTGAAGAAATCAAAACATTTTTAGATGAAGGAAAAATAACAGCTGGGCTTTTTATAGACTTAAAAAAAGCATTTGATACAATAAATCATACTTTATTAATTATTTATTATTATTATTATCCCCCAGGGGGCAGTAGTGGGTCCAAAGCTATTTATTTTATACATTAATGATTTGTGCAATGTGTCGCAAATTTTCAAAACTGTGCTCTTTGCTGATGACACAAATGTGTTTTGTGCAAGTCACAATTTAGCGACCTCACAACTCAGAAAGAGAAATGAACAAGTAAAAAAAATGGTTTGCTCAAAATAAATTATCATTAAATTTGAACAAAACTAAAATTATGTTTTTTGGACATTTCTAAAATAAGGAAGAAGTAACACTTGAAATAGAAGGTGTTGAAATTGAAAGAGTAACGGAAAATACATTTCTGGGATTCATACTGTAATTGATGATAAGTTAAATTGGAAGAGTCACATACAAAAGAAAATATCAAAAAGTATTGCAATCTTTTACAAAGCAAAATTTACACTGGATACAAAATCACTACACACATTATACTATTCACTAATATCACCATGTTTTAGTTACTGTGCTGAGATCTGGGGCAACATCTACAAAAATCTGTCAATATCATCAATAAAGCCGGATACAGAGATCACTCAAACCCATTATTCATTTAGTCAAAAATAATAAAGATTCATGACCTGATTGATTTTATTCAGAGCTAGAAATAAACAGCTGCCTGCGCACATCCAGAAAATGTTTATTGAAAGGGAAACAAATTATTATTCAAGAGGATTGTTTTTTTTTCCAATTTAAAAAGGTCCGCACCACATTACAACACTTTTGCGTTACTGTCAGTGGGGTAAAAAAATCGAATAAATTGGACGAGGAACTTAAAAAATGTCAAACCATATTTGAGTTTAAAAAAAAGATAAAGTCATTATTTTTGATAAACATGTTTGTGAAGTATGTTACAAATTTCAAGCGCTAGGTTGAAAATGGTAAAGGAAGATATTTATTTATTTTGTAAAATCAGAGTTGTAATTAGGGGTGCAATTACACAAGTTTTTTTTTTACTTCTTCGCACTCCTATTTTGGACATCGATTGTTTATTTATTTCGCATAATCACTGTACAATTACACTGCTTTTGTTTTGTTTTTCTCATCTCAAATGTCCAAATAAAACATTCATTCATTCAAACAATTTATCAGAGGGAGAGTTCAGGAACAAGGAAGTGATTATTTTAATGAAGGGACAAATGTACGAAAGAATTATTGGCAGGTGTGTTTTTGTTTGGAATGTCTGAAAGTCTGGCTTCTGCTCTTGGCATCTGGACAAGGAAGTAAGCTACAAATCAAAGTATAAAAATAAATCAATGATCAATTGCTTCACAAAAAACAGTCTTTGAGAGTCCAAAAAATGTGATATAAGTTTGATGCATTGTTATTTTTCATTATTAAAGTGGTAATATTTTTTTATTCATTGTATTATTGCTGCAGTAGGACTTTAAATGTTATTACCATGGTAACGTACCAAGCACGTAGTTTAAGAGTGAGTTCGAGTGTGTATTTTAGGTATGTGGACAAGTTATTAGGACCTAGAATGTTATGATTGTAAGAATAAGACATTTGGACTTTTTCAACAATTTTTATGGACGTTAATCATAATTTATGGACATTAGTCATCTGCCGCTTATGCAATGGCTGTTTTTTATTGTTGCATTTCTTGTGTTGAACTGTTTGATTCTCTGATCTGTGTTGGTGAATCCAACAGTTTTAAGTCCTCAGAGATAACTGTACTGTTGTGATTTAGAGCTATACAAGAATACATTTAATTTGATTTAATTAACTATATTTTAATCAGTCTGACAATGCCCCTTTATCCCTCCTGTTGTTTTCATCCTGCATATTTTATACTTCAAATGTGACTGGTCTGTTTTAACTGCTTAAGCTAATACACACTTTTATTTGATCAATAAGTTTATCAAAAGTATCAAAAATCAATACTAAAACCTTGTCTGTAACTATGGATACAAATTTGAGATAGTGGAGATACTAAACACACTGTAACAAATTTCTGTAAAATTACAATTAAATTTCAACATTAAAAAAAATATATTTTTAAAAACAATTCAAACATGCAAATTTAAGTATAAATTGGTTAAATAACATCCAGTGGCGTTTTATTACCACAATTATAATGTGATTACAAAAAAACGTAAGGTGATTTTATGGTATTATTACCGTAATTTAACATCAACTTGTTGTATTTTTGGAATGCTGGGAACTTTCTTATATAAACTGAAGATGTTGATAACTGAAAAGTTGTGTTCATTAAAGTAAAATTAAACTGTGTAGTTTTTTGTTCAATGAAACTAATTAGAAACAGAAACAGTCATTTGGTGTAATAATACAAAATGAACATTATAATGCTGTTTTTGTTGTATGTGAATTAACAGGAACATACAGTTAAATCCTGAAATCACAAAGACATAATGTGATTCAGTGAAACAGTCTTTAACCGTTAAAATTAGCAACAGTAATGCCATGTAGAGAAAACGGTAAATTCCTGGAACCATATTTGCCAGCTATTTACCGTTTTTCTACAAGGAAATTCTTTACCGTGCATCTACACCTGCGGACTGCCCTGCCCGACCCGCCTGGGAGTGCATCAGTCCTGCACCGGACATGTCCATGTTCAACGGCCGCTGGTCCACGCTCTGTAGTTTAGGTCCTGGATCAATAGCCTGTCCGTCCGTGTGGAGCGGATCCCTTTCTCAGCATGTGGGTCTCCCCGAGTTTTCTCACTTTTTTCCCACTGGGTTTTTCTGAGTTTTTCCTTGCCGATGCAGGACCGTCAGGAGGGTCTGTTGGGCAGTTAGTGTCCAACAGAAAGGATTGGTGATGATCCAGGACACTTCAACGTTCTACAACATGTATGGACATTTTTAACATGTGTTCTACATTCTTTATGTGTTTTAACTGTTGGTTCTCCGATCTGTGTTGGTGATTTCAATGGTTTTGTTAAGTCTTCTGAGATGACTTCTGTTGTGATTTAGAGCTATACAGAAAATAAATTGTATTGTAATTGTATTGTAAACAAAAATAGGCACAGCAAGTTTCACAGTTTATACACAAGGCTTATATAGGAGGATTTTCCCGAATTTTAGGAAAGAGCCGACCCTCAGGGAACGCCGATTAAAATGCGTCTGGTATATCACCAGAATGATTGACAATTCGGAGGACCAATAGTCCTAATCAGTGGTCTCCGAACCCCAGGCATCGGGGTCATAAAGCAACCGGACAGCCCTCAACAAAGGACCCCGGACCCCCCACTTTCAGAGAAATATCAAACATGTACATTTACCTTAAGGACTTTTTAATGAACCTTGCATACTTTAATCTTGATTGCTATTCATGCTCTGCTATGGCAAATAATCTCTAAACTTCCTTATTTCTCCCCCCAGATGAAAATAAAGCCACACCTGTACATTCTGATCTGAGACAAAGACCTTTATAAAAACACACCCACGCAAAATATTTGTCCCTTCATGACAATTATCACATCCTTGTTCCTCAACACATTCTCTGAGATTTTCATTTCACCAACTTTGCTTTTTCCATACAGCTTTCGAAATTTTTGCCCAGAATGTTTTGAGTTATAACATGAACCTTGTCTGTCTTGCATTTGCATAAAATCCTATGCTCAACAACCTGGAACCATTCTAGACATGTACTGTACACATTTCACTTTGGAGAGACCCAAGAGGGAAAATGCAGTTAGAAGTTTGTTGATTGAGTATGTTTGGCGCCCTAGGCCCGGGAGAGATGCTGATGAGTGCGGCGCTTGCTCGCGCGCATAATCCCCCCCGGGGCCTAGGCACTGGTGACGGCAGAGGCAGTAGGCAAGCACGCTTCGATGAGAGAAGGAGGAGGTGGGGCGGCGGAGGCTTTGCAAACTTCAGAAGGCCGGGAAAGTGGGCGTCTCCGGCTTTTAACTTGCTGTCCTGGTGGTTATTGGTGGATTAGATGTGGGCGTTTTGCTGGTGTAATGAGTAGAGGATGAGCAGGCTTGTAGATCTGGCAGCAGTGGCCGGGTCTACCACAGTGAACTTTCGCGAAGAGCTTCATTTCACTTTGGAGAGACCCAAGAGGGAAAATGCAGTTAGAAGTTTGTTGATTGAGTATGTTTGGCGCCCTAGGCCCGGGAGAGATGCTGATGAGTGCGGCGCTTGCTCGCGCGCATAATCCCCAAAAACGGGCAGAGTTATCTTTGCGCGCCGGGACGTGAGCGCTCGCATCACGATCAACCAGACGCTGTAGCAGAGTCATCTTTAAGAGCCGGGACGTGAGCGCTCGCTTCACGATCAACCGGACGCTGCCTGGGACGTGAGCGCTCGCATCACGATCGATACCAGACGCTGTAGCAGAGTTATCTTTGAGCGCCGGGACGTGAGCGCTCGCATCACGATCAACCGGACGCTGTCTGGGACGTGAGCGCTCGCATCACGATCGGTACCAGACGCTGCAGTGGAGTTATCTTTAAGCGCCGGGACGTGAGCGCTCGCATCACGATCAACCGGACGCTGCAACAGGGTTATCTTTGAAGAAGTGCGTGCCGCCACCAGAATCTTATTGGTTCACTTACTTTGCTTTGTATTGTTTTGCTGGGAGCTTACGAGGAAGCCAGTAGCCGTTGTGCAGCCAGGATAGCGGACGCGTCTGGCCTGATGTAGGTGGAGAAGGCCGAAGAGGAACAGCGCCCCAGCTGTTGCAGAGAGGTGTGGGGGAGCCCCAGCGAGGCCGCGCGCGTGGCGGCGCCTATCCTGAAGGAGTGAGCTGTGTAGAGCTGGGGAGACAATTTACAGAGGAGCAGTAGGGATCTTAGTCGAGCTCTGAACCAGGTTGCTGTCATGGGAAGAATGTCTGGAGTGAGAAAGAGAGGTCCGTTAAAATCTCCTTTTTGCAGCGGAGGCGAGTGTAACGCATAAAGGATTTGTAGGGGCAGAGAGATGTGTCCGAGCGAGCTATTACTATATTGCAGGCTCCTTTGATTTTTGAATGTTTGAGACGGAGGTTGAAATGGTCAGGGGACATTATGTTGGGTGAAAAAGAGCGACCTTTGTGTAATGCTTCCACTACGTCGAGATTATCACACATGACAGAGATCCTCTTTCTCTGCCACGTGTGATTCCACAGCGCGCAGGCCACGACCACTGGGAATATCTCGTGTAGGGCAGAGGAGATGCTCCGGTGGAAAGTAGCGGCCACGCTCGGCAAACCAATGGTCCTGGAAGAATCCCCCAAAACCCACGGAAGGGGCAGCGTCCGTGTAGAAGCGGAGACCTGTAGGGGCAGAGACATATCGGAGAGGGCCATTGATGTTGCAGGCGCCCTTACGCTTAGAATCTTGGGTTGGAGAGTAGATAATCAGGATAGTAGGATGGTCGGGAAAGCCGTGTCTCGGACCGCATGAAGGTTGAGTGAGCAATGGTGAGACGCTTATGCAGAGAAGCCACGGAAGGAGAGCAGGAAGATGCCGCGAGGAGGGCAGACATGTACTTGGAAGATGAGCCGGAGTTCAGCGCCGCTGCAGGATGGGCAGCGTGATGGGGAGCCTGCGATCAGAAGAGTGAAGAATACAGGTATGGATGCCTTTGATTAGGAGTCCGATTGACGGCTCAGCGCAGCTACTCGGCCAGCTGCATCTGATAGATCAGAAGATTAAGTAGAGAGATGAAGCATGACCGCCGAAGCGACCCTGGGAGCATAGGTGCGAGTCCAGCGCAGCGCGGCATACTCAGCCGGGCTGCATCCATTAGAAGCAGGATAAGCTTCTGAGAGAGTGGGTTGCAGCAGTAGCAGTAGCAGCAGCAGCAGTAACCTCAGATAATAACAGCAATAGTCCTGTATCAAGCCGCGGCAGCAGCAGTAGCAGCAGCAGCAGCAGCAGCAGCGTCCTTAGAAATAACAGTAATAATTCTGTATCTAAGCCACAGCAGTAGAATGTTGTTGTAGCTGTTCAGTGTTTCAGTAAAAGAGATGCAAGTGAAGAGAGATGGCAAAGTAAATGAAGCAGCAGCAGCAGTAGTAGCAGCAGTAGCCGTATGAAGCAGCAGCAGTAGCAGTAGCAGTATGAAGCAGCAGCAGTAGCAGTATGAAGCAGCAGCAGCAGTAGCAGCAGCAGAGGTTGCAGCATCCGTAGATAATAACAGCAATAATCCTGTATCAAAGCCACAGCAGTAGAATATTGTTGAAGCTGTTTAGTGTTTCAGTAAAAGAGATGCGAAGTGAAGAGAGGTGTCAAAGTAAAAGAAGCAGCAGCAGCACGGCAGCAGTAGCAGTATGAAGCAGCAGCGGCAGCAATAGCAGCATTAGCGGCAGCAGTAGCAGCAGTAGCGGTAGCAGTATGAAGCAGCAGAAGCAGCATTAGCAGGAGCAGTAGCACCACAATGCGATTCATACGAACAACAGACGTGTCACGCCAGCGTGCGCCGCTTGTCTCCGTGAGCCAGGTTACATACGTGTCTGAAAGAGCAGAGCCGTAGAGACAGGTGCAGCCTGGGAGCCTGCGGAGCGGCAGCGGCAGGAACAGCAGCAGCGGCACATGTAGTAGTAGGAGCAGCAGGAGCAGGCAGCAGGGACAGGCAGCAGCAGGAGCGGCAGCAGGAACAGGCAGCAGCGGGAACAGGCAGCAGCGGGATCAGGCAGCAGTAGGAACGGCAGCAGGGACCGCAGCAGCGGCGGTCAGAGAACCATGCCCATGGTTGTTTAAGAGCCTGAGGAAATAAATCAACCCGAATCCGAAACATTCCCATGCGAATAACAGATGTCCCCTGGAGCCATCTTGCTGCTTTGGTTATGGCAGATACGCATGAACGATCACTGATCCATGCCTTCATTAGCTCCAACTCCACTTCAAACCCATTGCAGATTCACATTGGGCCCTTTTTCTTTCTGCTGCACTTTCAAAATGCAACAACTGCAGTTTAGTTACCCAATTTAATACTAGTGACCTAGCTATTTAAATGCATGGCCCCTCCTTCCTCCTGCAGATAGACGAATTTAAATACATCCATTTAACAATAGTGACCTGCGAGTAATGAGATTAATGCTGTAAAGATGGCGCCGTGGCAAGAGTTCTGGTGTGTGCCGTCTGGAGCACAATGGGGTAGTCTTTGCACATATTTCCAACGTGGTTTTACTGCAAGTGGCAGAACATGAATCTGAATTATGCACATAGCTCCTCTTATATCCCTCAGACAATAGAGATTGATGCCATTTAATATGCATTGCCCCTCAGTTAGCTCAAACACGTGTGAAAACTGGCGCCTGTAGTCAAGTGCGTAGGGCAAAAACCAGCCGCCTGCAGCCTAGACTCCGGGATTAATCCGTCCGCGGTCGGCACACTCACTGTACTCACATGCCAGGAGACTTGTGAAAGCAACGGGACAACGCGGCACCGCCAATCGGAGGCAGGGACATGCACGGCACCGCCAGACCGTCTGTGCGCGGCAGCAGACCACGAGGAACGAGCAGTACAGAACCTGCAGAGGGGCCCCGCGGAGGGGCCCCGCGGATCAGCCCACAGAGGAGGAAAGCAGTGGAGACACGCGAACCATAGCAGGTGCAGGGACGCGAAGGAGGAGCAGACCACAAGCAGCCAGACTGAGGACAGCCGGGCCACGCGCACGAGCAACACGTGAGCAGAAGCGACCCCTCCAGAACAACGCATGCATTTGCGAACAGGTGCGTTCAGTGTTGCCAACTCCTCAGTAAGGAAAGTAGCTATTGGCTGTCCCAAAAGTCGCTAGAAGTCGCTAAATGACGTCGTCGCCTAATTTGCATAATTTGCCATTTGCAAATAACTGTAACGGACGCTGTAGGAGAGAGGAATAAGGTCGTGGGAGAGACAAAAGTGAGTAAAAACACCCTAAATATGTTTAGAACTACAAATGTACAAAAATAATTTCAACATTAACAACATTTAATGATTTTAATGCTTTGTCTAGATCCACATTACACACATCAGTTTTGTCCTGTATTGTTAAATGTTATAACAGCAAATGTAATCAAAAGATTGTTATGTAGGGTGAAATTGCTAGCTCTACAACCAACCCTCCTCCTTTATCCGGGCTTGGGACCGGCAAAGTGACCCAAAAGACACACTCTGGCAGAGTTACTTAGGTTTATTTTTGTAAGTTTTTTTTTTTTTTCATAGTTTGGCATAACAAATGATTTAATGTGACCCACTACTGAGAGAAAACAGAGTCACGGACAGAGCTGCCGCGGATGGAGTGGGGGGTAGTGGGGGGTGGCGGTGGTAGGAGTGGCCGGGGAGCTTTGGATGTGTGGTGGTGGTGGAGCTGAAGTTCAGTCTGCAGCAGCCTGAAAACTTCCTGTGCTTTTGAGTCTCTCTCTCTCTCTCTGCTCCGCCCATAGACTGTAGCTGGGACTGCTGCGCAAGGCTACTGTGAGACTGGCCGCCTGTAAGTGCTTTGGGACGGGGGAGGGGCTCACGTTGAGGACAGCAGAACAATACGTGCTTCACGAGTCTCCAAAACACCAGATAAGTCGCCAAAACACCAGATAAGTCGCCAATAACACCAGAAAAAGTAGCTAGATTTGTCGCTAGTCGCTTTTTTGAAAAAAAGTCGCTATAGGGGTCTGAAAAGTCGCTAAATCTAGCGACAAAGTCGCTAAGTTGGCAACACTGGGTGCGTTTAGCGACATGCACCTTGCAAACTTCAGAAGGCCGGGAAAGTGGGCGTCTCCGGCTTTTAACTTGCTGTCCTGGTGGTTATTGGTGGATTAGATGTGGGCGTTTTGCTGGTGTAATGAGTAGAGGATGAGCAGGCTTGTAGATCTGGCAGCAGTGGCCGGGTCTACCACAGTGAACTTTCGCGAAGAGCTTCATAACTTGACCACTTCCTTTTCCCCATGGACAAACAGTCTGTTTCAAACCTAAGTGATATATTTATCGAATGCATGTTTATACAGTATGTGTAAAAATTATATTACACACATTTACAATATGAATAAAAAGTAGTGAATACCTTTCCTGCTGTGATCATTTTTGTCTTTGAAAGTACATGCTGTCTTTAAAACTGCTTTACCTTGAAATATATGTCCAGAATGTAACTTTTTTATAGTCACTTGAGTCATTTCCCACTAAAGTTTTCACTTCTTCTCGATCAAGTTTTTATTTATTTTTAATATTTTGGTTTACTCTTTGTCCAAACGTTATCAACCAGCGCGGACCATAGACCCGCGGACCAGGACCAGGACCTCCTTGTTGCAAGTTTGTGTCTTTGAGTAACCGAGGTGGATTGTGAAGCCTCAGGAAGCGCATGTCTCCCCCGTATCTCCCCACACAGCACAACTAAAACTCACTAAATTAAAGCTGGGGTACCTACATTAATTGTTCCTTGCATTAATCCTGCATGTTGGTTGTGCCCAAAAGTACAATGTTGTGAACAAAACAAACCACAACAGGTCCTCTTGTTTAGATTTTTTTTTTTCAGACCGTGCTTAAGAAAGATCCTGAGAGGGCTGAGAGTAGATTATCTGAGCCAATCTAAATTTAAGCACGAAAAAGTAGAAAAGTAGAAAATCTTGATTAAGAACCCAGAGAAATGGGCTGAGAACCAAACATCTGAGTACCTCACCGAAAAAGTTATATGCAGGTGCACATAACTTTTGTGCACCTGCATAATTCCAATCAGGCGATTGGAATTATTTTTTTAACACTACATTAACTTTTACTTTGCCACTAAGTATAAGTTGATCTAAAACTATATTTCATTCTAACATAGATTAACTGAGCAAAAATAACATAATAAATAATAAAAATAAATCATTTTAAACGGCAACATAATCACGTGGTTCACATTTCAACTACAAGATCGTCTGCAGCTAAAATAGAAAAAAACAATAAAATCAGGACTGTCCGTTATTACGTTATTAGTTCCTACAAGAGCTTTACATCTCTTCAGTCATTTCCAAATTTCCCTCCTCACCGAATAGATGTATGAATTATTTCTGTCAAAATATTGAATGAAGGTCAGGAAACGTAAAAACAAGCAGCCTTTATGTTGTTGAATAATGTTGAAGACATAGTAGTTCTTGTTTGTCGGTGATGTACACACATCCTGTGTTTATTTGAACATAAAAACAGCTTCACAAAACCCCTAACAATAAGTGGGAAGGAAAGCCCTCCAAGATATGGTCAAAAATAATGAAATCTCCGGCTTTAATAAGCCGTTATAAACATAACTAAAGATGAAAGCCTTGACACCAAATCCAAAGAGAACCTTTATTCATCCCACTGTGGGGAGGTTTTAGTGTCATGGATGCGCACACATTACAGGATATACTGTAGTAGAAAAAGCAATCAACCAAGATCAGCAAACATCAAACAAGATAACTGTCTGGTATTTAAGATGATAAGTATTGAACATTTAAATCTCACAATCATAACATAAAGTCTGAGACTGAGACTTTAGTAAATTGTATTGGAGATATATATGTGTAAGGAAGGAAACTGCTTTATTGATTATTGTTTAATTACAGTAAATGTACAGGAGGTAAGCCACTATTGTAGCCACAGCTGCCCTGGAATGGACTAATGTAAATGAGACTGCATAGTTAATGTGGATGACATATGTAAAGAATCAGAAACAGATGGAGCATTTTCAGAGCCTCAGCCGTTCTAATGTGGCTCCGGGATTCCCAGCGGTTTCTCATCCGGCGCCTGAGATTTGACATGCAGGTATGACCACAGAGCAATGTGCAATGACTACAATTTGTTTCTGTGTCGTTCCTTGCAGAGAGGAGAGAGAGGTGAGGGGTCAGCGAGTGTTTTGTGTCTTGTCTGTGTGAATACCAGCGTTGATTATGTCCTGTCTCTTGCTATTGGTGTTATGGTGCGTGTGTATGAATGTATGTGTGTGTGTGTGTGTGTGTGTGTCATGGGCTGTTGTGTGTTTTGTTGGAGGGTATTGTAGGGTTTTGATATTTTTTTTGTTTGCTTTGTTTGTATTTTATTGTAAGTATGTGTCTATAAATCCATGGTCTAAAGGGCTGGGCAGAGATTGGATTAAATTAAGCTTTTTGCTTCAACCAATCTCTTTTCAAACCATTTACAGGTTTTCTTGTAATTTATCATGTCTTTCTGTGAACAATTGTATCTAGTGCATGTTTGAAAAATAAAAAAATATCTATGATACAGGAAGGCCCAAAGGACAGTAACAATCCAGGACATTTATTAACATTTATAGCCATTGGTCATCCCGCTCCCTATGAAACAATGACTCCTATGTGTTATAATTTTATTTCCTGTCTTCTATTTGTTTGACTCTCTTATCTCTGAGTTGACTGCTGTTGTGCATTAGGGCTCTACAAAAATAAATGAAATTGAATGGATGCAAAGATTCGAGTCAGCATTGGAATGAACGACAGACACCATTCGGGTTTATTAATTTTAATCAATTCAGCTAGCTACAAAATGTCCACCACTTCACACACTGACAGGATACAGAGGGAGTCTTAATAGTACATGCGCTGAGGACATCAATCTCACAGTTGAACTTATTGTGTCATTCAGGGTTGGGTATTTAATCACCGTACTCTAACTACTTTGACATTTTGGCGATTTGGTGTGCATAGCTCTATATAGAATACAGAAGCAAAAAACAAAAAGGAAAACCAAATAAAAAATCCTTTGTTGCTAGAGTATTATAATAGTGTCGGAATTATTATTATTTTTTATTACCAATAACAAACCACACAAGGAGAATAAACTTACAGGTACAGTCTTCTTATAAAAGTAAGGTCTCTCAGAAATATGCATCTTTGCTTTACAATGCAAACTTTTTCAGAGCATCCAAAACCTATGGTACAGTGCACAGCCAGTCCTTATCTTTCAGCACATAGTCATCACACTGAACTGCATATTCATTTAGAAAACAGGTACATTTTTTTGCGATACAAGTCCTCATTGTCGTCTTCTCTTTTTGGATCCCCCTTTGCATTATTTTACAACAAGATGGTCACAGTCGGCAAATATATCGAGACAGAAAGAGTGGCACTATTGCAACCTTGCGGGAGTATGGAAACGGTGTCCTAATACTGAGCATGCGTTTTGTCAACTTGCCATGTTATTATTTTTTATATATATTTTTCAGACAGATTTTATTTATAAGACTAAAATCTACCATTGGTCATGCAGAGAACGCACAAATCACATCACTTGGAATGCAATGTCTAATACAGCTACAGAGTCTAGTTGCACATTGTCTAAACAGAAACTCAGTATGATTGCGATGGAGGAATATGTACCAACGACTGGTTTTGATTGTAAGTGCTTTCCACAATCTCTTCCGTCCGTAACTCTGTGTGCCCCCCCCTCCCCCCCTCACCATTTAGTTTGTGCCAACACTAAAGTAAGAGTATGACAGCAGTCTATGTGACACAGTTTTACCAAGACGATACTGAGATATTGAACAGAAAAGAATAAAACAAACAGATTTTTAAAGCATTCCTTATATATAATTGTCATCCAGAGCAGTGTAATTTATATATGTATATCTTATATATATGATATGTTATAATATATGATATATATATATATTTCATAGAGATTAAAAACTTCACAGGTGAGCTAGAGCCATCAAGTCAGCACTATATACAACCTTTGGAAAGAATGATACACGGAGTTTAAGAAATCATTGTTTACGAGGACAATCATCTTGAAAAAGCTGGACAGACGACACAGAACAACATTAACAATGGGGAGGGAGGTGATATGTGCATGTGTGCAAACCTAGAAGGTCAATACCATAATGAAAGCAAGTCAGCGCCTGTTGAATAGTGGCGCAGGAAGCGGCTGTCTGTGGGACAGCGTTTAGCCACTGCCCAGCATCTTTGTGGCGCGCTGGTTAGCCTCGTCAATCCGGGTCTTGTTGGAGTCAGCCTGGAACAGGAAACAGTCAGGTTACAGTCTCTGAGAACGTAAAGGCGCACATACACCGACTCCAGGGAAACATTAAAGATGCGCTTTTTGTGGTGTTTAGTTTTGTACCTCACATACTGTACATGATTTGTTATTTTGTATGCTGCAAATCTGGTCTGAAATGACCAAATTTACTTGTTGAAGTTCTGGCACGACCAAGCTCACCCTTGCAACTTCCTGATTGGTCAAAGTTAATTCAAATTCTTGTGGCCTCTAGCCATTGCTTTTTCTGGGAAAGCCAAACCAATGAAGTCAGGGCTGGGAAAGCTCACCAAACGATGTGAAAGATTCCAAAAACATGCACGATAAAGCCAGCGATAGAACCAGGTTTGGGAGCGAAGGACTACAGTTACATGGGCTTTATCACATGGTTTCTTGTGGTTTCAAAGTTAAACACTCTTTAACAAAGTAAAGGGTAAGTTGGTCCTCACACTGAAGCCTCAAATGAAGAAATGTTGTGTTTTGTGACATGACAAGGAGAGGCCGATATAACAAGATTTAAAAAGCTCCTAAAAGTTATTTTATCCTGAAGGCAGACCAATCTCTCTCTCTCTGTCGGCCGTGTGGAGTCGGCAGAGGCTAACTCATTGTCATCGCTTGAAAGTCGTGTCTAGAAAGTTTGGAATATTATAGAATAGTATATAACATAGTATAGTTTCAGCACATATGAAGTCGGTTCCAAAAAGAAAGTTATCAAAGGAACACTCTGATTGGTCACAAGCTTCACATCACACAGAAGGAAAACAGCATTCATGTTATAACTCTTCAAATCAATGTCAACGTATATTGTGAGCGTTTAAGCACTGATAAACTAATTTGAATTACAACTTAACAGACTAGATAAAATGCAGCAAAATGTTTCAGGAGAGTTGTCCCATGGCAACCTGGTAGAAGCCCTGTCACTCAGCAGCATGTGTAGGTTTTTGTTTGTCCAACAGAAAGAGTAAAGGTTTTGAGAAGATATATGATCAGATCACACTGTCTTCCTCTTATTAGAAAACATGTTCTTGTTTGCATACTTACAAGAAAGAGCCCTGCAAGTCATTATTTGACACTTTGGACATTTTTCTTTTGGCTCAAATCTGCTGTTGATGAAATTACAGTTTTGTAAAGGTCCCTCAGAGGACTGTTGTGTGCTATACAAATCAAATTGAATTGAATTGGCTGAGGTCCAAGATCCTCTCTTTTTCACTTTTCTGTCTGAATAAGCTGATCTAGAGATGTGACAAAGCTCAGTATGTGGAAAATAGTGATAGAACCAAACTGTTTTGAGAGCTAGGAACGAGCTATATTGCATAGGTCAACATTTGTGCATTAGAAGATAGGTACCCCAGCTTTACTAAGCAGTAGAAGGTGGTTTGGTGTCTCTGATTATGTCCCCTTTAACCTTAAACCAAGCATCGCTCTTGTACGGTAAAACAAGACTCCTGTTTGTCGTACCTTCTCCATGATCCTGTCGATCTGGCGATTCTGGGTGTCGATCTCGTTGCCCATGTCGAGGGCCATGTGGCGCAAGTTTCCGATGATGCCGCCCACCTGTTCCAGGTTCTCGTCCATCTCATTTTCCCGGGCGTCGTCTGTTACCCTGGAAACAAGCAGGTTCGCATCTGGGACGTTTGAACTTTCGGTCTGTAAGAACGACCCCACAGCTGACCGCCGTGATCCCACAGTATGCTCTCAGTCCAATGCTGTGAACTTTACACATGTTGCTGACACTAAAGCTGCACATGGCCACAGAGAGGAAGGTATACTCATTCAGGATATTTTTCTTTTATACTTGTATACTTGCTCCTTATTATGCTAAAGTCAGGGGTTTTTGCTTCTTCATCATGCTTAAGTTGAAGATTTTAAGACTTCTTTCCATATTATGTTAAAGGTAGAGATGTTATACTGTTTATTTTTATGTTGAGTTAAGAGATTTTATTTTAGTATAGAGTTATCGTTCATTTTTTGTGTGCTATGTGCTCCTCATTCCCACCGTTCTGTAACTAGGATGCAACCCTGAAAATTTCCCCACTGTAAGACAATTAAAGGGTCTCTTCATCTTAATTCTTAACAAAGAACAAATGCCTTATTTGGGGTCTTATATTTACATGTCATCTTTTAGAAAGTGAAATAATTATATACAGTCGTAGGTGAGGAATAGATTGTGTTCGATCTAGTGATTGAAGTGAGATTTCTATTTTATTCAAATTTAACAAATGTAATCACATTCATAAAAAAGGTCAGTGATTTACCTTATCTAATATTGCAAGATCTATTTTAAGTATATCATTTGATTGGAGAAATAAAGAAACTAATTTAGAGGAAACTATTTGTTTCAAAAGCCAACACGATGTAGCTGGGGGCTGTACGAGGTCAAGTCTGAGAGAAGCGGGGTCACATTAAGGGGCGTAATTTATGTGTGTATTTATGTAAACTATGTGAACACTGGAGCAAACTGATCTGTGCACCTGCAGAAAAGCAAAGACGTATTGTAGACTGCTGGGCTTCATATTGTTTTCTTGAATTCTTACTTATCGCGTTGAAAGTTTTATAGTTATGGAAATATAAATGCTTGATAAAATTAGCTTCAAATTGATGTATAACCTGCCATATTAGCCCAGACTCTCAGAGGGGGCCGCACTGACATTAACCTTTGATGTCCACTAGGGGGCCACAAAAGACCTTGTTTGCAGGCCACATGTTGGAGTTCCAGATAATAGTGTGGATAGAGGTACAAGGACGGAATAATCTTTTTTCAAAGCAACGTGTCCTAATCAATAAGATATGATTACAAGAAAAAAATACTGCTAAAACATACATGAAAATAATGTTTAAGGTGCTCCACAGAACTTATTTAGTGACAGAGAGTCATGAGAACTCTCTATGGAGTTAATTATTTTTAATTAACACTTTTGAAGCAATTGTGGTTGAAGTTGGACTCATCATTCATCCAGTAAGTAAATAATCTTTATTTATACAGCACCTTTCTCAGAGCACAAAGCACTTTACAATCGTTATTTTTATTGTCTCTCACTCCACACAGAGATGGGAGCGAGGTTGCCCTACAGGAGGCGCATGCCAGACATATTGTACATGTTTTTAGTGGTAGGGGAAACCAGAATACCTGGGGGAAACTTATGTAGACGTGGGGAAAACATGCAAACTCCACTCAGAAAGGTCCTGTTCCGATCGGGATTCGAACCCGACATGTTGCTTCTTATTGCTGAGAAGCGAAAGTGCTATCCACTCAGCCCCCGTGCCGCCAGTGTGCAAGGCTAACTGATTTTCCACTTTAATGTTTTGGTTATCTGAAGGCCGAAGCTACTGGCCCCGTGGCAGGTGCTGATTGGAGCGTCAACGAATCCTCCATGCAAATTTTTGGTTGTGTCTCTTTAACATCAATAAAATGTCTTCTGAGACTTTACTTGGACCCCAGAACCCCGCCTCATTTGTCGTTCTCTTCGGAATGTTCCAGTAGGATTGAAGATTTTTGATAGACTACAATTACAAATGGACTTTGTGTCTCTAAACTGACCCAAGCACATAATGGAGACACACAACACACTCTATTTTGACAGCTGGATTTTGCAGATTATTGGGCCTTTCTCCTCGTACCTGCGGATGAAGCCACCGCTGATGGCCATCTGTTCGCGCTCGTCGACCACGCGGGCGGGCTGGCTGGCCACCACGCCGTCCTGGTTGTTACCCCAGGCCTTGCTGGCTCCGCTCTTCATCCTGCCCAAGGTGGAAGCGTAACAACCAACACAATCAGCCTCCAGAAGTGCACCTCCACCAGGCTGCCTTTTCTTTCCCATTGTTTACAAAGGGAGGCTGGCTTTGAGGCTCGTGTGAAGTTTAGTAGGAGCTGATGTTAGTGTTATTTGGTCATGCATCACAGAAATATATGGGACTAAAGGGACTAAGTCAAGCGAAGCATTGCAGGCATGGGTTGTTTAGAGACGAGCTTGTTACTGTCTGTCCGATGTTATATCTGCTAAAACAAACTACTAAGTCACACTAATGTCCACTGTCTAAACGTGTAAGAAAGCATGCAGAAATCAGAGAGAAAACGTTGCTCCTTTTAACGTGACAAAGAGAAGCGATAGTGTGGGGTTTTTAAACATTTGGTGTATGGAAGGTGAGGCTTGATATGCATAATCGCTGTCTATTTCGGCAAATACAAATGTTAGATAGACTTCAAGTGAAAGTCAGATCTTTTTTAAATTGTGGAGTTGGAGAGGTTTTTTGAATACAAGCGCCAGTAAGACCTCCCCTGATTGGACGCAGTTAATTCAAAATCTTAATAGACAGCTGAGGTCCCTCACCATTGGTCTCAGCAAATCTAATTGGTGATGCTTATTTCAAGCAGAGACTGTATTGAATATATTTATTATGAAAAAAAAAAACTTCATATAGATGATACTACAGGGTCATAAGGTCAAAAAATATCAATCGTTTTCAAAATAAAACACAATTTCATTTGCAGACATCACCTTTAATGTGTGTTATGTATGAATTCTAAGCGCAAAAAACAAATAATATGCGTAAAGTCTAAAAAACCCAAACTATGACTGTTTTGATGAAAATAGGATCTTTCCCTCCCAGACCCCAGTGTGACATAAAACAGAGAAGACGAGTTTTGGGCAGACACAAAGACGCAGACTGGGATAGAGTCAGGACGATTACAGTGAACAAACTGCTCGACAACAAACAGAGAAAACTGGAGGATGTTTGAGAGAAATGCAGCGTGCACCCATCCCTGCTCCTGAGTCTGTCGGGCGTATACACAGTGATCACAGCTGAGCTAACATGAGGCGCTATCACAGCTCTGCAGCTCACCTTTTTGTGTGAAGTAAACATTCTCAACCATAATGCCTCCACGAAGCATATGCACTGGTTACAAAGAATAATCTCTGTCGTGTAACATTCAGAAATGTTCAGAAATTAGAATGAACAAAAGATAATGTACTGTAGTCATTTAACTTGACATAATTTTTGCACAGAATTGCACTTAACATCAATAACAGGAGGTAGACTGATAAGCCCACATGGAGCTATGTGAACAAGGTACAGACACTAAAAAATCAGGATTCTTGTGGACTGACAAAGACAGAGAATCTCCTCTACCGCTGGTCTTTATTGTGAAGACTGGACCAAAAATAAAGGTCATATTTTGTGTCAATGGCTAAAAATCACCAATTATTGAAACTGGTCAGCCACATATTATAACTATGTATGTAAAGTATTAGATAATCTTCCCCATTAAACCCATACACATCTATATAAAGCATCACTTTAATGAGTAGCGTTTTCATGCATGCAAGAGCATTCCAGGATCATGCTCGCAGTCACGTCAGTGGCGTTTTGTAGATGACGGGAGGGAGTGTTCAAACAAAAGGGTCTAACTCTTCTAAGAACATGCACACAAGGAGAAGTGTTAGTCCTGAACCAGGCTCTCCAAAGTCCTGTTGGCTCCAGACTTCATGGTCCTGCAGTTTGGACCAGAGGCTCAGGGGCCAAGAGACCGTGTGAACCTGGCCCTGCTCTGGTGCAAATCTCTAATATGAACAGGGCCGATGGGCTACTGACATTACTTATGGACAATTCTGTTTAAGAATCGTGGGCTTGGTTAATATTTGAAGAGAACTTAACTTTTGAAAGGACGCTTAATAATGAACAAGTAGATTTACCCAATTCGCAATACCATAATGCTTTGCGAGCTGAGGGGGTCATATGCTACTGTGTAATGCACACACTATAAAACTTTCATATGAGAAAATAATATTAGCTTCAGAGGCATTTAAATGAAACAAAATCAAATCAAGTTTGTTGATATTAAAAAAAATCAAACGAGGAAGAAGGTTTGATTGATTTAAATGGTGCAGTTCTGCAAACAGCCAGCAGATGGCGATCATTTCTACTATTCCAGTGCATCACAACACTAGGCCGTGGTTTGTGTTCCTGAGGTTTCAAATTTGCTGTAGATTGAGACTCACACACGTCTCCAACTCCCACTGCACATTTTACAAAGCTTGGCAACTTTAGCTTCTGTGGTAGCGACCCCACCCTCAAACTGAAAAGCATTATGGGATTTGCGCAAGTAGTAAATAGCGTTTTAGAAAGTTTGTGTGGTTGTTTTAGCGGCAGCTTGAGCTACCTCGAGACATCCGATCTTGCTGAAAGTTTAGGGGACTTTTGTGTAGTTTTGTCCGATATGAGCATGAGAAGCACCCGGCACCATCACCTCAGAGCTCAGAAGAGGGGTGGAATCTTATAGGAGCAGAGCAGACTATTGGTTGATGGTTGCCATAACATCACTTCTACCTCTGATATCTAGAGAATGCTCTTATTCTGGTAAGGCAGGCAGGCAGGCAGGCAAGCAGCACCTACTTGTTACATGGACAGGAGCAAAGACCACAGAATTTCCCTAGATCGTTCAAATTCTTTTCTGCATCCTTCATGTCCTTATTGATTTGGTCCATTCCCTCCTCGATGCGCTCCAGTTGCTCTGATTAAACAAATATCCCCCAAAGAACGAAGCGAGAGAGAGAGAGAGAGAGAGAGAGAAGAGGAGCAGAGAGAGGACAAGGGAGAGAAGACAACAACTTCAGACACTCACTTTGACGAAATAAAGTCCAAATAAAATATAAAAATGAAAATAAACGGGACGCCACCACATATGTAGAACCTCTGGGCACGTTGTCAGTACCTACTTGTTACAGGGACATATGAAAAGCCCACAGCATTTCCCTAAATCTTTTAAATTTTTCTCGGCTTCCTTCATGTCTTGGTTGATATGGTTCATGCCATCTTCGACACGATCGAGTTGCTCTGGTCAGGACAAAGGGATGACAGTGTGGAATGAATTTCAGAGACTGTTGACAGAAGTATGAGAAATGGTAAAGTCTGTGTGTATTTTACTGTATGTGTGCATTCATCTGCCCATGTGAAATACTCTTACTACATTAGAGCTTCTTTAATCCTCAAAATGGGACCAACGCACAAATAATTTCATTATTGTGTAACTGCCTAAAGGTAAATTAATTCTGTCATCGGGATTTGGTTAAACATAGCAAAGAGTAATGCTTCCAGAAATCGTGTTTTACAAATACAAATAGACTGAAGTTTAGTTAAAGGGACAGTATGCAATATTGTCATATCTTTTATGTTATAGATCAACATGTACAATTTGGCCTTTTCTGAACAGTTGAACATGTTATTCTTAATTCAAAAGTACAATGGATAATATCTATGTTTACAGTTTTCAAGTAGATTGTCCAATCAGAGAGCAGAACCAGCCTCTCATTTGGGTTAAATAACAAGTTGCCCAGAGTTTATACTGTTTCTAGCTAAACCCCAGCAGGCGGTTCACATCAATCATCAGCGCTTACTCTATAGTGATTGCACAAATACGAATACAAGTCTTCACAATTACAATCGAACAAATGCAACTGTAATTGTACTGACTTAGATGACTTAGAGTTAGTTAGAACAATGAATACCGTGTCGATTTTGTATCTGTAGTAATTTGGATACATTTTAAATCAGTCCCAGTTGACATTGTGTCTTTTGCTTTTGTAGATTTTTGTAGACTGTCTGTTTCAAATGTATAGAAAGTGCGGTGCTGGTGTGAAGGGGGCGGAGCACGGTTAAAAATGAAGCACAGTGAGAAATATCTAATTAAATGCTGGTTTGTAAAATCCCTGGTAGAACGGTTTGACATGTTCATTTACTTAGTGGTATCAGCTGGAGTTAAAATAGAATTGTAAAATCTCAGCACGTGGTTTTGACAAATTTTGTAACACTGGAAGTACCTCCAAGGACTGTACAAAGCAGCAGAGTTTTTGTCATTACCAGCTAAATCGATCGTTTCATTTTCATCCACCATTTTGGTTTTGATATAAGCTCAACAGAGCTAACTTTTTGCTTTGAAACAGTCAAATACATAGTATAATTATCTTGATATAAAGAATAAGTAACTGTAGGGTGTGGCACCCCAGTGGTAAAAATTACATTTTGATAGTGGCCCTATTGTTTCGAGGGGTTGAAAGGAATATGAAAAAGCTGCTGGCAAAACAAGAGCAGTTAGGCAAAAAATAAGAAAATACGTTAGCGAAAGGAAATTTGTTGATTATAAAAAGGCATGCATTTTGTTACATAATGTGTTTGTAAACAAGATACAGTATTCATTACTGTTTTATAAGGACATATCATTTATCAAATAATATTAATAGCTTTGCAAAGTATTAAACTGTTGTGATTAATCGAAGAGTGACTTACCTCCCTGTTCGTCCAACATGACCAAAGTCCTAATACCAGCATCTTTGCTCTAGGAGAAAGAGAACCAGACTTTAGACAAACTGGAGAGGCATAGTTCAATCAGAATGATCACAGGGAGACACTCTTTCTCTGTCAGCTTCAAGCCAAGATATTTTATCCTCGAGTTCTCATTGTATTGATCTCGTCAAGAAGTGAATTGATGATTATATGGATATGGAATATGGAATTTATTGTAAAAATAATTCTACCGTCGAACTCACTTGTTTATAAGAATCTGAGATTATTTGTATATTTGCTTAAAAACTTTTAAATCTAAAAAACCATCTCGTCCACATTCCCAGCAGACTTCCCACTGTGGATCATTGAAGCCCAACAAACATATTGATCGGGAGGTCAGTGGTCATCTGGTCACTTCACCCTTAGCTGGGAGATGTGCAAACTGCCGTACAGGGACCTCGAGTGAAACCACAATGCATCTCTCATTAAAACCTGCTCCTGTCATGGGAACCCACTAGGAGCAGAAGTAGCAGTCACCGTTGTCCAGTGGATCACAAAGGCCAACAACTCCTTATTAAGGCAGCACAATTTCGGAAAATATCTATACATTCTTATGTGATCACTATCTCACATTAGATACTGAAAACTGCTAGTTCATAATTAAGTTTTTACCAATATACATAAGAATATTTCCTTAAAGCTCAGTCTTAAAACAGATTTGGTAATGGATCATGCACACTACATTTTGCTATAGTGTGAAATTGGAAAATCTTCAATATAATCTCAAACCAAAATATTTTTAACAGTTCAAGTATGACTATTTTGTAATTTGTGAAAGATATCAAGGATTTCTGTCATTTGCTAATTTTGATAAGACTAAAATTGCAAACTTGATTCCATTGCTACTGTAGTAATCAAACCCTACACTGCTTATTACGTTGAAAATGGATTTCATGAGTATGTTTTTGCAATATTAAAATGCAGTAGACACTGAAAGTCTCCTGTCATGACATATATAGTATGCTGCATCTTCCCTGTCCATGTCTCAGCCTGGCTCAGACACGAGACCTGCTTGTGCCGATACAGCCTCCAACATCATCACAGCCTCCTCCTCAGCTCTTCTGTGAGTGGACAGGTGACGTGCGGGAGGCCACAGGAGCCATAAGTAATCCCAGGAGAATAAATTACAGTGTCATTTAGCCCTGAGATGGCCCACAGCCGTTACAGTTGGTCTCAGAGGGAAAAGCAGTGAAATGAGTTCAAGCAGGCTCCAGTGGTTCTGCAGTAAATCCAGAGGAGAATGTGCGATAGGAACATGGAACTACAATCAGTGACACGCCCATGTTGCAACCCAGTCTCAGTTTTTGCCAGGAAATTAAGTATTTGTTTACGTTCTTAAAAGAGAGAATGAAACTTTTTCAGATAAGCTCTGGTTCCTTCTGTTTTTTGCACAATCTCAGTGACTATATCTCTGCCATATGTGACATGTAAATTTCTCCACTGTGAGATCAATAAAGTTTATCATATCTTTTCTAAGACCTGCCGATGCTCATCCCTGCAACCTCCTGATTGGTCACAATGAATTCAATCAATGAATGGCCCCTTGTCATTGGTTTTACGGTTCTCCTCCAGAACATCTTACTGCAATTATATTTGAAACAGTCCTGTAACTTTGATCTCAAATAAATACTTGAGGTTAACGTTGGTTTTTTAAAATTTGACTTTTTGGAATTTGATTATACAGCTGTGATCTCATCTAACAGAAATGAGAAAATAAATAGTGGCTGCTATTAGCAGAATACAATGTTTTATCCTGTTTTTTGGTTTTCTATTCAATGTTGCTCATTAGAAGCCAGAGCGAGTAGGAGCAAAACTTTGTCCATGAGCAGTTCCCTATCAGGCTTCATTGAGCTAAAGGGGTTAGCAATGTCCATCTATATACAGTCTATGAGTGGGATCAGTCCTGCTCCCACACGCAAGTTAAAGAATACATACATTATATAAATGCTAAAAGATGTTCTGCACCATAACCCTTGAATAATTCCATAAGAATTTAGATTTAACATCACCAAAATGTATTTGCAACAGATAATTCAGCTGGAACACTCTAAGATTGGAAAGTATCATAGACCTGTCTTATTTGCTCCGTGTGGGTGTTTGTGAGTGTATCTGCTTCTATTATTATCTTACATTGATTACTATGACATTTAGAGGTATAGCCTTACTGTTTGTATTGTCATAGAGAAGAATCCTATACTCTATCATGCACACTGCTGCTCTGGTCCATTGCTTTAGAGCAGACAGGGGCTCTCTGTCTGCAGGGACTGGGTGGGGCTGAGGGTGTGTGTGACCGCGATCAATATGACCTTCAGGAGAGCGCCGCCTCGGCTGTTTTCAACCGTCTGACTTTCCCTCGACTGTCTATAAAGATTAGCAATTAGGCTTTCCCATTCTAATGTATTTGTGCTATGTCCACTGATCACAAGTAATATTCATTTGTTGTGTTCATTTTGACTCTTCCACATGATCTTGCTTACCTTGACAGTGGCATTTCATGTTTTAGAACTTGATTAAGATTAGATTAGGAGGTCGTTGTCATGTACTGAACAAGTCAACTTACTGTTAACAACACAATGGAATTCATTTGGATGAGAATAACCATCGACTCACTTAAAAAATTGTATACAGAGGACTCTTATGCACTTCAAATACATAACTACATAAGTATATTCACAAATACAAGAATAAAATCCCTAAATAATGTATGTGTACGAAAGTGAAATGAACAGCCATCTGGCGGGCCAAACGGGGCCACGCGTCTTCTAGTCTCGGTCAAAATTACAGCTCATAAATGTGAGCTATTATGCTGTAACATGGAGTGTGGTGCAGGAAAAGGTTTGTTAACGTTATGATTGTTATGTCTGGACTACTCTGAGCAAAACTAGAACAATACTATGGAAAGACTTCCCCAAAATGTGTGCTGGATTCCCTTTCTAACAACCTTCTATATTAAAAAGTCCAACACATGTCTGATTTTGAAATGATTGGAAAACTTGGAAAACTTTTTTTTCAGATAATGAATGTGTGGCTTTTTGTTGTGTGCTCATAGAATCTTGTTTAATGTACAACTTGTCCTGCTCTGTATTATGAGCCAGGTGCAAAATTAGAAAAGAAAAAAATAATAATCTGGAGGTATGAAAGCTGACAGTCAATATAACATAACAAGGTTTATTTTGATTATTGAATGCAAAAAGCTTGTTAGAGAGAACTGGCCCAATAATTAATCATTAGTCATGTTTTGTGATCCATCTTTCAACTGCATGGATTTTTACAAGTACTTCAGGGTCTAAGCAGCCATTTGCTTTTATAAATCTGATTATTGGACTAGTGTTCTCTATTGGAAGTCAATTTCTTGCTCATGTTAATCCAGTCCAAGAAAGTCCAAAGCACCAAGTATTGAACTGTTTCTTTGCCATCTTCTACGCAAGATTTTACAACAATAATTTATGAATTCAGCTTCAAAAATTCACTTTAATTGCTCCATTTTCCATTATCTTCTTACCTCTTCCACCAGCTGTAGCATACGACGGGTGCTCTCCAGTGACTGTGGGGGAAAAAAAGAAAAACACATTACACATTATGTTTCCAAGTTAAAATCACATGTTTATTCTATGATACAGGAAGACGGAGGTGACTCTGGCGTGTTTTTTAACTACTGTAAATACATTCATGGACACAAGTAGGAGTCAATGGGAGCAATCAGCAGGACACAGGTCAATCAGTATCTCAGAATAGAAATATCAGCATGAGATCTGGTCCTTAACAGTGACGGACCACGGCAGCTCTTACACTTCTGTCAAAGCATCACAGAAGAGGGAGAAGTGCTGGGCAAAAATTATGAGATACTGTAAATAAAGAAGAGGTTATGAATAACTTGATGTATTTATTATCTTTAGGTGGTGGGAATGAGTTATAGTAGATTATTATCGCATTGACTTCTCACTGGTTTTAACAGAAGGGACCACATCACGCGTCCTTCCACTGGCTTCCGGTGCGTTTTAGAATTGTTTTGAAGATTTTGACAGTGACAGGCCGATAACACAGATTAGCAGTCACAGGGCAACACTAGCACCATTTGCATCACAAAACAATGAATATTTAAACTAGAATTCTTGAGGTTATTCTTTCAATTAATTGTTGAGTTGGTAGATTCCATAATTCCATATTGATTCCACGATAAATTTGACCTGGATGCATGAACACACTATACACTGACTTTTCTCATCTCAAGCAGGATCAATGTTTATGTGTCATTATAGACATGTTGTGGACATCTTAATAATCATCCAAATGCTAAATGAATTGAAATGTGTTTTCACTAATTTGTTGTTAGTTGTTCAAAAATGAATGAAAATGTTGTACTGTATTTTGTGGTTTACATAAAAAAATCGAATTTGTTAATAGGCACGCCATGCAAATTCTTTGAAATCCATGAGCAGTATTATCACTTATTCTTAAATTGATTCCACCAGTGAAATCCAGCAGCTTATCTAAGGTATCTACAAGCTCCGTATTTGCCTTGATCTATTCTTAGCTTCTGCTGTCTCTCCTGAAGCCTGCGATCTGAAAAGGCTCCTGCATTTGATTCGCTTTATTTGAAAGTGAAAGTCATTAAGGAGGTGAAAACTCCGCCATTTTGTGTCGGGCAGCGTGTTGACTGAGCAAGTGTTTAATATTCTGCTCAGCTGTGTGCGGTGAGTCACATGTGGAGCTGGAGGGGCCTACGCTGCTCTGGGCTGGTGTCTGTCAGAGCACACAAACAAGAGACCTCCACAAGACAGCAATGTGTACGTGCCGAACAAGGACATCCCTGCACAGTGCCCACTATATACATTATGCTAATTATGCACTGTATATTGTCAAGCGGCAATTGGTTTGCACAGGCACGAAAAAACCTATAAAGTATGAGAGAGGCTTATTTAAATGGATAGCACCATGATATACTGTTTAAAGTACTTATTTGTGCTGCAGACATTACAGGTACGTCCTACTATCCTGGTGGTGACCCGCTTTTTGTGAAGTGGTGGTAGAAGTGTTATTACTTTGCTTGAAATGTCTCACAGTTTGGTTTAAAACTAGCCTGGTCGTACCACACCATTGTACAAATTACATTTTGTACTAAAGTCTGGATTTGCTCCATTGAGCTCCGTTAACAGGTGGGAGGGGTTAACTCCTTTTGCAGATTGAAACGATTGGATCTGAGTTTACCGTGACGTGTGTATTGCGCCCGAGTGACTTGTTAGCATTTAGAATTTAGCCTAGCCATCTCCTTTGCCGCTAATGGAGCCCGTGGGGAGTAGCGCCACAATCTTTTCCAGCAATTACATTTGCTAAACATTCCTCTTGCTCCGGCTTCAATTTCTTGATAGAACCAGACCGGATTCCTTTACTATTGCATTCTTCGCCATTGCCAAACTACAACCTGCCCGATCGGCGCAAACTCTTGACGTCACCCACAACTAACTACAACACCCGCCTCCCGCGCTCGCTGATTGGTCGGATGGAATTTTACCAATGTAATTGCAAACACAGGGACCAGACCCAGACGTTACATGCAGTGAAATGAGGATTGACCGGAGTGTACGGATGGCTAAGGCCAGGCTAGTTTAAAACAAGTGCAGTCCTAAATGATGGACAATTTTAGTGCTTATTTAAGACTCGCCTCTCCACAGATATCTTGTATCTTGTAACTTGTATCTCAATCAAGTGAAGTTAAAGGTTTGTTAACAATGTGAACGGGAAGTTCAATGACACACAGTACAAATGTCCAGGTATAAATAACAACAGATGAGCTCGAGCACAGAGCGGGCCCAGTACCAGGACAGTTGTAGCGTGGTTAATCCAGATTGCATATAACAAGTCATGTGTAGTCAGGGAACTCTCTGTTCATTTTATCGTAGAAGTGTAGAATTGCCAAGTAGACGTTTATTAGGTGCCGTGAATGCCCATAATTTGCAACTGATTGTACGCCGCAATTGTATCAACTGAACCTGATGACGTCTGTGGAGCGACATCATGTTCCACTAGCTGTTTGAGCAAGTGGAACATGAGGGACCATTAGGCTTCCGTCTGTGTCGCCATCTCGCCCTTTTCTAAAATTGATCCCCAAATCCATGCAAAACTTTTGACCCAAGTTTGCATGCTTTTGTGCAGTTTGAAATAATTTGAGCACACGGCAGCATGGGTGTTGCCCAGCTAGGACTGTTGAAGAATGCACCTTTAAATATTTAGTGAGCATAGTAGATCCAAATGCTTACTAGATTAGCAATAAGTAAGCGTTTGTGATCAAAGAGAATAACTTTGTAAGCTCAGATGTGAATATGCAATAATTTTCCGAATTGTCATCACTTTGAAACAAAAGGTTAATGCCAACTAACAAGTAGATATAACATTTTTTACCGTTCTGTTATTATTGCATTTACTGTGTTCGAATTGTGTGTCTGTTGTTGATGATTTGAAAATGTTGTAAAATCACTGTTGTTGTGATGTTCGGGTATACAAACAGATTTTGAATTAACGTTGTGTTCTCCAAGAAGCAGGGTGTGCGCCTCCAACCTGTCAGCATGTTGTAAGCCTACCGTGATGCTGACACTTGCCCTAAGCTCTGAATTTTGTTGTGTCAAAATCTCATTGAGCAGAAATAAGGAATGTGTGCACTGACAGCGGAATCCGAACCACTTCAAACTGTGACAAAAACTATAGTTCAAGCACTGCAACTACTGTGAAACCATGGTCTTAATAACACTGTCATTCCCTCACAAAGCTTGGCACACCCTCGCTGCGTCATGAATCTCCCTTCGCTTCCATCTGTGTTGTGGTTTCATCCAGAGCTCATTTTCAGGTCCATATTTGAGAGTATTTGTGTGTTTGTGCCAACACGCCTGAGCTTTCCATGACTGTGTTGTTCTCACCTCATCACCCAGCTGGTCTGCACGCTGCTGCATGTCTGACAGCTCATTGCGCATATCCGCGTCATCTGCCATGGCTGTTACTGTTGGGGATGGAGACGCACTCCGACAGGGAACTTAAGATCCTATGGGAACCGGGGGAAGGCTGGAAGACAAGAACAAGAGAACACATTTAGGAACGAGTCCTTCAAATAGCATAGCAAACATAGCAAACAGCTGCAGTGTTGGCAGATTTGTGGTATTTTTTTGCAAGACCAATCTGAATTTTATGAAATAAATGATATTGGGCTTGTACCTGTTTCTTTTTTTTTCAACAATGGCAGACATACGATACAAAAGTAGGACATGAAAAGTGTGAGGGTTGTGTTACTTGGGTTGGTGTGAGAGTGTACAGTAGGTGTAAGTGTGCTGCCTGTTGTGTAGTTACTACTTGTACAATTAACGCACAAGAAAGAAGAAGGATGGAAAGTTATAATAATATTTAGAAACAAACAAACACACACACAAAATAAAGTAGTGAATAGATTGACCCTGTTACCACCAACTGTATGCGTTTAAAACATACAATTGGCCGCTTTTTGACAAAAATGGGCCACTTCTGTTTTCCAAATCAGTATTTAGGAAAGGCCTTACGGAAGAGCATTGTTGTCACTCAAAAAAAAAGGAAAGATAATATCTCAATTTTGTGTGACAACAATGCTCTTCAATGTACAATGCTCTTCTGTACAACCTTGTCTTGTGAAGTGAAAAGGAAATCGAAAAGAATTGACAACCTATGGCAGTAATGCAGTTTAATGACTGTGTGGACTGAACACTAGACTTGCTATTCAATATTTAATTGCATAACAATGTACCTGACAGAGATGGTATAATTAAACATATCTGTTGAAAGTCAAAATCTTTATGAACACAATTGATTTTCATTTTATTTGTCTATTTGAATAAATCCATTCCATTGATTGGTAAAAAGTGGCAGCTATTCACTCAAAGAAATGATGGTCTCAAGTGAGTTGGACTGACCTGGATTTGGAGGATTAGCAAAAGGACAAAACATCCAGTTATTTTCAAACCCTCAAACATTTGTAATGGAAAGTCATTTTAAGATGAAAGCAACAACTTTGGACAATGTGGCAAAAGTGTTGCCTAAGAACACAAATGACACTGTGGGATTATTAATTCCAAATAAGACAAATACCATCCAGTAACAAAACCAACAAATCTAACCAATATTGGTTTAACTTTGGTAGTTTTGACATCCATTGTGATTTTTTAGAGTGTAGGTAGCAAATGTAGTACAGAATCCACTAAGGAGTTATTTGATCCCTGTCAAGTCCAATTCATTGCTCATCTTAGTTGTTTGGGCAACACACTGACCAGAAAGAAAATCAGCTTCTTGTTTGGGAGTGAATCCTCCATCTGCCAAACATGTTTTTTTTTGTCTGATCAAGCTCACAAGACCATTTTGTCCTTCTCAATACTAAATGATTCAACAACAACAAAGTTGCAAGTTTGCTCAGAGCTTGTGAGTCATATAGACAGATGCCTATGGGAGGGTCACTAATGTAACTGCAGTTATTCAGTTTTCACACTGGTTCTGATTCAGTCCTTGTTTTTTCCCATTGGCTTTTTCCTCATCTTAAACATTTGTACAGGAGGTTTGGTTCCAGGTTAAGCCACAATTCTGATGTACTGCATGTGCGTGTAAACACTTATACACGTATACACATTATCATCATTTCAACAGTTTCTTGGCTCGTGATAATAAAAGAAGCAGTCCTACTGTAAGCTATTTAAGCCATGAAAAATTCAACGAACAAATAAACCCTAGCTAGGGCTGGGCAATATGGAAAAAAAGTAAAATCTCGATTTTATTTCCTGCTTTGGACGGACCCAAGCTATGCAATCATTTTACACTGCTATTGTGGCAGACATTTCTATTCGCTGAACAGTTAGACAAAACTATCTATAAATAGCAATGCTTTGTCCAGCATGCACAGACATACTGTATGACAAAAAAGCACGTTTCATTTTCAAATGAAGACAACATAAGCAGCAGCTCAAAGTATGCTATAAGCTCATTGTTACTATGGTATAGATCAGTGTCTCCCAAAGTGGGGTCCGCGGCCCCCTGGTGGGCCGCGAGGGTACTGCAGGGGGGCCGCGGGAGGTCATAAAAAAAATATATATATATATATAATTATTTAATGTTAAATTTATAATGTTTTGTTTGCAATATTAAAATATTTGTGTTCATTATTTGACTTGAATAATCCACTGTAATCATTTTTGTATTACAATGTTTGTAGCAGAGGCTATTTCCCCAAAATAAAATAACCAGAAGAGCCTATTCTTAATGTTGTCTTCTTAGTTATTATTTTGGGGGGCCACGCAGACCCGTCAGATTTTTAAGGGGGCCTCGGTGTTACTGAGTTTGGGAATGGCTGGTATAGATGAACGCTGTCTTTGATCCTTGTAATTCTTTCAATACTGATATTTGGGTCTTCAAATTAAAACATTCATTTTATCGCTAGTTATCATCTAGACAAAGATTGATTTTTTTTCTCCAGCCCTTCTAGCCTGGCAGTGTGAGTAACCCCCTCTGCACTGACTGTAGACCCATCTGTATTCATAAGGGAGCATGAAGCCACTCATGTGTGGGCCCTCAGCTCCACCGCAACACACACGCACACACACACACACACGCACACACACACACACCCACACACACACTCTGACAGCACATATACACTTTCCTAGTCTGCTGTCGGGCTCTTGTTCATATGAAGCATAGGAGCACATCAACGCTATGTGTTTTCAACTCTACACTCTTAAATGATTTATGAAGTGCAAAAACATGTAACCCCCCCTTAACAATTGTAGCAATGAGAAGGGCTAAAAATAGACAAGCCAGAGATCCTGGATGATTGAAAGTGATAGTGACATATGAAACTTCTCAGATCAAGCTTTGACAATGAACTAATTCAACAGCAGATTGAAGCCTGACTTGATGTTTGTATGGATGGATGCGTTTCTACTGCTGAACACTTAGATTTCGCTTATGTGGATCAATAAAGTATCCATCTGTCTGTCCGTCCGTCCGTCTGTCTGTCCGTCTGTCTGCCTGTCTATCTACAGATGCTATACTTGAATCAATGAACCATCTTAATTGTGAAAACAAATATCTGCACTACATTGTTTTTAATCATCAGAGGATGTTAATATTTAGTTATCATTTAAAGCGATGAAGCCGAAGCAGTAGCCATGTTGTCTTACATAAACGCACTCGCTGACTCCCAGTTTGAAGTCAGAGCGATTCTAAACATAAGCCCAGTGCAGCTCGCATGCACTCGTTGCATAACTGTAAACTCAGGCTATTACTTCTCAAACCTCTTCCTTTTAGTGTCAGTTACAATTAACGTGGTCTATATGCACCATCTTAATGACTATACCGTATTGATGCCAGAAAAGGGCGATTGTCGGAATGTCAAATCTGTCACTCACTTCTGGCAAAAAATAAAACATTATATAATTATAGAGGTCTGCTCATGTTTGTACGTCTCAGTGTTTGGAGATAAGACATGTTCTTTGATGAATCTGCTTGTTTAAACACAGAATAGTGTTTGTAAAAAACTGGTAGAGCGCAAACCTCAAAACCTCCACCAAAAGGCGCAGTTCCATTCCTTTAAAACAATCCTTGATCCAGACAGTTTTTCAGATCACTTCCAACATCCCATTTCTGAGGTTTACTAGCCATTTTGTAAAAATCTAACCATAACTTTTGAGTTTTCCTGCAAACAAGACAACAAACAAACTAACGCAGATGAAAACATACCCACTCCCAGTGGAGGTAGATAATTAATGAGAATGTAATGAGGTTGTGATAATATATTACTGACCATATACTGAAGGCTGTGGGAGCCCTGGAAAAGAATGCTTTGATATTTTAGAAACATACCAGGCAGACTGTTGGAGTCTAAAGCTCATGTTAATTATAGAGGACAGCTTTGTATTTAGTGTGGCCAGGGGTTTCACACTCACAAATTAATCTAAAGTTTTCCTTTTGTCAAAAAAGAAAATGCAGCCCTGTTGTTGTCCCACTGATAAATAGAAATACAATAAACATTATAGATATAAAAAGCAAACTATTGTGCATGACAACTTGTCCTGAATTACAAAAAGTACAATCAAAGCATATATCGGCGATAAAGCGTTGGGAATAACTTGACCACGGTTCTGTGGAACAACGACAGAATCAAGAGGAAAGTGAACACACAAAGGAATAAAGAAGATAACAACAACAACAACAACTACAGAATATTTCTTTGCTTACAAACCACTGAGACCACTCTGGTCCAGTCTACATGCGTACTGTACATCAGCGACTGACTGTACTTCCAACTTTGAGGTGCCTGTGATTTAGCACTGGAACTGTAATTGTGAATAAAAACATATATACTGCTAGCCTGGTCGTACCACACCATAGTACAAAGGACATTTCATACTAAGGTCTGGATTTGCTCCATTGAGCTCAGTTTACAGGTGGGAGGGGTTAACTCCTTTTGCAGATTGAAACGATTAGATCTGAGTTTAGCGTGACCTATCTAGTGTGCCCGAGTCTGTTGTTAGCATTTTGCATTTAGCCTAGCCATCTCCTTTGCCGCTAACAGGGAGTAGCGGCACAATCTTTTCCAGCAATTACATTTGCTAAACATTCCTCTTGCTCCGGCTTCAGTTTCTTGATAGAATCAGACCGGATTACTTTACTATTGCATTTTTCGCCATTACCAAACTACAACCTGCCCGTTCGGCGCAAACTCTTGACGTCACCCACAACTAACTACAACACCTGCCTCCCGCGCTCGCTGATTGGTCGGTCGAGATTCAACCGATTGTAATCGCTAACACAGGGACTAGACCCAGACGTTACATGCAGTGAAATGATGATTGAACGGAGTGTACGGATGGCTTAGGCCAGGCTAATATACTGCATGTAAACATCCATCCATCCATTTTCTTCCCCTTAATCCATTTCTGGGTCGGGGGGGTGGCCAGAGATGCCACCCAGTACACAGAGCACCAGCCCCTCACTGATCCTCCTGCAGGTGGTGAGTCCACAGGAGCTGAGGTCTTTCAGTGGGAGCTTCAGGCAAAGTGGGGTTAAGTGTCTTTCCCAAGGACACAACGACAGCAGTCATCAGTGGGAGTCGTGAAGTAGGTCTTACGGTGGGCTTGAACCCTCAACTTTCAGGCTCAAAGGCCAATGCTCTACCAACTGAGCTACTGTCTGCATGTAAACAGTTTTGATATATTTAGAAAAAACAACACAAAGACATGCTAAGTCTGTGGCTTAGACACAAACCCCAGCTAAACAGTATCAGCAGTATCAGTGACGTGTGGTCAGGGGTGGCACCTACGATCATGGAAAGAAAAAAGAATAAAAACAATAATACTTGGTCACTATACCAAGTGATTTGTGCTATTGTATTATTTCAATGGAACTTTGCTTTATTTCATATATTTTCACCTCAAAATTTTGAAGAAAAGATTGTTGTCATATACTTCTCATATTTGACAGAGCGGCGCTGTGAGGAGAGCCCAATGACTGTAAATATTAAAAGCCACAACTCAGTGGAAAAAGCCCGTGCGGCGCTATCACACTGTTTTCTCTGTTTATCACATTTTACAAAGTTCAAACATATTTAATTTACAATCAATAAGTCTACAGAAAGCCAGAAATACCATCAGAAAGCGTTCTTTCTGGTTCTTCCTCTGCTAAGAGCAGCAACAGGTTTGGCCAAAACACATACTGTATAACACATTTTAAGATGATTTAAAAGCAACTTAGGTTAATTTTATGCATCCGATATTGATAGGAATTATAAGGAAGAGAGGTGAAGGATAAGAAAGTTAAAATCGGATGCACCAGAGAGTTGCTGCAGCTAGCGAAACACGAGGAGACACCTGTTTTGTTTTACTTTTTAAAACTCATTGGACTTATTTACTATTACTACAAACTATTCTCTGGACTTACAAATGAACCTGGTCTGAACTGAAGTGGTGTATGGAGTTCATGTTTATGGTAATCCCCATAACACACTTTTAAATGTGGTTTTTACTTACTCTGTATGAGCAAGCAATTCGGACTTGAAACATGTTCTGCTGTAGCCAAACAAACTGTGGACAAGCCTCTGTGTAGGTCCTGTTGATATATATGATAGATATGTTCATCTGATTGGGGTGAAGTCAGTGCCTCACCAATCGCCAACCTCACCGCACATCACTGGACAGTAGTATAGGTTATAGGCAGTATAGTATAGAAATTATAGTATAGCAGTGCAGACCCCAGCCATTAGGGGCCCAACTTGCAGCTTTAGGGGCACTTGTTACCACTTTATTGACCACACAGACATGATGATGGGTGGGAAAAGTCAATTATGATGTTGGTATGTGATTGGAAAACAGTTTTGCTCTGATCAAACATTTTCAGGAATACACAAGATAGAAGCCAAAGTTGCCTCTGCAATTAAGTGCATCGCCCCAACCTCACATTCTATCATCACCTATTCACGGATATATTCGGTAACGTGATAGCACCTGTACATGTGGCAGACATCTGTCTCAGTAAAAAGTGCAAATAACACATTTAACTTGCACCTCAAATGAGACCCGGCCGTGGAGTATAGCTTAGACTTCTTCATGAAAAGAAACACAGACAGGAATCGAACCCAGGACCACAAGCGCTACCCGAAGCATTTTAGTGCTGCTGCCTTGTCTTTTTCTAATCCAGAGCACTTTCCAAATTTCCATCCAGTCGTACTTAAAGAAACTTAGCTACATCCCTCCACAACACTTCAATCAAGATGTTCCAATTTACATTTTGATCAATCGGTTTGAATTAGGGGCCATTTATTCGGTTCTCTTTTACTATTCTTGATGTTGCAATACAAATTGGTGCCTGCATCTCATCTTAACTAACATATTGCCTATTCAGTTGTTACATTTAGATACAACTGACATCATATTATTGTCAAACAAAACGCGTTACAGAAACAGGAGTGTACAGTATTAGCTGGGTCAATGCTACTTTGCTCTCCTCCATCTGTCACTGCCATAGACCCATTCAGTCCGGCCATCAACATCTGCTGCAGTGTGACATCTAAATGCCCCCGATCTAATTGTATCACAGTGACACAAAACAAAGCCACGGAAACCTCCTTATTGCATTTTTCCCAATGTCAACAACTCTGGCTTTGTGCTATATCTCTGTGCAAACAATAATCCAATCCGAGCAATCACTGCGCCGTGTCAGTTTATAGCAGGAAATGACCGACCCACGACCCTTGGCCCGAGGTGAGCGAGCGCTTGTAAAAAAAAAAAAAAAATGCAAGAGTTTATTCTGGTCAAAATGCAGCAGTTAGTGTTAGCGCATGCAATCATCCATGTGTGTAAACGCACACACTTGATTATGTTTCTTTGGCCTCGGGACTGAGCTGACAGTGGCGAGAAATAAATTATGGCTCAGAGCTGCCGTGAAGTCAGGTTCATGTGGCACTTTGCTCCTAACAAAGGGCAAGACGTTTAGTTTTTCCAAGTCAATTACCTGTTCATCTGTCTTATCTATATGCAAGATGTAGATTTTATTCAATTGTATTCTTCTTCTTGGTATTTAAAAAACCCCAAAAACAAACAAATAAAAGAACAATCTAGTCAGAGGTGAGAGAACACTGTATTTAATGGGTTTAATTGTGTTACTTACAGAACAACTAACAGTAAACGGTCAACGAGTGAAGGTAAAAAGTTGAGAAGCATGTATGACAGTGTGTGAACTCACTGTGTACTTTATAATTGTGTAGATGTTTATGTTTTTCAGAATGCACACTTTGATACATTCTTGTATGGGTTTGTATATGTGTTAACGTATATATCTGCATGTATGTGAATGTGTATAAATGCCTGTGTGTAAATACATAGGTGAACACACATTTACACACAACCTAGATAGATACAGTAGATAGAGATACTGTTGATACTTTATTGATCCCGGAGGAAAAATGAAAGTGTCCAGCAGCAGAAAACACATCCATATAAACACATACGTACATCAAATACAAACATTTCTAACTAACTACTTAACAATAGCGCATATTTTTACTCAAACAGATCTGTTGTACAGTATGACAGCTGAAGGAACAAAGAATCTCTTAAAACGTTCCGCTCAGAAGCGCAGTGATAACAGCCTGTACATACACACACTGCTGCCCGCCATTTGTGAAAATGTGGATGTATACAGTAGTTTGTGATAAAGTCATGTACACATTTCTCTTCTTTGAATTAAAAATAAAAGGCGTTTTCTAATGGTCTGGCTCTTTATTGGCATCAGATGAAAGAGCAAACCAGGAATATTGTCTGAACTGACATCATAGAACCACAAAACCTCTGTCTTGAATGTGCACACAAAAGTGAATAAAATTTTGTTGAGACGAGAGAATGTGTTGCTTTGTTGTTTTCATCAAGATATATCATATACTACAATATATATATGTGCTCTAGCATAATATGTAGGTTTGATCTTATATTCATTTCCTCGTACTGTACTGTACTGTCACATTCCAGCAGTGGCTTCGGAACCACCAGGGGAGCAATAACTAAAGATTTGAAGACGCTCTTATTTCCATATCCACACAGCCTTCTAGAGCGACAGGTTTCAGCCAATCACAGCTCACCTGGAGAGGCCCTGCTCCCACCGCTGCTCCTCAGGGCACAATACTTCGGCAGCCTGCTCCGCTCATTTGCATAACGCCTTCTACTATATCACATAGATCACTATTTACTGTTTCACATAGATCACTGCTACATCCAGAGACAACGGCCATTACAGAAGTAGTAGTAGATTTTCATTATGGGGTTGGTATTTTTCATGTATTTATTTTTGAAATCACGCATATACAGAATGAGGTGTGAGAAGATAAAAACAATGTTAAATGTCATTTTAAAGAGATGCAAAATAATAATTCTGATTCACTGCATTTCCGAATTTTTCAGCAATTTTTTATGGACAACTAAAGCAATAGTGTGACCGCACGTACACAATATTTATGAATTAAATACTTTACATCTCGATATAAAATCCAGTGATCTGAAGGACTGAATCCCAGCTCACACAAGTACACACAGGTGTTGTTGTGTCTGTTCCCCTGAGTATTTGTAAAACTGATTTTGAGGGACAGGAGATACTGCTTCCCGCAAATTATTTTTTACTATCTAGAGTTATTGAATGATAGGTCAGTATAGTCGTCATGGTAACAGGCCCAGAGACCGTGCTCATTATTGAACTGAAAAAAGTTATTGCCTCATTATTGTACCTCAAGGGTCTGAGGCATTATTAAGTGGGACTTTATGAGTAAATGGCAAGATCTATATATGAGGACTGTATATTTTGTACTCTCGAACGTTGTCTTTACTATTTTACCATGGCGGCACGGTGGCTGAGTGGTTTGCACAATTTCTGAACAAGAAGGTCCTAGGTTCGAATTCCTTCCGAGCCGAGCTTGCATGTTTTTCCCTTGTCTCCGTAGGTTCCTCCGGCTGCTCCATTTTCCCTTACCACTAAAACCATGTACAACAGCTCCCCTCTCTCTGGGGCCAGATTCTTCAATCTCATTTGGACTTTCCTGGTCAGATAAAGGTCAAAAATGATGCATGGAGCAGCATAGGGGATTTTGTGCATAAGTGAAATATCTTGTCTCAGGAAACAATAATAGTCAAAGGCTGTGCAGTAGAGATCTGAACCACAACAGAAACCACTTTATCTCAATAAGAACATCAAACTGGATTCATGTTTCATCCAATCCCACTTCTTTCTTTACATTTGTGATAATCTTCTCCCACATAATCTGCACCCAACACGTTATAACGTAATGTTGCATCTTCAATCTGCCATCAATCCGTTTACACGCAGGCTGTATCTGGCGGAGCTTGGGGACTTTCAAATCCAGATATTGATACGACCGCTGCGCTTGTTGGCGTGCTGAGAGGATTGTGCTACTATCCGACACCATGGCACTCTTTTATGTATGACTCACACTTCATCTCCACATACTGGCCCCATGTGTGATGGCCCAAATGAAATATTTGATGTGGAAAAGGAAACAAAATGGCAGCCGGCGCAAGTGCATAGACAGCACAAAACAGAGCCATGCGTCGCCCTTTGCTCTCTGATGTGTTGTTAAAATGATGAACTTATTTCTAGCTATAAATTGACATGTGAAGCTCGGAGCGGTCATCCACAACGAAATAGCTGTTTTTTTCTACTGTGATGGACTGTACTTTGACTTGTGGTGACAGATGAAGCAATGTATGAAAATGAGACCCTATGCTGGAAATGACTCACTCACTGTAGACTCCAGACTGCATTTATTTACTGTTTAAGTAGCAATTAGAAGTCAGCAGCAGCATTTTGATTAGAGGTCAACATTATATAGGGCTGATAGTGAAAATAATTAGTGAAAGAGGCCAATAATAACATGCACATATACGCGTAAGTAAGACAGTGTTTTAACCATAGACTGAGTGGAGCTATGTTCCTGGACAAATATATAGGCATATGATCAAATGAAGTCGTATGAATTTGAAAAGAAATATTGAAAAAAAACATACCAAAATTATAAGTAGGGTCCATTTTATCTGTGTTTCATGCTTTCAACCCAAAGAGCACAATTTTGCCCATAACCATTTCTTAATCACCCCTCTAGAACACTGCTCCACTGTTTTATTGATTTTCAAGTATATCTCATCAATTTCATTGTTTGTGCACTGAAAAAAGAAGAAAACAAATGTATCCATGCATTTTAAAACCATTCACATATGTTCTCACATCAGAGAGGCAGCCAAGGAAGCTGATCAAACATGTAAGAAATAATGCCCAATGATGAAGCTGACATGTTACTATGGTTTCCCACTGCTCTTTGGTGTGTCAAAGCCAGAGGGGAATGTACTTATGGCTTTTGTATCATAGCAACCCTCTATTCCAATGTTCACCCCCCTAGCCCCTGGTATGCCTCTACCCCCCCTCCCCTTCTCTTCTCATTTCTTTTCATTTCTCCCTTGAATGAAAAGTGATCATTTGCGATACTGGTGATGATGTCTGAAATATCTTTTTGTTGCTTCTTCAGAATGAACAATATATTCACATTTAAATAAAACATTATTTGTATAGCACTTATTACAAGTTCTCCAGACTGTAGCAGTAGCTTTGAATGTTATTGTTCAAACAACATGGCTCAAATCTTTTCAATCAGATTTATTTTGTTTGGAGGCAATCAAACCGAAAAGCAGAGCAGCCATTTTGAGGCCAACATTTATTTAGGGAGCCCATTTCACAAAGACAAAGAGAACACATTTTCCCGTTAAATGCTCCGTTCTCCACATGCATTATTCAGGTCCAGAAAGTCACCGCTGCACACATCCACAAAGACCATCGGAGAGGCACATCTGTATGAGCATGTTCTTAGAAACAGGGTCCCATTGATATTAGAACCAAAGATTATTATATTCCAATGTTCTCATGAAATCAAGACAAGATTATATAGAATCATGAATTCTATCAAGATTTATTCACATCCATCCAGCCGGTGTCATGGGCAACAGTCTGAGCAGAGACACAGAGTTCCCTGTCAACAAACACTTCCTCCAGCTCATCTGAGGGAATCCCGAGGCGTTCCCAGGCCAACTGAGAGTCCCTCCAACAGCAGGACGTGCCCAGAACACCTCCCTGGTGAGGCGTCCAGGAGGCATCCAAAACAGATGCCCGAGCCACCTCAGCTGGCTCCTCTTGACGTGGAGATGCAGTGGCATCTCTACTTCAAGCTCCTATTGCGTGAGGAAACTAATTTTGACCTTCTATATATCCACAATCTCGTCCTTTCAGTCAATACCCAAAGCTCATGACCATAAGTGAGGGTGGGAACATACTGTAGAGTGAGCAGTAAATCGAGAGATTTGCCTTTTGACTCCCTCTTCACCACAACAGTCCGATACAGCTCTGACTGCAAACGCTGCTCCCTCTTCAGTAAGTAAGTTAGTAAGTTTTTATTTATATATACCGCCTTTTCACTGCAGATCTGAGTCTCAAAGCGGTTTACAATTGTTAATTATGGGCATTTGTCTCTCACTCCACACAGAGATGGGAGTGGGGTCGCCAGTACAGGCGGCGCATGCCAGAACTATTGGACATATTTTTAGTGGTAGGGGAAACCGGAGTACCCGGAGGAAACCTACGCAGACACGGGGAGAACATGCAAACTCCACTCAGAAAGGCCCTGGTCTGACCGGGATTCGAACCCAGGACCTTCTTGCTGAGAGGCGAGAGTGCTATCCACTCAGCCACCGTGCCGCCCGCCACGTCTTCACCACGACAATTTGATACAGCGACTGCATCACAAGCCCCTGAGATACTTGGACTCCTCACTCGAGTTTAATCACATTAATTGACAACTTCTAATATACAGTTGTCTTGTGCTGTGTCTGCTGTAGAACAAATGTATAAAAATAAACTTTGGTTGAAAGCAAAAAGTCAGGACTGATCTTGATCACATTTATTGATAGTTATTCATTTGAAAACATCAGTCCTGGCTAATGATTTGATTCCAGCTTTCTTTTCCCATGTGCTGAATATGCTCTTGGATGATCTGAACACAGACACATCAGGCGGCTGCTGCTTAATGTAAGGTAATGGACGCTAAATGTCCAATTTGCATTTTCCAGTGTTTTCTGGGAAACGATTCCATTTTACATATTCATTAGAACAGAGACAAACCAGCTGCATCAGCGATCCTGCAGCTGCAGAGACCCAGACCTCAGCGCTGGTGCAAAGGCCTTCTTCGTTAATGTTTCCAAACCAATTACAACAAAATACTGAACCACCTGCATCTAGGAAATTCTAACAAAATCATTATTACATTTTGTATTATATCTAATACATACTTTGTTCGACCTATTAATAGTATATAAGTTACACATCCAATTATATTCCAATAGAGAGCAAAATGTGCTGTTAATCAGGAGGTCAGTTTAATGATTATAATAATAGCTATAGTAGCAGATATTAGGCAGGGGAAAATGTATTCGTATAGCACAATTTATATACAGCAAAACTCAAAGTGCTTCATAAAGACAAGAGAGAAAATGTCAGAATCATAAATCACACAAGATACATTTAAATAGATAATTATACATTTCATATTATTGCATTGAGAGTCTATATTTAAATTATCTTGTTTTCCTAATAGTAATACATTTTAAGGCAGATGAAATATGCATATGAATAAATGTGTCTATCTGTCATCACTGGTGAATTACTGCTAAACAAACGGCTACACTGTTCGACTCCGGCATAAACCCTTGTGTGGATCTAGGTCAAATATTAATTCACAAACATGAGGCATTTTCAAGTCTTTCCTGAAGGGCCATCAACACAGCGGTCACAGCTAGTCCTTCTAAATAGTCTCGACCCACACCCCACTGTATGAATATTAATACTATGTTGTTTTTTTATTCAATATCACTGCTGAGCTCGAGATAAATCCAATGTGGTGATGTCTTCGCTGTCAGTGGGACGGGGGGAGGTAATAGAATGTGAATGGGATGAGGCGAGGACAAGGGCGAGGCTCTGATTTAGGGCCTTGGATGTGTTTATCTGCACCGGGCAACAACTGCCTGGAAACAACACCGGCAAAAAGGACAAGAGGCACACAACAAAGAAGAGCAAACACTATTCAAGATCACCTCAAGTGGTTTTTTTCACTGCAAGAAGGATAAGGACACACAGATTCATTTGTGTCTTCACAGCGTTCTCAGTGAGTATTGTCACAACTCAGGCTCATACTTTTTAAACTTGTATTTAATATTCAACTTTTGAATAACACTTCTATTTTGAATCTGAATAAATTCCACATACTGTACATTTCAAATAACAATCCTAATTTCAGCCCAAATAAATTTAAAGTGTTTTATGATATTGTTATTCCACTGGTCAATAACTCATGGCCACAAAGACGGATGGGGAAACAGTACATTTAAGCTGTACTGTGGATGTAATGAATGTAAGTAGTATGAAACAGAGGTGGGTTTATACAGTTGGTGAAGTACTTTATCAAAAAGAAAAGAAGAAAATGCACTCAAAGAAGAACACGCCACACCAAAACCACACTGTGCAAAATGTTCAATCTGTTCAATGTTCAATCAATCTGTGCAATAGTTTTTAAAAATTCCTGCCTACAGACAAAAAAAAAACCCACACACACAGACATGGTAACAATCTCAGTGGCAGGGTGGGCCTGAATTTTGAAAAAGCTGTTGGATTGGTTTAAGTGTAAGACCTGAGAAGAGAGTGTACAAGTATTATAACTTTACTAGAATGGAATCTATACGTATGTCTCAGTATTATTGTGGTTATGGATGCACTTGGCCCTCAAAGCTCTTCTTACAGCATCACTGAAAAGACATATAACTATGGAAAACTGGATTGTCGGTACATTTGAGTACATCAGAGATTGAATATACAATAAATAAGATGGATCATTCAGAGCAATCAGACCACAATGTAATACAATACTTCTCATCTGGGAAACTATTGCCTTGAATGACATTATCATTTCTGTTCTATAAAAAAATGCCTGTTCTATATGTCCGGCACTCCGAGATATAAACAACACACCTAACACACATGAAGTCCTCTATGTTTGACAGTAAAGAGTAAAACACAAAAACATTTAATAACAACATACGCCCGGTCTAATGAAACATGGCCTGAGTTTGAGAACGTGGGGGTGGGACCGTCGGTGCTGCACATCGAAAGCAGTGGTTATTGGCCTGGGGACAGAGGGAGTATACCTCACAATGAGAGCGGCAACCACTGAAGCAATTTGTGTACAGGGATCCAGAGACCGGTCTGGAATTAGAAGTGCCTGCTCAGGAGTTTTATGAGCTCATAAACGTCAGAGAGGAGAGATGTAAGTGGAAAATACAGCAGATGTTCTGTTGCACCTGTACGTGAAGGAATCTCATATAGAAGCCATGAGAGACAAGACGAATGCTGTTATGTAGATCAGATGTGTTGAATTAAAGATGCAGGAAAGCTGTATCCTGTGACGTGTTGTCTCAAAAGCCCCTGACATAACTTTAATAAAGAAAATAGAATGGGATTTAGAACTTTATCCAAGTGGTCTTGATAGTAATACAGTAGCTCTACTGTATGTACTTCAGTTCAATATGACACGGCAAATGTCAAAAAGGAATGTGATTTTTGATTAAATACTTAGTGTGATACTAAATACTTCATTATTATTTCAGGTGTAGCGCAGAGAATATAAAGTGTTTTACTTAATGTGATGGTTGACGTTGGAGAAACGACGCGTGCCTGTATGTGTGACTTGAGATGGAAAACTAAATAAGGTATGAACTGTGCAACTGAAGTGTCCAGTTGGATAGGCCAATCCATTTATTAATAGCAGGAACAATTGTAACGAAAATGGCAAGAAATGACCAAAAATAATACCTTTCGGAGCTGTAACACGTGGTACGGTAAAATACTGTTCTCTGCTTCTATTAAAGATAAAAGGCAGAGGCACTCCAAGAGCGCCCCCTGCTGTATTCGGCTCCAACACTTAGAATATGTAGTAGTTTTAATGATATCTTATTAGAATATTTGTAAAGGAAACATTAGTGTCTGTGGAATGATTCTGTTCATGAAATAAACAACTCATCCGTTTTCCCGTGTTGTTTTTAAGTTGAGCTCTGGGACACGATGGTTGTGACAATTGCACATCTGGAGAACAATGTCTAGACATCCATGGTCAGCCTTTTGGCCTGAACTCAGACGTTGAACAATGCAGGATTTCAGGGAGCATCAACCAATCAGAGACCAGGACAAACTTCATTTGACTGCCTGTCTTCACCAATCTAATTAAAGTTAACGTTCCAACCTAACAGGACTGGACTAAACTGGAGGAGGGTCATTGAGTGAGTGTGAGTGATTTCATCTTTAGACAGACCACATTGTAAAGGTCCATAGGAAACAAACATCCAATTACAAGTTTTAAATATATATGCAAGAACAATACAGACTCTCAGTGTCTGTTTTCAAATGCACAGGTATCATAATAACCTCTGACAGCACATTCAGAACGAACCTTTAATCTATAGTATTATAACGAAGAGCCTCGCCCTGTTCAGGTTCCACCAACGGCGGATGAGTTGCTACGTTCATGCCTCAATTCTTCATTTATGGTTAGATACTTAATTCTTGTTATGTTTGGGGACCTGTGTTGGAATACATTGGAGTGAAATCAGGCTGAAATATAATCAAGAGGTATCATGTGTGAGAAATGAGTGATTACATTGAAATGTACAGGACTTTTCAGGGATGACAACTCACAGAGATGGATGAGGAGGCTGCATATAAGACATACGTACAATAAGCTTATTGAGCTTTCTGTAACAAACATAGCTTGCAAGTCTGACCCAAGATCATTATATGTTTCTCCCTATGCCTGGGTTTCCTCCAGGTGCTCCAGTTTCCTTGACCATCCATAGGTTAAAATCCTTCAGCTTTGTTAGCCCTAACCAACCAGAGCATCAACATCTGGAGATGGGTCCCTGGGCACTTCACTGTAACAACCACTGGACTTGACAGGCTGCCCTAGTGGCACTGAAGGATGGCTCAAATGCAGAGGACAAACATCCCTGTGGGGAATATAACGTATAACTTAACATAAGGCAAAACAGTGATTTAAAAAAATCATTTTGTTTAATGCAATAGTACACACTCACACACACACACACACACACACACACACACACACACACACACACACCTACACACACAATGTTTTTGTGCCTGTGTACTTTCTGAAGCTAACATGATGCAATTGCCAAACATTAAAAGCCAACCCAGCACTTCCCCAATCAGCCCAAACCGCAAGCTTCATAAATGATAGATTAGAAGTTTGATGTTGGGCCTCTATGCTGCATCACTCCTGAACATGGTGCAAAAAATTCTCAAAACACTGCACTCTGTCTCTGCTTGTGTTGGTGTGGAGGCATTGCAGAGGCCAGGTTCCTGCTGTGCTGCCCCTGGTCAACTGCACTGCAGCACTATAAATTTACCTCCACCCCCCAGCGGTGCACTGGGAACACTGCTGAATGCTGCTTTGACCCACGATGATACTTATACTTCTACAGTTTACACACGAGTAGCTGTGTCGGCTCCTGAGCACACAGCAAAAACATGCATTCAAGTCGATTCAAGCGGACTAATATATGACTATATATATATATGACTGTGGGATATGACTTCTAAATGCACTATTGTGTTCAAATGAAGCCTGCGTTTAGTGGCATCCCACACAAAAAATTGTCTTGCGGGTCGGGCCTTGAGCTTGACATGTCTGGCTCAGAGCATCAAATAGTAACTCTCTAGGTTCTGTCTTACAAAGGATAACTTGTTTTCTCATGAACAATAATAATAATAATGCATTGTTTTTTCAACGCGCTTTTCAGGACACTCAGAGATGCATCACTTCATTATTCTTTCACCCCAAACACAGTGGTGAAAAACTTCTACTGTAGCCAGAGCTGCCCTGTGGCACACTGACATAAGCGCGGCAATCAGAATGTTGCATCAGCCCCTCTGACCACCACCAACCATTCACACACACACTAGACTCATTCAAAACAGCAGTTTGGCACTTTACAGCCGCCCCACTGTGTAAGTAAGTAAGTAAGTAATATTTATTTATATACTGTCTTTCACAGACCAGAGTCACAAAGCGGTTTTACAATTGTGGGCATTTGTCTCTCACTCCACAGAGATGGGTGCGGGGTCGCCAGTACAGGAGGCACATGCCAGACCTATTGTGCATGTTTTAGTGGTAGGGGAAACTGGAGTACCCGGAGGAAACCTACGCAAACACAGGGAGATCATGCAAACTCCACTCAGAAAGGCCCCGTTACGACTGGGATTCAAACCCAGGACCTTATTGCTGAGAAACAAGAGTGCTATCCACTCAGCCACCGTTCAATGCGAGAAAAAGAGAAAGAAAACATTTTATAGGATGTATCATTCATGAAAAAGGTAGGTACTCAAGTTTTAAAAGTCTAGATGACCACAATAAGAGTAAGATTGTTCTAATGAAAGTCTATCTGTGTTCATGTCAGCCTAGAACACCAATTAGCTTTGATTACACTATCTTTCTTAATCCATTGTGAAAATATCCTATGCATATTTTTGTTTGAAATGCTTTTTTGAGCACCAGTCAATCAGAGAATTTTACATAAAAATATCCCATTTTTTAAGTGGAGACTGTCTATTCTTAGCTGCTTTGGCGTCTGCTGTGTTTCATTGAAGTATTCTTGCTTGCATTGATTCAACATGGCAGCCACTCAGTCGTCTCTGTCCTCAGCGCTGGGCCCATTCTCCCTCCTTCAGTGATCAAAAGAGGCAATAATCCAATAGGAGAGGACAGATGGCCCCATGAAGACACATTGCTAGATATAGAGCATTAAGAAAAGCACTAAACCAATAAGTTTTACTTTTAGTTGTCACTCAAACAAAGACCCGAGCATCAGACACTAGATAAGAAGAGATTTGCAATCTTCAAACGCTTTATTTAGTTGAACAGATGAAACGCCACGGCTCGAGCATCAAAGAAGCCGACAGATTGATAGGCTCATGAATCGTTTACATGGGACACACCTGTATGCTGCAAGGTCTGAAGTCTTGGAATATTAATATAAGGTCGAACAAAACAATACAAAAAAGCTGTGTTATTCCAACCAATATTAGCCTGGTCTTACCACACCATCGTACTCATTTCATTTAGGGATACAATAACTGACTGGAGTTTACAAATGGCTAAGGCCAGGCTAAACAAATATTTCTACTGCAGAAAAATTAGAAATATTCAATGCTGCATGAGGTCAGTTCCTTTCAAATAGACTTTTCTTGAGTATTTACAGAATTTCTTGATTTTATGTTACTTGTTACTTGTTACTTGTCAGAAAGATACAGAGGAGGCTTAGTATGGTCGGTTAACTGGTTGGCTCATTCAGCAAAACAAAGCTTTGTCTGGGAAGTAAAAGCTAAGGTCTAAATTTGGGGAATGTTGATAGCGTTTATAAATGTATACATATCAACAACAGTAGTTTTACAGACAGAAGCTATCCAAACAGGTCTTTCTATTTGAGATGCAAGACATTGTTTAAGCTGCCATTTCCTAAGTATATAATAAAAACAAATGTTGTGGCAACCCAGTGCGTGCAAATGAGGGTCCACTTCAACCATAATATTATGATCTACTTTGTATTTGAACAGGGCCGGTGCACAAAGAACTGGCTGAGTCCTATGGAAGAGTCTGCACCTGTGCTGCCTAAGACACTTCAGCATTAGAGATACAGTAGTGTGATTAGTGCAGCTCTAGAACAAAAGCAGAGTGTTTGTGTGAACAATGGAGCAGTGACAGCAGCGTGAGTCACCGTGTGCCCTCCAGTCCGTCTGTGGAGCCCAGTCCTGTGGTGCTGGGCCAGTAACACAGGTGGCACAGGCTATTCGAGTTCAAATAAGTTACTTCATATTCCAGTTTACAGTAGATTTGTAGTCCTCATATAACACTGATTTAGGGTACTTTCACATGTATTGATCTACTGGACTCGGCTCACTTCAGAAGAAAATGCAGTAGTCCTCATAAAGTCACACATCTGTTTAAACACATAGTATGTAACAGACATTATATTGTACTTTGAAAACAACATAGATCTTCCTGTTTGTTTTTTGTCATTCATTTTTCAGTAGTGTCATGCCCTTTGAATCTTAAATGGTATGATGAAATGCACCACCACAATGTTTTAAGTAACTGTTCCTGAATGCAAAAGTAATTGTCCTGGATGTAATAGTAGCATTTCTGACTTGGCCTGCAGGTCTCTCCATCTGTTTGGCTCCATATGATTTACTCATGATGTATTCTTGGATTGGTCTGCCTGAGTCCAGGTTTAGACCTAATCCTTCTTGATTTCTGAGTCAGCGTTTGCGTGATTGAGTTTAGAGAGTCACTGATTTAGACCAGATTTAATTTACACTTTAAAACTGATAAAAATTGGATTGATTGCCCATCACTTGAAGTTTCATTGACTGATTAGGAGTTGATGACGGCATGAGAGAAACCATGGCATGAATTGATCAACCATGGCATGAATTAGCATGGGAGAAACCATGGCATGAATTAGCATGGGAATGAGCAAGAGTATATTGCATAGTCTTAATCTAGATTTGCTGATATATAGATACAATATGACACCTTATGACCTGAAATGGCAGCAATAACATCTAACAAGCAAATGCACATGTCTCCAGCAGAAGTGATACATGTATAGAAACCTCCAGCCTCAGGCCAACCCCTCCCCACCCCCTCCTCGTCTCTCCCTCTCGCCTCTACAGTCAGAACGGGGCAGGGCACAGAGCGAGATCGGTCCAGGCAGCTCGTGGCACGGCTCGCCCTGCGGGTCTCGCCCGGGTTCACGCTGTGGGCCGTGAGCTGCCACTGTCGTTCGCACACAGCTGTCAGACAAACACAGACCGCTTATATCTGCGTGCAGCCGTCAAGGTCACTGCTGCTCATGCTCGAGACAACAATAGATTCACATGGCCACTTCGTATCCAGCCCCTTTTATGATTTGATTCTGCGTCATATTTGAGCATCTTCTCGAACGTGTAATCTAAGTCCTTTGGTAATCGATATGAGACGTCACGGCATTAATCACAACTGAAAGCCTCACTTCTCGGTATTGAAATCCATCCGCTTTGTCCTGGACTCACTGCAAGTGTATAGTAAAAAAACATGTCACAATACATTAGATCTTGCAAGCCTATTGTTATTTGGATTAATGTACATGAAAGAAAAACTTTAGAAGCATTTAAGAAGACTCTTATCAATCTGCTTGGTTTCCATTTGCTCAAATCTCATATTATGTCCAGTTGCAACTTGTGAATATTAAATCAACGAAGGACCCAAAATTGTGCGTCAGTCTTCCTCCATATGTCATTTTGGATATTCAGCTCACTTCCTTTTGTGTTCAATGGTCCAACAATGACAACCAATGTTATTTGGAATTGCTTTAAATAACCATAGGAGTTTACAAAGTTGTATGCTGTGTATAAAATATGCATAAATTAACAGTTACAATGCAGGGTTAAAGTATTTTAACAATGTTGTTTTCTGTATTGTGTTGAGTAGTTAATACACATCCAGATGTTTTAAATACATTGGTTCTGGGTCATGCTTTTGCCATTTTTCTTCTTCTTAGTTCTGACAGGAGGCTACCAAAATGATCATCTCTCTGTTTTGAATAATAGGCCCACAATTCCCCACCTATAAACGTATCATGAAATGCAGCCATCAAGATGTGGCCTAGTTCCACAACTATAGATGAATGCGCCATATTAAGTCTGCGGGTACAGTCAACACTTGAATCTCAAAAGTAGGCCACTGCTTTTGTCTTGACGCAGATGATGCTGCATGATTAGCATTTCTTTCATAATGTTGATCCTACGCCACACAAAACGCTCGCTTCAAAGCCATAATGGTGCCAATTTAGCACAACGTGCGCCACGCGTAATGGAGAGGAGCGTGCCATCCACGACTCAATGGGAAAGTGTGCGTCGCTACAGAGACCAAGAGGAGGTGTCGAGGTGCGCGTGAAGGGTGGGGGTGACTGGGTGTCATAGTGCGGGTTTCACCATCACCACGTCTGCTCCATCCTCCGTACACAAGGGCCCCCCGCTGTGCGCATGCATCACACATGAACAGGCAAAGAGACTGCGTTTATGCAATAGAGCAAAACCCTCATTCTCCGAATCGAAAGGCGGTCCCCCCCGTGCTGTTTATAGGGGCTGCCTGCACCCCTCCCACTCGTGGCGCAGTTTACTATTAGTCTGTATGACACGCTCTCCATCAAGTCTACTGCAATGAAATTTCCGAACCCGCCCTTAATCGAACCACCCTGCGCTGCCAGACACGACCTGCCACGTAAACACACGCACAGGCAACGCACACGTTACTGTTTCTACCTATAGATCCATGGTTTCTACCCTAAATGTGCGTCGGTTCAAATAATCGGACCTATTTGAAACAAACGACAACACCCCAATTTACAGAGAGGGGACAAAGCCATAGCCGTTCTGTAAACGCTGTTTGGGCTCCTATGCGGTGTCTGTGTCTTCTCCACATACTGTTTGCCATCACACACAGGAGAAAGCGTCGAGCGCTCTCCAAGGTGCTGTACGTTGAAAACGCCCACAGAGAAGATGCGCATTGTAGTGCAGAGCATCCATCCTCCCTCTCCAAAGCCCCAACCATCTTACAGACATATTCTCCCTGCGAGGTCATGCACCGCTGTCCTTTAAAGAAATAAACCTAAAAAAATATTCCATTCAAAACGCTTGTGAATCCAAATGCACAGTCCAACAAGTCACGGTCTGCAAACGAGCCACGTGTGTCAAGCGTCCAGAGCGCATGAAGCGGCAGTAATTAGCCCCAGTGAAGCCTCTGGTCTTACCTGTGCCTGTGCTGGGAGTCCCGCAGTCCAATCGCGGAGAAACTCTCGTATCTCGTGGCTTTTAGCGTTAGCCTCTGCCTGTATGGTGAGTGGGATGCTGCAAAGGCACTGTGCGTCGCCTGGTTCCTCCTCGGCTCTTCTTCAATGGAGGAGGGAGGGAGGGGGGCAGTGCAGCTCTCCTCAAAGATGGCCGACACGTTTTGACGTCAGCAGCAGCTTTTAATAGATATCTGTCAGAAACAGAGAGGAGCAGAGAGGCGTGGGCTTCGGAAAGTCTGCTCCACCGGGCCAGAACAACACAACATGTGAATATTTTACCTGTTCCCACTCCGAGCCCTCTGCTGCAATGGCCCTTGCCACATATAGACTCAGCATGGATTATTGATGCGCACACCATTTCTCAATTTCACTAAACTGTTGGTTTAAAATGTGCAGGATTATCCTCCGGCAAAGATCTGGAGAAAACATATATGCTTCTTGATTTACTCTGACTGGACACATGGCCATTGTATTAGGGCACTTCAGCTACTTGACTGTCCCCAATACTGTCACAATGCATACATTACTTAAACTTTATTGGTATTTATTTTATTTTCTACTCCAAATTTCAATAAGATATTGTAAAGTGATTTCAAAGATTCTTCTGCAGTTTCTTCATCTTCTTCTTCTATGCAGTCAGATAAACTTTTTTTCTATCCCCATGACTCACTCTTTCTGAGTGGAGTTTGCAAGTTCTACCCGTGTCTAAATAGGTTTCCTCCGGGTGCTCCAGTTTCCCCTACCACTAAAAACACGCCCTGCAGGTTGCACATTAGGTATGAATGTAAATGAGAGAATGAATGGATGGTGTTGGTTGGAGGGTTAGCGTGGGTTTCGGCGTCTCGCTTCCATCATCACCGTGTGTGGTATGATTGGAACAATATATAAACTTGGAATATTGTAACCTTGGTCTGCAAAAATGTGCTATATAAATAAACATTAATTACTTATTATGACCGTGCTATTCTTGCCTTATTTGGATGCAGCATGGAATATTGCTATTTCACAATTCACTTTAAAAATTACTGATTTTTTATTTGCATTTTATGTATTATCTATATATAATTATTGAAGTGACCAAACATTTACGGCGAAACATTATTTGTGAATGCAGATAATATGCTTGGCACATGGACGTTATAGACCTCTGGTATGTGCACCCATAACAACGGCTCAACCATTTTACCAACGCTCTTTTACATATTAGCAATTTGTGGTTCACCTCATGTCTCAACTTTAGACCAGAGAGACCACCAACCATCTGCTCTCTGTTCTGACCCGTCATAGACAACTGCAGTAGTCAGACCAAGGCTTGTCTTTCGGTCTGCCATTCGAGCAGCAACTGATGGGTGATATCATAGTAACAATGAACAATGAAGCAAAGTTTAGTCAAATATTTTGGAGGAAACAACAAACGTCTTGTGTGTCTTGTGTGAACGTTATTACACATAAGTATCGTCCTGGTTACTGATGTTGTTATGAAGACATGGCTTTAACCTCATCAATGACCATAGTGGAAAAGATATTCACTTTACAGGAACTCTAACGTGATTGCATAAGATTTCATTATTTATTTAAGTGGTAACATGCATGCAATTGACACAAATATTAATTTCTGCAGTGACAAATTGGGGATTTTATAGAAGTGTTGCACATAGCTATGGCTGGAGTAACTTTTATTTGGTTTTGTTTCAGAAATATATGTTTCTGAATATGTAACACATGACAACTCTGAGAGTTAGGGTCTGGTCTAAAAAATGCTATGAATACATCAAAACACAACATGCAACTGGCAATTAAGCTTTTGCTTATAGACAACATGTTTTCTTTTACATACTGAGAGCCTGATTTTCTGAAAAAGTTTATCTAAAAACACGAGAGGGGACAAAAATACATGCCTAACTAGTGAAAACTAGTGAGAAAACCGAACAGTTTTGAGGGAAAGGAGACAAGTTTCTTACAAAGTTGAAACCACCAGCACATGAATGTTAAAGCCAGATCCTACCAGACCTCTGAAGCTCAGCAGGGCAGGGCCTTGTTAGACACTGTGATGGGAGAAACTGTTATTGTGTCCTTAGGCAAGACACTTCACCCACATTGCCTGGTATGAGTCTGGTGTGGCCAATGACACATACTGGTTGCCTCGCTTCTGTCAGTCTGCCCTAGGGTTGTTGCGGCTACAGTAGTTGCGTATCACTACCGCGTGTGGAGTGAATTAATATTGTCATGTGAAGCGTCTTTAAGTGTCCACAAAAAAATCCCTACAGTATTATCATCATTATTATTAGTTAATTTGTTGCGGTTTCAAAGTTAGATACTCCAGCTTTAACATCATTTATCATCAAGTCATGATTAGTAGCATGTGTACTTTGGATTATTGTCATTCACCGCAGGACACACAACAGCATAAACACTGTATCAGCACAAAACACAAACTGCAAATGAGGCCGGCTCCGAAAGAAAGCAGCTCCCACAGGACTCTTCGCTCTGCAGGGAACAGTGAGCCGCACCTTTTTCATCTGTGCACACACCTGCTTCGAGCTGAGGAATAATAGGCTAATGGCAATGGCTCTCACAGGTTTCTAAACATGTGTTATGAAAGGAAATGTGTTTTTTCTGGGCTGAAAAACCATTTAACACATGTACTACAGAGGTGGGTAAGTCAAGTGTCCAATTAAAAATGTCAATCCTTCATTAGAAAGTGTGTCTCTTTCAAAAACAGCCTTTTTTCAAATAATAAAAACAACTGGACGACTAACTAATCCTTTTTCTGTATGACCATTTTAGAGCGATCGAGTTATATTTTTAATAAAAAGTAGCAGTATATAGCAAGTTGAAAAAAATAAAAATCTTAATACACCATATACCAAGTGTTGGATTTGGATTATATCAAGGACCCTCTCTAAAAATAGATGATTATTCTCAAGGGCCAATCCAAATCTTCTAGCGAGCAAGTTTTCCTGGGGTCCACCACCACCACAATTAACTTAGAAATATTACAAATACATGAAAAAGACAGAAATGCATACAATCAAATTATCCAAAAATATAATATTGTTTCAGATGAATTGCCAAATCTTTTATATAAAATGTAATAGTTAATTTGCAAGTGCCATTAGAAAAAATATTGGAACAACTTACAATTTGTCCTTTAACTAGTCGTTTTTTGAAAAGCCAGGTGTAATTGAGTGCCATACAAATAAGGTTTCACCCCTTGTCGAGCAAATCCTTTAAAATGTACTGCCAATAAGAAAATATGTGGATTATTGTAGCCAAAACGGAGATATCTGTTTTTGCAAATGAACACTTCAATTCGGGCGTTCTGCTCTCCCAAAATTCCATCCGATGGGCGGGGGAGCGACTGAATTTTGCGTTGCATTATGGGTAACACTTGCCTTCGCAACTTCCGGTTCTCTCTGCCCGGCGCATTTTCTCTAAATGGTTGAGTGTTTTCGTCATTTTACATTATGCAAATACATTCCCGTCTCTAACTAGTGGCATATCGCGCAAATCATCCGTCCAATTCACATTCTTCCCTCTTAGCTGAACTTCATTCTCATTGTTACCATCTGTCACTCGCACACACAGCCGTTTTCGTTCACTCTGCTCGCTGTCATCTTCTTCTAAATCTTCATAAACACCATCCGCTCGTTGAACTAGCAACAACAATTCCTCCTTTCGTTTTCCCACACTGCAAATACCCTTTCGCTTCAACCTTTCACGCAATTCAGGCACTGTCAATTGCTTGTTGTTTTCGTGAGCCATATTCGCCGTTGTATGAAATCAACCGGAAGTGAACTGGGCAACAAACGGTGTCATTTTTTGATCACAGCGCCGCTCAGTGGATGGAATTTTGGGAGAGCAGAACGCCCGAATTGCACTAGTACGTAAGTCCTCCAGCAGCGAAACAAGCTATTGATGAAAAATATAGATTATTTATGTTACAGAACCAGGCTAATGCCTGTTTGGAATGTTTGACACATGTCTCTTTGTGTCATCTTTCTTCATTCCAAGGCTATCTCCACTGACACGGCTATAAACATGTCTGAAAGGAACGCGCGCCAGCTAAATAAATGATCATCAACTCTGCATGAAAAATCCATTTGAGAGAGGAGAGCCAGAGGAGAGGGCGACTGGGTTCCTCTGCGTGTGTGTCTACGGAGAGACGGCCATAATGAACATTCAGGTCCCCAGGTCATTCACTCAACTCTAAAACAGAGAGCAGAACCAACTGAATTAGAAATGGAGGAAAATGGGCTGATTGTTGGAGAGTGTAAAAGAAAGTGCGCTGTACTCAGGATTGGATTTCCTACGGTGGCCCGCAGGGAGCTGGACGTCATGATTATTCATTTATTTTGGGTAATGTTTTAAATCACGGTGCGTGTGGCGTTGGAGTGATTCTGCAGAACTAAATGGAACTGAGACTATGAATAAAAAGAGTGTGAATGTGTTAAGTAGAGAGTTAGGTATAAATGTATCCAACAGATCAGTGAGTGGATGCAAAACAACTTCCTTCAGCTAAACGCAGACAAAACTGAAATGATTGTCTTTGGTCCCCAGAAACAAAGAGAGAGCGTCATCTGTCATCTACAGTCTCTCTCCCTAAAACCTTCAAACAAGGTCAGAAATCTAGGGGTAATACTGGACTCAGACTTAAATTTTAATAGCCACATCAGCAGCTTTTTACCATCTAAAAAACATTGCCAGGATCAAAAACATAGTGTCTAAAGCAGACTTGGAGATTCTTATCCATGCATTTGTCTCCAGTAGGTTAGACTACTGCAATGGCCTGCTCACAGGTCTCTCCAGACAGGCTTTAAAACAGCTGCAGTACATTCAAAATGCAGCAGCTCAAGGCCGGACTAGAACCAGGAAGTACGACCACATTAGTCCAGTCCTCAGGTCTCTGCACTGGCTTCCTGTGGCTCAGAGAATAGACTTTAAAACAGCTCTGCTTGTGTACAAGTCTCTCCATGGCCTCGCACCAAAATATATTAGTGACATGTTAGTCCCATATGAACCAGCCCGGACTCTGAGGAGCACAGGGACTGGACTCCTGTTAGTGCCCAGAGTCAGAACTAAACATGGGGAGGCTGCTTTTCAGATTCATGCTGCTAAAATCTGGAACAATCTTCCTGAAGATGTGAGACAGGCCTCCTCTCTGACAATGTTTAAAACCAGGTTAAAAACGGTGCTGTTTAGCTGTGCATACAACAGAGGGATTTTATATTTTTATCTTTCGTTTTAATGTTCTGTGATTATTTATACTTGTTCAGCACTTTGAGTTGCCTTGTGTATGAATTGTGCTATACAAATAAACTTGCCTTGCCTTGCCTAAATAAAAATACATAACACATATAACTTAAGGGGGAAGTTACCAGGTGGTTTTGTATTTGGTAACAGACAAAAGATACATTTCAATACTTATGAATTGACTTCATACTATATATAATTCAATAACGCTCATTTTTAAAAGCAGTATTTTATAACCCTTTAAACTCCAAAGTAGTGACCTGGCATCCCACAAATATTTCTTCGTATTGGCTATATGCATGGGAAGGCGTGATGTCATTTCCTGTTAACGCAGATCAGCCCGTTCACTTCCTGCCTATGCTATCGCTATGGCTTTTAGGTGAGTTTTAGTAAAGTTTTTTGGTAATTAGATCGATACATTCAGCTGTGAGACTGACCCAAAAGCGTCGCTGTGGTTTCTCTCTGAGGTAGAGCTTTGACTGTGGCCACTCAAACTCAAGCTGTTTCCCGCGAACAGGAAGTGAGGTGGGGTTGTAGCTAAAACCCGGAAGTGGTGCGTGCATAGAGCCCATTGTCTTTTTTCTTCACAATTTTGAAAAAATAATATTGAGTACAATAATAAACGGTACCCTCTTTCTAGTCCAAATCTGTCCTGTCATTGAAATATTTTGTTGTATCGTTATTTGCTCAATGTAGGCAATAGTTTCCAAAGTACCCGTAGTTTTAGTATCAGTAAATAACTGGACGTTGATACTTTTGGTATAAAGGGCGTATTTCAGAGTTTTGAGTGCCCTCGACAGAGCAGTTGAAATAAATGGACAAAAACTAAAGCTGTTTTGAAGCAATAAAGACCAAAAAGTGATATGTTGTGGTAATGCATATATTTATTTTAAGCCAGAGTCATGTAAACCAAAGACCGCTGAGCTGTAAAGATTCCACATACTTGTATACATGAATGTATTTGTGTTACAATGCATCTACTGTATCTATAAATATCAGGTGATTCAGCATGACTCAGACGCTCGCTGTAAACTGTTGTATTCTGCTCCAAAACAGTACATCTAGTTTTAAAGGACATACTGTATATTATGTAAAATTTACTTTTTTGAGCTTTCAACACTGTTCTTTCATCAACAACGCAAAGCTTCTGTCTCAATAATATGATGTTATTGTATCACTATGACCTCATGCTCAGAATCGTTTTCTGCCTTTTAAAACAAAAACAAACAAACAAATTCAACTCCTGAAGAGAATTAAGAGTAGTAGTAAGAATGTTATATCAAACGTACGCAAAATGACACTATAAAAAACAAACAAGATACAAGAACAAATACTATAACGAGATACAAAATAGACAGAAATAAACCGGTTGAAAAAAAGGTTGGACGAAGCAACCGCTTTTTTGACAAGATAAACCCATCCTTGTACTGGTTGGAAATTACAGAAGAGAAGCATTATTTACTATTCATACTTTTGTCACCATGTAAAAGATATTCAGATGAGATAGTGTTCCACATTCTAAAACATGAAACAACAAAGTAATTTGTCTCATTATCATTTCCCATGGTCTCAAACAGTGCATACTATTTCTTCTTTAAACAATAAACTTTTCCACCTACTACTGTATAAGATAAGATTAACTTTAAGCTATGCGGCTCATTCTTTAAACTGACTTTTTCTTTGATCATTGAACATGTCATAACTGCTAACTGCTAACTTTCCGGGAACGCCAGATGTTGTTGTGATGTTGGCTTTTTAGCGGCCCATCAAAGAGAGAGGAGCACACAGACAGGAGCAGATTACCCCCGACACGCTCTGATCTCCCGACCACTCCTCAGAACCGAGCCGTGTGCGTCTTAATTAAAGTTCAGACAGAAGGGAGGCTGGGGGCGCAGAGGAGCAGAGCAGCAAAAGGTGCCGCGTGACAAACGTACAAACCAAAGGAGGAGAGAAGACGGGGAGATGTGAGGAGAAAGGACAGACGGATGGACTAAGACGGCTGGTTTAGAGGGTTAGAATCTGATGTGATTACTCCATTCCCTGCACTACTGAGCTGGAGTCTGACGGGATCAGGCTTCTACATGTACTGTCATGGAATGCAAAAATAATGATTGAAGGAACACGATGAAATTAAAGTCCAGGGAAAAACAAACTCAAAAATTCAAAGTGGCCGTGGGGGTAGGACAATGTGAAAAAACACATTTGCACATGCGTCAGCCGCCACTATAGCCCCATTCACTTGACAAGTGCCTTAAGTCCACAGCGGCAAAACTAGTCTGGTCCAAAAAATACATTCTCCTCAGCATTGACACACATCTGGAACGTAGCATTGAGCCAAGAGCGACTTTTGGAACATCCTGTTAAGCTGTTTTTGTGGGTAAGAAGATGCCATACAGTACCATTGAATAATTCTTATTCCAGGTACACCCCCACTGGCCCGTGGTGGTATTGCAAGCCTGTCAGTGACCGTCATTTTGGACATTTTTGTGCCGGGACCCACCCCCACTGGGATGAACAGACAAAGACGATAGACCACATGACGATGAGCACAGGTACATATAGACAGAGACACAAGTGAAACACATTAGGAGTGGGGCAGCCAAACAAACGGGGAAAGGGACAGGAAGTAAAACTAAAAATGAAACCACAGAGAACTAATGTCAAAATAAAACCGAAGTAAAAGATAACACAAAATCCACACCGTGACAGCAGCATAGTGCAGGTGTAGAGCTGTCACGTATTCTTCAGATTTGAGCCTCGAGTGATGGAATTTAGACTTCCACAAAGCAGCTCGCTCTGAAATTCATGAAAAAAAACCTCAATGTGTTTTTTTTTTCTTTCTCTGTAGCCAGCACATCATCAGAATACAAAGAGTCATCCTGATCCATATTCGGGGGAGCGGAGCTGGAGGAGAGATGAAGGCAGTGGAGCTGTGGACGGGGGATGGGGGGAGAGAAGGGAGGCGGGAGGAGGGGGGGATGTGGGTCTGCAGTACAGGCGCTGTACAGTGACTCAGCACTACGCTCAAAATCTCACAAAACCTGAGTATACACAAAACACAAGCCTCTTTGTCCTGCCCAGCGGATCCATCTCATTAAGCTATTCAATATGCATAATCGAGTTTTACACATTTAATTACAGCCGACAGTACAGACAACGGCGACACAGAAGTTCTCTCAGTTTCAACGTTGGCTTTTTAGATGTCAAAACAGGCGAATGATGACAATCTTCTGTGGAGGGAAAACTAATTTGACTTGTTCTGAGTTGAAAATGTCAAAAATCTACTTGTAACCCACGTCTCAATCTCCGATCCTCACTGTAACTAAAACCCTAATCTAATTGTGTATCATTAATTAACTTTAAATGTGTGTCACAAATGGCGAGCTAGCCAGGAGTCGAACCTAAAATCTTCTGTGCCAGACAAACGTATTCCATTCATCATTCCATTGTAAAACAGGGGCGTTCAAAAATGTTTACTTGCTGGATAACATTTGAAGACGTATTCATTCAAGTGTCAGTATTGTGTTATTTGACCTAAATTTTAGTGCAATACAACTGAAAGCATCAATAATTTTATCTTGAAATCATCTCCCACACTTTCACTATTGTTGTAATGTGATGCTATGTAACATACAACTGCTACTGTCTAAAGGATAGTGGCTCAAGGCTAGTTTCAATCTTTTGGCTAGATACTTTATAAAAAAATTAAATAAAAAAAAAAGGTTACATGTTTTTTGGTGAAAGCGGAAACCGGAGTACAGAAAGGAAACCTAGACAGACAGAGGGAGAACATGCAAACTCCATTCAAAAGTGGAGTTAGTTGAGTGATGCCTGTTAAGTCAAATTCAATTGATAGAAGAAAATATGGCTCTAATCTAACACTGAAAACTTAGTTAAGATTTCAAACATCAGTTCGCTGTTATTCTTGGCTGAGGATCAACATTGGAATCCTCTTTCAGCTGTTGACAGTAATAAAAGTATCTGCTCTTCTAGCGCAAGTGAATAAAAACCTGTTAGTGATGATTCTGATAGCGACTGTTTTGACGGAGAGGAGTGGAGACAGTTCATGTTGATTCAAGGCTGCAGTTTGTGGAAGAAAAGCTGGTTGAAAAATAAGTGTATCAGCTGTGACCGTCACGTTTCTGCTCCATGGACATTTGTGAAGTTGGGTCCCCACATTGTAGAATGGTAAAGGATTTGGTTTGAATCCCCTATTGCTGAAACCACGTTCAAACCGGACATGAACAGAGAACAATATGAGTGAAGCTAACAAAGCAGCAAACCGTGGACAGCAAAGGGGGTGCCAAAAGAACCACTCCATCTTAGACATGCTCATCCAAACAATGAGAGACATGCTTTTTTCCACTACAGGGGATTAGAGAAGCCAAAAAGTGTGAGCTCTTTCCTGAAGTTTTACTCAACAAATAATGTGACATGTAGAAAATAAATTTTAGCCGACTTTTGGTTTCAGTTGGTGTGGTTTACATTTCAAAAGAAGAGAAAGAGAGTACTACTGACAAGGAAATCCAATATCTTGCGGTCTTTCTTTATTATTATGGATTGAATTGATGCATATTGTACTGCGGCCACTGCGGTCTAATGCTGTAATATCTGTTTAGAAAACTGGCTGGTGCTCTTTTATCCTCTGAAAAAGCTGATATAAATATGTGACACTATGATATGATGTGGATATTTCACATACTTATTTTTTGTGGTTTTAAAGATAGGTATACCTGCTTTAAGGGAAAAGGAAAGTCATCTATGCTCTCATGTAACAGGCAGAAGGAAGCCAAGAGGAAACAGAAGTGATAGAGGAGGCGGTGGCCTAGAATCCAATATGGCTTCTGGCACGCTGCAGTTAAAACGTGTTTGTGATGAGAAGTTGACTGCCAACCTTAGGCCTAGCAACTGGCAACTGATGATATCCGTCGCCTATGAGTTGCTGCCCCGCACACATCGACAATCTGGCGAAAACGGGCAACTCCTAGTAGCAGGCCAGTCTCGGGAACAACAGCGACAATCGACAGCAACTGGCCGTCAACTACAGTGTGTTTTCTGACATAAACTGTAGAGGGCGCACAATACACGCAATATCACGTGACTGTCCTTGTATCGCTTTTGTTGATGGTGCCACAGTGTCAGCTGTTTTTTAATGTGTATGTGTATTTTATATTACATTGTATCGTGCTCTTTATTCTGTCGTGCACACAGAGTACCTTTTTTGCGAATGTATTCCAATGTAGTTTTTATACTGCACATGGCTAATAAAATCAATCTGAATCTGATCTGTCCAAAATGGCACTCTACATGTCGAAGGTATGTTTCCCCCCCAATTCTAATTGCACATTTCCTCGTTCGCCACATTTCCACTAAAACATCCTCCGCAATCTCCGTCCATTCATATTCAGCCGCCATTTTACTTTGTTTTGGGGCAACAAGTCACATGATGGGCGCCTACGTCACATGATAACACTCTCAACACATGTTGTTGGAGCAGCACATGGGGTGATATCTCCGGATCTGAGGACAACTAGTTGCCGAAAAGTAGAACACAGGCAACTGACTGAATCCGGAGATCGACTGTTTATCTCCAGTTGTAAGAGCGCTCACATCGACCGATTTCGATAACTGATAATCTCCCATCATCTACTCTCAGTTGCCAAAAGCCGCCTTGCAACTAGCTATCTCCAGTTTCTCTGTCAATGTACGCTAGGCCTTAGACTATGAACACCAGTGTTGTTATTCTCATGTAGACAAATACATATAAATGTGCTCATTGTCATCTATTCAAATCAAATAAAGTGATTGTTAGTTATTTTTCTGTGAAGAGAGAATTAAACGTTTTGAAAAAAAGCACTGGTTAGACCCGCCCACTGCTGCAGCCTCCTGAGTGGTCAAAATGTATTCAAGTCCTTGAGGCCCCTTGTCATTGGTTAAACTGTACTCTTTCAGCAAATATTACTGGTTGTAGTTATAAATGTATTATAGCTGACAGATACTTACAGTACATAATATTACATGCTCCCATGGTCAGAAAAACATACTTCAAAAAAAGAAAAACATTGTAGGTTTCTGACATCAACTTTAGTTTGAATTGGAAATACCAACATTATGTTTAATGTTGGCTATTGTTGCTGTTCAATTACAATATATTATTTTCTTTACAAAAAGAATTCAGCACCATATCAACTATCAAGTGTAAATGTGCTTTCCCCAAAGGGCCAGTACATCCTTATTTAGTGTGGTCCAGGCATGCGATGCAAAAAAGTGAAGGATAGCACTGAAATTAGAAATTCTATTTAAAAAACCTAGGTACACAGCTCTCAAACATCTTTTCCACTTTTCAAGGAGGTCTACAAGATTTAGTAGCTACGGGAGAGAGGTGCACCCACATTCAGCCGCACTATGAGAAAGGCCAAACCAAGAGAAATGTGTTGAAGCAGTAAACATAACTTCTCCACTGGGAATCAAAACACTTCACATTATTAATTCAGACTGGATGTTTACACTGCTGCACATATTGGGCGGCATGGTGGCAGCTTTCTGTGTTGCGTTTTCATTTTCTCCCCGTGTGCTCCGGTTTCCCTACCACTAAAAACATGTACAACAGGTCTGGCACCCTGTATGGCGACCCCGCTCCCATGAGTGGAGTGAGAGGACAAATGCCACCAATAATTGTGACTCTGGCTGTGAAAGGCGCCCATACTTTTTTATTCTTTACAATTGCATGGCTGTTTTCGCAGCCGGTAAGTTTTAACTTTTATAATATTTCTTCTTTAAATTGTATGTGATACATTCCTCCCACATAACCTCATACCCTGATCAGACATTTCAGAAATTCACGCATTCACGGTCCACACTAAGGTATATACTACTGTATGTATTGGTTATTTTCTGAATTTGAGGCTGTTGTTAGAACACACCATTGGGCATTGAACCAAACATATTACTGAGACTTTTACGACCAAAGACATGTGACCTTCCCATGGGTCAACAGGTTTATCATGCATGAAATCCAATTAGCTTGTTATGTGTTTGTATCGTAACATCCCTCTCCGTGTCTAAATATATTCAAATGTGTTCATATTCAGTTCATGCATTAAAGCTGGTCTAGTGAGTGAAATTCCCCAGTACACATTTTTGTTGTGACCTTGGGCAAGACACTGTGTTAAGGAGTTGTTGTGTGATGTCAAAACAAAGCTTCAGACACAGCTCTTGTAACAGATGTAACCTGCCAACACTGCCATTTTCCCGTGTACAATCTCACATCTCCACTGAGACAATCAGACTGGGCCATGTTTGGGCGGCGTCCTCTGGCAATTCCAGTTTATTTGAATTGCTCAAACTGAGAACTTGCTAAAAACAACAACAAAAACAAGCCAATTCTCGCAGGAATACATTGCTGTTAAAGATGATTTGCATACAAAAACCATGCTTAGAACAAAAGTGTTCTTAAGAAATCTTATGAAAATAAAATGAAGTCTATGTACTGTTTTGTAAAATTAATAGAAATCCATCAAGCTTGTATATGTGTATTGTAAATGTGCTATTAAACTCTAAACTGGTGAATTGCATCAGTAACCAGTGCTTGGGAGCTACAGTACATTTGCCACAGGTAGAAAGGATTGAGATTGTAATTAATCTAGCAGACCAATACGAGCCTATCCAAGAAATATTTTAAAACATCAATATATAGATTTATATGTATACCTAAACACAATTTATATCTCACTGGGCAAAGCACTGGGAGAATCTTACTACAGTGGCTAATACTATACGCTCATGGTTCCCCCACACAAGTTTTTACAAAAAAGCAGAGATGCCCAGATGATAAATGAGCAGTGCTTTACACCGCGCAGCCTTACACATGTGTCAGCTCCAGACATAGACCGATAAACTAAGGAAAAGATTCATAAAGTCCAGATTTAACCTTTACTGTTCCTGAAGGGACCGCTCTGCCTGAGACACATCCATCATCCCAACATCAGCTCAGCCATCTCCTGACTCCTCTCCAAGTGCACTGAGCCAAGAAGCCATCTGATCTACTCTGCATGCTTCTGATTGGATGGGAAATGCAAATGCACACAGTAAATGTAATGAGGAGAGAGAATAGATTGCCTATAATGTGTGAACCTGAAAGGACACAATTCACAGGAAGATTTCATGCCAGGGTTCTTGTTAGCTGTGTTCAATTTTCTGTTGAAATGTGTGTATTCTAACCATAGCGTTGGGCAAATTATGTTCCAACACATAGATTTAGCCAAAATACAACTGTCTTTTTAAATTGTGCTTTTTTCAGCTCAAGTATATAATCTTGTAGTGCACTTTGTTTGTTGTTCTATTGTTTATTGATCCCCATAAGCTTCCACCAATGTGGTTGCTAATCTTCCTGGGGTCCCAGTTAGAACAAAAGTCTAAACAAATAATAATATCAATACATTACTTCATTGCCATCATAATAAATACAGCTACGGCATTGAACAAACACAGTCAAATTAGGTAAATAAATAACACAGGGAGGGAACATTGCCATACCCAATGTCCATCAGTGTTTGTGTTCCCCAGTCTCCTTCAATTGGAGCAAAAAGCAGCTGCTCTTTCTTTAAACAGACACAGTGGCGGCACGGTGGCTGAGTGGATAGCACTCTCGCCTCTCAGCAAGAAAGTCCTGGGTTCGAATCCCGGTTGGACCAGGGCCTTTCTGAGTGGAGTTTGCATGTTCTCCCTGTGTCTGCGTAGGTTTCCTCCGGGTGCTCCGGTTTCCCCTACCACTAAAAATATGTACAATAGGTCTGGCATGTTCCTCCTGTACTGGCACCCCCACTCTCAAAAATAACAATTGTAAACCGCTTTGAGACTCCGATGTGCAGTGAAAAGGTGCTATATAAATAAAGATTACTTACTTACTTACTTACACCAAGAGAACACATCACCCCCGTCCTTTACTCCCTCCACTAATATCCAATCCATTTTGCTTTCTTTACCTGACTGAGCTGAACCCAAGCACAGCTCTGTGGTCCACAAATCAGCTCCTGCTGGAAGTCCCCAGGGCCAGACTCAAACACCGAGCCTATGTCACTATGACTTTGAAACTAGCTCCATCATTGGTCATAATTTTTAAATCTAATTTTGAAAACGCATTTATTCAGACTGGCTGTTGACACACAGTAATGCAATGTCATTTAATGCATTACATTTTATTGTGAAGCACTTTCTATGTTGTAAAGGGCTCAAGTAATACATTTAGAAGATGAATAGACTATACCCAATGAGAAGATTATGTGGTGACAAATGAGAGGCATCCCTTCACAATGACAACAGAATTACGGCTTTTCTTTCATCTTCTGTTGAAATGCATCCTGTTATAGTCAAGTGGAATCAAATGACTCCAAACATTTGTCTTTGAAACAAAAATATACACTATTGATCTCTTTAGGGCATGATTCAATTACCACTAGACAAAACATGTATTTTTAAAATTCACTTTATTTACTTTAACACTGCTTTTTAAAAAATCTTTTCAAAATTTGTCAAGTCACCAGCGTTTAACCTTTCATTTTTTTACTATGTCAAACCTCACATAATTATTTCCTTGCTATAGATCCTGTACCATTGGAGATACAGTATATTCCCTCCCCCATTGAAGTATGTAATCCCGTATTCCCTTCTTCCAATCCAATAACCCACTCCCACCGCTCTCTGCACTGTACCCACCCTGCTCCCGCCGAGCTCAGACATCCCTCACATACTCCCCCCCACTCCCATCGCTGTTCACTGCACCAGGCATTTCCTAATAGGGGTCACAGAGGTCCCGGATCCCCTCAGACAACCACTGAATCTTTCCATTTTTCAACTTTTGCACCATTTTTGTATTCGTGAACAACTATTACTTTGGACTTACTCACAATGCCGTGTGAATGCAAATGCCTCACCTCGGCAAATGTGATGCGGGATGAAGCGCCGCTGTCTCACACCTGCCTGTTGCTATGGAAACTGGGTATCCTCGCTGCGTCACCTGTGCCCATGTTTGGTCGTGTTTCCTGCACCGTTCCCCCTCTCGCGGTCTTCTGGTGGTGATGAAGAGCCGGCGTCCCTCGTTTCGACTCACAACTGAAATGCAAAACAAACAGAAACATGACACAGACCGCAGGCTGGAGGCGGGAGGCTTTAGAGATGGGTTTACAGGCAGACAAAGCACTTTCATGGCACACTCACAACAATGAAGCTTTAAACAATATAGGAACAGAACTGCACGCTGCTATTGTATACGTTTTCACAAAAGAACATGGGCTTTATCAGAGAGAAAGGATATATTTGTTTATCATACCATTTAGGTAGCATTGTCGATACTGATGTAACATAACGTCAGAATATCCTGAAAAAGATGCATACATTGAGTTGCAAATGAACACACAAACAACAAACATACTGTACTTAAAAATATATTTATACTGTATATATATAATAAAGTATCAGACAATTCTACGGTGAAAGAAACATGATACAATGTTTTTTTGGTGGGAAGGGGGGCAGTGCTGAGTAAATGCTGTATGGAGTCCACTCTTACTATACGTTTGCACATCTAGAGACCAAAAGTTTTACCCATTTGCCAACTGAAGCTCTGACAGATGAAAAATGGAGGTTGATGGAAGTTTTTCAGGATTTTGCCTTTCCACGGATGTTCAATTGGATTTATGTCTGGGATTTAACAGGGCCATTCTAACTCATCAATATGCTTTGTTTTCATCCATTGTATGTTAAGTTTGTAATGGTTATAGGCAGTCAGAGGTTTGCAGCAGTCTCCAACCGTTTTTATTAAGGGTGTTCTGTATTTTGATGTTGCAATGAACTCAAAAGCATAAACAAATCTGCTGTCAATAACTAGCTTCAACACATTTTATGTCTTTTGCAGACCACAATGCGCTGGTGCAGCTCATGTGTGGGTAAAGGTGGCCATTGCTAACAGTGATGAATGGCAGAGGACAGAGACAAATGGGACAATCTCCAAAAAAACAGATTCAACTCTCGGTTATTAAGGCGCCAATCCTTCACTCTTCTGACCTTTGTACTATTTTTCCCGCTCTACTCCTCTGTGTCTTTTTTCCCTTCCACTTTCAATCTGTTCTCATTCTTATCATCTTTCCTTGTCTAATGTCCTCTCTCCTCGTTCCCTCTTCTTGTCTCCTACTTTAGCCTCTCTATAGTTCTCTCTTTCCTCCTCTCCTCCCTCCCTCCCTCTCTCCTTCCCTCCTCCGCTCTGATCGATCGTGTGCTGCAGCAACACTAAACTTACTGCAGTGCTCCTTCACTTTAGGAAACACCCCTTTGGTGGGTGCGCCTGGCATTTCCCAAAACCTTGCTCCGTCATCTTCCCAAAAGCTTCACCTCCATTACCTTTGTATTGACTGATGACTTATTAAGCATCACTTTGGAAGCATAACTTTTCACACGGTATGCATACAGAAAATATTATTGACGAGGCTTTTGTGACACCATTTATTATTAAAAGTAAGCACAATAGCACTTCCCACGGATGCAATAATTCCAAAGTTGCTTTAACATTTCATGCATTATTCATTCATTGCAAAGAGAGGGGTGGTCACCTACAGCGTACATGTATAACCATGACTGATGGTCACAAAGCTGTTCCAATCTGAGGCCCCAGCCACAGTGACCAACATAAATAGTCACTTACACACAACACACACAACACATGTGGGCGAAGTGTCTTGCCAAGCACATAGCATCAGTACTGAGGCTGCTGGTACATATGTAATGCAATACAAAAAATACTGAAAATATAATATACTCTATATATACAAATTGAGATAGCTTAAATTTATTTTTAAAGTGATAATTGGCCCACAGCTTGTTAAAATACCCAAAGAACCCAATGAACTTTGAGCCATACTCATCAAAATGCTCAAAGTCCTCAGCTTACACTGAACTTGGACTGGACTGGTTTTAAACACGAACCAGTTGTGTGATCATCAATGAGTTGGGGGTCACCTGCCACTGTAGCATGTGTACGTAACAATGTAAAATGAGTTTTTAATTGTGTTCAAAACCCTTCTAGGAACGGACATTGCAAATTCGCCTTGGCTATTAATGTAGTGTTGTTTCACATGTTGATTGTGTACACTTGGTCCTATCAAATAGATATATAAATGAATATATAAATACAATTATAACAAAAAAAGACTTGGCATATATGTCCCTTTGCATGTCTATACCATTCATTGGTTTATCAACAATCTCACAGCAGTCGTAGATCCAATAGCTAGACCCTTACTTGCTAAGCTTCTGAGATAATGAGTTTATTTTCTTTCACCTTCCAAACATGACTGCAGAATCAAGATAATCCAAATCCAAATAATAAAATACTATAATGAGTAGTTATAGTTATGCATGGATTTTCTGAGGTTCCCAGAGAGATATCCAGGATCACTTGCCATGTAAATTGCCGTATAAATAATAAAACTATTTCCACAACTAAACCATCTGAAGCTGTAACAATCGACAGACAAAACATGAACACAGCACATGTTAAATCTGAAAGAAGAAAGACTAATATCCAATGACACAACCCTAATTCAGAAAGGACTTAACCAAACCGCAGTGTTCACCTGCAACTGAGAGCATGAGTACAGTGTGAATATTTACAAATGTGATTATTTTCTGTTGGTGGGAGCTGCAGCCTCATTAGCATACAAGCGAGCATGTGGTGGGCCGAGCGGAGGAGGAGAGGTGGCTGATGGGAGAGATAATGACTGTTCGGATTCTGTTCTGCTCACTTTAGGTTTGTCGCTATAGTTATCACAGTCCACAGTGTTCCCCTTTAACAGCTACTTGATTGATTGCTGTTTGGGGATGCGTTGGTTCATTACTTGTCTTTGTTGTATATACTTTGGAACGTCATACTGTATCTAGTCACAAATACAGTATGGTGCTCTTACTACTACTAATGCTACTACTACTAATGCTGCTTTTTCCTTTATGATGTTGTAGAAAATGAAAACTGCCCCACATTAGTCCAATATAATGTGATTGTGAACAACAGACGGTTTGGTCTCTATAGGCAAATATACAGCATTGAAAGGAATACAGAATGTGCTTGTCAAACAGCATAATTATAATTTAATGAAGATTTGCACAGATTTGGGAGCAGGACATCTCCTCACCCCTTCTCCATGCCCCTCTGATCACTTCAAGCTCCATCCCTCCCTCTCCTCTCTCAATCTCTGCTTTTTATCATTAAGGTACAGAACATGAGACTCCGGAGAATAAGGCCTCACCAAAACCCCAACTCAGCTTTTTACTATGACCGTAATTACATGTCTGTCCTTCAATAATCTTTGTGTCCTGAAAGAACTTAATGGGTGCAAGTAAAAAGATCCTGCCTGAAAGTTATTTTAGTGTATGATTCCTTTATATACATGTTTGAACTATTTATAGCATCGGTTTGATGAGATATTTTTTGATATCGCGAGATATATTTGGCAAATCCATTTCTCAAGGTTGGCCTCGCTCTGTTGCTATCTGGCCCCTTACATAACTTCCACCAGCTTGAATTATGTATGTCCTTATCAGAATCTAACGTCCATAATTTATGAGTGCGTTTGCGGCCTGAAGTTTGATTAAAATCTTCTGGTTGCATAAGAAACTGTGTGCAGCTGCTGAGTGATGGGCCACTGAGGAGGGCTTAATCAACAGAAGACTGTGTGGCAAAGGGGGGAGAGAGAGAGAGAGAGAGAGAGAAAGAGAGAGAGAGAAAGATAGAGAGAGAAAGAGAGAGAGAGACAGAGAGTGAGAGAGAGACAGAGCGAGAGAGAAAGAAAGAGAGAGAGAGCGAAAGAGAGAGACAGAGAAAGAGAGAGAGAGAGAGACAGAGAGAGACAGAGATGCTGCAGCAGACGACTCAGCCAAATCCACACAAAACAAACTTTACTGGCACAGAGCACACTGCTGTCTCATTGAGAATCACATCCTTCAAATGCGCTCAGTTCAGCCTGGCCCAGTGACTGAGTTTACACACAAAATCGGATCATTGTCTGTTTTTTCCAGGTGATGGAAAGCAACGTCAAATGGGAGTAAATTGGTTTCATAAATGTCGGGCTGATGTTGTTGCAAACACACATAAAAAAACGGATAAAGTCATTTTAAAAACATACTTTCACGTGGCCTTGTATTTTTAATGAACAGATATCCCCTGTCTATTTGAACACACATTACGGTGTAATTAATGAGGTGTCAGTTATAGGTGTTACTCTATGTTGTAGTCATAAATCAGTCTCACAAGTCTCGAATTTACATAATAAAAAGGTGATTGCTAATTAAAAGTACTGCACAGGTACATTTACTCATAATATTGGAATATTGAATTACTAATAATGGAATCATAGTGTAATGCTTAATACTATATGGATTTACGGAGACTTATAGAGAATAATTGATGCACTTAAGTTAGTATGAAAGATTATCCATTTATTCATGTGAGTATTTGTTTGAATATTATTGTATTATTGAGTGTATTAACAAAAGCTGCTGCTGTAAATGCACCAGAATTAGCAAAAGGCGGATTTTCATTTGTCCCATTTTTGTGGTACAGTAGATGAAACCAGAGCACTCAGAGGAAACCTACGCAGACACAGGGAGAACATGCAAACTCATTTCAGTGCTGCCTTGGAGTCAAACCTTCTAGATGAGAGGACAGCTCCCACCCCTGCACTGTGTTGCCAAATATACTGTAGATACAATTAACTTTAAGATAGCAACACATTTTTTAACTAATAACAAACATCAGATGTAGTTTATCATAATGATGGAGCATGTGTCAGGATCTGCTCTCTGTTGTCCCCTCCCCTTCTGTGTGTGTCCTGTCTCCACCCATACCTTGGCGTGGCTACACACCTGGTTCCATATGCCACTCTTCACCAGCTGCATAAGAAGCCTCATTCCCAGCAGGACGATGCCAGTTCGTTGTAGCTTCTAGTGCAAAGTTTTTGGTCTATTCTCTACTTTTTGCAATTGTATTTTTTACTTATCTCGCTTCCTGTCTGCCTGTTCCGCCTGCCTTGGTCTCCCATTCTCCATCCATCTGCCCCCGTTGCCTGCACCAGTCCGCCTTCCTCTGCTTGGCTACCTCTGCCCATTTCATGTGCTCCATTGCCTCCAAACTTCTTGACTCACCATTTTTAATAAATCCTTCTATCGTTGTTCTGCGTCCAGCCTTGGGCTCATCTGTTAAAACCGTGACAGTAAGTTGGATGAGGGGCCTGAATCAACATTAACTAATTTCCTAGCAGCAATGCAATAAGGAAATGACAGGACAGCTGATCAAGTGTAGGAAATGATTGTATTCATTAAAAGAAAAAAAATGGACAAATTCTTCCATTGGAGTGAAAATGAGCTACATACAGTTTTATGGCTGACCTGCTGTCCACTTATATTGTCAGTGCTATAGATTGTCAGGAAATGTATCCAGCTGTGTTGTTTTCTGCCCAGGGGTCAAACATACCACCTCTGTTATACTGTATGTGTAATTGGTTACAAACTACTCACCTTCAACAAACATATTTCACAGCATCTTTTTAAAACCTTTCATAAAAACTCAACGTTGCAGCTGTAATATGTCTGCATATGCGATATTTCTTTTTTCTCTTTTTGGTCCCGTTCCCAGGATTCACGATGTTTATACGCGTCAAGCTGTGTCTTCTGTTTACCACCAAGCGTTATTGGTCTTGCTATGAAATTCAAATCAATATTCTCATCATAAAACTCCCAGGCCAGCAGCAAATTGGAATCTATGACTCGGAAAGCTGCAGAAATCCATGGCAGCGCACGATTCGGCTAATGAATGATGAATCGCAGCAATGGTCTGGACACTTCACTGAAAACCTTCACAGCTTCAGTCACAAAACAAAATAGAAGGAGTTTAGGTTCACAGAAAACATATATATACATAGTTATTTGTGGTCAAAATAGCTTTACAAAGGCTAATACATTACAGACCATTTCAACAGCCTAACCAAAGTTTTATCAAAAGAAAGGGACAAGCTATTATCACCAATAACTTAATTATTAAAAATGAAGATTTAAACATTTAAAGTTTATGGAAAAAATATGGTGAAACAAGGATGAAGGGTAAAATGATTTCTCCCTGTAACTCTCTATGCGACAACTAGAGGGAGGGGCTGATTTTTTTTTTTCAAATTCAAAAATAACCAGCTGCAAACAGAGCCATGTAATTGTAAAGAATCTTTATTTGGCTTGTGAAATTGCCAAAACTGATTTATTGGCAATACTTTGGTTTTTAAAGCTTAAAAAACTGTCCTGAGCCTGACGTCATTATATCATTATAGGACTGAGACAGGAGTTTCCAGACAGAAGTTCTTGATATTCACATAGATGCATCTAAAAAATAACTCCATACAATTTTAAAATAGATTTAAAAAAAATAAATTAAAGTGTCTACAACTGATTACCTTTTTGCATGGGCCTCCAACCAATCAGCTCACCTCCCCCTTTTAATTAGCTACTATTTACTATTTATTTATCCACTAACAGCTATTGCAAAAGTATACTTTGTGCACTAGTAAATGAATAATGGATTGTTTTATGAGCATCTGTAGTGGTGCAGATACCGTGAGGCTAACTGTTATATTGATTTAATCTAATTTAACTGCTTAAAGGAGCTCTCTGCACCTGTCTTACATGTCTTAAAATGAAGTAATTAAACGTAGATAATGTGTATTTTTGTTACTGAATAGATCATTTTGAATACGTCACAAAACGGGAAAGCTCAGTCCATTCTTTATCTTGTCTGAGGACACACAGTCGTTTTCGGCACATTGTCTCCACAAGCATTTCAAATTCCCACTATGTCCCCGAGCTCTCTCTGTCTATCCCGTCTACTTCACTGTCAGTAAAGATTTTCATTTATTTTCTTTCTACTATATCTGGGCCTGCGATAGCGCACCCCTGCAGAGCTGGGCATGAAACTGGGCTCCCTCATCAATTATGTATGCAAAGCAGAATCTACAACTGCACTATTGTTTCTCAAGACGCAGCCTTTCCATACGGCGAACCCACAAGGACCATCGCCGAATCCATCTCAGCTTGAAATTACCGCTCATGGATTTTCTTTAAACCTGATTTAGTGATTTCATTCTGACATTTTGCCATTTTGAATAATCAATATGAGTGATTGAAAGCGAGAGCACTGGGCTGAGTGTGATTGGCTACACTCACAGATGTTTGGTGGTCATAGGCTGGTCTATAGGAGGAGGGCTTAGACAGAGAACACACTGTACCCTAAAGTGTGTACGCTGTCCTCACACACATAGAACATGCATTTGTCCGGCACAGTCAGAGGCAATGTAATTCGGTTATTCCATGTGCCTTTTTTTTACTAGCTCACACAACCAAGCAAATGTTCTGTACAATATCTGTAGATTCTGCATTTATAATCTTTATTTCAGACACATTCAATTGGTCCATATTTTAAATGAATATGAATATAAAAAATAGCAAACACAATACAATATATACAGTATATACATGAGATCATTATAGTCTTGATGGTTCTGAAATGTATCCAGTGTATGTAGCAATTTATAATATCTTGTAAAAAAAAAAGTGTAGCTCGGTTTACTTCAGCTGCGACTTCAATGATTAATATATTTGTAAATAACTCAATTCATTTATCTCTGCTAGTATTAATAGTTAATGAATTTGTTAATTTGGTTCAATATTTAGAATAATTTAAACATATGGATGATTCTGTGAGCTGCTTGTTTGTGCATAATGAGAAATTAATGAAAAGTTCCGCAGAATGAATGTATTATTTCAATCCAATCCAATACACTTTATTTATATAGCACAGTGCTGCACAGAGATAAAATCAACACATGTAAATATGCAGGTTTGCCAGCCTTAAGTAAAAAAAAAAACATTAGTAAAACATTATTCGCAAAGTAAAAACAATACAAATGTAATAAAAACAATAAAATAATAATACAAAAAACTCAATACAATCAAACTTTACATATTACAATGATAAGAAACAAGGACACAAAATCACACAAAATAAATTGACGTATTACATCCTTGATTATGGAATGATGCCATTATATGTTGAATTATAAATTAAGCGTTGATTTTAACAAAATATCTTCTCACATACCAACATTGATGTGATCTTTGGAACAACAATGGGGCAAATCTCAGTTTTGAGATATCAAAATGATGTTTTCCTCCAGCAACAATCATCTCATGTTAGTTAGTTATACTTTATTATTCCTGTTAGGAAATGTGTCTTCTGCATTTGACCTATCCTTCATCTCAGATGCAGTGGTTGCCATAGTACCCGCCTGAAGACCATCTCCAGATGTTGATGTTCGGCTTGGTCAGGACTACCGTAGCTGGAGGATTTTTGCCAATTGTTCATGTTTTTAGAACAAAAGGCAACGTGAGTTATTGCTGGTAAATTTGAAAGAATTTTCTAAAGAGGGGTGAAATGTGATTTGTATGGCAATAACATGTACTGTCTCTGGCTTTTCAAAAAAACATACTTGGGAAAGGACGAATGGTAAGCCTTTAAAATAATCATTCTAAAGGCACTTATCTGTTTTTGCAAATGTTCATTTGTAGCTAGAAGGGAACAGAAAGCATTATAACTCATGCCTCAAATGTTGTTGTGCACTGAAGCAAGACACAACAGTAACTACTCTGTTCAAATAAATGTGGCTGAATTGCAAAAAAAAAGGAAAAACTCACAAAAAACTGCCAAGTCACTTTGCAACGTGAGAATAAACTAAAAAGGAATTATAGCTTAGAAACTGCAATCTAACGGAGAAATACTGCAGCCTGCACATTTGTGTTCATAATTCAGGAAGAGACCAGACCACAAACATGAAAAACAAGATGATTCATTCTCCTTTTACTATTGTTGTAAAAGAGGAAAATTGAACAATTAGGTGAAAATGATGAGGATAACTTAAGTCAATTATGATATTTTAATTGATTAGTAAGCAAGGCAAGTTTATTTATACAGCACAATTCATGCACAAGGCAATTCAAAGTGCTGAACAAAATAAGAAAGCATTTAAATCATAAACAATCACAGAACATTAAAAAGAAAGATAAAAATATAAAATCCCTCAGTTGTATGCACAGCTAAACAGAACTGTCTTTAACCTGGTTTTAAACATTGTCAGAGAGGATTAGTTTATTAGAATCACAATTGATTATTCAAATAGTCAACTAATTTAGTAATTGATTAATCATTTTCTGAACCATCCATAAACTTAAACATGGTGAGAAGAGGTTTCGTGATTCATATAATTCTATAATGACTGCAGAATGAGATTAAAATGTGTTTACAAAGTATTTTAAATAGAAAAAACCAACATGTGTAACAAGTCTTCTTCTCCAGGGGCTTCACTTTGTTTTGGTCAAATATATATATAAAAAAACATATTCACTGACCTTTCACGATTCAAACAACTCATTGATGATCAAATAATTGTCGATTGAAACCTCATTAGTAGTTTTTAAATGTTCAGACAGTGGGGATGTACATGAAGTGACAAAGGTTACACAAAGCCAGTAAACAGTCTGTCTCATGTTGTTTTGAAAATGATTCTGGCGAGTGCTGAGTAAGCGGTGCAGGCGGAGGGCTGGTAGACTGCAGTACTCAGCAGATGGGGAGGGGGGAGCAGAGGTATGTGTTTCAAAATATATGCGCGTGTGCGAGATGGTTATGGATGCAATATGTAAAGCTACCCATCATTCCCATCCACAAACCAGCCCAGACATAAAACAGTTCAAATCCGGCTGCTTTCTAACAGACAGAGCTGGACCCTTGCCCCCTCCCTATTCTAATCTGCTTTCATTCCAGCCGGCTCTGAGGCACTGCATGACCATATACGATGGAGTCCACGCCCCCGAGAACCACACTGCGTCATGTTGGCCTTGTTTACACCCCCCGAACCTGTGTGCTACGAAGCCTGGCAGCTAGAAAAGCCCTGGTTCCCCATCATCAGAACGCCCACTCCCCAGATCTGAGTCACCCGCCACCCCCTCACCGTTAAACCAAGTCTCCCCTGGGCGCGCATGGGTGGCAGCTGTCTCCATGTCTTCTATATCTTGTTTGTCCACACGGGGAAAGCACAGGAAAACCTTAGAAAGAGAGAGTATTTGGATGATGCTTCCAAGCTGCTGCCTACCCCCCACATGCCTCCGCCCTTGTATTTCATTACATAACAGCGTCCCCATTACCTTGAGACTAATTTTATCTAGAGATGGTGGTGCAGATGCCTGGACTGTGCATCAATACAATATTAAAACACTCAAATGAATGCATAACATAGGCTACATATGTGAACCTGGAAATATATCGATAAGCAGAGAAATAAGGTTGTAAGTGACGAAGGTTTAGAGAGCAGTGAATAGAGTAGAACAGTCTAATAAATACACATGGCTGCCATTTTGAGTCTTTTGCTGGAAACACAAGAGCCCCCTCCAAGTTTCTGTTCTCTCATGGTAATACACATCAGAAGTCAAATGAAGGGTAAAATTGCAGCACAGTGCCATATGCTGGAGAAAAGGTAAAACTACAACTGATTGATAAAACATTACTGAAGTGGTGAGTAACAATTATGGTACAATATTGAGTTGAGATTTTTTTTTTTTGTTGATTAAAGTTGTATACTGTACACACTCCATAAGTTTTGTTTTTGTCCATGTAATCATTTTAATTTCAACAAATTTGAAATAAACAACAAATCATGATAAAAACTATATTCAGTGTATTATACTTTAGGCGGCAAAAGATCTTAAACTAAACATAGTTCTTTCCACCTATGGCAGACCAGTTAGCAGTAAATGATTTAGTGAGAGCTTTCCATCTCCCTCATTTGTGTGGACTCCTGCCAGCCTCTGTCTCTGCTACTGCAGGCCAAACACTGCAGAGTAGGGGGAGGACTTTAACTGCGCCACATATTGCTGCTCTAACCCAAAACATAAACTATTGTCCTCTTCCTCTTCTACGGACAACATAATGTCATAGGAACTGGTTCTAATTCACTTGTTTATAGAAATCGTCTTCTGTTTTCTATTTAAATCAAATATGTTAAGATTTCTTCTATTGTTTTCTCTGCAACAAGAGCTTTGACTGAGAGTGAAAGCTCAGAAAGAGTGAATTGAGTCTTCCAGCAGAATAATTCATCTGTGTTTGACTTGTCTAAGAATACTGGTATAAAGTGTTGCCAGTAGATGGCACTATATAGCATTGACAGACCCTGATTAGTTACATTAGGAACTATGGGACGCCAGCATTAATTTTTTTAAACCGTTTTGAATGGAACATAATTATAGTATAGTATTTCAAAGAGTATCCTACCCATGTCTTGCAATATCCACTACAATAAAAAACAAATATCTGCAGATAATGGTGAATATAAAATTGTAATTAAAGTGATTGTCTGGAGTTTGTCAGAGAGAGAGAGGTACTTGATTTGAAAAAAACGACGCAAGCTCCCTCCCCCTTCCTTTCTGATTGGTCTACACCTATGTTTCCGTAACACTTTTAAATGTTAATGGGAGAACATATTATACATATACATTATTAATACACATGCACGGAGGTTTTCAGAATTATTTGTTAACGTTTTCATGAAAAAAATAATGTTTGAATGCACAAAAAAAGCGATCGCGGCAAACCCGGAAGTAGCTATTATCATCATTTGAACATTGTAGGACACACCTGCAGAGGATCTGATTCTGGATATAGGTTCAGTATAAATGAGTAACTCAGCGCAGATGTTCAGAATTCTTTGTTCAGTTTTCATGTAGTTCCAGAGCCTAATGGAGACTTGATTCGGAGGCTCCGTGAAAACAAACAACTGAGCATGTGCGCAGCTGCGAGCATCAGCGCTGATGATTGACAGCCCTTGGCATGACTCGATTGGTTAACCTCGACGGCATCGTGGATTCTGAGCTATAGCTAAGAGAAGGGAAGGCGGGACTTACCCGTAATATTAGAATTAATAAAATTACTTATTTTATATCAGCATTTAAGGCCAGGAGGTCAATTCAATACAATTCTTAAAATGTGTAATTCATTTAGAGTTACAGACTATCACTTTAAAAGCACGTTTACGTTTTACTGAATACAGATTGTTCCATAGTGCGGGACATTTCCATAGTAAAAAAAGTTTTAACAGCAGTCGTCTGGATATTTTGTGTCTGTTTGTACTTTTTCCGACCATGAACACAGCTTTATCTGAAGTGGTAGACCCAAAGTGCTAATTTGAAATGTCTGTGTTGTTTTTGCCTGACCTCTCTGCTCTAGTTTGTGACTTTTGACAGCACAGTTCTCCTCTGGATGCTCTGGATGAAAGGTAAGTAGTCCTCAAAGTCCATTTCCGTTGACAGGGGTTTTCTCTGCATCTCGATATTTGACATCAGCTGACTGGTGCTTGGAGGCATCCCCCAAACCTGCCGCACAAAGGGAGCAGAGGATTAGGGAGGGATTCGAGAACCAGACCAGAAAAAACAGGCCTCTGCTTTCATAGATTCAAATTTCAATATATCTTACATTATCTTCAATTTTGAGGTGTTAGAAACATAAGAAGTATGAGACGTGCATCATCGTTACAACCATTATTTGTAGAAATGAAGGAGTTTAGATTAGATCAAGCTAGAAAACATGTTATCTTTTGCATACTCCTAAAGAACCCTGTGATGAGATGAGATGTATTTTCTTTTTCATTATTATGTTAGAAAAAAAGATACAGAGCCCCTAACCCTGGGCAGAGAACCAAACTTTGAGAGCAAAGGATGAAACAATGATGTGCTGCATTAATTACACAAGTTGACAGCCAAAATATGGTCAGGGGTTTCTCAACTGATTTAGACTAATTTTGGTGTTCTGAGTCCGAATATCACATGCATTTTGCTCTATCAGGTCAACTTTTTGAGATACAGCCATAGTGTTATGGATTATGTACGTCTACGTTATTATGAATTCTGCGTATCAAATTTGATGGAGTAAATAAAAACTGAATGACTTTGGATACGTTGACTTTTATTTCTTGAGGAAAACGGAAAAAACATCAAGGGTTTCTTTGCTGATGATCCGCAGAAATTTGTTTTTTACGCAATTAATCAATTAAAAAAAATATTTCTGTAGCAAAAAATCCTGACCTGATTGAGCAAAACCAAGGCCATTTTCGGACTCAGAGCATCAAAATGAGTCTAATTCAGCTGGAAAACCCTGGTCTATTTTCAAAAAATCTTTTTTGTTACCCAGTGTAACAATGTAACTGACAATAGGTCAGTTGTATTAAAGCCTAACTAAATAATCCATACTAAAATACAGTCACTTCTACCACTGAAGTGAGATGGGACATACAGATTTTGGCACAAAGGTGATGTCCACAGCGTTGGCCTTCCCGGTGGTGATCAGAGTGTTCTGGTGGACGGTGCTGTTTATCTCTTTGGATGGAGCGACGTTCTCAGGTGTAGCAGAGGAGGCCCCAGCAGCTTCAGGAGAAAACAACTATAGCAGACAGTAACAAAATACTAATCCATTAAAGACCATTTTACATTGACAATATACTGTACAAAAGAGGGATCATTTGTTGTGCGTTATCTCAAAGTATTCTGCTTAGATTCATGGCTTGTGGTGAGTAAAGACTATTTGAAAATAATAAATATATAAATGTGAATGATACTGTGGTTGTAGTGTCTCTTACTATCCTTCTTTGCAGAAATGCTTCCTCAGCTGTCTCTCCTTTGCCTCTCTACACTGCGCCTTGTTTTCCATAAATCATGTAAAAATAAATAAAATAAAAGAAACACTCTGAAATAATTAAATCACAGTTGCCAAGGAGAGTAGCATCAACGTGTGGAACAGTGCTGCAGACAGACGTTGGTCAGTTTTTTATTTTGTTGTGTTTATTTAAAATATATAAGTTGCGTGTGTGTGAGTGTGAGTGTAAGTGTGAGTGTGAGTGTGAGTGTGAGTGTGAGTGTGAGTGTGAGTGTGAGTGTGAGTGTGCGTGTGCGTGTGCGTGTGCGTGTGCGTGTGCGTGTGCGTGTGCGTGTGTGTGTGTGTGTGTGTGCTCAACGACTTGTTAATAAATAGCTTCTTAATTCACGGTTTGACTTTTTAATCGCACTAATAAATTATTTGGAGTTCCTGGCACAGCACTGAGACATGTTTTAAATCCTTTCGCCACCTCAGATTTCCCACAGGCTCAGAGGGGCAGTCACATGAGCCACAGAGGCAGATTAGCTCTGGACAAATTTTGGTTTCAAATGAAAGTCAGAGAGAGTTCAGGTGATATACTGTCTTTGAATATATATCATAAAAACAAACGGCATTGGAGAAGCACAATAGATTTATGAATGTATTGCTTTATTATTTTACCTTTCCTTTAGTATTTGCCTTTGGTGGTTTGGCCCCTTTTCCTTTGGGCTTTTTGCCATCTTTTGGTTTTGGGAGGGACTCCATCTTGGTATTGACTAGCTCTACAACTCTGATATCTGCAAAAGCTTTGGCAATATCCAGACAGTCTTGCTCTGTAGAAGAGAAATATGCACATATGAATGAAAGCTTCAACTATCATATTCTGTTGTTGTGTTTTTAGGCAAGACATCTTCTCAAAGTTGTTACTGTTTTGAAAATGTAATTTATGCAATCAGAAAAATTCCAATGATATTCAAGGACCTATATAAATATAACTGATGACATCGTGCCAGTATGAAGTATAACTTGAACACGTTTTATGACATAGGGCTTTTAGCACAATAAATGAGTTTTATTGGGCTGCACGATACCATCCATAGCATGATGTCATCAATCACAACCAGGAAATTAAACTATATATTAAAAATATGGGCAAACTTGGATGAATGGATACTTAAAATATTACAAACAAAATTGTGATTTGAACGATTGATTTTGCAGTACCGATGAACATATGTTCAGTTGGTGCTGTGTCTCTCTTTCTAAAATGTTTTCAAATATCTCCTAGAACATCAGCAACCATAAAGGCAGAAAAATGTAAAGTGGGAAAAAAGTAACGGTAATTTGAATAATGAAATTCCACTTCAGGTACTGTGTCCAGACTCCAGACCTTTCTTGTTCTCAGCCATGACGCTGGCCCCTGCTTTGATGAGATAGTCCACAGAGTCGGGTCTGGAGCTCTGGATGGCCCTCATGAGTGGGGTTCCTCCATTTAGAGCCCGGGCCTCAATAGAGGCTCCAGCGTTCAGCAGCAGTTTGATGATTTCCACGTGTCCAGCATTAGCCGCGTGGTGCAGAGGCGTCCAGAGGAACTGGTCATAAACGTTCACATCAGCCCTGCCATAACGCAGACATACATTTTACATTTAAATATTTAAGAGACTTGTTACACCTCAATGACCTGATATATTATTTGGGAATTTCCTCCATGTTATGAATATATACTGTATGTGTATGTATAGATAAATCTAAATTCTTGCCTTAAAGAATAACTGTTATGCATTATGTTGAGCTCTTGAACAGAATGAGACTATTTACTTTGGACTTTCAAATGATAAAAGGTGAAATCATGTCTTATGTAAAAAAAAAATACTATAGATGAATTAACATGTATCAAAGATAACAACTGATAATATAACATAATTCCCCATATCATCCACCAGGGGAAGAGTTTCAATGTGGTTGTAAACAACGTAATGTCATAGCCCAAGAACTTTTAAATAGGAGCATAAAGGCAGAAAGGTCAGAGCGACTTTTTAATATTGTGGATGGGGTATCAGAATCAAAAAAGACCTTTTTGTTTCACAAAATTGTTATGTTTCAATTAAATTTTCATTTAAACTTAACAATTTTGCAAAAATGTCTATTGCAAATGTTGACTGACCCTTGAGTGAGCAGATACTGGACCATCTCAATGCTCCCGTTCTGGCAGGCGGTCATCAGTGGAGTCTTGTAGAACTCGTCCTGAACGTCCACGGACACCCCCTGAGCCAGGGCCAGGTCCAGGGACTCCAGGTCTCCGCTCTTCACACAATAATTTACATTTATGAAGACCTTATCGGGCCTCTCCAGGTACCAGCCTGAGTCGTTCACAATGGGGTGAATGGGAGGGTGGTCCATGTCGAACCTGTTCTTGTCGGAGCACTCCCGGTATGTTTCAATCATGTAATCTGGGGGCCCTCCATTCGGTCGCCTTGGTTTCAGCTCCGGTGTGAGGGTGCAAATGGGGACTGGAAGGACAAACTTAGCTTTCTTCTTACCTCCTTTCCCGCCTTTCTCCTTTTTCTTCTTGGGTAGGTACATAGACAAAAGGTAAGGCTTCTTGATGTACTTTGAGCCTTTGATGAAGTCATTTATATTGATGAATCCTAGTTTGCTTTTGTCATTCATCGCTATGACTTGGTTCAGCTGCCAGATTTCAACAGGAGCTTGAACTTCTTCTAAGACTGAAATGAATTTATCAGAGGGAAAAATATCCTGGGAGCCAAACGTCTGCCGCAGCTCTGTCTCGTAGACGTTGGACCAGTCGTGGAGGCTCAGCGCCCATAGGTCCGACAGCAAGCCAACTGCGCTGGCTTTGTTGCCCTTTCCGAACTGCTTTTCAGCTTTCCTCAGTTCTTTTGCAGCAGCTTTGGCACCAGCATCTTTGGCAATCTGACGTGGAAGAAGACCCTCCAGGTTTTTCAGTTTGGGGTTACAACCTACAAAGAAACATTTCAGAATTTAAAGTGAAATTAATATGACAAATACCGCTTTGCCAGTGGGTTTTCAATTATGCAAATGCAACACGTTTTTGAATTTGAATTGAATCAGTTTAAGGACCCTTTGGAATACTCCCACATGGCCGTGTAGTTGTTACCTCTGATTGCTCATTTAATTTACGTGAGATGAATCTCTGTACATATAAAGGAGGGTGCTGTTAGTTGTTTTGTTTTTAGCAAATTCTCTTTTTTAGCTGAGGCACAGAAAATAAGATTCTGTATTAAAGCAAAAGTGTCTGGTGGAATACATGTAAAAGCTATATTTTAAAGTTGATATTTAATGTTTTTAAATTTTAAATATAAACAATAGGGGGCGATAGAGACTCAGTTGGTGGAGCACTGGCCTTTGAGCTTGAAGGTTGTGGGCCAACTACATGCCCACCACAAGACCTTCTCCACCGACTCCCCCTAATGTCTGCTGCCATTGTGTTCTTGGCAAGACACTCAACCCCACTTTGCCTGAAGCCCCGCTAAAAGGAAAAAATGTATTGGTTAGAGATTGAAAGCATTTGTTTCAGGTGGAACCATCGAGCTCACGCTGGTATCCTCTGCTCAAACTGAGGAATTGTTTTCCAAAAAAACAGCAGGAAAACAGTTTTCGGAGGAAACTGTTTTTTGCAACAGCTGACGCACCAGCTGAAGAGTTATTGAAAGCGCCTCTGACCAATCACAATTGATGTTCGCCGACGTCAGATTGTTTTGGTATCGACTTGGCCTAGCTAGAGCCAGGGCCAAGCCGTTACTAAAAAAGTACCGGGTAGCGGCTAAAGCGAGCCAGTGAAAAGGCCCACAAACCAAGGAGAGTGGAGTGGAGTAGAGTGCCTCTATTGAAGATAATTATACAGGAAAAACATGTATTTATTGTACCTCGTTGTGCTAGAAATTTGCAGCAGTTGGCGTCTCCTGTGGCAGCTGCGAAGTGCAGAGCAGTGCAGTCCTCCAGGCTGACCACTCCCATATCAGCTCTGTATGCAGACAGTACTTTAATCACCTGCAGACACAACACAAGAGATCTTAAAGGCTGTTGCATAGTGAGGTTCAGTTAATGCTATTAACTGATGTGTTATTATGGAGGACCAAAAATGACTAAAGTATAAATAAATAAATAAATACAGGAATATATTAATAAATACATTCATTTTGGACAATAAAAACTAAATATTTACATTGATGTGTTAAATATTACTATGAAATCAAATAAATATACTTTTATTTAGGTTATTTATCAATATCTACATTTTTTCCTTTATTTATTTATCCATTTATTGCATATATTTATTTATGTATTTCTACATTTCTTCATTTATTTATTTATGTATTTCTACATTTCTTCATTTATTTATTTATGTATTTCTACATTTCTTCATTTAGTTATTTATGTATTTCTACATTTCTTCATTTATTTATTTATGTATTTCTGTGTCGCTACATTTCTTCATTTATCTATTTATGTATTTCTACATTTCTTCATTTATTTATTTATGTATTTCTACATTTCTTCATTTATTTATTTATGTATTTCTGTGTCGCTACATTTCTACATTTATCTATTTATGTATTTCTACATTTCTTCATTTATTTATTTATGTATTTTTGTGTTCCTGTATGCTAATTAGGTGGGCGGTGCTGAACTCAATCTAGAACAGGATTGGTTAGGATTGCGTGAACTCTGGTCTCGATCATTTACTGCCTCACATTACGGTACTCTGTTAGCTAGCTAGAGATCCTCTGTGCACTTTTGTGTGGTATGATGGCAGTTTCGAATGTAAGTTTTTTAGGAGCCATTGCTCATCAATTAAGAGCATTAGCAAATGATGTTAATGATGTTGAGCATAATGCACCTGAGGACTATCTACTCTTTCGGCTGGACAGACTATAGATGTTTTAGTTCATCACAGTGCTGACCCAGAGGTAGACTTTGATGCAACTGTGCTGGACGCTCTTCAACAAGCAGCAGCTTCACATCCTCTCACAAACCGAGAAGGCTAACTTTGCTTCTGTCTGGTTGCCCTGGCTGACCTACTGCCCACCAATCCTGCTGTTGATTGAGTTCAGCACCGCCCGCCTAATTAGCATACAGCAACACAGAAATACATAAATAAATAAATGAAGAAATGTAGAAATACATAAATAGATAAATGAAGAAATGTAGCGACACAGAAATACATAAATAAATAAATGAAGAAATGTAGAAATACATAAATAAAAAAATGTAGAAATGTAGCGACACAGAAATACATAAATAAATAAATGAAGAAATGTAGAAATACATAAATAAATAAATGAAGAAATGTAGAAATACATAAATAAATAAATGAAGAAATGTAGAAATACATAAATAAATATATGCAATAAATGGATAAATAAATAAAGGAAAAAATGTAGATATTGATAAATAACCTAAATAAAAGTATATTTATTTGATTTCATAGTAATATTTAACACATCAATGTAAATATTTAGTTTTTATTGTCCAAAATGAATGTATTTATTAATATATTCCTGTATTTATTTATTTATTTATTTATTTATACTTTAGTCATTTTTGGTCCTCCATATGTTATGGTTTGGCTTGTGAAAATCTAAATCTAATCTAAATTCTATAATCATAAGACATCTATTAGTGAAAGTTGCACTAATACTGGCAATTGCAGTTGTTCAATGGAAGTTGATCAATTATGTAAGCTGAGCGCTCGCCTCAAAGAAGCCTCCCTTGGCAGCATAATGAACTGCAGTATGGCGATTTTTATCGGTGGCGTTGGGGTTTCCTCCTCTTCTCAGAATGAACCTGACGAGCTGCAGGGAGCCGGCTTTGGCAGCTTCCATCAACGCAGTCACACCAGTTTTCTGTCAGAGAAACAAGAGAGGGCTGCTAAAAGTCATTGGTAGGATTACACTATTTACACTCTCATGTTTTGCTTATCTTTTAATAAATAGTCAAGTCGTATCATAGTAAATAATGTTATGTTTGTCAGTGGGTTATAGCAAACTGGTTTTCATCATTCAAAAGATATGCAGAGACTTTTGTCTGTACCTCGTTAGTAGCATTGGGGTGGGCACCGCCCTCCAGCAGCAGCAGGCACTTGGGGGTGCACTCCAGGGCATTTTCACACATGAGCTGAAACACGTGGCTTCCTGAGGTGGAGACATTGTTGGCGTCGGCCTGATGCATCAGAGCCGTCTGCAGACAGCGTGTGTGCGACTTGGTCGGATAGATGCAGTAGAAAAGCACACCTACAGCGAGTCACAATGAACAGCATTAACATTTGCTTCAGTCAGTAAACTCAACCGGATTTTTTTTATTTTTTTTTTACAGAAATGAGAATAGACATTCACAATTAAATGGTGATCATACTATTGATCACTGTATAATCTGAGCCGTTTTCACATTGCTGTCTTCCTGGGAGGTGTTCAGGGGAGAAGACCCACCAGGTCATCTTTGACCAAGAGCATGCTCTGCCAAAGCAATTTCCAAGTGGTGACTTTTGTTACTTACGTGGCAATAAAAATGATTCTAATTCTGATTCTGAATGCCATGGGAATTCTAGGTGTCAGTGCTTTGCCAGCTGCCTTGCATAAAGTAGAAGAAATTGTATGGATGGATTCTGTGAGTCTCTGACAATCTTCATGAAAATGGACGATAACTTATGATCGCTCAAATTTCTCTGCTTAAGATATTTTAACATTTGAGAAATATTTTGAAATGATAATCGTATTTCATGGCTAACTATGTTTTACCAGAAATTAGTTTGTTTGCATTGATATGTGACAGTTATATATTAACATATTTAGAACTGGAGTATGCATAATGACAGGCACATACTGGTTGCCTCTCTTCTATCAGTCTGTCCCAGGGTAGCTGTGGCTACAGAAGTAGTTTATCACCACTGTGTATGGAGTATGGAGTAGAAAGAATATTGATATGTGAAGCGCTTTTGACTGTCTAAAAAAGCACGACATACAATCAATGCATTGATTTTATGTGCATTCTTTACAAAGTGGACAGAATAATTTCCAAAATTGTAATCACTCAAAGCTGGCTCTTTATGAGGGCTCATCCTGTTCATGTAAAAGCATTATGCGCTCATCCCACAGACAAAGACTTGAGTAATGTTACCCTGAGCAGGCACCAGTGCCTCAGACAATGAGCTGGTTTTAAGTTACTGTTTCTGTTCTACCCCGCAGGATCACTAGCAGGCCTGATCTGTAATTACGTTTACTCAATGCGCACAAGCCACACAGGTGCGAAAACACAAATAACATGTTGGAACTAAATCATAATGGGTTTCACAATTACATACAAACTTGAGGCAAAAACCTCTCTCCAAGTTCAACTTCTTACTTCCTACTCTAGTAATAGCTGCTCCGGACACTGGGTAATTGGAGTAATTACGCTGATTAGTTTAAATAGAGGCCTGAGTAAGAAGATGGGGCCTCTCGAGGAGTTGTCTGGGATACCTCATTAATATCTAAAGAGTGAGGGCGCTGCGTGCATTTTGGTGCGCTCCAATTATACTTGATCAGGGTACTAATAAAGTAGTAATGTAAAGTAAAGTAAGAAAGTATACTTTTGGCCACTGTTGTTTTTCTCACCTTTCCCTTCAGAATCCAGAAGTGTCATGTCCGCCTGGTGCTCGGCCAGCAGAGCCACGATGTCATGATTGCCCAGCTGTGCAGCCATCATAACTGGGGTCACACCCTTCTTGTTCTGGACGTTTGGGACAGCTTCATGGGACAGAAGGAAACTAACCAGCTCTAGGACCGTAACATCAAGATATTGGAATAATGTGATTGTTAGTTGATAATATTTAATAGTTGTTAAATAAGACACAATATAAACAGGCACTATATAAACTACACAGAGGTGCTGTCCACACTTTGTCAGTCCACACATAAAGGTTTCCTTCAACTAAAATCAATGAATCCCTTGAATCATTGATTTTTTTGCCACTTATGAGCCTTTGAAGTCCATTCAGGATCATGACTTAAATAATTAACTACCAAAACGCTTACTTATACTTTGATGATTTTGGGCTCACAAAACAGGGGCTTGAAACAAACAGGTTTGATCAGCTAAAGATTTTGACTAACCATAAGTGGTAATAATGGCAAGGAAATCATCCATATTGCCAGAGTTTGTATGAGCACAACTGTGTAAATATACAGATAGATCTCAATAATACAACTAAAGTGTTGTGTACAGTTCCAGTAAGTTTAATTCATGACTCACCCAGGTTGTTTGCTTCCACGGCCACGTGCAGCACTCCAATGCCGTCCTTGGGTTCGGTCAGGTTGATGAGGTTGTCTGGTCCATACTTAAGCTGCGTCTCAATCTGAAGCTTGTCGTTTTTGTGGATGCACTGAATCAGCTTATAGATCTGCAAGACCTCCATGTGACCCTTAGCCTCCCGACACGTCATGATGAGGCCAGAAAAGGACTGGGCAACGTGGAAAGAAATGATATATTAGACATTTTCAGAAATTATATGACAACTTGTAATCCAGCAATCATGAAAGCATTTGATTTTAAAGGCAAGACATGGATAAGCTGCTGACAAGAATAATTTGATAGTTGCAGCCTTTTTCTGAAGCTTTTTCCATTTGAATGCAAATTAAAATGACCAAATTAATCAAATAAAGACAGCATGCAACCAGTATGCCGTGGCACGTTAATGTGCTTTAGTGTGTTAGTTAGTGTGCCTTTGTAAATGATCCAATATCATCGGCTTTGTTAAAACCTTATTTTTGTAAGATAGTAACACTTTTTTCTTTGTGCTAATTTGTTTGACTATTCAATACACATTGATAAGAACTACTTTGCGTTGTTAATAAAGGCGAGTTTTTCATTTTTGTTTCGGTGTCACATGGGTTGCAAAAGATGTGCCATTGCTCAAAAAGGTTGGGGAACACAGATTGAGAAAACCAAACACTACTGTCTACATTTTTGGATTATATTATTATTATTATTATTAGGCCCGAGCTCCGGGGAAAGGGCCTATTGTTTTTGCTCGAGAGATGTCAAATTCTGCACTTTGATGTGATGTGAGGGGCGGCGTGATGTGGGGCGCGGCGTGATGTGGGGCGGCGTGGTGTGGGGCGGCGTGGCACGGGGTGGTGCGCATGGTGCGCATCGCGCGGGGTGGTGCGCGCGGTGCGGGGAGTGCGCGAGGTGCGGGGAGTCGCGCGGTGAGGCGAGGGCCGTTCGACGTCGCTTGCGGCTTTAATTATTATTATTATTACATTATAAACTAGCGACTCATGGGGCACAAATTTTCATTTGCAAGGATTTGCAAATGAAAATTTGCAAATCAGCACATATTAGCACAAACAAAGTAGCGATCAAGCAGCTAGCTGACGTTACTAAAGTTAAATGAATATTGACAATGACAGCTTTCTCACTCACCTTTTGCTCTGTTTTCACCTCTGAGCTCCTCTACACGGAACGTTACATGTGAAAAACACTTCCTGCTCACAAAGTATAGCTAAATAACAAGGAGACGTCTACAGCGTGATTCTCAGTTTTGCAGAGCACATTTTTGCTCGGGGAGAAAGGGAAGTTAGGGAACGGAGAGGGCTCCATGGCAACGGGACGCGTGTAAAAATCCCGGAAACTGAAAGACGCACGTTTCAAGTTTATAAATAATACATATGATTAAGTTCAAGTAAAACATTGGGAGCATTGATGGGCCTCTTTGGAAATGACATTACAGTCTTTATTTTATTTTATACTTTCAAACAACCAGAAGTTAGTTGTGAAACATCTTTTTCAAAGTGCGGTGCGGTGACCCCGGATGCTCTGGGTACTGCAGTTGAAAAGGTTTATCAGGAAAGCATGTAGTTTGCGTTGTCCCCTTGCCTGTTTAAATGTTCTGATTGAATGTATGGACTTTGAAATTCATAATATGAATACATTTTAACATTGGCTTCATGATTTCTACGTTCAATATGCAATGTTTTATTATTAATACTAGTTTTTTTATTATTATTATTTTACTCATTATTAGTAGTAGGAGTAATAAGTGGGGAGAAGAACCGATATTATGCTTTCTTATTCCCTTGACCAAGAGCAAATACATGTATACAGGGAGACAGGGAATTTTTGATTTCTTGATTTGTAATTATTTGTGTCATTTTATATTGTTTTATCATTGTTATAAAAATATTCCCTATTTTGGTTGGGACACTTGAATGTGTTTCTACATAGACTTTATAAGTTTCTCCAGCAGGTGGCAGTGATGCGCTGCAAACTATTGTGTGATAAAAAGTAAACGTGCATAGCCAGCCTAAGTGCAAACTTTAGAAAACGATTTCCAATGCAAATGAGCATGTCTTTAGTGATTTTTGAGTCATACCGTGAATTTGACTACAGGTTAAACTTAAATTAGGATATCGTTAAAAAGTCCTTTTAATCCTGACTCATTACACGCTAAGTGAGATAAGTCTTCATTTGGTATAGTAAAGGTCATTGTTTCACAGCTTGTAATAAACTCAAATAAAACATCTCAGAATGCTTTTGTATATTGACTGTGAGCCATAAGCATGAACATTATTACAAATCTGTCTTTTTGCATGTAATGAGGCTATACTATATATATGTTTCAGATTGTATATTTTCATAGTAGTTTTCAATCTTGACTGTCTGCTTGAACACTCTCTGGCGAAATAAACTGAGAGATCTTTTTTTGAAATTGGTCTAACACAAGCTTTTCTTGTGGATGTTGCTATACTTTAATGATAAAAACGTTGGAAGACTGGAAATACTGAGCAGAGGTGGTGCTGCCTGTTTTAATCAACATATAAAACATAGAAATGAACTTTGGAACATCTCCTTAATGATTTTGGACATTTAAATGATGGCCAACAAACCCAAGTTAAGTGGATATTTACAATAACTTAAGTAAGGAAAGTTCACATATGATTGACCAATAGTTCAAAACCGATCACTCCAGCATTGGGGAATCACAAAGTTTTATCTCTGTGGAATGAACAAAAAACTCTTCACTTGTGTGAAAGTCTGTATTTCAGGAGCATGTGAAAAAAATTACAAAACACAAACTGTACCTGCCATTGGTGAGAAAGTGGTAACACAAATATCTATAAAATATTTACATTCTTATCTTTCAGAGATATATTTTGCATAGAAACTTACAAAATTACATCCCAGCCCAGTAAATGGCTGTTTCTTGCTTATAAATATACATTAAAACCGGCATGTAGCATTTGATAAAGTAATAACCACTCACAATAATAAATCATATTTCTTTCCATTCGGGAGGTGAATCTACAACATGAATCTTCAAAAGGGTGGGATTTATAGGATAAATACAAGAATAACTTTAGCTTTTGTTCAATTGAAATTAAAAATGATACATAATATGGACCAGTCTGTTGCAGAATGGTAAACAGAGCATTAAATCTCACTGTAGATCAAAAATGTCCTGAAACAGATATTTGTGTGCCTATCAGCTCAGTATATTGTTTGTATTATAATGCACAACATAATTTCTTCATGGCATTACACATTTCTTAGATAAAAGTGAGGACAGTGCACTGCTTAGAGCCACCGAAAATTTGATACAGTGGGAATTATTTGAATATATGATAACCCATAAACCTTACTTTACAGTTTTTCCCATTGTAATTCTAAACAGTCTAAAAAAGGTCTTTGTTTTGTCTTTGCATGATTTATAAAATGTTGTGGTTTGTGATGGAGCTGGGAGAGAATGGTGGTTTGCCCCCCTGTCCCTGATCCAAGACAATTGGCATTGAAAGTTATGTTTCTGGGAATTGACAAAGTGAAACTATGAGTAATAAGAAAAAAATGAAAAGAGTGAATGGACTCAGACAGTGGGACGAGCCACAGATTGATCACCTCCACCAGCCTTTCTTCTGTCATCTGGAAAAGCTTCTATAGAATGTGCTGATTTTCTTCTATAACACTGAAATGGCTTCAGAAGAAAAAAAAAGGAATAAATAAAAAAGGACAAATTGATTCTTCATGTTTTTACAGTAATTTGTAGCTTGAGCCAACCAAAATTCACCCTTTCAAAATTTGTAGGTAAAATGTCATTTTAGTGTGTGACTTGGCACACACTAAATATACTGATGTATGTCACATTGACCAATAACAAATTATAACTTACATACAATTATACATATGTGCCAAAAAATGCATTTTGTCCTTATATTACTATTTTTACGTGAGCTTCCAAGACGACAACAACAAAAACAACTAAAAGTCATGAACAGTTTTGTATTGGCCGCACTATAATCATGAGCTATGATGCTAAATACAGTTTAATGGAGCAGCTGTATATACAGTAGCTTTATACTGAATGAACTGCATTTATCTGTTGGTAAAAACAAACCTTGATATGACCTTTTGCTCCCCTGTCCCACTGTCACTGTACTTTACTCACAGTCCCATTGTTTGCCGTTTTTGTTATTTCAAAAGTATATGTGCTCTAATTTGCACTGCAAAAAAGAGCATAGAGTTTAGGTCAATAATAAAAAGTGAAGTCAACATGTTGAGTTTGACTCATTGATTGAAATGCCACAGTGTCCTGCTCATGATCAGAACATACAGTAATACAGAACATGATCACATGTCTGGGCGTTCATGTTCACTCATTCACTCCGTGTGGGACATGTGCAGACAATAGTTCTGAGTCTGTTCTTTCTGTCGCTCACACATGTGTCCGTCACAGCGTCTGGTACAGTAACATCCCACTGAAGACCGTGAGGGGCTCTGAGGAGTACCCCAGCCGGCCCGTCACCAGGTCGATGCACACCGTGTCCCCGGCCTCCAGAGCCAGGATGATGTTGAACACAGCCACAGCTCCAGGGATGTGTTTAGCTTCTGCCATGGGCTTCTCCAGACCCTCAGGCTGGTACCCGGCCGAGTCCACCCGTGCCACGCCAGTGTTGGATTTGGACAGGACTGCCTCAATCTTCATGTTCTTGTGACCGGTGAGAATTCCACTGAAGAAGTACTTTCCTCGCACTGGAGCGGTGAAGTAACCTGCACATACGTCAAACCAGTCTTTAGCGTATTACAGGAAAACATTATAAGTCAAACTACAAGTTTCGCAATACCAAGACGTAGTTAACCTAGACGTCTTTAGAAATTATTTTTCAGAAACTCTCAAGGTGAAAGTACGTTGTGTGAGTACCTCCAGTCTTGTTTGAGTGGCTTTGACATGTATTCTTTGGAGGTTGTGAGCTATGGTTTCTCAGACCCTGCCCTCTCCTGGAAGCAGCGACCTTTCTACTGTCCTCCTCAGTCTGTTGTAATTCAAACATTCCCCAAAATGATCTATAATCTTTATTGTTTTATTTTCAACCACTGTGGGAATTTCCATATTTGTTTTATAAATCCAACAGAGGTCTGGCATCACTCAACAAAATATGAGGAAAACTGAACTCGTCTTAATGCTTTTCTTTTTTATAAAGTTTAAGTCTGTATTTATAACATTGTTCCAGCTCCAATAATAACCTTGTATCAGATTGATTTCACGATTCCAGACCATGTTATTGGCAGTCATGATTCAAGCAGCTGGTGGCCAATGGTTGTTGAGGTTAAGGCCATGAAATAAGACAAGGGTCATTAGTTGTCTCATTTCCCACTGCTCAGCTTTCTCTAATCGGTCCTAAGACACAATACTTCTTTCCTGAGGTTTTTAGGGTGTTTTCTTTTCCCATTTGAAAGGTCTGGGAACAGGAGTGATGGAGCAGGAGCAGTGCAGTAAAAGTTAAGGTCTTGTAAAAAATTTAAAAAGACAAAAGAAAGAAGAAACTAAAACTGTGTGAAATGTTGGAGATCGACAGGAGAGATAATTGTCGGAGGGATAGGATTATAAGTTTAACATTAACATTTAAGTAACATTTAAGTTCTGTGAAGTTCAATAAAACACAATATATTTAATTTGATCAGGAAATGTACATTGTATGTTTCAAAGTGCGACCCTGAAAGAAAAAAAAAGTTTATTCCAACTAATCCATCATTGAAATAGTTGTCAATTAATTTAGAAATTGATCATTGATTTTTTGAAGCTTAGATAGACATAGACCTAAACATGCTGAGAAGAAGTGTTATGACTTTCATAGTGGGAGTTAGGGTTGGGGTTAGAATGCAGAATGGAAAAAATCTATACATTTAAAAAATTAAATCAATGTGTAACAAGTCATCTCTATGAAGTCTTCCAGGGGCATTAAGCCTTTTTTGGGATCGAAGAACCTAGACGATTAATGGATTGGTTTGATAAATTACAGCCTTATTCTGTACTACTGCATAATAATAATTAATAATATTTCATGGAAAACTATAAAAGAAATACATACATGAGGGATGATATCTTTCTTTTTAATGTTCTGTGATTATTTATGATTTTAATGCTTTCTTGTTCAGCACTTGTGTATGAATTGTGCTATACAAATAAACTTGTCTTGCCTTGCCTTGCCTTGCCTTACATATTGAAATAAATGCAAAAAGGTAGCCCTGAATTATCCTGTCCCATTAAAGTGTCCACATACAAGCAAGTTTATAAAGTGTGCTGGTAAAATGTGTGTCACCTGTTCTGGGGTTATAATTGTTATCTTCGTTGACAAAGACTTTATCGAATGGGATCGTTCCGGCTCCTCTCATTGGCCGCGTCAGAGCAGCGGAGAAGGAGAGGCGGGGCACATGGGCGTCAGAGCCTGGAAGACCTGCACATGACAAACACATTAGAAACAATATCCTGAAACTCTACTTTTTAACCTCACAATAGCACAAAGCCATTACCTTGTTCCCCTCGGAGTCCTGTTAAAGGGAGCAAAGAAACAATCGTGTCAGAAGGCCATTCGTAAAAATAGATATTGCTGTATTTTCTTTCTCATAAGTACAATACCTGGAGGTCCAACTGGCCCCTCTGGTCCTTCTCGTCCAGGAAGTCCCACTCTGCCTTGGGGTCCAACAACGCCTTGGGATCCTCGATCTCCCTTCTCCCCCCTGGGACCTGGCAACCCCCGAGGTCCTGCAGAAGTCAAACCACCAAATATTCACAATTAAATATTTATCTTTATTGGTCAGAGCCTTTGCAGAAGAATCACAAACTAACCAACTAACTATGGATCTGTGTATGTTTCATCCCTAATGTCATACCTTACATTTATTAGAAGACTTTATATTTATACTTTCCAGAGAAACACACATAAGCCTAAACAACTGAGCCACATCATTTGTACAAAAAGTTATCCATATTGAATGTCAAATAAGTGGTTATGGTCTAGATGGTGAAAATCTTCAAAGTCTGGCTTGTGGCCCTAGGGATTGAAAAAACAAGAAATTGGATCTCGTCTCAATATTCTCTTCACTTATTTTTTACTTAAAGGAGATACATGATGCATATAACCTTTTTTGAGAATTTAACCTTGTTCTCTTATCATAAACAGACCTGGAATTGTTTTTAGATCCATCCACGCTAATACCAGGAACTTATGTCACTCGCCCCCCCTGTAATAGTACTGTAAAAACGTAATTGTTCCACTATGACATTGCATTCAGAGCAGTTATCTGCCTTTTAAAACAATCGCATGGCTGATGTAAACCACCTCTGGTGGTAGCATAGCGATAGGGCAGGCTATCATTGTACACTCTTGATAAACTATAATATATCTACTTAAGATATAATTTCAACCGCTAAAATATGAAAGGACAACATAAAAAGTATCATCATACTTTTACTGGTCAATAATAATGCAAGATACTTCTTAAATATTACGAGTTTCAGGAGTTTTAGCCAAAACACATTCTGAGGAGGAACCAGAATTTGTATATATACAGTATAATGATATCTAGTTGTGCGTGACTTGTTTCTCCAGACTCACCTGTAAAGTCCTGTTCTATGAAGTTGTGAAAGTCTTTGGCCAGGTCGAGCAGTGAGGAGTTGATCTTGTGGATGTTGGATCGGACCTTCTCCAGCTGGACGTCCCGTAGGTCATGAATCACCTCGCCGTGTCCGATCACAGTAGCGTTCAGTCCGTTCACACAGCTCCACAGTCCGGTCACGTGCCGGTTCAGACCCTCCTTGATCCTCTCCAGAGTCTCAGAGAAGGAGTCGAACCGTCCGCATACTCCTTCAAGCTTGAACAGTCTGCGGTCGAGACCATCGCTGGACCGCCGGCACTCTCCCACCTCCGTCAAGTAATTGCGGTTCAAGATCTCAATCTCTTTGCCCAGGCTCCCGAACCGGATTTTTGAATCGTCACGGTGACCTGTCAAGTCTTTATCCAGCCGATCCACCTTTTGGGGATGAAAATAGATGAATGAATAGCATACAGGGAAATACTTAGGCAGTAAGATTGCTTTTGGTATCTTTTTGAACAGCTTACTAAATGTCATTATAGTGTTTTGTATTGTAATGATAGATACTGTAGCTTCCATTAATACCAGGCAAATATACATAAACAATACACAATAAAAAAAAAATGCATTTAGGAAAGACCACAATGATATATAGTCGCATGGCGCAGCAAAGATGGCGCCGTGGTAAGAGCTCTGGTGTGTGCCGTCTGGTACACACTTGGGTAGTCTTGCACAGTTTTTCCAATGTAGCTTTACTGCAAATGGCAAACAAAATGAATCTGACTGCTAATTTACACAGAAGGCGTTACAGCATGTAAGCGTTGACTGCTCGCATATGCGCGTAACATTACTTGGCTCTATGTCCACTGGCCGTGCGCGTTGGTCCGCGACTTTTGATGCTGTCCATGTGTAGTCTATGGAGGAGTGTAGAGGACAGCACGGGCCAGAGGACTGATAGAGCAACACAAATCACATTCATGTGCGCTGGTTTGGCCAGACGCGAGACTTTATGAATGAAAAAAAATAAATTTCCAGGATCAGTGTAAAACCTGCTGCTCCTGCGTGCGTGCGTGTGTGTGTGTGTGGATGCAATCTAGAGCCAAGGACCTCTAGAATCATGTTTCCTATGTGTTTTGACTGGGAGACGCGTTGCTGCGCGTACAAAATTAAAAATCCATCCTAAATTAGGCTCAGCCTCGCGTCATACGTCCGTCATACGCGTGTATAACACTAGTAGTGTAAATATCCCCATTGGTTTACATGTAAAAATGTTACGCGCGTCTGCTGCGCTTATAACGCGTACGTGCTGTAACGCCTCCTGTGTAAATTAGCAGTCAATCTGATGATATGCTTTATACTTTTCAAATTGGATGGGTCTTCAACCTTCTTTAAACATGAATGAGACTTTATTTATGAAAGCATTTAGGATTTAACAACTCATAATATTACTATAGTAAATTATAGTTATGTCCATGTAGCAGCACTATTCTTTGTCAATTTGGATGCCTTTTTGACTGCTTTCCCTCCTTCGGTCGCTGGTTCCATTAACACAGTTGTCCCACAAATATACATTCTTCTGGCTGTGCCATATGATTTATTTTTGTACAACTTGTTACATTCACCAAACAATGATTGCATATTATCAAAGTCTAACCGGTCAAAAGGAGTCAGATATTGGGCGTATATTTTCATAACTGTCACAATATTGTTTGAAGCAGCTGCAGCCAAGAATAACAGGGAGTTTGTTTGATTGACACACAGACCACAGGAGAAATTTATGTTTCTGTGGGCGCAAAAAATAAATCATTAGAACAATTAACACCAAAATAAGTGGATATGCACTGCTGTCATTTTGACTGTAACACCAGGTTTGAGGAAATGTGTTTAATTTAAAATGTATTGGTTTATTTTATATCAATAACCTTCAGACCTTTGCAGGCTCCCCATAGAAATCCTTCTAAACTAAATACAATAATTGTTAGACTGATGTAACGGGGGTTACCTGGAGAGGTCCCTGTTGGCCCACCACAGACTGGCAATAAAAGAGAAAATTGCCTGTTTGTCAAAGAGGTACCAGTGGGAGGTGAGAGTGTTTGCTGGGCCCATGCCATGTTTATCAAGAATTAAAGCTGGGGTGAATTTTTGAGTGGTTTGAAAATCTGTAATCTTTAATTGTTTACTGACCTGTGACTGAGAACTGAGTGTGTGGAATGTATTGACACAGGTAAAACATTTTAAGAACCATTTTAATAACATTAAAAGTGTTATGAAATTGTGTTTATTGTATTTTTCATAATTGTGTTTTAGTGTCTAGCAAGTTCCCTGTTGTCCTTTTTGTAGTTTCTTTGGAGTCTTATTTTTTGAGACCCGGCCCCCAAAGACGTATGTTGCATCTCGGTTAAACCTGTAAAGGCAGACTAACACTTTGTTTCTGGTCACTTCCCTACTAAAAGCAAAACACTGAGAAGTTACAGACTGTGTGACCCCTGACTGTTTGAGCACTGAGTGCAGTGCTTGTAGTAGAGTTTGCTGCCATATTGCAGCGAATGTATAGGTCCACCCTACAACAGGTTCATTCAGATTTCAGGCAGCGTCTATACCTGTATTAGTGATCCCATATGGGAATGCCATCATCAACATGTAAAATGAACGAGGTTAACTTAACCAGTGCCTCCCTGATTGATTTCTGTACATGGGTCACACAGCACTATAAAAAAGTTGGTCAACTAAGGTGGCATCAACTGATCAATCAACCAAACAACAGCCCTAGAATTGACTACCAACAATCTGTTAACAGTCACCCTTTTCACTCAAAATTTACCATGAGACTCAACTTTGAAGCTACAAGAGCAAGAATAGAGCAGAATATTTAAAACTGCTAGGATAAAACATGAAAAATGAGTATAGTGTAAATGTGTCAGCCCTACCTCTGCCAGAATGCTGTTTCTCAGATTGATGAGTGCCCTTCCGTAATCATTCGTAGTTCTGTCAAGACCCTTCAACGTGTCATTGAAGGAGTTGAAGGAGTTCTTGACCCTGTCCAGTTCTCCTTGTATGGACTTCAAATCACCACCCAACCGCCCATTATTAGCGTTGTGTCCATCTAAGCGGTTTTTCAGATCGTTGATGTTGACTTTGCACTGGCCCGTACACTCCTCCACCTCTTCTCTCAGACGCCCCACTTCCTCCTGCAGATTGGAACACACTTGGGAACACGTGGATTCGCCGTTGTCCACTTTCCGTCTCAAATCGGTCAGTTCTGTTTGACATGTGTTGAGTCTTGTCATTGTGGCATTGCTAAATTTTCTCAAGTCGTCTTCAACCCTGCTACAAACAGAACAGTCTTGAATGTCGCGGCCCAGTGTTTCCACTTCGGTCTCTATTTGGTTAAAGCGTTCACCGTTGTCTCCTGTGACACCCTTGATTTTCTTCACGTCATTTGTCAAAACGATCACTTTGTCAACTAGAGAATCGCCAGAAATGGATAAATCATTTAACCTTGTATTGAACTTCTTGATTTCATCCTGATTGGCGATCACTGTCCACTCTAAAGTTTTGACAGTGTCTTCCGTTTTGTGGAGATCCTTTCCCTTCTTTGCGCAGGTCTCGTTGCAAAGTCTGGTTGTTTCTTGGAGATTTTTATCCAAGAATGTTGTGATGTTTTCAAGCTGATTCAAACGACGACTGTGGTCCCTCACCGTATCTCCAAGAACGGCAACGTCAATCTCAACTTTTCCTATTTTGAAGCTATTATCGTCCAAACGCCCAATGACAAGATTACGCAATTGGGTGACATCTCTTTGAACGGTATCCTTCAAGTTGTTGCCAGAATTTGCACATCGTTGCTCTGTTTTCCTCATTGTATTGTTGAGCTTTTTCTCCAAGTCGCGCAGTCTGCCGTTCAGCCTGTCCTCTGTAACTCTTCCCTTGCCGCTACTTCCACCTGAACCTGCTAGCTCTTTGTCCAGGCGCCCTTTGATGACGTCACACTTGTTGGAGGTGGAGGTGACCCGTGCGTCGGTGTCGGTGATTCTCCTCTCGAGCTCAGTGATGGAGTCGCAGCAGGTTTTTGACCGCTCGGATTCAGTGCGGGTGATGTCCAGGCTCGTCCTGACATGCTGGTCCAGGGAGCTGACCAGTTTCTCCAGAGCACGGATGCGCTCGCGGTCCTCCTGCTGTTGGCGCCTCAAGTCCTCCACTCCTGCCTGTGTACAGAGGAAATATAATTAAATGTTGTTGTTTAGCCGTATTGTTATCTACTGTACACATACACATACGGTTATCAAAATCACATACAGAATGTCTTTGCCTCTACTGAAAAACTTCTATTATGTAGAAGTAGTAGCTTATGATGTAAATATAAATGTTGTGTTCTGTAATCTATGTATGTGTGAGATGCATGATATTAGTTTTCTGCAACCCACTCCTTTCCATTGAAATAATTTCTACAATCATCTCTTTCTTCATGTTCATTCATGTTTTTCACAACAATGAATTGCAGCAAATTGTGGAATTGTGCGCAAATTATTTTAATGGGAAACGGACCTCAATATAAATTAATTAGTTGAAGTGTTTTTTTTTTTTGTTTGGAAGAATCATTCATTATATTCTGAGTATTATGTCAAACTTCAGAGGGCCATATGCTTTTAGGTTTAGTAAAGATAACTGACACAATCACAATACCACATGATCCATTTAATATTCTCAATCTTATGTACTGTATGCAGCAAATTAGAATCACAGAAGTGAATAACCCATGTAAAACCATGTACTGTACCTGGCAGGCGGAGCAGGACAGAGTGACCCTCCTCTCCAGCTCAGTCAGGATCTGCTCCTTCATTGAGTTCAGCTCAGTCCCGGTGACTCCGCCCCCTCCCCCGTGTCCGCCTCCTCCGCCCTCCAGCTCATTTCCTCCATTCCCCAGGTGGTTGTTTATGTTCGACAGTGTCCGATCGTGAACCTTTAAAAAGACATTCATTCATTCCATGATCCACCATTATTGCCATCATGCTAAAGTAAGATAAGGGCTATGGCCACATCAGCACATTACCTCTGTTCTGTTGTAGAGGTGGTCCAGTTTGTGCTGAATGCTGTTGATGGTCTCCTTCATATGAGGCTGTGCAGAGTCTGACGGGGTGATGCTCCCAGTCAAACCAGGTCTGTCAGGAATAGATACACAGATTGCAAATTATATAAAACTACGGATTGGTTAGGTTGTGTTGTGAAGATAAAACTAATTATGAGATTAAACAAAGTATGGACACACAAACTAAATAATGGATTTAAGGATATTTGGTGTGATAGGACATACTCCAGGAAGACTTTATTCGAATGCAAAAGAAATTGCATGTGTCTGGTTACGTAGACAAGACAAGACAATCTGACACTGAGGCTATGGGGGATGTTTTTTCTTATGGCATGCTTGTCCAGTCAGACCATTTCAATTTAGTTGTAAAATTAGAAAAATGTGACATTCATCCAGTTATAATATTAAAAAGTTAAAATATAAATAATGATATATTTCAGATTTGAAATTACTCCACAGAAGCCTGACTTTACAGAATAGGGATGACTAAGCAAGCTTTGCCAAAGCTCATTAGCATTCTTGCTACTAAGCATCTACAAAATACAGAGCAGCTAACATTCTTGAACAGAAGTGAAGTCTGCCGCAGAATGAGAGCTGTCAAACATTTGTGTGACTTTCAACTAGTGTCTAAAAACAACATGTTCAGTGATACTCACTTAGGGGACCGAGTTCTCTTTCGACACCTACGGTAATTGATACAATTATGAATATTTATGTTACCATGAAGTCTATTGTTTACATTTTTTTGGAAAATAGTTCAGTACCTTGTTTTAAAGAGATATAATTTGTTTAAAATCCACAAGTGAAAAAAGCACATTCTTCATACAGTAAATACACCGACACGTGCACAGATGTGAAACAAACCGCTGGTGTCAAGGAGGTTATCTACGGACTACATATCATATACAACCTCATACTCCATGTTTTAGGTTCATAAATAAAGTCTGCTCCATCTGCTCCACTGTTAGTGCATGGAGTTTCTCTCTCTATAACAAATAGACTCCCCAGACACTTTAGTGATAGCAAACAATGTCTATAAAGAATCAAAAGCCGAGAGGTCCTGTATATTTTCAAATGTATATCTTAAAGGAGGTTTGAGGCTCCCATCTAAATACTTCAAACGCATTATTAATCCCCGGAACTGTATAAAAGTTGCACGTACAGTTTCTGGTTGATGCCGTTGATGGTGGCTTGCATGTTATGGAGGTCCTTGGTCAGACCACGAATAGTTTCTTCCAGCTGCCGGATTTTCTCATTGTCACCTGCAAAAAAGAGGGGGAAACAAAACAGATGAATTGTTTCTGCATTTTCCTTTGTCATCCACTAAATGTTTTAACATGTTTTTTTATACATTAACACATCATTTTAATATAGGATCTGCAGATAGAAATTGTGCGCTGTTCTTAAAATATAAATACAAGTAGGTAGTAGTATATAAAAAGCTAAAATTGAAGAAATGGTTTTGTCTACATCCCTATTCTTAAAAAACTATCTACTTTGCTTTATCTGTCTATATGTTTCAGCAGAATATCAGCCTCTTCGCCCAATCATCTCATCAACCACTTTTCCATCACACTGCTGACTTCCATTGGGACAAAAGGCAAACCTTCAGAACAGGTCTACCACATGACTAAAGTGTCTTATTGGAGAGTGTTTAGTGCATTTACTGTCTGTATTCTGTTTAATGGAGAGACAATGTTGCCTTCATGGAGCAGCCTCAGAGTTACTGAGCTGTGACTCCTGGCTCTGTCCCTAATGAGTTCAGCAGAGGACCATAGTTACTGTACATAACAATATACAGCATGAACATCATACATGCTCACATATGATGGAGGACAAATGTGTTCTTAAAACCACCACCCCATGTCCAAATGTTCCTTTCTCCAACTGGGTATACAATAACAAATTGTTGTCATAGACAAACTATGACATCAATGACGGATCCATTTTCTGCCCAAACAGAACATTCTTTGCAACTCTAACCTTCCATTAATTTCCCTCTTTTATGATTAAATGGGAGTTGGCACTATCTAGACATCTCTTACTCCATAAATGTTCTACTTTTAGTGGAAATATATTAGGTCATTCTTAAATGTGAAAAGTAAGTGGCTCACTGGGTCAGCCTTTCCTGGGCAACATTTTAGATATATATCTACTACACTACACTGTAAAAACATTGTCTTGAAAAGAAAATCCCATTGATTCAAGAAAGTAATATTAACCTTTTCTCATAATACGTTGTATACAAACAATACAAAATAAAAACAATAAAAAATCATATGCTGGAAATTGGATGAAAATGTGTTTTACGTTAAATAAACTTGCCCCATTCGCAGAAAAAAAAAAAAACGTCATGATGATGATTAAAATATGTTTGAATTAACACAAAAAATTGCTCTAAAGCTTTGAGTAAATTCTTTGTGAAGAATAGTGATTATCTGCTCAGTACCAGCGCCGCCCCTCTGCCCCCCTCCTCCTCCAGAGTTGTGCCCCGGTGGAGTGACTCTGGGACGTCCCGTGTGTGTTGTTGTGGAGACCCTGGGCCCCTCGTGACAGTCTTCTCCGGAGTAACCATGACAACACTTCCACTCCATCTCCGTCACCATCTTATAGGCCACTTTATACCGCGGCCGCCGGTACGTCCGGTATCTGTGCACACAAATATGTTGTTGTTTACGCCCAGATAACAGTTGTGGATATTAAAACAGAAAAAGAGTATTAGAGGAGTTGATTGTAAATGTTAAAGTTGGTGTTATGGCCCTTGGCCCTAGGTTTACCGAACAGAAGGAGGCTTGTGAACAATATGTTCACAACATGCTGTGTTCATCTTCTTAGAAAACATCTTCTTCAGACTTGAAAGATAGTCAGTATCTGACACTTTGGGGTGAGAGCTGGTTGGCCGAGAGACAGAGGTCCTCTGTTCACTTTTCTGTCTCAAAAACTGATCTTAAGGCAAATAATGCATGTGAAAACTAGTGACAGAGCCAAACTGTGTTGAGCCAAACCCTCAAGTTAATGTGAATTGAAATATTACCTTTATTTTTTGTATTAGATAAACCGGCACACAAGAATGAGACAGGATATATATAGTTCAGATTCAGATTCAGATTCATTTTATTAGCCATGTGCAGTATAAAAACTACATTGGAATACATTCGCAAAAAAGGTACTCTGTGTGCACCGACAGAATAAAGAGCACGATACAATGTAATATAAAATACACATACACTGAAAATAAAAGAATTAAAAAAAAACAGCTGACACTGTGGCACCGATCAACAAAAACGATACAACGGGTAAAAGCAGGAATTAAAGTGCTCTGTTTAGGCACCAAACAGCCTGTGGAAAGAAGCTGTTAGCGTAGCGAGATGTCTTGCATCTCAGCGACCGATATCTTCTGCCAGAGGGAAGAAGCTGGAACATGGCTTTCCCAGGGTGGCCAGAAGAGTCATTGATGATTTTAAGAGCTCTGTTTAAAAGTCTGGATTCATAAAGAACCTCCAGAACAGGAAGCTTACAGCCCACAGTCCTCTTTGCAGAGCGGAGCACTAGTTTATATGTTACATAAATTATGTTCAAAATGTTTAATCTATTTTAGATTTAGAATGGTTGCTGTCAAACTATTGAAATTTTAACACTGCATTAGTCATCATATAAATTAAACATAAATCATAATTGTAAGAATCATTTCAAATGGAAAGAAAAAAGGAAAGTAACTTTTTTCTGAGCTGCTTTAATAAATGTCAAAAACAGATAATGAACCATATAACCTAAATGTATTTATTATGACTTTAACTGGTCATGTTCCCATCCCAAGGTGATGCATTTATATTGAACATACGCTCAAATGGATTTGCCTGTGCAAATCCAGAAAAAAAAAATAGCAAGATTGTTTTCCACATTGGCTTCTGAGAAGAGAACTTATTCAAAGTATTCAAACCCAAAACCTCTGTCATGTCTTTCTTATGAGGAAATAGTGAAAACCTTTCTGCCATTGGACATGACTGTGAGGGCAAAGTATAAGAGCAGAAATCCCACAGTGAGCAGCCGACAGTATATTTTAATGTCAAATGACTCATAAGATGTCGGAAAATTCCTCCAAATCATATGCTGCTGATGGATTGGATTAAAGGCGCTCTGTAAACTAAAAATGTTATTCAAGTTCCCCTTTTCCAGAAGCATTTGACCTAAAATAAATCTGTGTAATGTCCCATCGCTATGTTGAATCTGGCAACTTTATTTGTAGTTTTATCACAAATGCACTAGATTACATCTCAGGGAATGAAAATAAGTGTTTTTTTTATTGCAGAAATATAACAAGTATAGTTGAAATAGTGTTTTACACGGTAAATAGTAGAATGCCAACCTAAGTGTTTATGCAGGTAAGGAAGCCTGAGTTTGAGAGCCATAGAAAAGAAGGCTTTTTCCACCTCTTTGGTCTGAGCGTGAGAATATGGTCTGACATGGTCTCGTAATGAAAACACAAACTGAAAAGGGAGGCGGAGATTATAACCAGGAGGGAAAATCATGAACACTTAAAAGATCTAAAAGCTATGTTTCTTTATTATTATTATGACATTATGGTGCAGTGTGTAATTGATCAGTGTAAGGATATACAATACAACTATACTTTGACAATAGAGACATCATCATCATCAAACTTTATTACAGACTCATGGTCCAGGATAAGACAAACACGTCACATAAAACACAAAACACCACATATAATCATAGTAATAAGCCAGTGTCTCCACAGATCTGACTGGTAGCGCATGGCACTGAATTTGACAGTTGTCAGGCTTATAATTATACTATTCTGGCTTAACAGAACTCATACTAAAATGTGTCTTAATAATAAATACTTTTGAGACTTTGTAATTACTAATATGGTCAAACTAGGATAAAAGTTGTATGTGTTTTATATAAAGAGTATTTCTTCACTAAACCAAGCTTCTTTTGGTTCAAGACACAAGTAATAGCTGGAATTGTCCGACCCTTTCCACATGTGAGCAGATCCAGTGACCCTCATTCTTGAAATAGTCCAGGTTTAAAGTGAAGCCCTCAGAGGACCGGGGTCAAGACAGCAGAGAGAGAAAGAGCAAACATTGGTTGAATTAAATATTCAATTAATGTCCAATATTTTAAGTGTGTCTAAAAGTTTCAGGGTTGTCAAAAGAATCAAAGATCAGATAAGAATCTATACTAAAACTATATGGAACTTAGATACTTGTTTGAGTATCTAGTTTCTAGCATCTAAAAAAAATCACATACAAAGGAAAAGGTGAGAATCTTTAAGCGGTATTTTAATTATTTTTATATCAGAATTAGTAGAAAACATAGTGGAACCAATAAAACATATAATTAATAGTTACCTAATGTAACTTAAGTTCTACGAATAGGTGCGTAGTCCCTTAGGACTTCGCTAGTGGGATATCACTCGTGACCCCCAGGTCACACGCCAGAGAGATCAAAATAATTTGCTCCAATCACCAGCCACCGTCCTCTATAAATGCCCCTGCACAAGGCCGCACCCCCTCTTGAACTCTGCCAAGCCGGGCTGGCCTGATGGGCTCGTAGCTAAGGGACTACGCACCTATTCGTAGAACTTAGGTAACTATTAATTCTACGTCATGGTGCTACGTCCCTTAGGACTTCGCTAGTGGGACACAACGCGGAGGCCGTAGGAAAATGTACTCCCAGCAGGCCAGCGAAGGGTGATTGGAGCTCCGCCCGAGCAAGACCCTCACACAGTGAGAGGACTCAGGGCAGAAGAAACAAAGCGTGTTACAGGGCCACTCCTACCAAGGATACCCCCACGTAACACAGATGTAGGTCATCCGTAGTCACAGGACGCCTCTCCCAAGAGCTCCTGACGTGGACTACCTGACCGACCAAACACACATATATGTACCGCACCTGTAGGACGCCTCTCCCAAGAGCTCCTGAACCAGGGCGGAAAGTAAACCGAAGGCCCCCTCAGAGGAGGGACCTAACGGTCTAACTCAGTCCGCTGCACTCAGCACGGAATGGGCCACCGACCGGTCCGACACATCCAACAGATAAGACCGGACGAAAGAGGAGGACGACGCCCAAGAAGCCGCACGGCAGACGTCCTCGACCGACGCCCCCCTGAGAAGGGCCGTAGAGGCCGCCATCCCACGCGTGGAATGCGACCTGAAGCCCTCCGGGGGGGGCAGACCCTGCGTCTGATACGCCCGCCGCACAGCCGTGGCGACCCAGTGCGCCAGCCGCTGAGCCGACAGCGGGGCGCCCCTGTTCTTGGGGCCCAGACACACAAACAGCTGACCACCCAACCTGAATGACGACGTCATGGCCAGGTAATGCCTCAGCATTCTGACAGGATACAGAAGGTGCCGCCGCTCCTCCTCGGGGGAGGCATGCGGTGGCGGATAGAAAGCCCTAATCCTGATGACTCTCGACCTAAAGGCCGACGTGATGACCTTGGGGAGAAAAACCGGATTGGGCCACAATTCCAACATGCCGTCGCCCTCTCCAAAGGACAGGCAAGACGCATGGACAGAGAGCGCACACAAGTCGCCCGCCCTCTTAGCAGACGCCAACGCCAACAAGAGGGCCATCTTAAAAGCGACACACTCGGGACTCGCCTCCGCCGCCGGTTCAAAAGGCGGACCCGACAGCCCCCTAAGGACCACCCTGAGGTCCCAAACCGGGGGCGTTCTCTGGAGCGGGGGCCTCCTCCTGCGCGCCCCCCGCAGAAAACGTTTAACCAACGGATGAGAGCGGGCTGTGAACCCCCCGAATCCGTCGTGACCTGAAGTAATGGCTGCCGCGAACACCGCCAAGGTGGCGACAGCCCTCCCCTTGTCAAAGAGCTCCTGTAGGAATCCCAGGACCCCCTCCAGCGGGCAACGCCTGGGATCCCAGGAACGGGAACCGCACCAGACGCTGAAGAGCCTCCACCTCGTGGCGTAGGCCCTCACAGTGGACGGCGCCCTCGCCCCCTGAATGGTCTCCACCACCGCAGGGGGAAGACCCAGGTCTACGAGGTTCCGCCTCTCAGCCTCCAAACCCAGAGCCTGCGGCCGATTATCGGGCGTGAAAACAGGGCTCCCCCCTGGACTAGAGCCCCCGGCTCGTCCGGGAGGGCCCAGGGCTCCATCACCGCCATGCCCCTCAGGAAGGGGAACCACCGGGCATGCGGACTGTCCGGAGCCACCAGGATCACCAACCTCCTCTCCTGTTCGATCCTCTGCAGCAGGACCGGCAGGAGACGCACTGGTGGGAAAGCGTACAGCAGGCCCCCTGGCCAGGGGTAATGAGCCAGAGCGTCCACGCCTAAGGGCGGCTCGTCCGCGGCCCTTAAGGCAAACCAAGGCAAAACACTGTGCGTTCTCTGCACTGGCGAAAAGGTCGACCACTGGACGGCCGAACCTCCGCCAGATCTCCGCAGCTACCCGTGGGGCCAGGCCCCACTCGTCCTGGAGTGGGCCCCCCCTGGACATCCTGTCGGCCCCCACGTTCCGGACCCCCGGGACGTGGCGCGCCCTGAGAGACAGGAAGTGAAGCGCCGCCCACAGCAGCGTCACCGTCGCCATGCGATGGAGAGCGGGGGACCTGGTGCCCCCCTGCCTGTTCAGATAGGAGACCACTGTGGTGTTGTCTGAGCGCACCATCACGTGTCTCCCCTGCAGCTGAGGGGCAAAGTGCAGCAGTACTCTGTGCACTGCCTCCATCTCCAGCAGGTTGATGTGACGGGCTGAGTCCGACCAGCAGCCTCCTACAGAGCTCTGGCCGAGGACCCCGCCCCATCCTTCGAGCGAAGCGTCCGTGAACACCTCCACGTGAGACACGGCGCAGGCCAGAGTCACTCCGTCCCGCAATAGACCCGGAGTGAGCCAGAACCTGATGTCCAATGCTGCCACTTGGGGAACCCAGATCAGCCTCCCCCCGTCCCGGGAGGGGTGAAGCCTGAGGCGCGAGAATCACCTCTGAAAATTTCTCATGTGGAGCAGGCCTAGCCGCACCACAGCATGAGCCGCCGCCATCATTCCCAGCAGGGACCTGAGGCGCCGAGCGGGGACTCTGAGGCCCGCCAGAACCTCCCGGGCCAGACGGGTAATATTCATCCGTCTGTCCACGGACAATGCAGCACGGAACGTCACAGAGTCTAGCTGCAGGCCGAGATAAATCATGCGTTGAGCTGGCTGCAGCTTGCTCTTCTCCCTGTTCACCACAAAGCCCAGACGCTGTATGTGGGACAGGACCCAGTGCGTGTGGCTCACGGCCACTTCTCTGGATGAGGCCAGAATTAACCAGTCGTCTATGTAGGTTAATATTCTTACCCCTGCGCGTCTGAGCGGCTCCAGAGCTGCTTCCACACATTTGGAAAAAGTCCGAGGCGCGAGTGCGTACCCGAAGGGTAGACGGCAGTACTCGTAATTCCTCTCTCCCACTGCGAAGCGCAGAAACCTCCTGTGTTCTGGCACTATGGGCACGTGGAAGTACGCATCTGTCAGGTCTATGGATGTCATCCAGTCTCCCTCCCTGACACACTCGAGGAGCTGCCTTGTGGACAGCATCCGAAACTGCCGTTTGGAAATGCACTCGTTTAACACGCGCAGATCCAGAATGGGACGCACCCCGCCTGACTTCTTTGGCACTAAGAAGTAAGGGGAGTACAGCCCCCTGGTGGCGTCCTGCGGGTCTACATCCACTGCCGCGCCTCGACTCAGCAGAGAGGAGACCTCCGCTTGCAGTGCCTCTAATGATCCCCGTACCTGAGAGCGTGCTGCCCGTACGCCTCGGAATGGTGGTGGCTTTCTGGAGAATTGCAGCGCGTAACCTCTGCGCAACGTCTTCTCCAGCCATTGATTCGTCAGCAAACCCTGCTCCCTCCAGATACTGTAGAAGTCTGTGAGGGGCGGAACGGGAGCTGGAACACGAGACGTCACTGCCCCGCCCTCTCCTGGTGTTCCTAGCAGGGAGGGGGGGTGGACGAAAGGGCCGGGGGGCCCCCTGCGTCACACCGAGAGCGCCGGGGGCAGTCACGTGTCCTGCAGGCCCGACGTCATAAGTACGGGACTGCTCATACCACGTGACTCGGCTGCTGTGCTCCCCCCTGGCTCTAGCCTCATGGAGGGGGGGGGCGAGCCCCTGGAGTGGGAGACCCCGTGTTAGCTTTGTAGCTCAGAGATGCTAACACGCGTTCGGCCGAAGCACACACATCACTACTCACCAGATCCCTCCGCCTGACTTCTCTCTCTGAGGGCATAGCATGAACCAGAGAACCAGAGCTCGTAGCTCGCGTAGCGCACTGCACACCCTGCTCTGGGGGCTGCAGGCCTAGCGAAGCAACGTTATGTGCTCGAGAAGTAACACAATCAGAATTCACATTGTTTGACATGTTACATACCCCCAAATGAGACTCAGACAGCGAGTAATGACGAAATGCCGGTGGGCCTTTATTGAAAGAATTCTTCCCACCCCGACCTCTGCCATAGGGAGGTCGGCGATGGGTGCGTTGGTCCCGCGAGCCTCCCCTGGGCCTGTCTGGACCCGGGGGCCTCGTGGAGGGGGGACGATAGGCCTCAGAGCGTGGATAAGGGCCAGGGCGCCACCCGGGCGAACGCTCCCTGCCTCTGTCCCGGCTCCGCGCTGGTGGGCGGGCCTCGCGCCTCGGCGCTAGGTGCTGGGCTAGGCTAGCCGAGTCCTTGGCTGCGGTCTCCAGTCTAGCCACCAGGGTCTGCATGTCCGGGCCGAAGAGGGACATCTGAGAGATGGGCAGGTCCAGCAGCTGCCTCTTCTCCGCCTCTCTGATGTTAGCAAGCCCAAGCCAAAGGTGCCTGGCCCCGACTTGAGCTGCTGCCATGGAGCGGCCGCCATCGACAGCTAGCGCCTGGCACATGCGCAGGATCGCCACTGAAGTGGTCCTCGCCTGTGATAAGGTGTCTCCACTGAGCGCCTGGCCAGAGGAGAGCGACCTATCCAGGGCCCCCGTGATGAAGGCCATGTTATTTGCCACAGCGACGACCTGTGCCGCATTGGCGTAACATCTGTCCAGCATAGCCAACGACGTCCTGTCCCGCTCGGAGGGAAGGAGAGGTCTGGTGCCGGGCCACACGGATGCGGAGGGGTGCAGGGCCATGCGGACCGAATCCTCGATGTCCGGGACCCCGCCGTTCCAGGACCAGTCCTGCACGCTGCAGTACATGCCGTAGCCCAAAGCGGGCCTCTTGGCCGCTAGGGGCTTTGGCCACTCACGTGTCGCGTAATGGACGATAGGGTCCATCCGCGGGCACAACGTGGGCTGTATCCGCCTCCTCCCTCGAGTGGTGGCGTAACCAGAGGTGAAGTCCTCTGCCCTCTGGGTCGGCTGCGGTGGCAGGGGGGCATCCATGATGGCCGCCGCGGAGGAGTAGAGCCCAGGCATGTGGTCCAGTGGGAAGCGGTCCGGCTCCGGGTTCGAGACCACCTCGTCCAGGGTGAGGAGGGAGCCGACCTCCAAAACCTCTCCGTCCTCACAGTCACCCCACTCCGCGGGCACGGGTGGAAGGTCGAGTGGGGCCCAGTCAGTCTCAGACTCCTCGTCCTGAGAGGAGTCCGGACGGGGCGCTGCAGCGGCGGGGAACGCACGCCTGCGTTCGCTCTCCTCCCTGGGGAGAGCGAGACACGAGGTGCAGGTGGCGCTCAACGCCGCATGGCCCGGGGTCAGGCACATGAAGCAGCTGGAGTGCTGGTCCGTGCGCTGGAGCCTGACTCGACACGTCGAGCAACGACGACGTCCGGCGCCGGATGGCAAAGGGGAACTCGGACGAGCATCAGAAGACATCTTTCTTTTCTGGAAGTTAGTACTGTGGTAGATCTCAATCGGCGCCAGAGTGAAAGAGGGGGTGCGGCCTTGTGCAGGGGCATTTATAGAGGACGGTGGCTGGTGATTGGAGCAAATTATTTTGATCTCTCTAGCGTGTGACCTGGGGGTCACGAGTGATATCCCACTAGCGAAGTCCTAAGGGACGTAGCACCATGACGTAGAACTATAATGATGTATTGCTATTTATGTTCAAACTGCATTGGAAAAAACCGTCACAGTGGTTTTACCGTTTTTGAATGGTCTCGAAGTTGAGTTTGTAATTTTTGTATCGAAAGAAGACAGTATATTGTGTTTTATCAAAATAATAAGCATAGAATGTAAAATATGATGTTATCTTGATCTGGATATTCCGATTTTGCATTTGCATTTGTTTACATGAAAAAAGTCAGAGTCTGTATAAAAACATACATTCACAAATCAAATCATGTGAGGTTTGATTTTTGTTCAAAAAAACATTTTGTGTTCATTCATGTTTGTGTCACTGCTTAGAAACGTTCAACTTATGAAATTTGTTTTAATACCCTTTATTTATAAACCATTTAGACTTTGTAAAATGAGTTTTCTGGGATTTCAAAACAAAATTAAGTCTGACTGAAGTGGAAACAGACTTAAAGGGTTCACCCAATAGAACATTGTTTTAAAAAACTATTAATGTGGGAGAAAAACCATTTCCCTCTCTACCACATCCTTTTATAGGAACTTAAAAAATGATATGTTCTGGCACTGACTCTGGTTCTGCCTGGTCCCAGACTTCTACCAGACCAGTCTAAGTTTAGCAGACGTTAAAGAAGAAAGAGAGAAAGAAGCACTGGGGAGGAGAGATATGAAAAGGAAAGGAACAAAGGACCAGACAGATCCAGGACTTAGCAGATCGACACAGGAAGTCAGAGTAGATTAGCGCAGATTACAGTGTGAGAATCAAAGGACACATAAAATACAGGACTCACGCCACTCTAGGACACTGGCCCCACGTGCACCGCTGGTAATCCGGTTTGATGTACGTCTCCACGCCGTCCTCCATCACGCAGCTGACCGTCCGTGTCACCACGTACGCACACCAGTTCCTGTCAGGCGAAAAAGATATCTCACTTATTGCTTTGTTTATTTGAGATTTACTTCTTTTTTTTTTTAAATAAGAGCAGGGGATTGCTTTGGCTTCTGAAAAATGAAAATATTACATGGGCTGTAAAAGTAGATAAAAAACAAAAAATATGGGCACTAGTTGTTTAGCCACATTACCAGTCTCATATCTGGCAGTTCGATATGCATAGCAAACTAAGATAAAACAAAGGAAAGCTTAAATGTAATCTATGACTTAATTTACGGAATTCTAGGATTTTATGGTGTGATCATGAACTGTATATGGAGCGCCACCGTCCACAGTCATTCTATGGGACTACAGATAGAAATGAGCAAAAAAACTACAATCTGGAATAGGTACATCCTCCTGCTGGTCATTAATACACACTGTTCATTCCAAATAAAACATAAATAAAAACCATTCCATTCATCCATTTTCTTCCCCTTAATCCATTTCTGGGTCGGGGGGTGGCAGTCAGAGCTGCACCCAGTACACATAGCACAAGCCCCTCACTGATCCTCCTGCAGGTGGTGAGCCTTGATCTTCCAGCGGGGGCTTTGGGCAAAGTAGGGTTAAGTGTCTTGCCCAAGGACACAACGACAGCAGTCATCAGTGGGAATCGTGAAGTAAGTCTTGAGGTGGATTTGAACCTTCGACCTTCAGGCCCAAAAGCCAATGCTCTACCTACTGAGCTACTGTCGCCCCATATAAATAAATAAAAAATAAATATATTATTATAAAACTATATTGCAGACACAAGGTCCAGATAAAAAAAATATAAACAAACAAATAAAAATAAACACACAGTTTTACCGCAGACTAATGTACCAGTGACGCCACAGTTCAGACTGATAATGCGTGACTGATTCTGATGCTGGACCGGCTCATTATGATCACGTTCTGACATTGATTCAGCAAACACAGAAAAATAAATCTGTTAAGTTTCTAAAGACAGCACGAAAAGTCCGAATCCCAGAAGAAACAAATAACGGTAACACTTTACATTACGGGCCGGTAAGTCCATGGTACTTACAGTGGTACTTCTAGGTACTTACAGTGGTACTTCTAGGTACTTACAGTGGTACTTACGGTGGTACTTACGGTGGTACTTACGGTGGTACTTACGGTGGTACTTACGGTGGTACTTACGGTGGTACTTACAGTGGTACTTACAGTGGTACTTCTAGGTACTTACGGTGGTACTTACGGTGGTACTTACGGTGGTACTTACGGTGGTACTTACAGTGGTACTTACGGTGGTACTTACGGTGGTACTTACGGTGGTACTTACGGTGGTACTTACGGTGGTACTTACGGTGGTACTTACAGTGGTACTTACAGTGGTACTTACAGTGGTACTTCTAGGTACTTACAGTGGTACTTCTAGGTACTTACGGTGGTACTTACGGTGGTACTTACGGTGGTACTTACGGTGGTACTTACAGTGGTACTTACGGTGGTACTTACGGTGGTACTTACGGTGGTACTTACGGTGGTACTTACGGTGGTACTTACGGTGGTACTTACAGTGGTACTTACGGTGGTACTTACGGTGGTACTTACGGTGGTACTTACGGTGGTACTTACGGTGGTACTTACAGGGGTACTTACGGTGGTACTTACGGTGGTACTTACGGTGGTACTTACAGTGGTACTTACAGTGGTACTTACAGTGGTACTTCTAGGTACTTCTAGGTACTTACAGTGGTACTTCTAGTGGTACTTCTAGGTACTTATTGTGGTACTTACAGTGGTACTTCTAGGTACTTACAGTGGTACTTAGAGGTACTTATTGTGGTACTTACAGTGGTACTTCTAGGTACTTATTGTGATAATTCTAGATACAGCTGTAACTTAGTAATTCAAGGATACTACAGCATTATTCCTATGTAGTAAATGTGGTACTTCTACATGCATACATACAGAGGTCATTTGTAGGATTGTTTGACTATAAAACATAAAACAACATTATGTAAAACAAACGTCTTTATTAATATGGAATAAGTAGCACAGAAAGGACAGTATAAATACATTTAATGCATATTTCAAAACAAGTTTCAAGGACAAGGGAAACACTGCAAGAACTAGGTACCCAACCCAAGTAACAAGAATTACACATTACCAGGTACTTACCAGCCAAGTACCAGGTACTTACCAGCAAGTACCAGGTACTTACCAGCAAGTACCAGGTACTTAACAGCAAGTACCAGGTACTTACCATAGGGACTGGCCCATAATAAGACAAAGGACTTTAACATAAGTACCAGTGATAACACCAGTAATTATACAGTAAGTACCAGGTACTTACCATAGGGACTGGCCCATAATAAGACAAAGGACTTTAACATAAGTACCAGTGATAACACCAGTAATTATATAGTAAGTACCAGGTACTTACCATAGGAACTGGCCCATAATAAGAAAAAGGACTTACCCATAAGTACTAGTGATACCAGTAATTATATAGTATACCATGTACTTACCAGCAAGTACCAGGTACTTACCATAGGGACTGGCCCATAATAAGACAAAGGACTTTAACATAAGTACCAGTGATAACACCAGTAATTATACAGTGAGTACCAGGTACTTACCATAGGGACTGGCCCATAATAAGACAAAGGACTTTAACATAAGTACCAGTGATAACACCAGTAATTATATAGTAAGTACCAGGTACTTACCATAGGAACTGGCCCATAATAAGACAAAGGACTTACCCATAAGTACTAGTGATACCAGTAATTATATAGTATACCATGTACTTACCAGCAAGTACCATGTACTTACCAGCAAGTACCAGGTACTTACCAGCAAGTACCAGGTACTTACCAGCCAAGTACCAGTTACTTACCAGCAAGTACCAGGTACTTACCAGCAAGTACCAGGTACTTACCAGCCAAGTACCAGGTACTTACCAGCAAGTACCAGGTACTTAACAGCAAGTACCAGGTACTTACCAGCAAGTACCAGGTACTTACCAGCAAGTACCAGGTACTTACCAGCAAGTACCAGGTACTTAACAGCAAGTACCAGGTACTTACCATAGGGACTGGCCCATAATAAGACAAAGGACTTTAACATAAGTACCAGTGATAACACCAGTAATTATACAGTAAGTACCAGGTACTTACCATAGGGACTGGCCCATAATAAGACAAAGGACTTTAACATAAGTACCAGTGATAACACCAGTAATTATATAGTAAGTACCAGGTACTTACCATAGGAACTGGCCCATAATAAGACAAAGGACTTACCCATAAGTACTAGTGATACCAGTAATTATATAGTATACCATGTACTTACCAGCAAGTACCTGGTACTTGCTGTTAAGTACCTGGTACTTGCTGGTAAGTACCTGGTACTTGCTGGTAAGTACCTGGTACTTGCTGGTAAGTACCTGGTACTTGCTGGTAAGTACATGGTATACTATATAATTACTGGTATCACTAGTACTTATGGGTAAGTCCTTTGTCTTATTATGGGCCAGTTCCTATGGTAAGTACCTGGTACTTACTATATAATTACTGGTGTTATCACTGGTACTTATGTTAAAGTCCTTTGTCTTATTATGGGCCAGTCCCTATGGTAAGTACCTGGTACTTACTGTATAATTACTGGTGTTATCACTGGTACTTATGTTAAAGTCCTTTGTCTTATTATGGGCCAGTCCCTATGGTAAGTACCTGGTACTTGCTGGTAAGTACATGGTACTTGCTGGTAAGTACATGGTATACTATATAATTACTGGTATCACTAGTACTTATGGGTAAGTCCTTTGTCTTATTATGGGCCAGTTCCTATGGTAAGTACCTGGTACTTACTATATAATTACTGGGTTATCACTGGTACTTATGTTAAAGTCCTTTGTCTTATTATGGGCCAGTCCCTATGGTAAGTACCTGGTACTTACTGTATAATTACTGGTGTTATCACTGGCACTTATGTTAAAGTCCTTTGTCTTATTATGGGCCAGTCCCTATGGTAAGTACCTGGTACTTGCTGTTAAGTACCTGGTACTTGCTGTTAAGTACCTGGTACTTGCTGGTAAGTACCTGGTACTTGCTGGTAAGTACCTGGTACTTGGCTGGTAAGTACCTGGTAATGTGTAATTCTTGTTACTTGGGTTGGGTACCTAGTTCTTGCAGTGTTTCCCTTGTCCTTGAAACTTGTTTTGAAATATGCATTAAATGTATTTATACTGTCCTTTCTGTGCTACTTATTCCATATTAATAAAGACGTTTGTTTTACATAATGTTGTTTTATGTTTTATAGTCAAACAATCCTACAAATGACCTCTGTATGTATGTATGTAGAAGTACCACATTTACTACATAGGAATAATACTGTAGTGTCCTTGAATTACTAAGTTACAGCTGTATCTAGAATTATCACAATAAGTACCTAGAAGTACCACTGTAAGTACCACAATAAGTACCTCTAAGTACCACTGTAAGTACCTAGAAGTACCACTGTAAGTACCACAATAAGTACCTAGAAGTACCACTGTAAGTACCTAGAAGTACCTAGAAGTACCACTGTAAGTACCACTGTAAGTACCACTGTAAGTACCACTGTAAGTACCACTGTAAGTACCACCGTAAGTACCACCGTAAGTACCACCGTAAGTACCCCTGTAAGTACCACCGTAAGTACCACCGTAAGTACCACCGTAAGTACCACCGTAAGTACCACCGTAAGTACCACCGTAAGTACCACCGTAAGTACCACCGTAAGTACCACCGTAAGTACCACCGTAAGTACCACCGTAAGTACCACCGTAAGTACCACCGTAAGTACCACCGTAAGTACCTAGAAGTACCACCGTAAGTACCTAGAAGTACCACTGTAAGTACCTAGAAGTACCACTGTAAGTACCACTGTAAGTACCACTGTAAGTACCACCGTAAGTACCACCGTAAGTACCACCGTAAGTACCACCGTAAGTACCACCGTAAGTACCACCGTAAGTACCACTGTAAGTACCTAGAAGTACCACTGTAAGTACCTAGAAGTACCACTGTAAGTACCATGGACTTACCGGCCCGTAATGTAAAGTGTTACCCAAATAACTGTCATGATACATCCATGACACTTATCAGCAAGGGTCCTTAGAACTATTTTGTTTATTTGGGCTCTAAAATTAATCCCGATAAAGGCAGTATCCAGGCTTCAACCCAATACAAAGTCAGAGGAAACATTCAGACTGCTAATGAGGCCAAGAAACTTCAGCTATGAAACACTTTATATTCTAACATCAATGGAGCCACTGTAATGCTTTTGTTATTGCACTGAGGACATAGCAACATTCCTGATCTTGTGTCCTGAAACGTCCACTCCCCTCTCACCAGTGACTGCTGTGTCTGTCCACATCTCCCTGACCTCTCATGACTTCTGCATTTCTGTTTTAAGAGCAGAACATTATAAGTCCCTTTAGCCCCTATTTCTCCATCGTCATTATCATATTAACATCCCTCTATTATGTTCAATTACTGTCACTGTGACATTCGCACATGGTTTATGGAGTTATTTCAAGTCATTCAACTGGAGATATCATTATGTATAAGCAACATGTCTCGCAATGTCATTATGGGATTTCCCCATTAATGAATACTTTACCCGTGTGGAGTGGTAAGCTGGGAAAGGCCGATAGTTTAAGAACATTTGAAAGCTTTAAAGAGGAGAAAACTGAGGCACTGAGTGGGTAGAGAAAAAGTTAAAAAGCCTTTATTAATACATGGCTCAAATGTAAAAAACGCCAGCGCATTTCGGCTTTTCTTCTTCAGAGCATGTGTTGCATTTAAAGTGGCTGCCAATCTGCTCTTATACCTCATGGTCGTAAGAGCAGAAAGGGCAGAAAACAAATGGGACAAAAGACACAAGCATGATTTGAACATTTGAAAGCTGTTGAGGAATAGTCAAATGTTGTCCAATGTATTTTTAATATTCCGCTTTTGGGCATATCACTTGGTTTTAGGCACTTTTACCATCAAACTGCATCTCATCCATTTGGTAAAGGCCTACAATTATAAAAACTAGGGGATGAAAAAAATAAAACATAAAAATAAATTATTAGTATTATTAGTGTTCCTACAACTTAGAAAATCTAAGTCAAAATAATGTCTCCCTATTTCAAGCATGTTTTATGTTTAGTTTTTTATTTTCCCTAAAGGTCTTGGAACATTGCAGTCTTTGACATTTACAAATAAGAACCACAGAAATGTTGCATTAATCTGGCAGCCATCCTGATGAGGACGCATGTTCCTCCTTTGCACTGACCTGAGTGCACTGCTAACATCGACAATAACACTGACTGTGTATGAATGTTAGTAAAACACATCATAGGCCACAATCCTCAGATGTATGAAAACAATATCTGCACAAGACAAGTCAGTTTGTTTAAGCTATATAAATATCTCATTGTGGTATTTGAGTTGTATCCCACACTTTCTGTGACTATGTCTCTCTGAGGTCCAGACAGAGTGCGTCCCCATCATGTCCCCCTCTGTGACACACTTCTGCAGCAGCTTGTTCCAAAGCAAGACTCACACAGACACATGCTCTTCATCACGTCTCCAATGACTCCCCCTCATTGGCCCTGCTCATCGGCCCTGCTCATTGGCCCTGCTCATTGGCCCTGCTCATCGGCCCTGCTCATTGGCCCTGCTCATTGGCCCTGCTCATTGGCCCTGCTCATCGGCCCTGCTCATCCACTGTTATACTGTCATCGTAAAGATTCAAAAGCATGCTGGATATCTACACATAAGATAATCTACAGACTCTGTAATGGGATCACTATTCATCGATGTAGATGTTTATTTTAATGATTATTCAAGAAATATTTTTTAGAAAAAAAAAAAAAAATTGTGATTGTAAAATTTCCATTTATTTTTTCTGGACTTATGATTTCAAGTCAGAGAAAGACTATTGCTTGGTATCTGGACCATATGTTATTGTAAATGTTTGGATGAATATATCAGTTGGTAGAGCATTGGCCTTTGAGCCTGAAGGTCATGGGTTCAAGTCCACCACAAGATCTTTTCCACCGACTCCCACTGATGTCTGCTGTCGTTATGTCCTTGGGCAAGACACTTAACCCTACTTTGCCTGAAGCCCCCACTGAAAGATCAAAGCTCCTGCTGACTTACCACCTGCAGGAGGATCAGTGAGGGGCTGGTGATATGTGGACTGGGTGCAGCTCTGACTGCCACCCCCCCTGACCCAGAAATGGATTAAGGGAAAAAAAATGGATGGATGGATGGACAAATGTCAATTCCACAATCAAACATTTACATAGGTACGGTTTGTGGTGTTAACATGGTTTTCTGTGAGTGGACGTATACGTTGAGTGTTATATAAATCACATGGTGCGGTCAAGGCTTGATCTTGATAAGCTGCATGTGTGAACACAAATTCCTCCTTCACTTGGATTACATCCTGCTGCTCACTCCAGTCTCCAGGGCCTCATACCAAAACAAGCATCAAACCAGTGCTACAGAGGAGACCAGGGTGGAGCAGCTTCTCACTGCTTGTGTGTCCACATAAGTGCACCACCTTCCAATAAGGCATTCTTTACATTTGATATTCACTATGGCCAAACTGGAATTACATGTCTCTGTCAAGACCAGGGCTGCAGCAATGATTACTATCTTCTATTTATCAAGGAATCTCTGAACTGTTTCTACATGCAACAAAACATTCCCTCTGTACATCTTGATCTTAATTGCAAAGTGCTTTAAATGCAGTGCCACGCAGAAACACACAAGAAAGTGATCTGATTAGTTCCATACTCTCAGTAGGTTACAGTTTTATTATCATTTCAGTAAGTTACAAAACCAACTGATTAATTGCAGCAATGTTTAACTCGATGAATCATTTCAGCCCTACATTAGAAACCTTTCCAGCAGGGATCTTTTTACTTTTCCAGAGTTACGATAGATAAATAGCGGATTTTTTTAGAGTATTGAAAAGTTTGCACCTGAAATGTCAACCATCCAGACACATGTTATTACAAACAGTGAAGTGTGTACCCTCTGCACATGGTCCTCATTACTGAGCGATCAGGCCCACCTACAGAGTCATTAGCCTGGGTAGAGTTTTACAAACACTCGTGTATTCCATAAATAACTGTGAAAAGTGAAGAGCAGGAGGAAAGGGCTTAACGTTACAACTAAACTGAGGTGGACTGGCTTAAAACCATATTAATTCTGAGAAACGGGAAATCTAATCAGCATGTGATAGCATGGGAAATTCCAAATGGTAGCCACAAAACGTCATGTCATCATCATGATTTTAATGTTCCCTCTTTCCACGTTTTCTTTTATTTACAATAAAGCTACTGTACTGTATGTTTAAAGAAGACATACCATGTTCTGTCTGCTGTATAGTGATAATCTATGACATAGGGCTGGGCGATATGGCTGAAAAGTATATCACGATATAAGTCATTAATATCGGTCGATAACGATATATATTGATTGTTTTTTTCCCCCTAACTGAATACATCTGTCGTGTGGGCTAACAAGCCTTAGCAGCCTTGTTTACAGTCAATGGGGAATGAGGCTGGAGGAATATGTTCACACTGTCCCTCGGTGTTAGTCCTGGTTTAATCCTGGTTTATTCCTGGTTTAGCTCCTGGTTTAGCTGCTTTCGAGGGTCTTGTGTCCCTGTGATCGCTCCGTGCGGCTCTCTGTGTGCTGCACATGCTTCCTGGGGAAAAAGTTAATCTCTTGCTTTCACCGAATACATCGGGTCTGTCCACTGCCTCTGCTGCCGCACATGTTATTCCTCACACGGACGTGCATAACCATTGACACGGCATTGAAACACGAGCTATAGATCCATGGACGCTACGCATGGTGCGGTTGTTGGTGTTTTTGCATTTCCCAGAAAGTTTTGCAGTTCCTGCTCAGCTGTGATTGGTCGAGAAGCCTCTGCCTACATCTCCCAGAATGCCGCGCACTTCTGACTCGGCTTTACTTCCTGTGTTTTCTTCCTGTTTTTCCAACAGAGTGAAGTTAAACTATCGAAGTTCAATCGACCCCGTTTTCTATCGCTATCGAACACGTGTCCATCGCAATATATATCGTTATCGTTTTATCGCCCAGCCCTACTATGACACCTGTGCCTTTACATCAGATATTTAGGATATAGTGAGATTGAGTCCGCACACAACCATATGCATGTTTCCCTTTGCGCAAAAATGCCGGTGCAACGCTGCTGAACCATGCCTGTATCGCAGATTCAGGACAAAGTGAGTACAAACTGTGTCAGGATGGAGGCAGACAGAACGTCAGAGGGGAGTAATGGCATAGATTGCGCATGGTATGTCCCCTTTAAAAGTCGTTTAAGCGTTTTGGCATCATTCTATGGGAACCCCTGTACACAATAATAATCTGATCTTAGAACCTAACAATATGAGCTTTTAATAAATGACTATTTCATCACTACGGCCAAGTAATAATTTTCAATACCACAGCCATGCAAACTCAGCAAGAACTCGGAAAATAATGAGAGTATTTGTGATTTAAGATTAGCCCGTGAGCTCTGTGGGTTATTTCCATTCAAAAGAGCAGAGCACAGCTAGACCTGATTATGCCTGATTGTTGATTGTTGTTGCCAAATGAGACGTAATGCATTCTTGTGTGCAGTCATTGGCTCTAATTTGGATGGCAGATGTACAGTAGACCTTGGCCAGACGCCTTTCATCATCTCGGCTTGATTTTTAGACCATTCGCAGTGTATCAAATAAATCTGAATATTTTTTTCGCAAGGCCTGCAGTCATTACCGCATTGGACACATACACACTTGTAGTTTTCTATTTAGACCAGTGTGATAATCCACTGAATTATCCCTTAATTTGTATCTTTCCCTTCATATCAAGTATTTGTTCAAAGTTGTTCTTATTTGGAACCATTTTAGAGAAGCCGAGCCTGGTTTAGACCTGCAGTAGTCCTGCTATATAGTCCTGGTTCAGATCTGGTGGCAGTGGTAGATTATCACTTGATGATCAAAGTAACTTGTACAGAGATGTATCAGAATACTCCTTTTGAGCAGTTACTTATTCTTTTGGCATGATAATCCAAAAGTGACTAAACATACAAATGAAAGTATTTCATCATTCCATTCCAAAACAAATTTGAATGAATTAATTTAGTTTCAAATCGTTACATCAGAGTTTGCAGTAAAAAATAAACACAATAAAATACTAGTCAAATCTCAGCAGTTTTTCTAACAAGGTGGACACAGCATGTTGTGGTTTGGTTGTTCAAAAATTCTTATCTAAAAATAATTTCTTTTGGGACAAGCAAAATATAAGAAAAAAAAATAAGTTAGGAACACCAGCTTTAAGCAAATTAGCATTAGAGTACCGTACTTTGATTAGACCATGATGAGGAATTACATAATACAATTTGATTCAGATTTCCAGTGTGCTGTATAAACATATTGTTTTCAAATTATTTTTCAGCATCACTTATGACTATAACAGCTTTCAATCCAGGGAACAATTCAACACTATGCCCAAGGCTGCAAATCAAACAACCAAGTATGTTATCAGCAAGAGTGTTCTGTTTCTCAATGGAAAAGAATGGGGTTAATTCAATGGACTCAAAATATGTGTTCCAAAGACTCACTTTTTACCTCGCTGGTACCTTGCTATTAAGGGTGGGAACCTAAGGGTACCTCACGATACGATACGCGATACAAAGCTCACAATAACGATTTTATCACGATATATTGATCAGCAGTATACCATATGCCAATACATGGCATACATAAAATAGAAAAATGTTAAGTGAAAAAATACACTTTATTTCATGATAAATAGAATGGAGATGTGTAATGTAGCCATATATTAAGTATTGATACTAATTTAAAATATATATATATATATATATATATTTTTTTTAAACGATACTTGGCAGATGCATATCGATAATCGCACTCCTACTTACTATAATACATTTTTCAATTGAATCAAGTTAAAAGGAGACACACGGTTTGAGTGTGTCACTAAACACCGCATCAAGTCTATGAAGTTATTCCCAGAGAAATGTGGTTTTGTGACGCATTTTTACTCGCAATAAGTCATACATTTTGATGCCATGTTGGATTACAAGTTGCCACACAAAAACCCCCTTGTGATAATGGAAAGAAAAACATACCGTATATGCCAATATTGACTACATATGTGTTGTAGCCTGCGCCAGCTGGTATAGCATGCGCTCACATTACACTAACACCATTGGCCATTGCTGCAAAACCACACAATTATACAAAAAAGCAAAAAGAGACAGAGGAAAACGTCACAAAGATGGTGTGTTATGACAAAACACAATGGCTCCAAGCAACATTCAAACACACATTCTATCTCTTGTTTATGTCCTTATATTAACTTTGACGTTTTGCATTTTTCCATGAGACAGGAAAACACTTACAGGCCCATTTCTCGCATTGCGGTTATTTCCGTGTGTCATAAGGGTGTAGTTTTATCAAAAGCATGCCGTGATGATCAGTGGCGGATCAGAAACGGATCAAAAACGTGTGAATGTGGACAGATGAAGCAGAGCCGCCTCCACGTGCATACGCTCCTGCTGTTATTGTAGCTCATAGCGATTCAGTGAGGTCTGAACTTGGCCCCCATCTTTTACAGGGGCTCAGTCTTGTCAGATAAAATGTAAAGTTGGCAGCATTCACACCACTTTGATGCTCTGCAGACATGGATGGGGTTAGCGTAATCCATTTTCTTTATGACTGCATAAACATGATATATATAGTGTTTACAATAGGGCTGCCAGTCAGTGTAAAACGAACCATACTGACTAAATATATGGGATTATTCTTTAATTGAGGCACATCAGAGCGACAAAGTAGATACAGAAGGGTTTTCTTTCCCACATTTATTTGATGTATCATTAAAGCTGGGCTACCCAACTTTCAAACCATAAAAAAATATCTATCAATTCTTAATTTGACTTTTGCCGCATCTTTAGATCAGATAACTCAAATAGAGCATTGAAAAAGAGAGGACCACCCTCACTCAGCCACTCGAAAAACATGTGTCTTACAAATATGCAAAAGATGAGTATGTTTGTTTTTGTTTTTTAAAGACAAAAAAAGTATATAGTAAGTCTTGTAGTTACAGATTACCAGTGGTAATGGTGATTTGAATGCGGAAGAAACATATCACAAATGAAGCTTATGCGGATGTTCAGACTGAAAGACCGAGTGCCGGCCAATCTCACAGCTCTGCCAGCCTCGAGCCTCAGCCAATCACACAGCCCGGCCGGCCTCGAGCCTCAGCCAATCTCACAGCTCTGCCAGCCTCGAGCCTCAGCCAATCACACAGCCCGGCCAGCCTCCTGCCAACCCTCTCACAGCAAAGCGGGCAGTTTAAAAGGCAGCCACTTCCTGACAGGCAACGCTTCCTGAGGCTCTTAAACACCCACCTCTGGCTCCTGCTCTGGCTCTGGCTCTAGGCTCCTGCTCTGGCTCCTGCTCTGGCTACGCCCCATTCACACCATACTCTAGCCACCACCAGTGCTTGACCCCGGGGGATCTGAGATCATCTTCAGCTGCAATCGATCTCATCTCTGCAAGTGTCACTGCCGGGGTCAATGCGCCAAACAAATAAATAATTTGTATGTATTAATTGTGTCTTTGGTCTCTTCAGATTGAATTAGATGTTCCCTCTTTCTGAGCATTGAATGTTCTTTGAAGTAATGTTTGATAATATGTGTCATCTTCATGCATCTTCAACTGAATACAGACGTCAATTTCGTATTATATTTTTTTAATAACCCCAAATGAAAAACGTTAGACAAAACTTTCACACACAAAATACTGGATATTGAATCCCATTTGAATTTGTGAAATGTAGAGGATTCACCTTCCTTGAGTTGTTGTTTTGAAGGAAAAAAACACAAACCGGTAATCTTTTTTTCCCTGTCGCGCCACCAAAGGCCCTGGGGTACTGTATGTGGGACAGGAGGACATAAGGTGGAGCTACTTGACCTGTACTCTCCATAACATAGTATCAGCTCAATCTAAACCTTTAATTTTAATAAAGAGCCACGAGGGTCATAGATTATCATATTATAGAGAACAGAATTGGGTTATGTCCCCTTTAACGTCTGAAATCCAAACATCTCTGTACAATGTAACCGTTTCCATACAACTCTACCACAGGTTGATTGAATTATAGACAAACTAACATTCAAAGGTCTCCAACACTCTCCAGGGTCCTCTCCATACTGTTACATTTTCCACGTGTCTTTCACTGGGCGCATAAGAGCAGCCTTTATGACTGTACGCTCAATGAGTTTGTGTTTGCGACAGGGAGGGGCTGCCGTTCAGGAAACTCCAGTCAATTTAGTTGGTTCACCAGTTCCCACTGTGATCAAGCAGTGGGTTGTGCAGTGGTTGGTGACTTGCCTGGTTTGTCCTACGCTGACGCCAATACAGCTTTCTGGAATTTCCACAGGAGCACATAGACCGCAGGAGGACTGACGGCATGGAGAAGAGAGCTTTGAATTCAAAGTCAATTGATCTCTTCTTAGATATCGAACTCATATGAAACAAATTTCCTGTGTTGAAATGACTTGGTTCCCTGTCACTTAATGCAGCAGATATAGTGTGTTGCAATTCCTAAAATATCTCAATATATGGAGTGTAGCGCATTTAGCTGAATGAATGCTCGTACTGATGAATGTGCCCATTTTCTCCTTTTATTTTCTTCGCTAAAAATTACAGTAAGAGCTAAAACCATGAATAAATTGAATCAGTAAGGCATAAAATGAATCATAAAATCACATTCAAATACACACCTTTTATCCCCTTTTCAGCTAGGCACTAAACATATAAACAGTTCAGACAGGACCATCCCGAGCCCACACACCATGTCACTTTAAGTACAATCCGGAAGCACACAAGTTACCCCGACAAACTTCAAAATAAAACAGACGTTCCTTACATGGAGCATATTGCAGTTTTATACTAGCACCTGCTGATCAAAGCCTCACAAGCTAAGAGGTGCAGAGGCTGTTTAGGCACGACTCTTCACTAGTGTTTTGCCTAGAAATGGTCTAGTGTGTGTGTGTGTGTGTGTGTGTGTGTGTGTGTGTGTGTGTGTGTGCACTTGTTTTCAACTCCTGGTGGGTTCCATAACCTGAGATTCCACTCACGTCATGGGGACTGGTTTTACGTGGTGGGGCCCGAACACCGGACCCCACTGGTCCAAGCTTAATAATCAATGGGTAATGCTTTTCTAACGGTCCTTATGCAGTCTCTGTAAAAATATGGAAAGGACCCCTGGAGGTTTACTTTCCTGAAAAAAGTGTGTTATGTGTCGGAACCCTGGTGGTGGGTTGCGGGATATCAAGGAGGGGCACACTGGGGCAATTTCAGTCCAGCAGGCTGGAGCCAATCATGGAGCAGCACAACAGAGGAAATCAGGTGTCAGGCTAGAAAAAGGTGCAAGTGTGTGGTTCATTAGGCTGCAAGAAATCATGGAGGAGCACACTGAAGCGCACGCTTACAAACCACTGGTAAGTGCTGACTACAAGTCATGACTTCAAATTGTTATATAGAATGATTACAAATTATTTGTTGTTTGTGCAGCTTAGTCAAGAGTCCCTAATTGATGAAGTCGACTCAGATTCTGACGATTTAACTGTCAAGAAGAAACCTGTAAAAAAGTATGGAAAAAGAAAAATCAAAAACACTTTTCTTCAAGACTCGGAAAGTGACGAACCAAAGGCAAATAAGATTGTTATCATGCAGCTGCAAAAGAAGAAAAATGGGGGGCGAGTATACAGCAAGAGACACTTCTGCCTCTACTGTTCAATGTCCTGCCACAAAATGTCCCGTCATTTGACTAGAAAACATGGAAATGAAAGTGACGTAGCCAGAGCATTGGCTCTACCTGTGAAATCTAAAGCACGTAAACTTCAGTTTGATTTGATCAGGAATAGTGGAAACCGTGAGCACAATTTTGAGGTTTTAAAGGCCGGCATTGGAACTTTAGTCCCAGCTAAACAGCCAAATTGCCCAGTTAAATCCAGTGAGTTTTTGCACTGTATAGACTGTGGGGCATTGCTTAAGCGAAAGTCGCTGTGGAGGCATGTGGCCAGGTGCCGGCTTTCACAGAAAGATGCCCAGGCTAAACCAGGTAGAAGTAGGGTCCAGTCCCTCTGCTCCCTAGCCCAGCCTGTACCGGAGGGCATCAGCAAAAAGCTGTGGTCTTTAATTTCGGCAATGCATCAGGATGAGGTCACGGGTGTTGTCAAAGCAGAAAAGGGGATTCTGAGACTCGGAGAGCACCTGTACTTAAAACACGGGCATGATAAGACAAAGCATGATTACATTAGGCAGAAAATGAGAGAAGTCGGTAGGTTAATTAACGAAGCAAAAACCGCAGGGAAACTGAAAACAATTAAGGATTTCTTTATTCCTTCCAACTTTAACCATGTGATTGATGCAGTCAGGTCTGTGGCTGGATATGATGAGGAAACAAATCAATACAAGACTCCATCCTTGGCCCTCAAACTCGGCCATAGCCTCAGAAAGCTAGCAGATATTCTTGAATGTGACTCAAAAATGGAGCATTGTGTTGATGAACTATTTATTAAAAACCTCCAACGAAGCCGGCTGCTTTTTGAGAAGAGGTGGGACGTCTGTGTTTCTTCTGCTGCCCTACAGACCCTCCGGCAAGCCAAGTGGAACACTCCGGACCTGCTCCCTCTGACTGAGGACGTTAGAGCCATGCATGCACATATTGAGGTATGTCGACCTGAATATGTGCAAACCCTAATAAGTGAGCCAACGTCTAAGCATTGGTCTAAACTGGCAGTTTTGACTCTTTGTGAGGTCATCATTTTCAATCGAAGAAGGGAAGGTGAGGTTTCAAAGATGCCACTGACAGCCTTTACCTTAAGAAGTAAGACTGGGATCCATTCTGACATTGCTCTGGGACTGTCCCAACTTGAGAAAAAGCTGTGTCAGCATTTTCAACGCATTGAAATTAAAGGGAAAAGAAGTCGGAAAGTGCCGGTTCTTTTGACTCCTGAAATGATTGCTTCGATGGAGGTGCTGGTGGAGAACAGAAGGGCCTGTTCCATCTCTGACCATAACCCATACTTCTTTTCCCGCCCGGGCGCAGACACCCACATCAGGGGATCAGACTCCCTACGCCAGGTAGCCAAAGAATGTGGTGCGGTGCATCCAGAGATGCTATCCTCAACCAAACTTAGAAAGCACATAGCTACTATGTCTACAGTTCTCAATATGAAAGAGAATGAGATGGACATACTTGCCAACTTCCTCGGCCATGACATTCGCATCCACAGGCAATATTACAGACTACCAGAGGGGACACTGGAGCTGGCCAAAATCAGCAAAGTGTTGATGGCCATGGAGCAGGGAAGAGTGACGGAATTCGAAGGAAAGAGCCTCGACCAGATACAAATTGAGCCTGAAGGTAATTCTTGATATTATTAAAATATGTATGATTTTTTTCCCCTAAAGGCCACTTGTATTTTTATTTTCTGTGCGACAGGGAGAGCAGTAGAGATCCTCTCACAAACGGACGGGCTAAAAGAAACTTCAAGCGGAGAACCTTCAACCATTCATCCAGATGCACCCCATGGTAGTGGCAGTGCCCCTTCTGGTAAGTGTACCAGGTGGGGGATTACAGCCAGGCTGCTTGGTCCTCACCCTGGGAGTGTATATTGCTAATATATTTTTATTTCTCTCCCTAGAACGTGTAAGAAAAGCCATGGTCTGCATCTGAGGTGAAGGCTGTGGAGAAGACCATGACACCTTTCATACAGACTGGAAAGGTCCCTGGGAAGTCTCACTGCCTGGCCTGCATTAATGCCTCACCAGATGACCTTAGACATCGGACATGGAGTGGCATTAAATTCTATGTCAAAAATAGAATCACTGCAATTCGAAAACAAAATCTAAAATAAAATTCCTTTAAAATAGTTGTTTGGTTTCTATTGACTGTTTTGTATTACTTAAAGTCTTGGTAAAAAAAGATTATGTCTATGGGTCCCATTCTGAACGGCCCTGTCAAAGGGACCCACCAGGTAACAAAAACGTGTATGTGTGTGTGTGTGTGTGTGTGTGTGTGTTTGTGTGTGCGTGGGAATGACCAGTGGTGGCCGAAGAGCAGGGGCCTTGCTTCTGTCATTTCCCCCTGTCCCAACAGCTGATGATCCAGGACATTTGGCTAACGTAATCCAAATGTCCTGGATCCTTTGGTTTGGTTTACCTTTGCGTTGCATTGAGCGTTTGTGTGGTTTCCTTGTTTTCAAATTAGACTTTATAATCTGCTGTTAGAGAATTGACTATTTGTTACTTCCACTTGAACAGGACCACTTGTTAAATTGAATAGGACCATCAATGAATACTGTCTTCCCTAATTTGACTGTGGCGCAAAAAGATAAGCATAACTTTGGTAATGATCACAAATCTAGCAAATAGAAAAGACCGTTATAAGAATAGACATAACAGTAAAAGGTTGTAAGAAATATTTAATTCAATTTGTTTGTCCAACTTCTAAGCATGATCGTGTAATATTTTGGGGGGTTTGAATATGGAGAACAGATGTTGTTGAAGTATAAGGTAATCACAAAGAAAAATAAAGAACTGGTGTTGCAGCACATGTGCTGTGTACCTTGTGTGTGTTAATTGGCGTACGTCCCATTTGTCGGTAAATTGCGTTTGGGTAATAATAAAGGCAGGTTGACTTTCTCCACTGACCCGTGCAAAACGACATCTGAACACACACAGGCCTATCGTCACTCTGCGGCCCTGAGTGAACAGCGAGAAGTTAAACATTCCCAGCACTAATCCAATAAAGCCCCATTAATCCAGAGAACCACGGAGACACAATCAGAGGAGCACCCACTAACAGGACCTGGCATCTCCTCACCACGCTTAAAAACTATTACACACTTTCGATCAGAACGGAGTCACTAACAGCCATTCTCAGAAGATGGCCACGTGCTTGTTTGCAAATAGATTATCAGAAAATATGGATCGAATGTGGCATGCATCATCAAACGAAAATCTGCTGTGTCTAAATCCAAGTGGTTGAAGCAATACATTCTTGAACCACAATCAAAGGAGTTGTGACATGGGCTCAAGCTACAGAAGTCACAGTAAAACCGGTTAAAACAAGGACAATTGAATGATGAATACCAGTTATTGTTTGTGTGTGTGTGGAGAAGATTCACCACGATACCATGTGTAAAATTGGAGCTATCACATTGGATTACATTATATTTGTAATGAGAAATAGTCACTGATATTCCAATAGTTTTGTTCCAATATACAACATGTCGATACATACTGCAAGAATTTAAAGGACTGAACATGAATATGAAGGCAGGTTCTCAACTGTTTGAAGCAGTCAAATCCTCTGCTTCCATTGAAGGTCATCCAGTTACTTCTGTCCCATTCAAACTATACAAGATTGAGATTTTCTTCAATCATTTCTGAAAAATTTGCCCTAGTTTTTTGCCTGGTAAAAGCCGTGGATAAAGCAATCCCACACGCACAGTTGATATCGCACACTCGGACAAACAACAGCATGTGGAGGAGAAGTACAAAGAAATGCATGGATCTAAAGGCAAGAATTTTTTTAAGTGATCTAGATAAGATAACATATCCTTTAATCGCACATAAAGAACAGTAGTAAGAGTATACAGGGAGCATACAAAATGTACACAAGTGGTAGCTATGTTTCTTAGCAAGCTGGGCATGAGATTCTGTTGGCATCCTCTCCATATATATTGCTGGTTCTTCGTTCACCAAGAATACGTCAAGAGGCGGGTTGAAGAGATAAATGAGCATGGAAATGAGCCTAATGTTTTTTTTTCTACTTTAGACTGCACTATGAACTACAGGGGACCCCAGAGAGAACTACATTTTCATAGATATATTGAATGCACTTTCTGAATGCATTTGTCACTTTTTACTTGATAATGTTGCTTTGACCTTTTACACCCGACTTCACATTCTGTTGCTACGACTCTACTAAAACCTACTTGTAAATGCACAAATTGCTTTCTGTTCTTGAACACATAAACAGCACTTTCAAGGCTGACACAAACAGTAAACAATAACCGCTTTACCTGTTTGCCATCTCTGTGACCTTCTGAAGTATACAGTAATATATCATGTTATCAATGGCTTTGTAAGTTTGCTCTGACACTCACACTAGAAGGCTTTCTCCTGGGCACATCTGGACTATGTTGGGCTTGATGGACGAGTGCTTTCATTTAAAAATAACACAGCACCGGGTTTCAATGTCACTGAGTGTATACATAATTTACTGTAAGCTGGAACAAGCCCCCGTTCTCGATATTCGACTCCCCGCAAAGAGAAGCCACGTTTGATTCAAAACTGCCCAATGTGCTATTAAAATTGAAATTCATCTTATAGTTAGTCATTTGGGCTTTTCAGTCAAATGCTTGAACAAATTGGTGACGGTTCAAATAAACATGCAATGGAATACAGCATGGAAGTTGAAATAATAGACTGAATGATTCCTGTGTCATGGCCTTGCCCTTTTCAATCATCGAGTATCAACAATATGTCAGCTAATATTCTGATTCCACTCAGAGATGTTGTGCAGAAATGGTTGGGAGGTTTTTACACACACTTCTAGTCAAATTTGTACAAAAAAAAATGTTTTGACTGAGGCCATTGACTTGAAAGCTGAGGTACCTAACTTTATTTTTCATTATACATACATTTTGTTAGTGGGTTACACTAACAAAACTATTTTTATTCAGGGAAAAGTAAAGTACCGTGTTAACTATTGACAGTTTAGTAATGTAACGCAGAGGAAGACACAACGTACTTAACCTTGACTCTGAGGTACTCGAGTATATCAGGCTCAGAGTGAGCCCTGTGTTCATGCTCTATGGTGTTTCTGATCATAAAGAGCATGAAAGAAATATCTGTTATGATCTTCAACAGTTCTGCTCAAATTCAAGCATAATAACGGTAACACAAAAGTAACGTAAAAGTAACAAGTAACGTAATAACAAGTACTTTCTTTAGAGAGTAAGTAAGTAAAGTAACGAGTAACGAGAAAAGTTACTTTTTAAAAGTAACTTCCCCAACACTGGTCCCAAGAGAAATAATCAGGTCAAAGTAAAATGTTGGAACCAATCAGAACACATAAAACTAGTGATAGAACCAAACTGTTTGGCGAGTGAGGAACTATTTAGATAAATGCTATGACATAGTTTCATATTTTGGGGTTTTAACGTATTTTGAAAGAGTATTTTTTTTTGTACAATCCTGAAATGAACGTTTGTTAATGGGCTATAGGCATTTAGCTGTCCTGCTTCGGCCAACACTGTTTGAGCTATAGTTTAATGCAAATACAAAATGCAAATGATCAAATAAATAGAAAAATATCCAAATAAAATTAGGTACCCCAACTTTCTCCATAAAGACGCTGATGTATAAACTGGAATAGATTTACTAGAAAATAAAATATGATGTGATTAAATACTTTATTACAAAATATGTGTTATGATATTTGAAAAATTCCTCATACAGTGTTGCTAATCGACTGCAGATAAGTCCTCAGTGTTGCTCTGAGGAGGAGCCCAGGGGAGGAAATGTGTCCAAACATTTCAGACATGTACAGAGCATTTGCAGTGTTGACAGCACACTTCCTCGCTGACCGAGCTTCCTATGCCTTTTTTCTAAAATGATATTAATGACAGCTTGCTCCTATTACTTAGGAATAAGCTGTCAAAACAGAATATGAATCATTTTTGATTAAGGAAGCTACTCCAGGAACGATTACAAGGCTGAATGAAGGAAAATGTGATAATTTAGAGTGGTTTTGATAATGGGTCAAACTACTTAGTCTGAATAAATCTTACATCAGGATCGTCCAGTAGAACAACCCCTCGGTTTACTATGGGTTTACAGATTATTGAAACGTAATTTGAATTCACAAAAGTCCTCAAAAAGTCACCTATAAACCTATTGTCCAGCAAAATAATGACTATGAGCTAAAATTGTCAAAGTGGACATTTACATTGTTTTCATATTTTTCAACGGAATCACAGAAATAAATGAACATTTGATCGATATTCTTGTTTAGTTTGATGTATTCTGTGTAGAATTTGTGCTATACAAATACACGTTTGCCTGCATTGTGTCCTGATGAATCAACTTTCTACTAAAGAATAAACAGAGGAAAACAATTTGGCGTAGAAATCAAGGACACATTATTGAATCACAGCCTTTGTGAACAGCCATTGAAAGAAAGTTTTTAATTAGTACATTGGATACTTGATTTTGGTTTTGAATCATTTATAACATCATTTCTCAAGCAGCCACTTTATTGAACTGCATTTTCTTCCCATTCTCGCTCTGCAGAACGGGAGAAAAAGGGTCCATGAGATCTCCAAACCAGAGCCTTTTCAAAGTGGCAGGTAGGAAAATGGGCTTTAGCAATAGCTTTGACTTGGAATGTGTCAGTAAGTAGCCACTCACGCCTCGTTGTTTCCATTGCAAATCACCCCAGTTAGATTGAATTTGTGGTTTTTAGTTGGAAACAGGTGTTGGAGCTCCAGAGGTAGAGGTGCGACTCAAGAGCAGCACGGTGAGGGCGGTAAATTAAAAGAAGACGTCGCAACCGCCATGATCGGAAGACTGGACTCGACTTGGAGCAAATGGAGTGGAAAGAATGAGTAATGTAAGGGTATTAGGTGGATTGTGTGCGGCGAATCCCTCCCTGATGTCTTTGTCTCGGAGGTCCCAGTCTCACAAATAGGGCGGTTTAACGACACACCACAAATCAGGGTTATATCAACATTTCAGGGCAGAATATAAAACAATAGAATTCACCTTTTATGGTCACGTAAAGGTCTGATTCATCTCACTTGCTTTTGCTTTTAGTTTCGACCGCATGAAAAGAGGAAGCAGCTTGTAAAAAGGCTGGTAAGTGGTTTTTAACTGAATGAAGATGCAATTAGAAAGAAGAAAAGGAAGCGGACTCTCTCGCCACCTGTGAGCAATATATGGTTGCTTTTGGTTTCTCATCCGTTGTTTTACTTTTTAGGCAAAATAAAATATCAATTGTGTCTGAAACCACATCAAATGCAGCAGCAGCATCCTCTCCATCTTTTTCTATTCGCTATACGATGGTGCCTCACTAAAATGTGGTTTACTGTTCGCGTTTAATGGATTTTGTGTGTGCAATTTTGAATGTAATTTTTACTATGGGCTTCTTCTGCACTTACTGTATATACTCAAAAAACATTATAAAAAAACTCATAACATGACAGTTACCTCCTCTTAAGGATCACCCTCCCTGTACAGGGAGGATTCAGATATTTTTCATTTAACTGCATCAGTATCATAACTTAACTTGTGTCAATATAGTCAAGCTATACCTCTTTTGAAAGCTTATTCCCACCTCTAAATGCATATTATGTTCAAATAAACATTAAATATCAACAAAAGTAAGTATTTGTAGTCAAACTGTATACATATAAAAAATATATATTGTCCTTTCTTACCTTTTCATGCTAATATTCTGGGCCAAATCACGTCTAATCCACACATGTGTGCATTCATTTTGTCCGTGATCTAGAGAATAATTATATCCAGTTGTTTTTTCTTCAAAGTCATCCTTATAGTAGATATCCACTTGTAACGACACATTTGAGTTTTGAAAGTTGCCCGAACAAAAATAAAACCGCGTCTTTGCGCACTGTCTGAAGACGCCATTGTTTTTTTTACCCAGAATCACTGGGTATGTTCGTCTTCCTCTCAGTCTTCCCTTCAAAACAAGCCCTCACTCGGACTTCTCAGTGCTATGGTTTGGGGGGTACAACAAGTTGACGAAAACAAGCGCACCTAACTTCAGCCCTCCAGGCATTTACCTTTCTGTGCGTCACGACAGCATTGTCTTGACTACCATTGGCCGATTTGGATGTCAATCAAATCATCTTGTAGCCAATAATCTCAGGTTTCAGGCGATGTGTCGGACTTCTAGCTTCCTCCCACTGTTCCCGTCATATTTGAATGCGTAAAGAGGAAGACGGAGCCTTTTTCACGGAGAACACGCGCTATAACTATATAAATAATAGCTTTTCTGCAAACCTTTCAATAACTGGAAAAAATGCTATTTATAGCAAGAGTAATAGCCAAAAAATTATATTAATGGATTTTTGATGTAAAAACATTGATAATTTGCATGTAAAACACTTTGGCACAGTTGGCACAAAAATGGACCACTTGTGCCGAATGTGCCCATTAGTTACAAAAAAGCCCCCAGCATCAAAATAGTTCCGCCTAAAGGTCTAAAATTTCATATAGGTGTTTCCAACACCACGAACATCTGCTCTGGTGAGTTTGAACATCATACCATAAAGTATGTCTTCAGGAGAACCTTTTGAAATTGCCTTTTATTTTTTTCGACAAAAAAAACTAACTTTGACTCATGTTTGAGAAGCTGTAATGCAGACTGTGTCCTTCCTAACAAACTGTAACATACATTTTCAGAAACTAGAAGGTTTTACCTTTCAAATGAGGCCTCATAACACAAAATCAGACACAAGATGTCCACACAATAAGCATTTCCATTTGGGTATCATAATTCGAGAAGGAGCAGGCGAAATTAGGTGATCCTTAAAGGGTTAAGAAAACTTGTGCTGAGTATTTTCCGGACTATAAGCTATTTTCATGATCATAAAAAAACAGGCACAATTTACTGTATGAGATATTTACACAAAGATATTATAAGTGAGGACTTTTAAACTGTAAAAGTAGCATTTAAACTACAAATGCTTTTTCCCTCACTGTACCTGTGACCTTTAAATATACCGTATGTGTTTGTATCGGTAATGCGCAAATGATCAAAGTATTTATATTTATCATGATCATACATCTGAGTTTAAACAACTGATTGACATATCATACTCCGTGAGCTACTCATCAATTCTGTTCTACACTTACTTGACAAAATGCTTTTGGCACCACAAAAAAATAAGATCAAATTAAGCCGCACCTTACTATAAGTCGCAGCAAAATGAGGGGAAAAAATGGCTGCTTATAGAGCTTTGGCCTCCGTTTGTTCCACTTGTCTATGTCAAGAAAGAAAGTAGTTTTGTCAATTATACCCATCTTAAAAAGGTTGGAGAGAAACATGAAGTCCTTGCTCCATATAGCCACCACCTGTTTAGAGCCCCCCATATAGAATCACTCAAACCGGCTGAAACTTCTTATCTTCTTGCTTCGTTAACTTCACACTTTTCAACAATGCTGTCAGACTGATCTTCACCCTCCACAGTCTCCTTGAGGACACCCAGTTTGTTTTTTGTCTTTGTCCATCGGCCCACTTCACTGCTGCTCTGTCAGGCGCATGACTAAAGCCTTTATGTTGCGGGCGCCATGTTTGTTTTTTATAAAGTCATAAATCAGCATGAGTGGAATCCTTACACCTGTCTGACACCTTTTTATCCCCCTGTAAACATTCGTCTTCTCGTGTTCAGTGTTTGAGGGTGAAGAAAAGACAAACACTTGCTTTTCTAGCTGATAAAAGCAACCGAAGATCTATTTTTATGTGGTGGGGAATGTAGGGTCTGTTCTCTCTGGTAGTGATTGACTGTGATTTATTTTCTTAATGCAGTCCAATAGTATCACTACAGTGTTTTCCAGAGGTCGTTCATGTCCTGGAGCTGAAACACTACTGGTATGGGAATTACAAATCTTGCAAGGCAAACAAATTGAAGCACAGGAAAAATCAATGACAAGGAAACTTCAGAGAGCGTTTTCTATTGAAGACCAAGTAGATTTTATTTAGCAATAGTGCAGAAGGGCACCCAAATGTTGTATAGGAGATTGATCAGGGCAATATTAAATATATTAGTCCTTTTTTCCATTGAAGTTGTGGATTGTATTGAGATATGTTTAGTCATGGTATATTGTGGTGCTGACTTAGTTTGATCCTGTTATCCACGCTATACTCTCAAGTTTATTTCCGGGTTAGGGTTAAAGCTGAGGTACCTAACTTTCAAAACAGCTTGGTTTTAAAATTTCACATGAAGGTATTTTTTGGCCTCAATCAGCTTTGGCGGACCCTCATCACTCAGCCAATCAGCTCCCAGCGTCAAATAGTGACTCACTTTCTTACTAGCATGTGCTAAAATAATTTTTTTTTTTTTCATAAGAAGAATAGAGTATTTTGTGGTCAAACAAAATGTATTATTGTTGATACAATATGAATACAACAATTATGAACCTCAATACACAATTTGAAAAGCGTTTGGACCGAGCATTCATACAACACAACAAAACACACACACACTCCTTCAATCACTCAGACAAGACAGGCCCAAAGGTGTAGAGTAGCTTTAAAAGTGTAGTCCCAAGTTTTATGTGATGTTTGTGGAGTAAAAAAAAACTGCTCATTCAACCCAAACTCATTCTTACAACAATATTGACAGGATTTTTGGTGCCATCCTTGATTGAAACCTGTCATTAATTTCTCTTAACTCCATCTATCCGGTCAGTATTTGCCTTGCGATGCGCCCAGCAGAGCATGGAGTCCGGCGGTCGCCAGTGTGTGTTTTAGCCCACGGTGTCCCTTTACGGCGATAGGGACTGAGGGCAAGACCTCTGTCCCATAGTTCAAAGACAAAGCTCCTCCCACTCCATCAAGCCCATTCACGACGCTGTCAAAGACTCTTCTCAGAACTAAACGACAGATCCTTCAACAAAAGATGCCGCTAAGTCATTTCTTTGTCTACGGCATTAAAGCATACCTTCTTTCTCTCTCTCTCTCATGCCTCCTTCCTCCCACTCAGACCTAAGTACCTATATACAGACACAGCCCTTCACTCCAGGAGCTGTGTGACTTCCTGTTTGAAGAAACTTATGCAACTTTCAAAGAAGCAACATTGACTAAAGCAGTTCGCTCAATCAGTTTGAGTGTGTGTGGCTTTGAATTGTATTCAACATTTTGTGTTTTTCAGTTTTAAATGGTAAATTCCCATGGTTCTCCCATGGTGAATAAAGTACTGTTATTATTTGTGATTAATGTACTGTGATTATTTGTGAGTGTAATGCCTTGTGTGATTGGTTCTATCTTGTGTTGATTATTTAACTCATGGATTGAAGAAAAATTAGCCACATAGTTACGTTCAATCAGTCATTTGTCAAACTTTTGGCATAAACTCCATAGGGAAATACAGTATCTTATATCTTTAAGTGTTTGCATTTGTACAACAGAACAAAAATGATATATGGGATTTAAATTCATATTTTATATTTGTGTTGATAATTTTACCTGGAAAGTCCCGCTGAGATTTCAGAATACCTTTTTGGTGTCTTGGGGAGTCTTGGCCCCAGAGAAAGGGGAGCTATCATACATGTCATATCATTTTAGTGGTAGGGAACACACAGACGACACCTACGCAGAAATAGAAACTCCACTCAGAAAGGCAACTTGTAAGCAAATCTGCGCCGGAGGCAAATTTGACCATTGCCATTATTTCAATTCATACACAAAGCCACTTGCATAGGCTTTCTTTCTGCCAGATACTGTATAGTGAAAAGCTAATTGGAAAGATTCAGTATTTCAAAATGCCATCCAAAAGCATTTATCTTCAGACAGACAATACTTCTGTGGTTTTGGAGAAGTCTCGTTCCTGTTCCAAAATGGCAGACCTCCCTCTTCCCTGCGCCAACAAAGACTTCGACACCATCCAACTTTTCCGAGCTCAGCCCCAAACTATGATGACTTCTTCAGCCCTTAACCCTAACCCTCTTATTGATGTTTCCCACTGTTTATCCACTGATTCTGCTTCTCTGGAGCGTATCATTCCTCAGCCAAAGATAGTGCAAATGCTCAAAAGGCAGTTGCTTACCAAAGGGTTCAGTGATCTCTTTCTAGTTTGGAATTCTTTGTGTCGTTTTTCCCACATGGCTTGTCTCAATATTCCTCTGAAAATTTATATTTTTTCCCTGGATACAGTGCAGCTATTCTTGAAGATGATGAGCAAAAACGGTTGTAAATATTTAACAATGTAGGCATTTTCAAAACTGGGTGTTTCTATAATCTATACAGGTGAAACACGGAACATATACGTCTGTAATTAAACTTACAATGTACATAGAATACACGCAAAGTGAGATAAATCAAGCTTTTAGTTTTTAATAATCTCAGTAGTTGGCACACAGTCTGTAAAAACCAAAAATAAAACATCTATAAGAATTTGAATATTTTGAAGCTGTGAGCCACAACAATCATAATGATAAGCAGAGACTTGGCATATGTCACTTATTTTCATTTTCCAAGTTTCACCTGTATACTTTATACCAGGCATGTCAGACACAGGCTTGTGGTCCAAATCCGGCCCGCAAGACCATTTTTAGTGGCCCCTCAAATGATTTTCAATTATTATGATAAACTTGCAGCATTGTTGATGATAATAGGCTTCCATGGCATGTTATTTTATTCTAAAATGTGCTGGTTACATTCGGTCCAAAATGCACAGCAACTTCAAAACAGAGGTGCAGCACAATATATTTTATCAGATTGGTCATTGCCGCTCATGGTCCAGTCTAATAAAACAGTAAATAGTTGTGTGGTGCAGTTGTCACGCCTCTGTCAGTAATAACACCGGCTTCACAGCGGAAACAGGCCGACAAACAGGCACACCCGGGCGTTCCCTTCCACCAGGCTCTGTGCTGATAAATACGGCTCCTGTAGAAGTCATGTGACCCAGGGCTTTAGCCACAGCTGATTGTGCTAGCAACAAAGTAAGCACCATGTTAAAGGCATAGGGCTGGACAATATGGGAATACAATAAATCATAATAATGAATCCCTACTAGTGTTGTCATGATACTACATTTTAAACAATTTTGTACTAGAAAAAAAGAAAACAACACTGTGATTATTTATACATTCTATTTTTGAACCATACATTTAGTGATACTTTCTCAAACTGTCATCTATTTTATTATTTTAGTATTGATCAATATCAGATTTTCAATAATCCCTACCCCCATGTCTTTGAGCCTTGAATCTAGTTTTACATGAAAAGAGCAGACTGGACTCATATTTTAGGTCAGACGATCCAAAAGTCTTCACCACAGAAAAAAAAAAAAAAACTATGAATTATTTTATTGGTGAAGAAGTGGAATTTCTGAAGTAATTTTATCCAAATATGTATAGGTTGGATTTAATATTCATTTGCTTGTTGTGTTGGGAACCTTTGAAGGCCTCCATGAAGTACCTCTGGGGACCAACAGTGGACTACGGACTCCACTTTGGGAAGCAGTTCTTTAGACAAACCGTATTAAGTGTTGGCTGAATGTCTACAAAAAAGACTATTATTCGGTTCAATTAAAATCAAATAGCTAGCATTTTTATCAGTGAGTGAGTGGATCAATCTACAGTACAAGATACCGTCACGGCCATGATTGTGCATGTTTGGATAACGCTACTTTTAATAAACTTTAAAACCAACAGTAGCTCAGTTGGTAGAGCATTGGCCTTTGAGCCAGAGGGTTGTGGGTTTGAGCCCGACCTTCACCATCGATTCACACTGTCTGCTGTCGTTGTGGCCTTGGCAATACACTTTACCCCCATTGCCTAGGATGAGTCTGGTTGGTGGTGGTCGGAGGGGCCGATGGCGCATACTGGTTGCCTCACTTCTGTCAGTGTGCCCCAGGGCAATTGTGGCTACAGTAGTAGTTTATCACCACCGTGCTTGGAGTGAAAGAAAAATGACATGTAAAGCGTCTTTAAGTGTCCAGAAAAGCGCTTTATAAAACCGTTGCATTATTATATAACACAGTTTGATCATATATTCACAATGATGTTCAAACGCACACATTTTAATAGACTTTGCTGCATTCAAGAAAAACTGTCTTTGCTCCAGAGCCAGCAACAGACTGGCACATTCAGACTGGAACAGGCTTACCCTCTAGTTGACCGAGGCTTGGACCTTTCCCAACTCCACTCCATCACTCCGGTGTTGTGTATTTTGCTAATTAGGGTAGTAAACAAATCTCCTTAAATATGCTAATGTTAATGTGGGAAAAGAGAGCCACTCCACTCTCAGCCTTTGTACACTAATTGCCTCACTTCCCAGAGTGCACTCACCGTAAAACCCTTCTTTAGATAAATTGTTTAGATAATTTCACAGAATATTGTCTCTCAGCTCAAAATAGCATCACATCGTCCAGGGCCATAGCAATAAAGAAGAAAAAGAGCTAGACTGTATTGTTTCGGGGTTGCTAATAAACTCACTTATAAATGTGTGCTGTTAAGACCTGGACACTGACTTCCATAAATGGCTCTAGACACAAATCCCAGTGGCTTCATCCTTGTTTTATCCAGTAAATTTCACCAATGGATAAAATGGTTGAGGTTAAAAGATAAATCACAAAAAATGGATAATTGAAATAGTTAGGGTTAGGGCAAACAGTAGTCAACTATTTTAGTAATTCATTAGTCTTGAACCAAATGGACCAAATCCTGCCAAGATGAGATTCTACTAGTATTTCTAATCAAACAGTAAATTGTCAAAATCAAGTTTATTTATATGGCACTTCATTGTCCATTGTGAAGTACACTCCAGAATGGACACAACCTTTATACATATGACATATAATAATATACACAGCGTTGTATCTAGTCTCAACAGAGATTGGTATCACTTTGTTTTAGTCAAACTTATTTTAAAAAACATAATCGATTATCAAAATGATTGTCAATTACAGCCCGATAGATGGTCGCCACTTTCAGATTTGACAATAATTGAGGGGATTCAATATTATCTACTGTTTAAAGTGTGTGAAAACATGCCATTTACTCTTATATGCTCCACTGATTAACTGGTGGATTTCGAACCGTTTTTGTCCTCGCTAACTCAAGGACCAAACTGTGCCTGAGTTTGGAGGTAAACTTTTTTTGAGTATGTCCGAACTTGTGTAGGACTAAAGTAAATGCTTGTATCAGGGAAGTCGCAGGTTTATCTTTGCGAGCTGCCTAAACAATCTGCCTGAGTTTACACAGCGCTGGAGGGGACCGAGGCGCAGACGTCAGGGAGTGTGTAAAACGTGTTTAAGGACAGAAGAGACTGAAGGCGCCAATGCAACAATGGCTGCTCGGCCTATCGCACGGGTCATATAGTTTATGGGACAGACAGTATACTTCAGATGACTCAATATCAGCCCGGGAAAAACAAAACAACAAAGTGATCTTGAGCAGAGCGAATTCAAGATATCAGAAGTTTGGAATAGATTAGTGCACTGCACTTTTGGCATTTTTGGGCAAATTTCATTCTCTATACGTTATGGGCTCCCAAACTTTTCAGACCAGGACCCCGAAAAGAACCATGCAACTGGCCTGGGACCTCCATTTTAAATTGAGAGTAGTAATAATATTAAATGTTAGATAAGGAAATTAAAGGAATTGAAAGCGTTATTTGTATAATTGGGGCAGATTCACTTATTGATCAGTTTTCAATGAAAGCTATAATTATAAACACAGTATCAGAAAATGTATCATATAAAAATCTTGCAAGCATTGTTTGCTTGGAAGCTGAAGCAAACAATGTGTCCAGCGAACCACAACCCTATATTATGCCATATAAGAAGTACTTGGGAGGATAGAAACAATGTAAATGTTATATTAGAATATATGTGTCTCTTGACGTATAACAATGGTTAGAGGTAGTATTTTTTAATGCGATTAGATTAGTTTTGTTTTTCATCGCAGCTGGTAAAGTGTTGAGCGTGGCTGAAGTCAAACAAATAAAAATTACTTACTTACTTACTTATCACTAAATTACTTCAATAGCAATTCTGCTCCCTGTGTCAATTCCTATATTTTTGACATTTTACATAATATGAAGGAAGTATCCGGTCACTCCCAAATCCCTCACACTGACACACTGATTATAAAAAGGGCAGTTAATTCAACCTCATTAAAAAGTCCATAAGCCAATCATCCATGACTCTGCTCCCCTTGACTGTCCAAGCTTAGAGGAACCATAACAAACGCATATACTTGAGTTTCCAAACATTTCACCACTAATTCTCTCTTTATCTGTCCACAGACGAGTGCACAGGACAGGCATTCTGGCAGGAGATGTGTCAGGAGCTCTATAGACCCTCGCCGAAAGCCCCGTGCTCGTCCGACAGCCTTTACCACTTATGGAATACTTCACACATCTGTCAAAACAGATCAATGGGGTTCAAATGCATGTCACGGGGGCACGCTGCTGCTACGGGCCAAAGAATTCTTCCCCAAAATATGTGTTTGTGTGCGGGAGGGGTGAGCCAGGGATAAGGGGGTCCGGCCATGTGGACTCTTTCACAGCCTGGTGCTCTTAGCCACCGTGGCATCCGAGGATCCACACGTCTACTTAGTTTGTTGTCATTCAGAGGGATTAGGGTACCTCAGCTTTAAGTCGTTTTACTACGTTCTTCTTTTTCTTCATATTCGTGAAGGCATTTTTCCCAGAGTGAACCAGATTAATTTAATGGTGAATCCAGTTCAAGTTAATCAACAGGACTAAATACTAATGGTATACAAGTTATCTCTAAATGTTCCTACAAGTGAATGAGAAGACTCTGAACAGGTAATAGTAAAGTTGTCACTTGGACGGAATGTCTGAGCAACACCAGAGTAAACCACAGGTGCAGCTGCGGACAGTCCATTTGTAAACGGACTCGGACTTGCACACATCACCCACTGCAAAACAAGCCAGAGCGGTCTGCGTAAACACTACATCCTTCTCCATGGAGATCAGTCACGGAGCCCAAACCCCAGAAACCAGAATGAGAGGCGCTCAATTCACATAGACAACTGCATCCAGGGACTCTTCTTTAACATACCACCACCACTGCTTCTGAAAAGGACTCAACCATGACATTAATGGATCCCAATTTAACCCAAACCATGTATAGAACTAGGACTGAAACTAAACAATGAGTAGGAGTAAATTTGTACCAATAACTGTTAGTAATATTGAATCGACCGAGCTTTTTCATTTCCAATCTTCAATACATTATTAATTACTGCAAGTCACCACAGAGCAACTTTGTGAACTTTGTGTTCTGGGTTATTATAAGCCAGTCAATTGCTGCATTATCAATTGAATTTGGCAAGGCAAAGAAAGTGTATTTGTAAACCACAATTCATAGGAAACTCAAAGTGCTTCACAGAAGCAGACAACCAATATTTGATACCAGTGTAAATATTGTTTAAAGCCTGCCATTTACAGATGATTTGAATGGTTTTCAGAAAGTGGAAGAATCAGAACCATTACAGAAAGCGGAAAAAACTCCTCCAAATTTTGCATTAAACATTAAGCTAAAGAGCCCATAGATCCAACGCCCATATCAGAATCAGAATTATTATGTTATTAAGTAACAGAAAGTCACAAACTTGGAATGTATTATTATTAGATATTTGGTGGACAATGCTATGTCCATGACGTGCTATGACGGCAAAAAGTATGAACAAATTTGAGACAAAAAACAAACACGCCAATATCACTTCACTGCCTGAAATGTCTTCATAACAAACGCATCAAAGCCCACTGCTGCGCCCCCCTGAGTTGCTCCAGACCACATTCTGAGCTCCAGTGGTCAGTTGACTTATGAGGTCACTTTATAAAAACCCAAATGGCACGCTTTCTCCCCCCAATAAAACCAGCGCGCTTTACTTTCAGGGGAGCCATCCAACACAACGCCAATCCTGTGCGTAAACACTCCCCCACGTGCGCGCGTCTATGAAGTGCAATGAGTGTTATTTGTTAATTTTTTTTTACCTGTGACGACTTGCTGCGCGCTGTCCAGTTTGGTAACTTTGAACCCCGGTGTCATAACCCAGACCCCAGCAGTGTCGGGCAAACGCCAGGGCCAGCAAGTAAAACAGCGTCTCCATCCTCACGTGGCCTCTCCAACTGTCCAACTATTCCAAAAATAAAAATAAAAATGAAAAAAATACAACTTCTCATTTATTCCAAAAGCACACGCATCCCACAAACAGGTTTTAAGTCCAGGAATCAGCAGAACGGCGAAGGTAAAGCCATCAGGGCTGATTCAAGTCAAGTGCATGTCGTGCGTAAAAGGGCTGTGGGAGAGTTGGGACGTGGTGCACGCACTTTGGAGGCTGCAGCGAGAGTGAGGCAAGAGAAGGAGCAGGAAAGTTTTCTGACAGAGTGTGAGAGGAGTCCGTGCCCAGCCAGGCCCCCGTGCGCCCCCTCCTCTGTGCGCGTCAGTGTGCAGTGTGTGGGCGGGTTTAGGTCACATTGTGGGGAATTGTAGGCTTCACATTAAATTCATACGGAGGGGCTTTTTATATGCTTGTGATGAAGACAAATGGGTTTCTCACTGTAAAAGTAAAAATAAGTTAAAAGGCTATAGCAAGTGGTTGCAATAAAGCTGGGGTCCCTAACTTTAAAGAGATATATACAAAAAATAAACCAAATGGGTTAGTCCATGGGTGAGCCTTGTAAAAGTAAAATTTGTGAAAAAATCTGAGCAGAAACATGCTGTCTTAATCATGCAAGAAAACGTTTTATCTTTTACATAGTGAGTGCTGATTGGCCGACTGAGGGCTGGTACTCTCCTTTTCACCTTAAAAATACTACTCCAGCTTTAAATTGTATTAAACTAGATATAAGAATAATTTTATCTGTGTAATACAACTTTGGTTTGTGTCATTCAAAAGAGATCAAAAGGCAAAAGAACTTGGTAATACGGTGGCTGAGTGGATGGCACTCTCGCCTCTCAGCAAAGAGGCCCGATAGGTTTGAATCCCGGTCGGAACAGGGCCTTTCTGAGTGGAGTTTGCATGTTCTCCCCGTGTCTGCGTAGGTTTTCTCCAGGTGCTCCGGTTTCCCCTACCACTAAAAACATGCACAATAGGTATGAATGTGAATGAGAGAGTGAATGGATGGTGTTGATTGGGGGCTGATGCACCAGTGTGTTCGGCGACTCTCTTCTGTCATCACTGTGTGGAATGATTGGAACAATATCTGAACTCTGAACATTGTAAAGCGCTTTGGGTGACCTTGGTCTGCAAAATGTGCTATATAAATAAACATTACATACTTACTTACTTACTAATATTATTCAATCATTTAGACGTGTTTATATGCAATTTAGTAAACATTGAAATTACATATTCATGGACAATAGGAATCAAGTTTGCAGACAATTAAGTAAGGGGAAAAGTGAAAAAAAAAAAAAACAACAACAATAATAATTATTTATTTTTTTACTTGAGGTGGTTTTGTACTAAGATTTTCTAATGGAAGACTTTACTTCAATAAAGAAACAGTGAAAACAATCTTTGCGTGAATGAATAGAAACACTGTGGGATATACTGAACTCCAAATACCATAAAATAAACATAAATACTTTCCAGTATGTCTTTCTGAATCGAGCCCTCCAGTTCAGCCCCATTGAAGAGAGAGCGGCTGGCACTGTACGCTTTTGTTGAACTGTCAGAGTGATTTCTGCAAAAACACAGTCCAAGGCGCGTAAAATGTAATTGGCATTAAAGGGGAGTTCCATGTAAAAAAAAAAAAAAAACAGAATGGAAAACAAGACATGCTGTTTAATGATGTGTTTTCATAATGATTCCGTTGACAAAAGGAATAAAATGTGATGGTGCCTGGATTTTGACATGTACAGGATGTTTTTTCAAAGTCATAACTAAATAATAGGTCTGCCAAAACTGTGGATGCTATTTAGAAGGAAAGATGATACAGGAAAATAAGCCACAAGAGACAGAGGGAAGGAAAACAAATGAATGCAGCAGTAGATTTGGTCTCCACATAGATTTCACAGCTGTATGGCCGTGGATCCTGAGCAAACTGGAAGAGCCAAAGGCCCATTGCCACTGGCTGCGATGGTTCGTCAGCAGTTTTAAAGCAGGGAAATAGCTCTCATTATACTTTGTTGTTTGCCTTCAAAGTTCCATTTCCAAACAGAACAAAGTTAAAATAAATCTTGGATACTGCAATATGTTTTAATTAACTCATGGTCTGCCATTGATGTATGTGATTTTGAGGCTGGTGATTTCTGTCAAACTTCCCTGATACTTTGCTGATGAAAGTAGACGGTCCAATCTTTCAGAATCTGGTTTCATATTGTACATAGTCACAGCACACAGTATTCTGTGGGTCTTGAAAGTCAGTGAAATCATCAAAAATGGCTGGCAGTCAGTGAGATAATAAATAATACATCTATACAGCCAGTCTTAAAGGTATATTTTAGGAAAGAACTGCCCTCTCCACTTTTTGAACAAAACTCTTTGGTCTTATCACCAGAATGATTGACAATTGGGAGAACCAATAGTCTTGATTATCCACCCAGGTGTAGAAAATCCTCCTATGTACCTTTAAGTAACAATTTGTGAGTCAACGACAACACATGCTGTCTTCATCTTGTCCTTTGCAATGCCCTTTTTGACACTTTGAGTTGAGAGCTGATTGGTTGAGTGAGGGTGGTCCACTCTTTTTCTCTTTTCAGACTGAAAAAGCAGATCTAAACCCTAACCCTAACCAAAAAATGCATGTGAAAACCAGTGATGGATCCAAATTGTTTGGATTGAGTTAGATGGAATTCTTCATAACATATTTGATGATAACATATTTTTATCATCAAACTGCATCACAGCCATTTAGTAGGCCTATAAATAAATACATACAAAAGTAAAAACTAATTATTTGTGTTATTAGTGCTCCCACATGTTAGAAAATCCCACAAAGAATAAATTACATTGCTTTCTTCAAGAAGTGAATGTAAAAGAGTTAATGTTCCAGTCAAGATATAGTCCACTATTGATCTGCATTTGAGCGATCCAATCCACGTCCTCCGATCACCTGAGTGAATTGATGATGACTTTGGCAGAACTACCAGAGCTGGAGGATTCTTCCCTTGGTGCAATGAGTTTTGAGTGATGGGGAGAACCTGGGCACCCGGAAAAAACTCAAACAAAAACCACACAGAAAGATCTGGTGCTGCATGAGAATCAAACCTGCAACCCACTCGCTGTGAGGCACTAAGCACTACACACTGTGCTGCTTCACTTACAGCAATAAAAATCTTGAAGTAGCAACTGGTTTCTTTGGCAGCAGAGTTAGCAGTAAACATTTGCAGGTTTGTTATTGTGGAGACAATATGTACAACAGAGAATTCACTTTAAAATCTGCTATAACTAGAGGTGGTTGGGTAAAGAACAGGTTAAAAGTTGGACACATGCAGCTGAGAACAAGAGAAGAGTTTTTGTCAAATATGCACTCTTTGTTTTACAAGTATTTTTCTCCCACGTGTAACTTTCACTGCTTTTTTCCCAGTGTGCTTTCTCATATAATGTCCCGGTCTCTCTTATGTGGCCACATCACAGCTCAGCATCTACGACTCCATCAAGGCGTTTTGGTTCTAAATGCTCCCACCTGCTCGCCTCTAATCCTAATGCAAAAGATTGTTGGTTTTTTCTTTTTTTCCAGAATTGCCAAATTATGCAGTTTAAGATTGTAGGATCTAAATACATTTCACAGGACAGTAATGACATCCAGAGGCATGAGAAAATGTTTACAGTTGAATATATCTGAAATCCATGACTTCTTCTCTTAAAGCATCCCAAATACACAACATTACATAACATATTTTTGATGTCAACAGGCAGTTCTGACAGATACCTAATTTCATAGATTCCTAAATATACACACCTTAAATTTCAATCAATTCAGTCCCCAAGTTATCATGAAGTAAAGAATAAAAACATATTTTCATGTTGGCATATGCAGATCAGTGTATTCCCAATAATCCAAGTTTCCAGCCGAGCAAATCAGTTGACAGCAAATCCATGTAAAATGCACCCACAATGTTCCCTCCACGTATTTGAAAAGCAATATTTTTAATTCTTACACCACCTGCATGTGAAATCCCAGTCCTGACAGACCTCTAGAAACACCAGGTGCCACAATGGGGCGGCTGTGAAGTGCCAAAACTGATGTTGTGTTTTTAGGCAAGACACTTCACCCACATTGTCTAATAATAAGTCTGGATAATGATTGGTGGTGGGATATTGTCAAACTTTGTTACAGACTTGTGGTCCAGGATCGTATGGAGTGGCCAAACTTGCATGTGAAAGCCAGATCCTGCCAGATTTCTGAAGCTGTGCAGGGCAGGGCTTGGTTAGTACTATGATGGGAGACCTCTGAGATCACCATGCAGCCACTGTGGGGCAGCTGTGGCTGTAAAGTGCCAAACTGTTGTTGTGTCCTTTGGAAAGACACTTCACCCATATTGCCTAGAATGAGTCTGGTGTGTGTGCGTGAATGGTTGGTGGTGGTCGGAGGGGCCAATGGCACATACTGGTTGCCTCACTTCTGTTAGTGTGCCCCAGGGCAGCTGTGGCGACAGTATATAGTTTATTGGCACCGTGTATGGAGTGAAAGAAAAATATGAAGAGTGTCCTGAAAAGCGCAATATTTTTGTGATTTTATTCAAGAATTATTCACGTGATGCATCTTTGAGTGTACAAAATGTGTGAAAGCACGTGAAACCGATTAATTTATTTATAATATAGTGTGATTATTTAAGATTTGAAAACCTTGTGTGACTGCTCTAGCTTGTTTTTTCAGCATTTTGAGTTACCTTGCGTATGAATTGTACGATTCTAATGAACTTGCCTTGCCTTATTAACACCATCCGAAAATATTTGCAGGTCACGTTTCTCTCCCATAACTTTTCCAAGAACATCCACGACTGAATGAACTATGTTAAATATCGCGATTCCCTTCCAATCCATCACTATTTTGAAGCCAGACCAGAGCCGTCGCCGTCCTCGCCGCTGCGTCCTCCACAAACATCCGCACGATAAGAACCCGGTGTAATGAGTATAATGGTTTGGAAATGAAGCCCCTGGAGCCTTACACCCGGATTCTCTGGGACGTAAGTGAAAGAGCCAGGACGGCGGTGTATTTATTTGCACATGTGATAGTGAGGGGGGCATTATCTCGTTGGAATAAACAGGAGCGTGCAAATAGTGTTTGAGGGTTCGCTCGTTGGGGTGAAATGGAAGTGCAGTAATGACTCTTTATAAGGTTTCTTGGTTTGTGACACATTTCCAAAGAATTAACAACACTCTATATGGGTTTCCCCGAAATTCTTCATTTCAAGATGTTCCACCTCATTATTTTGGTTTTATTGTCTGCAAATATAACATTTTATGAACTTCTGAATTATATCTTGATTACATGCATTTATTGGTTAGAAAAACAAAATCATAAAACCATTGTGCTTTGCAATTATTTGTTTATTTCAGAAGGGTGTGCATACCTCGGCACTCAAAGTTATAGTTTTTTCAACGATTATAAATTGGAAGAAGTGGTTTGAGGTGCAGTTTAAACCAAACACCAGTGGTTTTACGAGAATAAACAATACACTTGAACTCCCTTGAAATAATCTTGGTGTCCATATCTGAACGAAATCAGGACCAAAATGCCTAACTTTCAGACCACAACAATATAACTATGTATTAAAGTCCATCTCACTCTCAAAACAATCACTATAGTTTTCTCGTGTATCTTTTTTTGGCCTCTGTAACGTCTTCAGATCAGCTTTATTAGCACAAAAGTGAGAAAGAGAGAACCCCCTGATTCGGCCAATCAGCTCTCACCCCAAAGTGTCAAATAGTGACTGAAATGTGTAAGTATGCAATATATGTTTTCTACTAAAGATGAAGACAGCTTGATGTGGTCTGATGTGTTTACAACATTAACTTTTGCCTTTTACACTTTGACACATTCTGTTGGGACAAACCATATGGATTATTTCTCAAACAAAAGTTGGGTACCCCAGCTTTACCGTCATTGGTATCATCAGATAGTTACACTAATACAACCGACCGACTGTGCATGTCTCCTTAGCATAAGTGTGTTACTCTAGCTAATTGTCTTTGGAACAACAAAGAAAACAAACTTCACTTCAAGAGTTGCTTTGTGTGTTCTAAACAGATGGACTTGGTTAAGGAAGCTCGGATCTGGTATTTCCTGGGCCATCTTCAGGCACCTGTTACCGCTCTGAGCCAGGAACCTGCTGTTTTTAGACATTTTTGGAATGACTGATGAATCTTTTTCTCTTTTTTGGGATGCCAAACACAGCTGAGGCCATGTGAGTAAACTAACAGCCAGAACAGACCAGTCTCAATACGTCATATGGCTCAAATGTTTCTCAAAATATCCGTGTCCATCGATTTAACCTTTAACGTTTTCTCGATAATGTTTTTTTTAAGTAACTTCAATGGCAAGATATGACATGTTTTCAGAAGAAAAAAATGCGCAGTGAAACATTATAACCTTAGCATTTAGACACTGGCCAAGTCTAGTTTTATTTTTAAACCTTCATCTCTGGTATACTTGTAATATTACCCAGCATGAAGTTAATGTGAATAGTATTTAGCTTGCTTTGCTGATTTTGTCTGAAGATCAAAGACATATGCAGCGTGTTACTCGTAACTTTTTCAGTCTGGGCAGTAGCACAAACAGACTGCAGACAGATTAGGCCTGCAGTGTAGTGGCAGTAAGAGCAGAGATATGTTTCAGAAGCTTGGCTCGTGCTGTGTTTGTAAAGTCTGGAAATCCACGCACTCCTTAAGCACTCAGTCTGGCTTTGCTTTAGACTGGTCCCACTTGGTGACACATGAATGAGGCCTGTCTGCAAGGGGACAAACTGAGTAGTGTGAGGGAGAAGTTATCATTTTTCAAGTTTTTGAACAAGAACAATCAAATCAATTCATTTGTGTGGAGCAGTCACTGTTAAAGTCTTGTGGTTGAAGGCACCTCTTTGCTCCTGGTGCAGATGGCTCCTCAGATGGATTGTCTTAAATTATCTATATATAAAATTAAATCAAGTAATACATTATTGTCCCTGTAGGAAAATTGGCCTTTTACTTTTGACCCATCTGGTTTTGGTGCTAGCCAAAGCCACCTCCATCATGAACAATACCTCCCACCCACTGCACAGGACTGTAGAGGAGCTGAGGAGCTCCTTCAGTGGAAGACTGAGGCACCCTCAGTGTAGGAAGGAGCGCTACCGCAGGGCCTTTATCCCCACCGCTGTCAGACTGTACAATAAGTCACTTTAAATGATCACTGTGTGAAAACCTGAAACTATTGACACTGTTTCCAATTGACACTTGTCACTTTTGTTGTACATAATTATTGTCACTTTTATTGTACATATATATCCTGCATGTAACATGTTTGCACATTTCCTCCTTTGCACAATCTGAGTGTCTCTATCCATGCCAAATGTGACATGTAAATTTCTCCTCTGTGAGATAAATAAAGCTTATCTTATCTTATCTTACAAAGCCACTGTGCAGAACCCAAAGACCCATCTCCAGATGTCAGCTCAGGTTAAAAGAAAATCTGTTAAGTACTACCAAATTGTCAAACCTCAAAAATAGGTGTACTGTATTCATACAAAGACAATATGTCAATATTCACAGATAAAAATAACTGACGACGTGTTTGTGTTTTCAGAGAATTACATCCACCCATTTATCCTTTGCTGGATCGCAGAGACCGATCAAAGGGAATTCCGAGGAATTCCCAGGCCAGCTGAGCGACCCCTCCTTGTGGAACATGGCCGGAACACCTCTCCAGGTTGGCGTTAGGGAGGCATCCCAAACAGATGCCCGAGCCCCCTCAGCTGACTCCTCTTTGACATGGAGCAGCAGCAGTTATAAAACATGATGAACCGCTGCTATGGAGCATTGCCAGGGATCCAGTCTGACGTACATACAGTATATGGATGGATCCCAGGCTGCTTAGAACATGTATCTTTGCACAGCCCCATTACCTTACATAAGTCCTGTTCTTGCTTGAAACAAAACTATTATTGTATCATGCCACAGTTTACAAAGTACTCATACATGCACCTGATGGTTACTAACTGCTTCAACAACATTTGTATTACTCAGAGCAATAAGCAGAACAAGCAGAGCCTTGACTGGGACTGGCAGGATTAGACTGTGGTCCCTTCCCCCGAGAGCAGAGGGGTCTTTGGGCTTCAGTGGAGCATGCCGCACCGAAAGGCAGCCCCTGCACAGTGCCAAACTACAACTGGAGGTCTCTCATAATAGTCAAACCAAACAACGCACTCTGACCTGCACAAATGTGAAATGCAGGCCAAGCCTCCAAGAATGTCAACATTACAGCCCAAATGCATAAGAAGGAGTCAAACATCGGACAAGCACAAAGACATGAATGAACCAGTGCTGTTAAAGACCACAGAAGAAGCAGAGGGAGGAGAGGGCCACATTCTGAACAATGGGAAAGGATAAATTATAGTTTGTGAACAAAGAGAGTTTAGAAAGATGGTGTCTCGTTCTACATGTCCATGCAACGGAAAGCCGTGTTTGTTTAGATGTGTACAATCCTGCCTATTAGGAATGGACAGACGGGAGGAATGTTAATCTTTCAAGGCTTCGGTCAAGAGTCCAGTGGCCCCAGTCAAGAAACGCTCCACTCAAGAACAGAGAAATTGACCCCCGGAACTACTCAAAACGTTGGGTCTTTTAAAGAAGAGGCAATTAATCCAAAACCACAGGAACAGGGGAAAAGAAAGTGCTGTCCACTTGCATTTTTTCTCAACAACCTCATTGAGAAACCGCACAGACCGATGAAAGAGCCAGAGATTCTTGGGAACGGAGGCGCATTGGGAGGAGAGAGAAAAGGGAGTTTTGAAATGGCACGTCTGACCTGAGATTGGTGGAAGTAACTGTTTTAGGAACAAGTGTGCACAAGTTTGACAGATTGGAAATCTATTGCAATAACTTTGACATTGTACACATGGAAGACACAAGCCATATGCCCAGTGTTGATGGTGTCTGTATCTGGGACAATTAAGCAATATGGTAAAAGCTTATGCTTGAATTTTTTGTTTTTGGTTAATTAAGTCCTTTTTTAACCAACCGATTACAGTGCCATACAGAAGAAGAAAACACGTTTGTGAAACAACACAAAATCATAGAAGACAGGTGTATAGTTTAAAAATAGCTTCATTGATCACAACAACAGGCCATGCTAGAACTAGCATGATATGAAATATATTAGGAAGTTGTAATTACACATATACATACACAGTATAGTGCTTCAGGACATTTGAGTATTTCCTTTTGACCTAAGTCTCAAAGAAAACAGCTGGTTTACTGCACCTTTTAGGAACTAATTTTCCAGAAAATGTTTGAACCTTTTGACACTTGTGGCCAAAGACAATAGACAGATTTATGCCCCATTCAGGCACTTCATGTGTTGACCAATGACCACAGGAAACACTAATACTGCTCAACTGTGTTTAACTCATTATGCTTTTCAAAAGTAATGAATATAAAAAAACAACACATTCCACATTTTCGTCATGGCATAAGTCCATGCACGGTTATTTGGAGTATTACTACTAGTGAAAAGACAAGGATAGTTTAAAGAGGATCTGATTATATTTGAAGTAAAGACAGGGACACCATTTTTCTATTTGGAAGGGACAGTGTGAACAATAGTGCTGTAAATACACTTGATTGTAGCTTTGGTCATAAATGATATAAAACAAAGACGGATATCAGGATGAACTTGAGTCACACTATTTCCATTTAAAAAGAGAACTTTTGAGTATATTCTCCTGAACAGTAAGCTTAACTTTGGACTTCCCTGACCAATACAAATAATAGGTCAGCTTTGGGACATGCTCCAAGAGAAACCTTTGGGGGTCAGACAAACTACACGACTGAGCCACCCACCTACAGCTGGGGTCAGCACATTCTGATGGCCTGTCACCGGGGACCCCCCATGGTGATGATGAGGCTGAGGAGTGAAGACAACCAGGAAGACATAACTTATATATGCCTCTCAAAATTCATGTAAATACACTCCCCCCTATGCATAAGCTTCACCATATTCTACTTATCATTATATTTGAAGTAAACACCAAAGACAATCACCAATATTGTATGTGTGGATAAAGATTTTTGTGGTTTTTTTTCTTGAACTGTTCCACGCCTTTTTGCAAAGAGACAATCATGTGACACCACCAGGCCAGGTTACACATTTGAAAATATAGGCAAACTCATAATGCATGTTTCTCAATGTGTTTTGTAGCAAGACTTTAAAAGAAAAGTTATGTGCTTATGATGACAGTGTATCATTGTTGTCATGCATTGTCATCTATTTAAATGTCTAAAATCTAAGTTCAGCATAAAGGTATATATTATCTTGTGACCTTTTACTCAGTCATTTACTTGATAACTTTCTCACAGGCATGAACAGTAGATATAAAACACAAAAACAGAGTGGTGTAGTGTATACTAATGAAAAAAATCAATTCCATGCAAAAATCTCACTAAAGACAACTTTGTGCAGGTAAATTACAAGAAAAAAACTCAATTTTGCTCAATACTGTATGTTCACTGTAAAGAAATTATTTCCTAAAACATGAGCCTTATTTCTGGCCTCTCGTTCACACAATGGCCTCTCTGTTTCTCACAATGTTTATTTCCTCTTCTCTTCTCCTTGTTACCGCTGAACCCAGGTCGAGATCCGGGTTGTGAACCAGGGTGTTTTCTGTGGCTTCTTTCGTCATGTAAACATTGTAGCAGTGCCCGTATCTGCACTTCAGTTCCTTCTCTCTACTATCTTCAACTTGAACACTATCAAGGTCCAGCTCCTGCAGGAAGTCTAAGCTCTGTGTGACTGATGGGGGCCAAGTGATGACAGAATTATTAATAGTTTATGGCGAGAATGCTGTGGGTTTCTTTTCAAAGTTGAAACACCATTCAAGGATTTCTTCTAATAGAGTTTTTTTCATTTATTGAGAGGAACTTTAAGAACAGTCAAATTAAACTAAGTATTTCACCATTTTGGGGACATGTTGCCTCCTTTTTTGTCCACTGCTGTACTGACATGAAACATAATAAACAAATGTAGTCAATCAATCAGTCAATCTTCACTTGTAGAGTATGGCGTCAAAATAGGGTCTGCTTGAACGTAACCGTGTAAGTTTTACATTTACCAGAATTTTTTCATTTACAATATTTGATTACAATATATTTTTTATGTACAATTCCTGCTTTACGGTTACGTTCAAGCAGACCCTTTGACGCCATAGTAGAGCGCCTTTCATACACAAGGCAACACATAGTGGTTCACAGTCCATTTCTTCCAAGGAAAAAATATCAGAATCACCATTAAAACATTAAGATCACATAAAAAAAAACATTATAACTTTAAAATCATACAAGGAATTAAAAAGTGCAAAAAAACAGAAGAGAAACCCAAAAATGTATAACATTTCTTTTAATGACACGGTTTTTGCTTGGGACCATCTTAATCAGGCCCGCCGCGAGTATCGAGGCCCCTCTGTGTCGTTGTATGTCTGCCTTTCTGACCCAATTTACCACTGAAATCCTAAGTTCCCAATGTCATCCAGCCAACTTCAGCTCCATCACTATAGACATGTGACTGTAAACCTTGTTGTGATTTTGTGTGATTATACTAAAATTCCGTGTATGCCGCTTATGTAACCTGGGAGAAGGAAAGCGTATACTATATTATATATATGGTATTATATTTCCGTTTCTTTAGAAACACTTGCAATGCAAAGAAGATTGAGTTAAAAGTCGGTGCACTCCTCTAACTGAATGGTAAAACATGGATACAGGACCTTTAAGCCTTCTCTGTAAGTGGAAAATGTCAACATCACTTTAATATTGATATTGCCCAAAGCCTTTACTGTAAATGGTCTTTAGTAACATTGCTTTACATCCAAAGACTGCTCACACATTCATACTTACTTACATACAGTACAGGCAGATTTCCTCAGAAAGAAAGATTCATTTCCCATGTAATTCAGGCGGAGTTGCATCCTTTTTGGCAGGCGCTGGTTCTCGAAAAGGAAGCAATTTTTGTGAAAGAATTTGGCCCAAAATGTGGCGAGTGTGACTGTGTGGAGTCAGAACTGTCGAGATGAATCGCTTCCTCAAGATTTAATAAAGGGAAGTGCGTCAAGTCCAAACATTACCCCATCCTTTCTCACCATTTTTGAGCATTTTTGACAATAACATGGAATCCTAACCTGATGATAATCTGGTTTGTATCACCCGCTCGGACTGCCAGGATGTCCATTTATTGTTGAACTAATCTTTGTGACGTGGAGTCTGGGCCATATCTTGAATGTCCAAGGTTAAGTTAGCAGCGTTCATGCAAACAGCAAAAGTGACAAAGCACAGTAGGCCAAACAACGCTAACTCGGGGTCAAGAATGCTGGATGTTCTTTGAACCAAGCCAAAAAGTTTAGAGGTTTTTAAAGAAGGAAAATGTCCCATTAATAGCTGAATGAAGTATTGCCTGGAATGTTTATTAGTAATTGAAACCACAAACATGCAAAGTGAATGCTATTTCCCAATAACAATGTCCCTTCCAACTATGCACACTTCATATTGGCTTTGTTTGCAATTAAATATTTTCAATGTGGACAGTGTGGATGTTGAGGAATGATTCTGATTATTTAAAAACAGGAACATTAAAACAAATATTTTATACAGTCATGCCCAAAAGTTAATACACCAAGGCAAATGAAACCTGTTTTTTATTTGCAAATTATAATCGGGGTCAGTCCTGTTCTGACCTCGATTAGAAGTTTCCATCCCCCACTTCTCAACAGTGTGTATTTCCCCTTTACCATACAGTACGTAAATGACAGCTAAACCCCTGCGTGTACTCGGGCGTCACTGTGTACGTTGGCGTTTGCGCTGAACCTGTTGTTGATAACGCAGTCACTGTTGTTTGTGCCCCAGTGCGTAGTTTTGAAGGGAATGTTGTAATACCACACCACAACCACATGATGACGATCTCACAGGAGTGGCCTGGGACATCAAAACAGCTACTTTCTCCTTTTCAGAAGAAAAAAACAATGGTAAACTAAGCTGTTTAAGATTAATCCGAATCTCATTAAATCTGTATCTAGGTGTAAGTTTATGCGACAGTTTTATAGACTCATTGTTTCATAACTAATTTCAACTGCTCCGAAGTGCCTCTTCCATGTCCTACCTCAGCCGCTCCATGCTCCCATCCAAAATGTAATCACATACATCACAGTAGACTTTCTCTGCGCTGCTGGCTGCGTAGTTAGAAAAATCCGAGGGTGCACGGGTGTAGCGTAAGGAGTCCTTGAGGTCTTGCGATGACCTTACATAGGCCTTAACAGTCTTTTGTGGTCGTGATGGTCAAGCTGCCCAATCTTCTTGGCAAAAGCCTTCAGTTCCTGTAAATTCCTGGACCGCCTTGCAGGAACTTCACATTTGAAATAATATAATGGCTTCACACAACCAGGGTTATCTCCAAAATATGGCCAAATCAATTAAATCTATGGTCGGTGTGTAAACTGTATATACACAAGTAAATCATGTCTTTTGAAATAGGTTTTAGACGAAGCAATGATATCTATTTTTGTCTACAATGCGTATGCTTACTTTTTTAGAACCTAAATACAGGCATTAAAACTTTTCATTAGCGACATGTCATCAACCAGAAGCGTGCCTTTGCTAACATGAGCGCCTGTCTACTTACTCCTATTGAGGCCTAGTTACTGTGTAAGCCAAAACGCATAAAGGCAAGACAAACATGCCAGCCACGAACAAATACCCCATAATGTGACCTCTAATAACAGCTGCCGGCACAGAGAGGCGTTTGATTTATGTGCTGGGCTGTCCCATTAAGGACCACTTGGATCTGTCTTACATCACGTAGTCAGTATCTGTGCTGAACAGACTCATCCCGGTGAGCTGCAGCGGTGGCTCGTCACTACAGAAGCATTATGATGTGGTGCAAGGAATGTGAATAATTATGAATTACTGATTGAAGGGAATAGTTTTTGTATAATCTTGATTCAAGTACAGTTTCATAAGATCTCAAAAAAGTGTTTTGTTTTTTAAATCTCAATCCAAGTTCTTTTTATGACAAGATCTTATACAATGTCTTACTTCAAGGACAGTTGCAATTGTATTATCTTGTCTTTAAAAAACAAGACATTTCTCACTGTCTCATAGGCAAATGTGGATTTTTAAAATAACAATTAATTGTCATTTACTAAAATGACATGATGAATCTAATCTAATTCAAGTATTTATTAACTTACTTTCTATATTCACAATTTGTTTTCCCTTTTTTAGGCTAGTTCTTTTGAATTATGAAACAAGGGCCTGTTTGTGTTGTAATGATGGATTACAAAATGCAATGACGGCAGAGGTGTAAAACATTATTAATCCATGCAAAATGTACATGAATGTGCAGGTGGACTTGTTCTATGGTTAAGTTGAAGTTGCAAATAAGGAAAATTAAAGAAATATCCTACGCACTAATCAGCCTCAATGACGATAAAAGCTTTTGAACAATAGGCTTTCGTATCAAGCACAGTGTCTGGTAAGTAATGGGTGATGGGTCTCGATAAGTCTCGGAGGGGAGGCAGTGACAGAGCAGACCTCATTAGATTCAGTGCAGAGGGAGGACTGCTGAGCCGAGCATTCCACAGTCAATCTACAGGAGGAGGACACCACACTTTAGTTCAGCGAGAAATGAACCAAGAGAGGACAAAGATTACTATAGTTACGCCAGTACTATCTCTTCATGTCTTCCTTCATCCATGGTTGCAACAATAGACTGATTGTATTGTGAAAGATTATGCTCTTTTCAGTATTCAAATGCAGCGCCATACCAAAATATCAGTTGATTTTGAAAGCAATAAATCGTTGCCTGTAATAGAAAGCTGAAACCCATGAATTAGTTGCATGAACTGCTGACCTACTGGCTGAAGGAATTATTATTTCAACTACCTTATAAAAATAGCAGGCGTTTGTGTGTTTCATTGTTGAGATTTTTTTGCGTTTTTTTTCACGGACAAATGTTTGAGTCATTCTTTTTGCTGAAAAATATCTGGAGAGCGGGAACATCTCTCAACACGTAAACCAATGCAGTCCAAAAGCAACAAACAGTACGGTCAGCCTTTATACCGCTTCCAACACAATTGTTTTATAGTCGCAGTAACTTGCCAAGGTCTATTTTAGAAGCAGGGGCCTGCATACTAAATTTGGAAGCAGATAATGACGAAGAGCAGTGCAAATCCTGCCTGGAATGAAACTTGGAGGAGAGATATAACCCCATCAGTCTCACCTCTTATCGAGTCCGCTTACAGTAGCTACTTCACTTTATGTTTTGTAGCACGGCCCGAGTTTCTCCCTCTTTTCAAAGATTGAGATCTGCTCTTCTGATTAAAAGACAAATATGCTTGTACGGCTGAACTTGTTTAGATTGGCAGAGATACTGGTATGAAAGCAGTTACCATCCCGACACACGTACTCCCGTTTCCCTGCAGACTTGTGCGCGGTCTCGACTCTTAGATCATTGTCAACGTTTGTTTACATAACAACCTGCAATTCGCTTACTCCACCACCAGACACTACACACAGTCTCTTACAAGGGCTCAGTGTAAATCCCTCTTTGGCATTGTGCTGTAGTTTGTGGAGTGAATTATAGGCTTAATATGGTGTAACCTTTGTCTAAAAGCCTATTAATAATCCCAAAAGCAGCATGAGGCCTATATCCTAAATGGAAAACATTAATATTCACTGTATACATCAGAACCTATAATGTTATTGGAGACCGGCACCGAATAGCACCATTACTCTCTACCACTAAAAACATCAGTACAATAGGTCAAATCCTCCAGCTCCAGTAGTTCTGACCAAGCCGAGCACCAACATCTGGAAACGGGTCTCTGGGAGCTGCACTATAGCGACCACTGCTCCTGATAGATGACCTATAGTGGCATCAGGATGGGTCAAATGCAGAGGATGAATTTCCCTACAGAGAAAATATATATGTGTACCTTTACATGTGTATTTAACTATATCCTGTACAGTCAAATACACGATCTGACAATATGCTTAAGGAGTTTTCGTACTTCTGACCTGTGTTTTTGACTCAATGTCAATGTTGAAATGCTGTGTCGACCTGGAACAAGTGTGGGATCCGTGTCGGCTTTTCACCACAGGGAAGACCAGAATGTGTATAAATAAAAGGGACAAAACAGTGTTCCGAATAAGAATAAGTCTTCTAAAGTTCATCATCATCACTTTATTCTTGTATAGCCCTAAATCACAACAGCAGTCATCTCAGAGGATTTAACAGAACCGTTGAAATCTTTAACAAGGATCAGAGAATGAACAGTTAAGACACAGAAAATATAGAACACACAGATAATGGTCCATTAAGGAGAGACCAATGTCCATGAAAGTTGATAAATATCTGTCATATGTACCCAGGACCGTCATTATAATAGACTATGGCAAGCTCATGTGTTTGTTATTATTGCATTTCTTAAGTTTGAACTGTTTGATATTTTGATTTGTTGGTGAAGTGACAACTTTGTAAAGTCCTCTGAGACAATTGCTGTTGTGATTTTTTGTCCCTCATGTAATTTGTGTATAGTTTTATCACCTTCTACACCTGACCACATGTAAGTGAGCAACAGGCTAGGTTTGTGCAGCTGAACTTGGACTGAATTATAGATAGCTTCAGGATGTATTCCCTTACAACGGTGGCGGTTTTAATATCTATTTGTTTATTTGCAAAATGTTTTCATGGTAATGTAACAAAATAACAAAACAGTATTTTTTTTATTTAGTGTGAATATTTCAATCATCATCTTGAAAACATTTCTGCTATCCCAAAACCATACATTTCAAATCACTTTCAGACTTACTGCAGTAGTCTAAACATGTGACCTGCATTTTTAAACATGGTCAAATAGAGAGCCATTGTTCAGAGTAATCACTCACAAACTTTTGACTGTAAAAATGTCAGATGAAGTTAAGCCAAAATCTTGCTGTTGTAATTTGGTACCAATGTTTTCCCTGGAGTTTTAGGAGGAGAGTTCAAACCGGCCGCCGCGGTTCAGAAAATGCACCTTGTTGATAAAAAGCCTACAAAGTTTGGAGGGGTCTGCGTTCCCAGGGGAGCACACAGGGCACCGCAGGATACAGCAGTTTCTCTGGACACATGGAAGAGATTAGACTGTGCTCGTAAACGTGCAAAAGTGCTGTTTTCATTCACACTGAGGAGTTTGGCTTCTTATTTGAGCAACTCCAGGATTTTCCGGTGCAATTTGGATATTTAATTCAATGTAATATCTTTCGTTGGCTTGTATTTTATGTCAGTGTGGATTTACCATGTTTTTTTTTCATTGGAGCCTAAAGCCCTATAAGCCGATTCACCACCCACGACTGCATTTCTAATTCTATTAACTTAAATTGCCAATTTTTATGTTGTATTTTTTTTACCTTGCTTGTATGGATCTGTCCAGGACACGGAGCTATAATGAAAGTAACGTTAACATCCGTGTGGATCGGATCAGTGAGCAAACTTAAAAAATTGCTTTGACTTCAATTTTTTTTGCACATTTCCATTTGTATTACTTCTTCTTCATGTTTTATATGTTTCATGTTTTTTATTATTATTGTTATTATTACTATTATTGTTATTATTTGGACCTATGTATGTTTTGATTTGTGTTTTATTGGTCAAATTAATACATATGAAAAATGTAAAAATACGTACAAGTGTTTTGTCCTGTGTGTGTGTGTGTGTCTTGTGCCCTACTATATTTTACCGCTGAGGCTTTTCATCTTGATTGATTGATAATACAGTACAATGAACATGCTGTGAAAACTCACCCTTATGGCCACTCTTCTGGAATCTAAAGCTTAGTGGCAAGAGTTTTGAACTTAAGATTTAGAGATTCTTTATTCGTCCCACAGTGGGGAAATTCCAGTGTTGCATCACCAGTTTCAGAACAGTAGGAGTGAGGAGAAAACATCCATCCATCCATCCATTTTCTTCCGCTTTATCCATTGTCGGGTCGCGGGGGCAGCAGTCTAAGCAGAGACGCCCAGACTTCCCTATCCACACACACTTTCTCCAGCTCGTCCGGGGGGACCCCAAGGCGTTCCCAGGCCAGCTGAGAGACATAGTCCCTCCAGCGTGTCCTAGGTCTTCCGCGGGGGCTCCTCCCGGTGGGACGTGCCCGGAACACCTCCCCAGGGAGGCGTCCAGGAGGCATCCGGAACAGATGCCCGAGCCACCTCAACTGGTTCCTCTCGACGTGGAGAAGCAGCGGCTCTACTCCGAGCTCCTCCCGTGTGACTGAGCTCCTCACCCTATCTCTAAGGGAGCGCCCAGCCACTCTGCGGAGGAAGCTCATTTCGACCGCTTGTATCCGCGATCTCGTTCTTTCGGTCATTACCCAAAGCTCATGACCATAGGTGAGGGAGGGAACGAAGATTGACCGGTAAATTGAGAGCTTTGCCTTTCGGCTCAGCTCCCTTTTTACCACAACGGTCCGATACAGCGACCGCATCACAGCGACCGCATCACTGCGCACGCTGCACCGATCCGCCTGTCAATCTCACGCTCCATTCTTCCCTCACTCGTGAACAAGACCCTGAGATACTTGAACTCCTCCACTTGAGGAAGGACCTCTCCACCCACCTGCAGAGGGCAAGGCACCTTTTTCCGGTCGAGCACCATGGCCTCGGATTTGGAGGTGCTGATTCTCATCCCAGCCGCTTCACACTCGGCTGCAAACCGCCCCAGTGCATGTTGCAGGTCCTGGTTGGTTGGAGCCAACAGGACAACATCGTCCGCAAACAGCAGAGATGAAATCCTGTGGTCTCCGAACCGGACCCCCTCCGACCCCTGGCTGCGCCTAGATATTCTGTCCATAAATACAGTGAACAGAACCGGTGACAAAGGGCAGCCCTGTCGGAGGCCAACATTCACCGGGAACAGGTCTGACTTACTGCCGGCAATGCGAACACAGCTCTGGCTCCGGTCATACAGGGATCGGATGGCCCTCAGCAGAGGACCCCCGACCCCGTACTCCCGGAGAACCCCCCAAAGGACATCCCGGGGAACACAGTCAAACGCCTTCTCCAAATCCACAAAACACATGTGGACAGGTTGGGCGAACTCCCATGAACCCTCGAGTATCCGATGGAGAGTATAGAGCTGGTCCAGTGTTCCGCGACCGGGACAAAAACCACACTGCTCCTCCTGGATCCGAGATTCGACCATCGGCCGTAACCTCCTCTCCAGTACCCTGGAGTAGACCTTACCGGGGAGGCTGAGGAGTGTGATCCCACGATAATTGGAACACACCCTCCGGTCCCCCTTCTTGTAGAGAGGGACCACCACCCCGGTCTGCCACTCCATTGGCACTGCCCCCGATCGCCACGCGATGTTGCAGAGACGTGTCAGCCAAGACAGTCCTACAACATCCAGAGACTTTAGATAATCAGGGCAGATCTCATCCACACCCGGAGCCTTGCCACCATGGAGGCTACCAACCACCTTGGTGACCTCAGCCAGGGAGATGGATGTATCCGCCCCAACATCCTCAGCCTCTGCCTCTGTAACAGAGGACGTGACGGGGGGATTGAGGAGAACCTCAAAGTATTCCTTCCACCGCCCGACAATATCCCCAGTCGAGGTCAGCAGCTCTCCACCCGCACCGTACATGGTGTTGGCAAAGAACTGCTTCCCCCTCCTGAGGCGCCGGATGGTTTGCCAGAATCTCTTCGAGGCCGACCGATAGTCATGCTCCATGGACTCTCCGAACTCCTCCCAGTCCCGGGTTGTTGCCTCTGCAACAGCCCGGGCCGCGGCACACTTGGCCTGCCGGTACTGGACAGCTGCCTCAGGAGTCCCCCGAACCATCATGGCTCGATAGGACTCCTTCTTCAGCCTGACAGCATCCCTTACTGCCGATGTCCACCACCGGGTTCGGGGGTTGCCGCCGGGACCAGCACCAGAGACCTTGCGACCACAGCTACGAGCCGCCGCATCGGCGATTGAGGCAGAGAACATGGTCCACTCGGACTCCATGTCCCCCTCCTCCGCCGGGACCTGGGAGAAACTCTCCCGGAGGTGCGAGTTGAAAGTCCGTCTGACAGGGGGCTCAGCAAGACGTTCCCAGCAGACCCTCACTATACGCTTGGGTCTGCCAGGTCTGGCCGGCTTCTTCCCCTGCCAGCGGATCCAACTCACGACCAGGTGATGATCGGTTGACAGCTCCGCCTCTCTCTTTACCCGAGTGTCCGAGACACGCGGTCGAAGGTCAGATGATACGACAAAGTCGATCATCGATCTCCGGCCTAGGGTGTCCTGGTGCCACGTGCACTGGTGGACACCCTTGTGCTCGAACATGGTGTTCGTGATGGACAAACTGTGACTGGCACAGAAGTCCAACAACTGAACACCGCTCGGGTTCAGATCAGGGGGGCCGTTCTTTCCGATCACCCCTCTCCAAGTGTCACTGGCGACTCCCACATGGGCGTTGAAGTCCCCCAAGAGAATAACGGAGTCCCCGAGCGGTGCACCGTCCAGTACCCCTCCCAAGGACTCCAAGAAGGCCGGGTACTCTGCACTGCTGTTAGGCCCGTAGGCCGTCACAACAATGAGACTTGTCCCCCACCCGGAGGCGGAGGGACGCGACCCTCTCATTCACCGGGGAGAACTCCAACACGTGGCGGCTGAGATGGGGGGCAATGAGAATGGCCACCCCCAGCTCGCCGCCTCTCCCCGCGGGAAACTCCAGAAAAGTGGAGCGTCCAACCCCTCTCAAGGAGTTGGGTTCCAGAGCCCAAGCTGTGTGTGGAGGTGAGGCCGACTATCTCTAGTCGGTATCGCTCAACCTCCCCCACGAGCTCGGGCTCCTTCCCCCCCAGTGAGGTGACGTTCCACGTCCCAAGAGCCAGATGTTGTGTGTGCGGACTGGGTCGCCGAGGTCTCCGCCTTCGACTGCCGCCCAGTCCTCTCAGCACCGCGCCACCACGGACCCCTCTGCAGGTGGTGGGCCCACAGGAGGGACTGCCCACGTCATCCCTTCGGGCTGAGCCCGGCCGGGCCCCGTGGGCTAAGGCCCGGCCACCAGGCGCTCGCATACGAGCCCCGACCCCAGGCCTGGCTCCAGGGTGGGGCCCCGGCTGCGCCATGCCGGGCGACGTCACTGCTCTCGTTATAGTGCGATCCATGGTGGTTTTTGGACTGCGCTTCGTCTGACTCGTCACCTGAGACCTGTCTGCCATGGGAGGCCCTACCAGGGGCATGAAGCCCCAGACAGCATAGCTCCCAGGATCATCCGAGTACTCAAACTCCCCCACCACGTTAAGGTGGCAGTCCAGGGGGGACGAGAAAACAGCACAATATAAATGAACAATGACGCTCTACTCTTGCATGAAGAAGAAATATGTGTAAAATCTCAATCTTTAGCATGAGAACAAAAAACTCTGACTTTAGCATACTAAAGAAGTGTAGAATCTTAATAAGAAGCAAGTATAAAGTACTGTATATACTGGTGTAAGTCATACATAGTTGCATGTAGCAGCAGAATGTATGGAACTATGTAGACAAACATTGACACATGTGGTTCTATATTGCATTTGACATTAGTTCAAGATATTGCACCGATGTATGACATGAGAGGTTAAAACTGAACTTCATATCAGTTTTAACCTGCAAATCACAGTTGGATATTCAAGATTCAAGAATTTATTTGCCATTTGCAGTCAAACCACATTGGAAAAACTGTGCAAGACTACCCCAGTTTGCCCCAGACAAAGAAGACACCACACACCAGAGCTCTTGCCTTTCACGGCACCATTTTTCGCCACTTAGTTATTTTATGAAATAGATTGCATGTCCATCATCGAACTCCAAGAAGTACATTTAAACCATAATGACGATAAGCTTTTACCGGTGTAATATAATCCGCTTGTCTCCTGCAGTCATCTGGCCTCTGTGGCAGGTATACGTGTGAGAATGACACTTTACAGCTCTCTAAAATTTAACCCAACCTGTTAAGACCTCCTCACATAATAAAAGTTGATGAAATTCGACTTGGCACGTTCACTGGATTCACAGACCCCGGTGAGGTCTGTTGTTTGCTCGGGTTGGTAGCTGCCTAAACTGCTGTGGTTTCTAATTCATTCGGGCTTTGCATAAACATCCTGCTGTCGTTTATTGGCCGCGAGCGTCTTCAAACAGGCCACACAGGAGGTGCATGACGGCAGAGAAAATATCAAAATCATTCACTCACCGCACAATCAAACGAAGGCAATAGAGGTTGTAAAATGAAGGTTGCATTGTGGTGGGGAGTGGCAATATGACAATAGACAAGTAAATGTGTGTTTGTGTAAGAATAATAATAATAATAATGTATTGGTTTTATATAGCGCTTTTTTGGACACTCAAAGACGCTTTACATGTCATTATTCTTTCACTCCAGACACGGTGGTGATAAACTACTACTGTAGCCACAGCTGCCCTGGGGCACACTGACAGAAGCGAGGCAACCAGTATGTGCCATTGGCCTCTCTGACCACTGCCAACCATTCACACACACATCAGACTCATTCTAGGCAATGGGGGTAAAGTGTCTTGCCTAAGGACACAACAGCAGTTTGGCACTTTACAGCCGCAGCCGCCCCACTGTGGCTGGTGTTCCCAGAGGTTAAGTGTCTTGCCAAGGACACAACGACAGCAGTCAGTGAAAGTCGATGGTGAAGGTCGGGCCACGACCCACGACCCTCTGGCTCAAAGGCCAATGCTCTACCAACTGAGCTGTCGCCCAGCATACAATGTTTAAATTATTAAGTCTAATCCAGTTTGTGGATCTGAATCAGAATTCTTTGTTGCCATTGTAAGTAACAGGAAGTCACAAACTTGGAATTTGCTTTGGCTCAAGGTGAAAACAAGTTATAAGAGTAAAAATAGATTCATTTGTTTTTGATTTTTTTATTACTACTATATACAAGTGTACACACAATAGACATTTAGCAGTAATGTTAAAGTAAAGGGAAATTAAACTCACGATCTGATCCAAGGCTACACAACTGCAGCACCAAGAGACACTCTCTATTTCCATTTCCTTGGCATCCTGGTTTTCTGTTTTTTGTAAAGTCAAAGTCTATTATCACTAATATCCTCATATCTGAATCACATTTTGTACATTTAATTATTATTACTTCCTTTCAGAATACAGTCGTGGTTTATCGACAGATAAAAACAATACAATCCCTGTGGAGAAACAACAATTGTGTTTCCGGTCTTTGTCTCAGCTGCAAATCGAAGGGAAACATGTTGAACGTGTTTATCTGCATCGATCGCTCTGATAGGAAGTGATAGGGTCGAGATGAGGAAATGACTTTGAGCTTTTATCCTTATGCCACGCACTTTGAACAACATAGGAGCAACTTTACATCTGTTCTACCCCCGTGTGACCCTGTGTTCGAAGGTGAAGAGGGCGACCCTGCAGGCAAACCAACATGACTTCACCTAAATTCACATTTTAGGACAAATTACATGGACCCTTTGTGTGTCTGAATTAAAGAAAAGAAAAAAAGTTGACATTGAATCATTCTAATACTGTACCTATTTTTTTTTTTTTTTTTTGATCAGGGACAATGCGCAAATTAGTCGTATAAGAAATTAACTAGTTAGATGGATGCCAGGTTTCCACACGTCATCAGTTTTCAGCCGTATTCAATAAAACGGGCGCTGTGAAATTGACACTGAACCAATCAGATCCCATTATGCTGTCTTTAACTTAATATATTTTGTATACTATTAAGAAAAATCCTTCTGAGTCAAACTAATGCCCGGCTTTTTCCTAGATTGGTGTTTACTTCCTGTATACCATTTTAAATTGTTGATTGCCATGGTAACGTCTTATCTCTCGATGTGGCTTATATACAATGCATAGGGTGGGTATCTGGTGCAATATTTTGTGCAAACATCACAGCTCTAGGGCAAGGTAGCTGAGCCGTAATCCTGTTGAAACTCATATATTTTTAGGCTCCCGGCAGCAACAACACACGGCTGAAGTGGATAATCAGAAGAATATGTGGGGGTCATGGGGAGCTGTTATGGCTACTGAAAGAGCAGCGGTAAAGAGCAAAGACAAATAAATGAGAAATAGAACCCAAGACGAGTGAATTTAGCTCTTGCAGTTATGGCTCTGCCCATGGAATAGATGTGAACAAATGTGGCTAATAAGAAACATATTGTGAAGAATAATTATCTCAATTGCTGAGATTCTCAAATGTTTCACTTCAATTTACACCAAGGAAATATTTGCATTTGAAAGTAATAATTAAAGAAATTATTAGTTTTAACATGAATATATTGGCCTCTGTCACATTATTAGATCGGATTTATCAGACAGAAAAGTGAAAAACAGAGAACCACAGTCACTCAGCCAAACAGATTATGATTCAATTGATTTACTGAATTTCTAAATAAAGACAAGTAAATGACATAACAACAAGAAGAAGTGACTGCAATTTGCAAAAAAAACTTGGCAGCCCGTACATTATCCGAGTCAACTCATCATCTCTCATAGCGCCATAAAATCTTCTGTTTTGGCTTCTTACTGTTGCCAATTCAAAGTTTTAATCTTCTCTTTGAATACAAACCCAAAATATTTCATCCAAATATGGCTGAAATGACGTCAGAGCACCCAGCCTGCACTCTCCTTACAAAGCCATGTGCAACAGCCTGATGAGGGCTTTTGGGGGCAGAGTTTAGAGCTTCACTTTGGTGAAAACAGATTTGAATGAACTTCCTTACTGAGCAATATGATTATTGAGCTCTTTGCCCCATTCAGAAGTTATATTGTTTGAAATAGTTTATTGGGAAAAGGTGCTAATTCAAAATAAGAAAAGATAAGATAGTCCTTTACATGTCCCACAGTGGGGAAATTCCAATATTGTTGCCGCACACATTACAGCAGAATAAAAGGAGGAAATCATAGCACAGGATCTATTATTGAAGATTATGGATAATAAAAATAATATTAACAGTAATGAGTAATAATAGAATAAGATAGATTCTCATAATTCTGAAATCCATGGCCAAATTGGTTCAACCTGCAGTGTATTGTATATAGAAATAATGTCAAGACATTTTATGAAGATTTTCTTTGCATATATTTTTACTCTTATTCTCATCTTGAACCAAAGAAAATTCCTATAATATAAAAAACGGAATCTTCCTCTGATTCTGAGGCAGTTCTGTAAGAATGCAGTTCACTTTTGATGTAATCAGGCAATAAAAAACAAAAACAAATCTTCATTGAGACCCCACCACCAACACAAGCAACACCAGAAAAGTTAGTTGACCAACTTTGGACCTATACAGTATACTTTTGCAATGCATCAAAAATTACTCATAAATAATTTGAAAGAAGATCAATTGACTGTTGAAACAAGCTAAATTACCCATAAAATAAAATGAAAGTGTACATAATCCGTGTCATTCTTTTCTTTTCTTATTTCTTTACCTCCCGTTCTTTCCCGGGCACATTCATCCCTGGAGCAGTCTGTAGCCACAGCTTAATGAGACTTTGGGAAACGAAAGCAAAATGGCCCCGTCACAGAAAGCCAGTCTTTGTGGCGTTGTTTCTTTTTCGTAGGACTCAATTTTAGTCGGCTACACCACCACCCAGAATCTACCGTCGCAGATACAGGCTAAAGCTACACGAGTGGAAATCTCACCCAAAACAAACATGGCACCAACTCTTAATTCATTGCAACTTGGATTTTTCTAAAAGACCTCCATTGTCCGAGCTGACGTGACATGATCAGGTCAGGATGTAGAAAGAGGGAGAAGCCCAACAAGATTAAAACATCTCATACCAGCAGTGAGACATGGGGAGAAGGAGCCTGCTGCAGTCGCTGTGGAGAGGCCATGTGTGAACAAGCGATCGCACACTGCAGTGTTATAGCACATTGGTTTCAGCAGTTTTGGGCGGCACGGTGGCATAATGGTTAGCACTTGAGCTTCACAGCAAGAAGGTCCTGGGTTCAATTCCACCTCCAGGCCTTTCTGTGAGGAGTTTTGCATGTTTCCCCTGTGTCTGCGTAGGTTTCCTCCGGGTGCTCCGGTTTCCCGTTTTGATTCCTCATTTGGCTTGGCGTGTTTTATTATATGTAGTGGCACTCCCATGGGATGTTACGGCTCCACACTGTTAGCATCACTAATATTGTCCTTCCTCTGCTTCAGACAGTGGCTCTGGAGTGACAGTTTCCCCTTGTTAGAAATATGATGTCACACATGCTAGCAAAAGTTGAGCTGATAACCCAAAGATCATGTGACCTGGATTGTGTATTGGATAACTTAATATTTTCTGAAAGACCCCTTTGTGGTCCTCTGCCAGGATATGTCAATTTATGACTTGTGGCAATCAGACCCTGATTAGGATCTCTGGATTATAAATCTGCATTTATACTGTATTATCAAATGCAATTAAACTTACGTGACATGTACAGGTGAAACTCTGTGTCTTCTCACTCCACACATTGACCACCCAGAGGAAACCTACGCAGTCACAGAACATGCTAATAGAATAGAAAGAACAATTAATCTTTGAACAATATTCTAATTTTCCAAGTTTCACATGTTTATAACCTTATTACTTTTATATTTCTGGTTTCAACAACTTTCAACAACTTCATAATTCACCCAAAACAGTGGCCCTCACAGCTCCTCCTCATTCTTCCTTCCTGCTGCCACTCCCCCAAAACTAGATTCCCTCTCCAGCTTATCTTTTCATTTTGCAGCGGAGAATGAGCTCATCCCGGAGGCTTACCATGTGCCAAATTTAGCGTACACTGGAATTTCCCATTAAAGGTGTTTTGTGCTTTGGTTTTGAGGAGAGCCTTCAATGCTACTCCCTTTTCTCGCCTCCACCTCAACGGTAAGAGCAGAGGTGCACTGCTGCCCACACGTCCCAGGACAAAGCAGGGCATTCATAAAGAGGAGCTCAGCTGAACGCCCACGGCCCTGACGGAGCACAGCGGCCAGAGAACCAAGCAGGATTTCATGAAGAGAAGGAAAACATGAACAGCTCCGAGTGAATGGTGCCCAAAGCCACAGTTATACTGGCCTGACAGTGGGATCTGTGCAGCAGTGTGCCAGGACAACACTGTTTTATTACATTACAGGGCGATGGGAAAGCTGCGGTGGAAAGTGGGTGATGAAAGGTTGAACCCTGTATTATGCATGCACTTTGAATGCTCGTTGATGAGTTTTTCTCGTCACCCAATAGAGGTGTTGCCCAGATACATTGAAGAAAATGTCAAACATCAAAATGTCAAATTCCCTTACATTTGAAATTACAGGTTTGTCTTTGAACAGCTACAACTAATAGATTAATAGATCTCACAAATAAGGTCGTAAATATTATTTGGATCATCAACCCAACCTTGTTCCTTTAACTCAGCCATGTCCTAACGTTTTAGTAAAAGGGCCACTTTTGTTCACCAAGAACTCAGCTCAGAGCTGCTCAGAGGGACTGGTTTGTGCTGTTCCATCAAATGTGACTGAATTACATATTTTTACTCACCAGATACATTAGCGCCAGTATTCTCAAACGAAGTCAACATCTGGATTCCAGAGATACTAAGCTTCACAACGAGGTATAAGGTGCCAATGTTAGCCGAGCTGAAGTTGGCTGGATGACACTGAGAACACAGGGCCCCTAAAATAAAATAAAAACAGTAATTCATTGATACATTTGATTTCTTTTTGTGTTTGCTTTATTTCTATGTATCTACTGTATTATCCACATGAGAGTGAGTTAAAAGTCAGACCTGATGGCTCTTTATTGGGAATAATACAAAGACAATTGAAGTGAACAAATGAGTGAAAAGTGCTGAGATATAAGGAGAGGACACACTGAAGTGAACACATAATATAAACCGTATACTGTGATTTGATTCTACAACAAAACCATTCTTTACCTGTCAGCTTATGCTCCTGGCTCTTCTATCAATCTGCTTTGTTGAGGCCTTGCTGCTCTGTTCCATCTGGTCTGAAGGTTACGCATTTACATACTGTATATAAGAAGCTCTTTTTCAAACAAACACGCAAAGCAAAATGACTGACTAGCCAAGGCAAATCATTCATTCTTTGGTATTTCTCTTTGCATGTGCCAGCTCCTCATCCATGTCTGTGTGTGGGATGTCCAGCCTTGACCCTCGTAGGACATTTGAGAACAAGCCAAATCTTTATCTTCAAACACCATAACACTACATCAGCACCATACGCTTCAATGCTTTTAAACACTATCAATGTTGTCACTTTTAATGCATAATGTTGGTTTTCTGATTTCATCTCTTCGCATGAGCAGCCAACAGAGATATATAGCTTGACTCAGCACCTCCCTATAGTTACTTTTATGGTAAAACATTCCATTGACACGACCTTAAATGTTTTTATAACTTGATTCGCTTTGCGGGGACTTTTTCACAAGCAGTGCTCCAGTCGAAGAGAAGGGAGTGAAAGCCAAAGTCATGGTAATGTATGGAGTTTATTGTGTGTGCTTTTTGTGTATTCTATGGGCTTTGACTTCTGTTGGACTTTGTGTGTGTACCTTGTTGCGAGATTTAACAAGGAAGTCATGTAACTGGTGGCATAACTGGTGTTTTAAAATGCTTGTAAATATCCCGATTGCTTTGCAGTGGCTCAGTTGGTAGAGCATTGGCCTTTGAGCCTGTAGGTTGTGGATTAGAGCCCACCATGAAACCTTCTCCACTGACTCCCACTGATGTTTGCTGTTGTTGTGTCCTTGGGCAAGACAATTAACCCCACTTTTCTTGAAGCCCCTACTGACAGATCAAGGCTGTGTCGTCACTGTGCAACCAGTGACGGATCAGGGAGGGGCTGGAGCTCTGTCAAATGGATGACTGTCATCACCCCCCATCTTATTAAGAATAAGTCGGATTTTTGTTTTGATCCTATTTTTTAGACACTTTCCTGTCTTCATCATGGTGAAAAGTCGATACCGGTCAAAACACACACGTCCTCAAATATGTAAAATTTCTGTCCACTGGAAATAAAAATAGCTTGCTTCGTTCCTAATACTTCCTAAGACACTAGAGTATGTGTCTGAAATTCATTAAATGTATAGTAATTGTAACAATGATCAAAACTTATAGTATGAGCTTGTGACTGCTAATGTATTGTCAGTTCCTAAGTTTCATGATCAGGTCCAGGTCGTACACAGGACCTCACACAGAATATTCTGTAAAATCATATGCTTTAGGTCTAATGTGTGGATATTATAAAACGAACCAATCTAAGCATGATGGTCAGTGTTCCCATGGCGACAGCTGGTCAATGGACTTCTGTTGGGGCAGGAAGCGACTGGAGCTCACCTGTTTGTCTGACCTCGCTCTCGATAATCAGTCGTGCGTAACCTACAGCCACAATGTTTGTTCAGGAAACCAATCTGAGAGCAGCCATTATAAAATCTTCTCTCCATAGCAGTCACTTCAGACCTGCTGGAGTCAGGGGCTAAGGACCGAGTTTTTGTCTGTTATCTCAATCCATACAGCCGAGGATAAAGGTGTCTGGAGGCTGCCGCTGAAGTCCTTGGACCAGAGAGACAGTATGACTCAACTCAATGACTGCTCAGGCTGCTTTTGTAGTGCTGTTTAAAGTATATCTCTTTTCACGCTCAAAGTTGAATCCATAATATAAATTGTTCATTCTATAGCACATTTTAGCATAAGCTTTCTGTTAAACATGTTGTTTTTCTTCAAGATATCCTTATCTAAAAATATGAGATTAGAATTCCCATGTCTCTGTTTCTGTCCTTGGGCAGAATATGCCTCAGAAATACAAGTTCTTAAAATGAAGTAGAAAAATGTGAAGCATACTGTAATAATTTAAAAATTGCAGAAATAGTAAAAAATCTAATGTCTCAAAGACATGGGGTCCGTGTCTGGGAAATGTGATTAATTTCTATAGGTGCAGAAATATGCGTACATCCAACATGTATTTGAGCTAAATCTGTACATTAATTAACGTCTTTATGAGGCGTCTTAATTTCTTCTTGACAGCATCAAATTCTTCCATTTGGTTTCATTAAATCACACATTCTTCCAGCACTGACCATAGCAACTCGATCACCACGTGGGACCTGTCCTCTCTGTTATGTCTAGGTCTTGTCTTTATAACTGTGCTGTGTGGTGCTGCAGCTGGGCCTGATCTCCCCCAGAGCTCCTCAAAACACACACTCACACACACACACTGTTTTTAATGTACTGGTCCTTACTCAATGATTGATTGATTCTATCTTTTTAATTTTTGGTGTATTTTCTGCATGGTGGTGTATTTCAGCTTCCAGTTATTTGCAGCATTTTGAAAAGCATTAGCAACATTCACTAATAACAGCTTGTGTTATTTGTGAATGACATCAGTCCTCCTCCACACTCCACAGGGGCTCATTGACAGAGTTCTTTTGCTACTATCAGATTGTCTGTCATATATACTGTAGGGCTCCAAACACATCCTCGTCCTGGTCCCTGCTGCTGAGAGAGTGGGCAGATCTGACCAGACACGCAGACAGGAGGACAGCTGTCGTTGGTTGGAGTCTGACCTGGACATCAGGAGACATCAGGAAACAACAGGAGACAACCGGAGACACATGGGAATGTCTAAATGAAGTCAGGGCAAAACCATCACAGCCGTCAAGTGTCCAAGGTTAGGAATGCAGACACGACTCATCAGTTTGAACCAATAATCACTAAACTTTCAAGAGTGTTCTTTGGATTACCCAGAGCCAACACTTAAAACGTGGCTTTGTTTATGTCAGCTGTTTAAGGTTAACATGTGGTTTCCTTCACTTTGTAGAATTTTTACTTTTCAGCTAAACAGGGTCAAAATGATAGAAGAGCACTATACACACACACAAAAAAGTTTCAACACTTTTTTATGCATAAAATGGACATCACTGCTTCATTTAATCTGTACAATAACCATTGGACAAGTTCAAGAAGGCCACATGGCACTGATCTTTAGTGAATTGTGGTACCCTGATAATAAGTGGCAATATAACGTACGGGTTTAGTGCCATATGGACCATCTCAGACTTTAAGGAGCACAGGGTCCGGCTTTCTGCTGGGACTATGAGGAGCACAGGGAGTGGTCTCCTGCTGGGACTCTGAGGTCTAAACATGGAGAGTCAGCCTTTCAGTTCTATGCTGCTCTAATCTGGAAATGTCATCATGAAAGGGTGACACAGTCTTCTACTCTGACAATATTCAAATCCAGGTTAAAACTGTGCTTAGATGTGCACACAACTTTCTTTAAGCTAATGCACTGTGATTATTTATGTTTTTCTTTGTTTATTTCCTTCTTCTTATTTAGTAAAGCATGTTAAGTTGTGCTATACAATAAACTTCTCACCCCAGATATATTGTGACTCACATATTAATAAAAAATAAACTCACAAAAGTAGTAGAACTTTTTTGTCTGCAAATAATTGTGTATAAAAACAATTGTGGATTTTTTTTATTATGTTAGGTTCATGTTTACAACAGCAATCCATATATTTATTCTCACTATCTGCATTCAAACCACAGATTGGCATTCTCTGAGAACAAAACTCACCACGTAAGAATGTTTTTGAGGTACACCACAGCCTTAGCCTCACATGGGTCACTGTGCAAACAAAACAGAGGGGCCTATATACGCGATCATTTTCCTCTGTTAAATGACCAGAGGAGGTCCCGCTGCTTGGAGAAGAAAAGCTAACATAGATCACCCTCAGACAACACTGGGTAAACTTTAACTTAGGAACTTTACGCGGCCGTTATAGAAACCTCCATTCAGTCAAGTCTATGGGAGAGTTTGATACTCGCCCCAAAGACAGGGCCCTGCTGAGAGGGGTCTGCTGGTCTACTGTGGTGGGGGGACAGCAGGGGGCCTAATGTGTCTGTCGGGTGCACACAGTCCCAATAGGCTGAAAGATAAAACTTGATTTAATGCACAAAAAACAGCAAAAGGTTAAAAACGTGCTTATGTGATGGTAATGGAAATGAAAGTGACGCTGACATGGGGCTTTTAACTGTGGTTGAATCATTATAGTCACAAAATAGCTTTGAAATTTGCATGCTAGCCTGCATTTTCTCTATTCACTTATTGTGTAAATGCAACAGTGTGTAATAAAACCATCAAAATAATTATTGATGATTTTGTTGTATTCGCTATACAGAAATCCATTCTGTTTTTCATTTCTTTCATTTCTTTGACTGGACAGGACAGATTTTACATACAGAACAAGCCTGTCCTTTCATTCTTCATTTTATTTTTGCATGTTTTTAATGCATTTAAAGATAATATGTATGCAGTCAAGTCTTCCTGGGTTTATCAAAGTCATGGTAACCAAACCTTTTTACCCCATAGGTCAAATAGAATGCATGTGGTATATCTGGGCCAAATCTGGAGCAAACTTAAATAAAAAAAATTAATTTGCAAAGATTGTGATGACTAAATTCTCTTTAAGGATAATGTGATTTTGTCGGGGGGGAAACTGGAATGGCCTTTCTTTCATCTCCTGTTTGTGTTTCCAAATAAATATTCACCTATTCACCTAATAAACCAAAGTTAGCCTGGGGGAACTTATTGGACACCTAAGATCTAAGCAAAATGTCCGGTGACTTTGGCAAAATAAAATACATTGGTTTCAGGTAGCGTGCATATAAACCATGAGGTCCTGGTTCTGCTGCCCTCAGTGGTCTGGACTTCTGCCCAATAAACCCCCCCCCACAGCCTTGGGTCGACTCCCTGCAGAGCAATATAATCATTCAACACTTCCTCTGAGTGCCGCAGTGACAGTTTGAGCAACGGCTCCAAAACATCATTTTACAGTCAGTCACTTTAGTTATGGTCAGTGTCAGGGAACTATTTGGACATGATTGCATCCCGAATCACAGCAATCCCATTTGAGTATTCTAATCTGCAAAGTTGTCCATGTTTGAAATCATACATATTTAGCTCATGTGTGACCCTGAGCACATTTGTTCGTGAAAAGCAGAAAGAGTCCAGAGGAATCCTGCCCAAATGAAATCCAGACGTGGAGGCACATGTGGTCCACAATCAGATGCAGGTGCCGGGTCTAAACAGTCCATAAGGTACGGCACACTGACAGTTTCCTCAGGCCTCTCATCTCCACACATGCGATTCTACTCTGGGATAATGCATAATGGATTGTAGTTTAGAGGCCATATTTATTTATACAAGCACTGTGGAGGAAATAAAAAGATTTAAGGAATGAAATGGCAAATGACAAACTTGATAAAAATATTTTCATAAGCTGTCCAGCATAAAGTGATTGCTTGCAATAGGGACTATCTTGGTGAAGGATCTTTCCCTAACAGGGACTTATGCAGGAGAGATATGTAAACTGATTATCTCTTGAACAGTTTTATTATCTACAGGTGCAAAGTGAGTTAGCTCAAATATGTAAACTGAATCTAAAATTGTCTTTCAAAAGAAAGAGAAAATTTACCTTTTTGAATCAATACCTTCCCCGGTCCAGTATCTGGTCTTGTCTGACCAGCCATTCCCCTAAAATTCAGGGGGACTCAGGGACCGTTTGTTTTCTCAGTACCTAAATATAAAAAAAGAAGCGGTAACCTGGAAATCGCTTTGCACAAATATCAAAATGGCGATGTGTAGTAATCATGTTTCCTTACCATTGCTGGTATTTGCTGTTCATTACCATTGTTGGTATTTCTTTTTTTAAATTGTTTTTGCATGTAGTTTCTTTTTATTTTTTTTATTATTATTTTTTACATTTGTCCCTGATGACATTTTCAATAACTCATTTTGCTTATGAACAATATGTTTAAGATTTTGATATCTGTGCTAAATTTACGTTGGAGCTAAAACCGGAGCCTTTACTTTACTTTACCCTTGTAATGACTGAAGTAATTAGGGGTGGGATTAAATAAGTGTTCACTTCTTCCCACTCCTTTTCGAGCATCCATAAGTGTTATGTTAGTATCACTCTCTCTTTTTGTTATTACCCCTTTGTTATATTTTGTACATGTACCTAAGTTGCTTGAACTAATTATTTCTATGCCCGCTTACTTGCTCGGAATGAATAAATAAATAAAAAAAAAAAAAAAAAAAATCACTCGTTTTTAATCCAGTTTATATGAGTAAACTTTAAAAAACTACTTAAAACTAAAACTTCTTGTAAGATAGACCCTCAAGCAGTGGTACTTCTGTTTATTGTTGACATACGCAGTATGCCTCCACATCTACACCCTGTATTACCTAGAAGGCATTTATTCCTGCTTCACCCGACTTTGCCACAGCGATCTCAACCCCAAACCCACCCGGCTAATAATAAGCTTCAAATCAAGCATTATCTAATTGCATTCTATCTATAATAATGAACTACAATAGTTCTGTTTTCCATGTTTTATGACCAATAAATTAAGTATGAGGCCTTCCATTTAATTTCTTGCCCAAAAACCCTCTCCACCGATTTAATAAGATAAGATACGATAGACTTTATTGTTGTCACACAGGAGAAATTTACATGTCACATCACTTCTGTCTTTTGCACATAATCTATACCTATCTATAACTGGGCCTGGCAAACTGCAGGTCAGAGTAACATCTCAAAGGAAACAAACAAATTGTGGACACTTCACCTGACATACAGTATTACACAGGGTTTAAACTTGGCCCTGGGTGAAGCTCTTATGAACGAGAGCCACAGAAAACATGCAAACAATATGAGGTGCCGATATGGATAAGACCACTGCATGCCTGAAGCTGTCAGGATGTGTTCTCCTGTTGCTGTAACAGTATGTGAATGCATGTCACAAGTTCAATTTAATGAATACATGTCTTTTTACAGACACCAAAACGGATTTAACCAAGTGTCACACAAAACAGCTAGACTATTTAGACCACAGTTTTAAAAAGACCACTATGTTTTGATAATGGAGGAGTGAAGTAGTTGAGAGTTCAAAGCTGACCTGCTTTAGTGTCTGGGGAGATAGTCTTTATCACAAAGGTGACGTGATGAGACACAGAGATGACAGACCAGACATTGGAGATATTTGAGAAAAGGCAGTGCTCAGCGGGTAGTGTAGTGACAACAGATGTGTATCCATAGTACCCAATGCCAAGATTCAAGAGTTGAAATATGAGAACTGTTGTAAGGATTATAAAATCCTCATAAATGAAGCTAAACTTGCTTGTATAAACTTGCAGCGTCTGGCAGGCCTATTATTCTAACCAGCTAGATTTTCATACAACGCTTTCATATTCAATTGTCTGTGCCATTTTGTATTTCTAATGTAGTGATTGATGTTAATAATTACACTGTTCATTTAATTTCTTTTGGATTGTCTTGGTGCTTTTTGTAGACATCCGGGAAGTTTTGTAAAATGTATTGTGCATCTCTGTAATAATTCTAATTTCAAACCTGCACAATACATATTTTTACTTAAATCAATATAACTGACAGATAAGGTATGTACCTGAATACACATGTACCTTTACACATTTCTTTGAGACCTAACCTCAATCCTAATAAAGTATGTGAACAGGAAGTACAATTCTTCTTCATCACCTTTCATTTCTGGCTCAATGTGAAAAAGGAGTATTTTCTATGTAATCCCTTACCTCAGACAGGAAATACTTATAAGAGTGTAGGGCACCCACTACTATAGTTTTTGAAGCCGCTTCCCAATTGAATTGTGTGTAAATGCATACACACAGAACACACAATATCAATCCAATATATAAAAAACTGTTATATCCCACCCATCAAAGAACTGTTGAATTAATTACAAAACCAATGCCTTATGTGAATGTCTTTCATCGTGTCTCCTGTTCCTGCGAAGGCGTAAATCTGGCGGTCCTGAATCATAGGATCATTTACAGTAACTGACAATTCATGAGCGGCTTTAGGTCCAGCGCTGCGTGTGCCGCGGGTTTCACCGAGGCCATTCATCTTCAGTACAAAGGTGCGTTTTATCCACAACACTTTGGTCTTTGGTGTCTGTAATCTCCACGGCCCACCACTCGATCTGTTTCCCAGCTGCTGCTCAATGGGTCCGAAAAGTAACAAATCCATGTGAAATATGACTCGGCGTTATGCAGTGACGCGTCTGAATTTTGCCAAATCAATCAAGCGGAGGCCACCGAATCTGGGACTAAATCAGATTCTGTTACAGTGGGTTTGCGGTGATATTTCTCAGTGTCCATTATGTAAAAAGAACTTAGGTTTCTCTTTTGGTGAGAAGAGAAATGGTTGGAACAGCTGAAAGAGAAATCATATTAGAGGCGGAGTGGTTTTTCACAACTTTAATCCAGAGTTTTTTTTTTCATGTACTTTTATTGCTATTGGCCTTACAGAGATGTAAGTGTTTTTTAAGCAGCAAGAGGTAAATGTTTTATTATTTCTTATTACCTTGCCAACAGGATAATGTGTGATTATGAGCTAGTGGGTTGTGATGGTAGGAAGTTCTCATTAACAGCTGTCACAGCACATGTCACAGCAGGACTATGAGACACTGTGTCCTGCGGTGTCATGTGATGTGGGCCCCGGACACTGGTTTTGCTCGAGAACCTGCGAAGACGATGATTTCAGAGATTCAGAAAGTAGTATTCTTATCCTACAGCAATGTCTAATGGTAATCATTATTAAAAATCCCAAACTGAAAATAACCTTATCTTGTAGATTCTACATAATTCAATCTGTAAAGACAAAGATGCAATAGAATGATGAACAAATATGACTTGACATACACTTGACATGAGGTGGTACAAGGCATTTTTTAGCTTTTGATACGTTAAATCATACGGTTTGGCAAAGAGACCCCAGCAGAAATATTGCATGATGTATGCAAGGCAAGTTTACACCACCTGTACAATAAAAAGGATACAAATCCCTCGGTTGTATGCACAGCTTAACAGAGCTGTTTTTAACTTGGATTTAAACATTGTCAGAGAAGAGGCCTGTCTCACATTTTCAGGAAGATTGTTCCAGATTTTAGCAGGATGAATCTGAAATGCAGCCTCCCCATGTTTAGTTCTGACTCTGGGCACTGTCCCTGCTAGGAGGGCATTTAATAGAAATTATGAGAGTGCGAACCCCCAGGGGTAGAACCTGGTGGTGGAAGCTGAACCAACAACATGATCGACCTGTGCAGTGGGCAGGGGCGCAGAAAGGCCAATTCCATCATTGGTTCACAGTTGGAGGGCGCAGTTTGAACTCTTACCCTCAGAGGCGCACTATAGGGCCCCTGGATGCAGAACAAAAAAAGATTGGGAACAGCTGTGAAGCACCTTAACAACACATAGCACTTTATACAAACTAGTGCACTTTACAGAACATTTGAACTGAAACTAGCTTTGCGACATCCCCTTTGCAATGTTAAAGATTTTACTGTGTCTGCCTGTTTTTATATGATTGCTTGCTGCAAAACCAATTTCCCCTAGTGGGACAATAGATATAACTTTTAACTTTGCTGATGATTTCTCCACTGATGAGGTGGTAATGGGGAGGAGGTGAGCCGCTAAACGAACAGATGCTTGATGCGAAGACTGAGAGGCTCTGTTTCAATGCATGGATGAAGTGATGGTGATGAGCACAGGTGTTCTTCATGAGTAGAGTATAGTAGCAGTAGTGTGTAGTGTGTAGAGTAGGGAGGATTGATGTGGCAGGTGAGAAAGTGACCACAGAGAACCGCTGTTGCAGTCTTCCTGTCTGAATTTCCGCTTTAGCTACATTACCGTTTAATTCTCAAGTATTTCGCCGCCAGTAGGAGTGACGGTAATGTGAAATTATCTGCAGTGAAAACAGTTGCTCAGGGCAGACGTGATAAGAGTCCAGGAAAGTGAGCGCGTGTTTTCAAACGTGATTTGAACCAGACGGACTCTCCACTCGCCAGCAAAACACTCTGGCCCTTTCAATGGGAGCAGATGGGACTGTTTATCCAAGCGGCTCAGATGTGTAACGGCTGATGAGAGTTTGATGAAGTAATGCCTGCTGTAAATGATTCATGAAACCAAAACTGCAATAATAATTTTAGTGACAAACACCAGCATGAGAGAATTGGTTATATACATGGTAACCATTATTTATTATTATTATTATTATGGAAAATGTAATTGATTGTGTATTATAGCTTTTAATTTTGAAGTATTTGTAACTTAATGGCACAATACAAACACTTTTTAACTGTAAACATTTGGGTTAATGTTAAAAAGATAATCTAAATTCAGTCTACTTATATTTCTTGGCACAAATCATACTCCTAGATGTTAGTGGGAAACCGGAGCACCCAGAGGAAACTGATGCAGACAAGAAGAGTACATGCAATCTCCATTTACAGAAAAGCCCCCGCCACCCCAACTCAACATTTAAAACACTTGAGATTTTTTGAACAATGATTTGAACTGCTTTTTGCATAGATTGACGTCAAAAGTCACGACTATAACAATTGTGTACAAATTGTTTGACGTATACAGGCAAGGCAAGGCAAGGCAAGTTTATTTGTATAGCACAATTCATACACAAGGCAACTCAAAGTGCTGAACAGAACAAGAAAGCATTAAAATCATAAATAATCACAGTACATTAAAAAAAAAAGATAAAAATATAAAATCCCTCAGTTGTATGCACAGCTAAACAGAACCGTCTTTAACCTGGTTTTAAACATTGTCAGAGAGGAGGCCTGTCTCACATCTTCAGGAAGACTGTTCCAGATTTTAGCAGCATGAATCTGAAAAGCAGCCTCCCCATGTTTAGTTCTGACTCTGGGCACTAACAGGAGTCCAGTCCCTGTGCTCCTCAGAGTCCGGGCTGGTTCATATGGGACTAACATGTCACTAATATAGTTTGGTGCGAGGCCATGGAGAGATTTGTACACAAGCAGAGCTGTTTTAAAGTCTATTCTCTGAGCCACAGGAAGCCAGTGCAGAGACCTGAGGACCGGACTAATGTGGTCGTACTTCCTGGTTCTAGTCAGGACTCGAGCTGCTGCATTTTGAATGTACTGCAGCTGTTTTACAGCCTGTTTGGACAGACCTGTAAGCAGGCCATTGCAGTAGTCTGACCTACTGGAGACAAATGCATGGATAAGAATCTCCAAGTCTGCTTTAGACACTATGTTTTTGATCCTGGCAATGTTTTTTAGATGGTAAAAAGCTGCTGATGTTACTGATTTGATGTGGCTATTAAAATTTAAGTCTGAGTCCAGTATTACCCCTAGATTTCTGACCTTGTTTGAAGGTTTTAGGGAGAGAGACTGTAGGTGACAGATGACGCTCTCTCTTTGTTTCTGGGGACCAAAGACAATCATTTCAGTTTTGTCTGCGTTTAGCTGAAGGAAGTTGTTTTGCATCCACTCACTGATCTGTTGGATACAGTGAAGGAGTGAGTCCACTGGTCCATGTTCTCCTGCAGTCAGTGAGACATAGATCTGAGTGTCGTCTGCATAGTTATGATAGGACACTTTGTTTCTGCGTATTAACTGACCTAACGGCAACATGTAAAGATTGAACAGAAGAGGTTCCAGGATCGACCCCTGTGGGACTCCACAGGTCAGGGCCATATGATCTGAGACACAGTCTCCAATCTCCACAAAGTACTTCCTGTCTTCAAGGTAAGACCTAAACCAACTTAGGGCGGTGCCAGCGACTCCAACCCTGTCCTCTAGTCTCTGTAAGAGGATCTCATGGTCGACAGTGTCAAAGGCAGCACTCAGATCTAACAAGATTAAGATTGAGACTTTGCCTGCGTCAGTGTTCAGCCGGATATCGTTTGTAACCTTGACAAGAGCAGTCTCAGTGCTGTGGTGGGGTCTAAAGCCGGACTGAAACATATCAAATGAGTTGTTAATTAGAAGAAATCTAGTAAGCTGTAGGTAGACAACTTTTTCAAGGACTTTCCCCATAAATTAATCTGCAGATTTGAGATGGGACGATAGTTGTTAAGTACCGTAGCATCCAGATTTTCCACCACAGAAGTAGACAGACTTCTCATGATGCTGAGCAAAAGCATACTACCCCATAAAAGCTATGTTCAAAACCGCTTCACATATCAAGGAGATACTGTATGCATTCTTCATCTAATTCTCTGAAAAACGGTTGTGTCAACAGATTAGCGCTTTTAAAATCATCATAAAAATGAGAATGCTTGGAATGTGTCAGGAAGAAGTCCATATTGTTTAAACATGCATTGGTTCTGATTTTAAGACAGTGACAATGGGTACACCTTTGCGTAACCTTTTTTCAACTTTGTACAAATGGGTATAGCTGATTGATTGATCAAGGTCCTTGATGTTGGAAGGACCTTTGTCCATTTACTTGGATGATGCCACTTTTGAAAGATTACCAACACACCTCTCACAGTGCGCTGCACATGTCTCCAGGATTAGTTCAGTCTTTGTGGTTACAGTGGTCTGCATGTGGACTTCCAGCCGACCTGCCTCCCTGCGTGCTCTTCCACGCGTGTCGAATGGGGGTGTTTTATGTCCCTCTCTGCCCCCCGTAGTCTGTGTGATTTAGAGTCGTGAGGAGGAAAAGGACCACTCCATCCTTCCTGCTCTGAGATGACACCGCAGGGAAACACCGCAGAGAAACAGATTGGACTGACGCAAGGTAAAGCCTTTGAATGAGGTTCTGTGGTGTAGAAACAAGTCGTAAAACTAAAAAATTTCAACTTTTTGATATTGTTACACGCACATATTTAAAGGGGACATACAATAATTTAGTTTTTTAGGGAGTGATTTATTGACTGACCTTGACCCAAATCCTAACCCCACACTTGAACTGTGTCGTCGGCATGACACTGAAAGTCTCGCTGAACTGATTTTCCACCACAATGTTTTTTAAAATGATTTACTTTAAAAAGTGATGTTTTTTACAAATGTCTGGTCATCTAAAAGATGTAAATGTTTGTGTAGGACCATGGCGATATCCTGTAGGTTAATCAGTAATACCTAACCTATAGGTTCACCGAGCACATTTACTCATGTTGCGACTCAAACCATGTTTACTTTTGCCTGCTCACCTGACTTTCTACAAAAGTCTTTACAATTTCCCAAAAGATATTCAGGAGAATTTTTCCGGAGGAACAGTGGGATCCTCCGGAAAAATCTAAAGTTGCATTACGTTCCTCACCCCTCTCTTGCCTGGTGTTATGCCGGGCTTCTAGTGTCTTTCACATCTTGCATTAGCTGCTAACGGCTGCATTAACAGATTGGGTGGTCCACTGTCCATAAGCAGCCAAGCATTAACAGCAGGAGAGTGATCGTAATGATCTGCGTGATCGATGCTGAGCACAATGACATAGAGGTAATGATGTACACCCATTAGTCTTGTACACACCAACAAATACAAATTAACTTTTGAAACATCTGGTGCTCTGTCCATCCTCCTGTGGTTCTTGCTCTTCTAAAGGGTTCAGGTAAATTATTTTTTAAAGAATTGTCACAAGGTGGAATCCCCGTCACTCGCTGTCTCGCCAACAGTGGGCTGTGACTTTTGTTAACACAGCAGAGTTGGAGCTGTCCTCAGTGTACACTGTGTTCAATCTGGTCAAAATTAAAAAAATCTTAAGTTCATGTTTTTGTTGTCCTGCACATGTGTGTATGTGAGCAGTGTGCATTTTATTTTCTACAAGAATATATATGTTTTACATTTTTGCTATTGGATATAGGTTGGAGACCTTTGAACTAGATTAATTTACAGAACAGAAAAGTTATATTTACAGTATTTGTCTCATTGACTGGAATATTAGTCTATGCAGTGAATCTCAAATAAATCACATCTCATGCCGGACTGACAGAGTCTCGTAAAGACAGAATCCAAAAATAAAGTTTCGCTCTTTTAAAGTCTGTCCAACTCTGCTTAACTTTACAGTGAAATCAAAAGCCTTTCCATCCCCACAAGTTCAAAGGTCCAAGCACTGTCTGACCAAAGCCCCCAGATCTTTCATATTTTGTTTTGGAAAAGCTTTACGACACTGGGTAGAATTTACGAGGGAGGAATAAACCTTGATCTGTCGGAGCAGTAACACAAACCCTTTGGATGCATCCATGTTGGGAGACAAGCATTCGTTCTGGACTTTCACAAGAGCATTGCACATGTGTGTAGTGGAAAAGTAAATTCTACGCTTGAACATTGAAGATGGTAGGGAGAGCAGGGGTCAGGCAGAGAATGTTTAAGGGTGTATTCAGACCTGCACATTTGGTTTACTTTAAACGGACCAGGATTCGTTTGGAACTCTGATCCAAACCTTTTATGCAGGTCTGAATACACACAAACAAATCCTGGTCCGGACTAAAGAACCGGACCGAGACCTCCTTTTTTAGGTCTCGGTCCGCTTCCAAACAAACTCTGGTCCAAGTTGATTCTGGTCTGAATACAACCGGTGTTGATCCGATACAACTCCAGGATACGTGTGCATTTTTTGGGCTTAACAAGCCGTAGACAGGAACTGTGAAGAATTAGCCACGCGTCACAGCTGCTCTTTGAAACTGAATTGAACAATAAAGCTCTTAGTGTTATTCTTCTGTGTGCGTAAAGTTCTATATTAATAACATGTCTAACATTTAGGAGAAATCTACCACAGAATATTGATTTTGCAGGTATTTACTGAGGCCTAGTGACTCAATATTGCCAAACTCGAGGGACCTCAACATCTGCTCTTGTGCTGGGTCAGGGCCTGCGTTAAACCTCTCGTCAACGATTGGTCGTCCGCACACGTCGCTGAGCTGGTCGTCTGTCCGGCACGCTCGTAAAGCAGCTCCAGACCTTGCCACGCCTTTGATCGCATCACACCTCCCCGGATCCGGCCTCATTCATCACGCTGCTGCTTCATGGGTGACTCTGTGATCTGAAGATTCAATGCATTCCAACGTATTCCATCAGCGTTCCTTAAAAGCAACTTTGAACGACGCTTTACAAATAGAAAGAAGGGTCATTTACCGCGCAGAGGCCTGATGATGATGGATATAGTGGGAGCACTGTTTTATCTGGAGGCTTTAAGGATAATGAGCCATGGCCAAATTGAATCTTGACTAGAAATGCTGGAACAACGTCTACATTTAGTAAGAAATATTGAGGAGAAAGTTAGGTAATTTTAGATCCTGTCGGAAATAGCTAGTTCAAAGAGATTTCAGGCTGTGAGAGGAATTTGTTCAGATAAATCATTTTAAACTGAGTTGTTCTCACTGAGGGAGAGCTTTCAAAGTGTTCTATATTACCATTGCTTTGTACTTTCACCAGAGGGTACTTCGCTTCTCAAAAGGCTATAGCTTTAACACATACTATTGATAAAATTAAAGTATGTGTAAATGTCGGCGTTTCGGTTTGTTCGGCGACTCGCTTCTGTCATCACCGTGTGTGGAATGGTTGGAACAATATCTGAACTCTCAACATTGTAAAGGTCTTTGGGTGACCTTGGTCTGTAAAATGCGCTATATAAATAAACATTACTTACTTACTTACTTACTACTGTGGCCACAGCTGCCCTGAGGAACACTGTAAGAAGCGAGGCAACCAGTATGTGACCCCATACTGGTTGGGGCTGACCTCTGACCACCCCCAAGCATTTACACACACACCAGACTCTTTCTGCAATGTGGGTGAAGTGTCTTGCCTAAGAACACAACAGCAGTTTGGCACTTTACAGCGGCCCCACTGTGGCACCTGGAGTTCCCAGAGTTCTCCCATCATAGCACTAACCAGGCCTTGTCCTGCTTAGCTTTATAGGTCTGATGGGATCTGGCTTTTCACATGCAGGTATGGTTTTGTTCACACACAAAAACGTCCTTTCCACGCCATCTATCAAAAATAATGGAATATTATGGCATGCACATTTTGTCTGGCACTTTGTTTTATGAGAACCATAAGGAATCATTGCACGGACAATATGATCAGAAAGATTTTTGTATGAAAACCTCATGTGACAATCCCACATAGGTGTTCCTCTGTAGTGAATCAGCCCCAGAATGAGGTAAGTGACGCACAGATTCACACTTGCGCATTAAGACCACATGGAAATTGGGGGAAAACTGGAAATCTAAGAGCTAAACATGGACTAGATCAAGAATCTGTAGGTTTAAACAATCCATTGTGCACAGCTAACAGTTCAGTATGTAACATCTTGAAATATGAATAATGAAGATCTGTCATTTTCCATTTCAGTTTTATTTGTTCGCAATATTTGTATCCACAGGTGGCAACAATGAGAAAACCACAAGGCATGTGATTCCTCTTGATTAAAAGAGCACATTGTAATCACCTTCACTGTGATAGAACACATAAGTGTGGGGAGCTGTTGATCTTGGCTTGAAAGTAGAAAAAAAACACACACACACAATGCTTTAATTAATGGAAACTTGATTACAACCAGCTCCACGTGGGGCTCCTTCTCGGGCTTCTGAAGGTGGTGCGTTTGAGTTTGGAAAACCTCGGATGGTGCCCAATTTCCCAGCATTCCCAGTTGGCCCACTGCGGAGCACAACAACATTTGAGGAAAAACGAGGAGACAAAAAAACAGAGACTGGGACGTGTTTGGTTTGTTCACTTCTGTTATCTGTCTGCAGCAACGAGGATTGTGGTTTTACGAGCAAAACATGGACTTGTTTGAACAGATGTGTTATTTGAATGGATATTAATGATTGGACAAACAAACAAAAACTGGTTTCTAGCCATAGGTTGAGCGTGAAAAATTTAGACTTTTAACATTTCCACATTGTCAATACAGTTGGGCTTGAAAGTTTACACCCCCATGCAGAAATTCAGATTTATTTTTGCCCATATTTTGGAGATCCACAATGATCGCACAAAAACCTTATTTTTTCCTTCTCATTGTTAGTGGTTGAGTAAAGCAATTTATGGTTTTGTCAAGAAGAACAGACAGAGGATTAAAAAAACCTCAAAACACTGCAAGCTGTCAGAGGTTTTTTTGAGAACTGAGGGATGGAAACTTTTATCATTAAAGTTTCTGTTGTTGTGATATTTTGAAATTAGAAAACACGTTTTTATGACAATAAAGGGCTCTATTTCCTTGTGTGACTGTCTCGATCTTGTTTTGTTGAGCACTTTGAATTTCCTTATGAATGAATTGTGCCATACAATTAAACAAAGCCTGGTGGTGTGAAAAATATTACCTACTACTACTTAGAACAATCAAAGCTATGGTGGAGTGACAATAATTAGATCCAGTCAAAATCCAGTCTGAACATTTTCTCTAAATATAAACCATATATGGATCTAATAGACATGGGCTTAGGATCTGGTCAAAATGGAAACCACTCCTGTCACCCATCACTGATACTTTTCCCAAACGTTATCACATTCCTCACTTTTATCATCCCTGAGTGGACAGTAAAACATCTGCATCAAATCTAGACAGAAATGATATGTGTAGGACCAATGTCCTATGGCTCACTCCAGGCTCTGTAGCACCGAGTACCTCCACAATGGCCAGGTTTTCAGAGTGAGAATGGAACGCCGGCCTTCACTGTGGCTGCTCAGTAAACGGTAGCTGCAAATGGAGGGTGTATTTTCTCCAATGAGCCGTGACGGTGCGCTCCGCAAAAAAAAAAAAAAGCCATTAGTCAAGATTGGGGAAGGACAAGAGGAGGCTTCATGCAGCGCTTTGTTCTGTGGCAGCTGCTAATAGGTTGTGTCCACTTCCACATTCTAGTGTCCATGGGTTTCAGATGGTTAAATTCAATGCTAGTAAATGTTTTATCAATTGTGATCAATGCGGAGATCATCCACGCTTATTTTTCTTTCACTTTTCACTTTTTGGAGTGTCTGTATAGGTTTCCTCTGGGTGCTACAGTTTGCTCTACTGCTAAAAACACATACAATAGGTCACTATCTCATGGTACACCACCAGTTCAAAGTCATTCTCATCAATGTGTATTATATAGAAAATCAAACAAGTGTAAAAAAGTCTTTCTAGTCTTCTCGCAATATTTTTTTTCATATTATTTCGACCAATATGTGATATTGGAATCTTTCCATGGCACACCAGACAACATATCAAGGCACAGCTCCAGTCCAGACTCCTGACCAAATGCATAGGATAAATTGCCCTACGGGGAATAAATAAAGTGTACCTTAAATATATTGAAATGGAAAATCATTGTTTTGGTTGAAAGGCTCATTCCATTGCGTTGAAATAAGGTGTTGGATTTAAATGATTAAGTTAAATAACATTTAAATTTCTGCAGATGTATTTTTTATAAAACAAAAAAGTTACGTTCTCCACCTTTTAATATAGCCTATTTGTAACTCTAAAAACTCTAAAAAAAAGTCCATCACTTGGAACAGTGTTCATGAGAGTTCTGATTGTTTGTTCAGAGACACATGCACCTGCTTCTGCCTCCATTGGTTCCAAATAAGTCTTTGTAGTGTTAGCGATGGGGGGTGGGGGTCTTTATTCAGCAGGTGGGGAGGCAGGGCACCAGCACGAGCCAAAGCCGTATCTTTAAAGAGTTGATTCTGGAGGATGTGAGTTTGGAATTTCCCATTGTGTCCCTAATCTCCCTGATCTCTTTGAACATGGTCAGATACTACACCTGGATATAGTGTACGAGCTTTGATCTCATAATTGTTTTCAACTTTTTGTAGGACTTAATTAATTTAAGAGGACTAAAGTAATGGAAACTTTGGTCCTGTCATTATCAATTCTTAGTCCAATTGCTGCTCATTTATTTGCTCAAATATGCACAACTTCAACGCCATACAGTGCAACATTCCAGGTGTCTCCACAACATCTCTGTTAACACACTTGAACTCTAGCTACAAATGTTTGTGTTAGTCCTGGACTCATCTACAGCCTGTCCATCTATGGGAATATATTTCTCCTTCAGAGATTCAGAGATTTCTCTTTTTTTTCCTCTTGTGATGAAAGAGTTTATCCTGCAGAAGGAGGTCAAATGATAAGGGACGCTCTGAAAGTAGAAGTAGTAGTGATTTTTAAATGTATTTAGCGCTTTGCACAGACTTTTGAATTGTTGTGGGCATTTTTCACTCTGCACAGTGATAGGAGCAAAGTCGCCATACGGGAGGCTCATAGAATTGTATTTAAACCTATTGTGCATGTACTTTCAGAGCACCTGGAGGAAACCTACTCAACAAAGAAAGCACATGCTCCACAAAGAAAGACCCCGTCCAAATCAGTGATTTTCCTGATGTTATGTTTATTTAACCAGGAAAGTCCCAATGCTTCAACCTACAGATAACCATACAAAAATTGGAAAATCACTTAACAATCATTGATCAATTGGCGATGATTAGGGAAACTGACCTTTATTGTCCCCTGAAGGAAATTCCTTTCCACAGACACCGTCACATGCAAAGAACAAGGAAATTACAGCAATACAATACACATACAATACAGAGAATATGGACAACATTACAGACTGTAACAAAGTGAAGCTGTGTCGACGCAGCATGTGCCAATATGTGAAAACACACTGTGACTGCAGAGACACTGCATCATTTGTCATTTTTTCTGAACTGTTGTCTGTATATAGATAAATAGATAACAGATGGTTGGTAAATCAACAATTTTGTCCTTTGAGACGACTGCTTTTGTGATTTTGGGCTGTGCAAATATTCATCGATTTTATTTTGCAGCCCCTTGAATAGAATTAGACCACATACAGTATGTGATTATGACACGTTCTGTAACAAAGCAAACAAGGTATTGCTCAAATAAACTGCTTAGATCACAAAGAAATGTTTTGCATTGTTCCCAATCAGGCAAGCTTATTTAAAACGCTGATCATTTTGGGAATTCTTATTATAGTCAAAGTAAAAATAGTTTCTATTGGAGGGTCAGAGTGACACAGGTTGCCACGGTAACTTTAAAGCTTCCCTCTGGAGGAAGTGGGCGGTGGGAGTGATGCATGTGGTTCATTGTCCTGCAGTCTCGGTGGGTGACCTTGTGCTGATGTGACCCCTGCAGACCAGTGATAACAAGACTCCTCTGTGGGAACAAGCCCACAGACTGACAGCAAAGATCGACACCTCTCCAATCAGTGGAAAATGGAAAGGAATGAACAATTAGTTGCATGTGTGTGGGGGATATTCATATCATTACAAAAATAGTTAATATATGCACAATTGTTGTTCCAAACTCATCAATCACCCCTGTGCTGGCCTCTCGTCACTGCCTCCCTGTCATGTTCAGGGTTCATTTCAAGATTCTGATGCTTACTTTTAAATGTTTATATGATTTTGCCCCTGCATAACTGTCAAAGCTGTTATCTCTGTATGATCCTGTCCAGTGTGCCAAATACCCCTCAATATTCAGGAGGGTTCCTACATTTCTTTCACGCCCGCACGTGCACAGCCTGTGACGCATCTTGTTGACTGCAGAGAAGCCTCGCTCCTTGATGAGGAGAATATTCTTCTGTTGCAGCTCGGAGTGGGCCTCCGAGCACCAGAAGCTGAAAACGGCAGTCTGAAAACGGCAGTCATCAGACCCCTCCTAAAAAAGAGGAGTCTAGATGCCACAGTTCTTAAGAATTACTGCCCCCATTTCAAATCTGCCGTTTTATGGGAAAAATTCTGGAAAAAGTTGCTTACCAACAACTTACAGAATTCTTAGTAACTAATAGTTCCTTTGATGCGCTCCAGTCCGGCTTTAGAGCCAATCACAGCACTGAGACTGCACTAGTGAAGGTTACAAATGACATCCGACTTAACACCGACACAGGAAAAGTCACAGTTTTAGTAATGTTGGATCTGAGTGCTGCGTTCGACACAGTCGACCACGAGATCCTCATGCAGAGACTAGAGCACTGGGTGGGTGTCACTGGGACTGCCCTAAGTTGGTTTAGGTCTTACCTAGAAGACAGGAAATACTTGGTTCAGATAGGAAACTGTGTCTCAGATGATATGGCTCTGACCTGCGGAGTGCTACAGGGATCAATTCTGGGGCCTCTTCTGTTCAATATTTACATGCTGCCATTAGGTCAGTTAATACGCTCCAACAATGTATCCTACCACAATTACGCTGATGACACTCAAATTTATGTCTCACTTACTGCAGGAGAACATGGACCAGTGGAATCACTCCTTCACTGTACTCAACAGATTAGTGATTGGATGCAAAATAACTTCCTTCAGCTAAACGCAGACAAAACAGAATTGATTGTCTTTGGTCCTCAGAAACAAAGAGAGAGCGTTATTCGTCACCTCCAGTCTCTCTCCCTGGAACCTGTAGGCAAGGTCAGAAACCTAGGAGTTATAATGGACTCAGACTTAAATTTTAACAGTCATATCAAATCAGTAACATCAGCAGCATTTTACCATCTGAAAAACATTGCCAAAATTAGAAACATAGTGTCTAAATCAGATCTGGAGATTCTTATCCATGCATTTGTCTCCAGTAGGTTAGACTACTGCAATGGCCTGCTCACAGGTCTCTCACTTCTTTAGACGTGAGAAACACAAAAAGCACTAGTAACACGGTCTGTAGCTTTCCCTTGTTGTGAGCTATTTTCAACAACATTCAGGTGACGAGTTTACCACTAGGGCCCGCTAGCTGCATGTGGTTAGAGCAGTGAGTTAGTCCAGTGTCTATGCTGTCGAGTCGTGTTTACCTCCTCATGTGTACATTGAGCTGCTCTATCTTATTTGTTACTCTTGTTTTATGCCACTGTATTATTTATATGTATTCAATACTCACCAGCATCAGCTTATGTTACTATGTTTGTTTATTGCAGGGCCTCCTCATCTCTGCTTGTAAATTATAAGTAAATATTACACTTTGATGATTAAACATATTTATCTTATTACCCCCCGTATTTTGCATAAGCTCTTTGTCAGAACAGTGAGGTCAGAAAAACAGCTTTAGTCTAAATGTGCCTTCTCATCCAGAGGAATAATCTACCTCTGCCATAGATCCATGACCTCTGTGTATTAGAGCAGCTAGCATCTAGTCTTAAGACACATGTTTACGCCTTGGCTTTTAACACCAACTGAGTTTTACTTTTTACATGTACAGTTTTGTATGGGTTTTATGCTGTTTACTTTTCATTTTTGGGGCCTGAGAAGCACTTTGGGCAACTGGTGTTGTTGTAAATGGGCTATTCAAATAAAGTTGACATTGACATTGACAATGCGATTCATTGTAATGGAAAATATTTGAAACACATTGATGTCTTGTTTTGGTTGTGTGTATATCAGCAGCAGCCTGAGTAACTCACTTTCAAAGCACAAGCAATGGATCTGTGTAATAAGATCCATCTAACTAATTAGAAATGGATTTGAAAAGTGTGGTATTATGCGGGTATCTTTGGCCATTGTCACATCTTTAAATCAGCCTCATAGAGGTCTTTCTTAGTATGCAAAATGTTTTCTAGAAAGATGAAGACAGCATGTGGTGGTCTGATTTGATTACACAATTTATCTTTTGTAAGACTCTTGAACAAAAAAGTTAGGCCCTCCAGCTTTATTCCGGTACCATGGTCTACACTACCCACTTGCAACCTCATTTGCAGTGGGTATGGTTGTTGTTTCTATAAGAATCATGTAATAAAAGAAATCCGTAACAATAATTTTGAAAAGCCTGAAGGTATTCATAGATTGTCACCAATAGTATCAACAAAGATTATCTAATCTCAATGTAAAATAGTGAAAATGTGAGAAATTATCCACTTCTTAAAACTTGGAAAAACATTTTACGGATGTGGTCTGTTTCACATTGAGGTCGATAAAAGAATTCAATGATTTATGGACATTCTTTGTTTGGGGTCCATATGAAGCTCTGTTGCTGATGGTGCAATCTGAAAAGAGCACGTCGGCCAACATCGAGGCAAAAGAGACACAGGAATCGGATCAAATAGCCCAGCTTTTCACAATTATTTAATCATCTTACATGTATGTCCCCAGGGACACCAGGTGGTCAGACTGAGGCCACAACACTTACAGGCTGATAGAAGCAAGTGTACAGTCTCCGACCTTATTTGGAAAATCCTTTCGTATAGTACAGTTTGGAATAAGCAAGACCTATTGTTCAAAAATCATCTTGAAAGTGGAAGATTGTTTTTGATTTCCCAATAGCCCTAATCCTAACCCTAGGGTTTACATAATGATTAGCCAAAAAGGTTTTACAGCATTTTACCGTATTTCACTGCGTAGTAAACTTATGATCCAAATAAAAAACTCAGACATGTAAAATTTGTTTCACATGTCTCTGTCTCTTGATTCTTATATTATCTTTGTCATTTGTCAAAAAGAGATGTCAGACTGTAGAATGGGCAATGACCTGCTGACCTGACCTCATGTGCAATAATTTTAAATAATGATGGTGCAATATGGGAGCAACAGTGTCATTGTCACTTTACTTATGTGCCGTTTAGACGGAGACACAGCGACAGTAAAACGGTCGAGTTGGATATCGGATTGGTTTTTTGTTTACATGGAGACAGTGTTTCAGGGGGGTGAAAACGCAAGCGTTGAGAAACAGCCTCCAGAGTGGAACAGAACAGATGCGCTGCTTTGACCTCACCACTTCCCCGCACGTACATTTGGACATGTCCAGTAGCCGAGAACAAACATAAACAACAATAGTGGTGGGTACACTAACTAGCTACTTGTGCGTTGATCGCTACACGGTGAAGAATTTTACTCCTTTGTCGGTCCAAACAAAACCACACAAAGCTGTGGTGTCAGTTTCCATTTTCGCAGCTACTGTTAAATGCAGAAACATCTTGGTGCGTGCGGTGCATTCTAGTCACTCTGAGTCCAGAACATCATGCTGCTAACATGTAAAGTAGTTTAATTACTGTGAAACTTGTTAGCATCAAAGCCCACCCACCACTTCTGCCCTGCGTTTTTCACCTTCGCAGGGCAGTACGACAGATTGACTAAACTCATTTGGCTAAGATTTTGTGAACATCAATGCACGTACATCCATTGCTGGTGGGAAAACAGCTTAATATCAATCTTAAAAGAAAATGTCAAATCATATTTCTTTGATAACTATTCTCCTAGGGCTCAGGGACGAATGTGAGGCGACAAGATGGTGTCCACATCCCATCCAAAATGTGTTTCATGTCCCAATTCTGAGCTTTACTGAAAATGTCATAATAATCCACCTATAACTTGTTGGGTTTTCTTAGTAACTGACTAACTGACATGAATTACTCTTTCTGTCTTTGTCTGGTAAAGTAATTTTATCACCTCATTTCAGTCTTTTTGAAGCATGCAATAACTGACTGAAGAATCTCCTCAGATTTACACAAACAACAGTGAAGCCGTTGTTAAGTGAATATGACTAATATTTAGGATTTTTCCAGTGGCTCTCATAAACCAACATTGTCTTTAAAGAGTGTGAGCTGACATCACACGCATAGCGCAGGAGACCCATAAATGTCCCATCTCTGCTGCTACCTTTGCCCTCGCCTCTGTAAACGTCCGCTCTGGATGAATGTTCACATCGACCTCCAGATGGAGACGTCCAGAGGTTAAACAACAGGTTAAACGACATTGCTCCATCTGGAAAGAGTTAAAATTCATGTTTGAGGAGTTTACAGTGAGTTGTGTGTAGGTGCAGTGACTGAACACTAGAGGGAGCTGCAAACAAGATGGTGCTGTGAGGACAGTAATGAAAGGGAACTCTTTTTCCCTTAATTCCAGAAGAAGAAAAATGCAGGTTTGTGGCTTTTAAATGTGCACATTTTGTCATGTTTACCATCACGAACAAAGGATTTTAATGCACTCAGAGAAATGCTCTATGAAGATATTTCCTTTTGCATTTACAGTTGTCTGTTACTTTGTTGTGATCATTAAGAAAAAAAAAATAATGATAATAATATGTTTGTGGTTAACATGACTAAGATTAAAGGTATACAAGAGGATTTTCTACTTCCGGGTGGATCATCAAACCTATTGGTCCTCCCAAATGTCAATCATTCTGTTTATACGTCCTTGTCCAATAAGAGCAGAGAGTTTTGTTCAAAAAGTAGAAAGGGCGGTTCTTTCCTAAAATATGGGAAAATCCTCCTTTATACCTTTAAGAGTAAATTGTATAAATGTTACAGTATGTAACTTATTTTTATTATTGCTTGTACAGACATGAAGTACACATATTATGTACTTACTTGTGCAAATGTATACATCGAAAAAAACTAAAATCAATACCAATTGATTTTGAGGTGATGTTGTCATATTGATCCCTAATCAATAGCTTATGCGTAATGTCTCTTCCTTTATTTCATGTTTCATTTATTCATTTATTTCAGGTAATGGCACAAGTGAGAAAACGAGGTAATTAAATGCAATTAAGTAATTTAAATGATATAATGCAAAAAACAAACAGACAAACACAATAAACAAAACCAAAAAAACAGTGTAAACAAAAAAATGTATAAACAAAAATCTATGGTATAACATGGCCATATATTTCTGCCTGAAAAGGAGTGGGAAGAAGAAAAACTTATTTAATCCCACCCCTACATCCCCATTCAGTGATTAAACGATCAACTTCACTGTTACCGTTTAAGCGTTATTTTACAGTGTCATACCAGAGTGGCGTTACCACGGGCAACAAGGAAATTTACATTGTAACAACAGTTACCAACAATGGTAATAGAAAATATACCAACAATGGTAATGAACAAAAAAGAAAAAACAACAATAGCAAGAGTCGATATACCAACAAAGGTAATGGAACCTTACCTTCCTTCCTTAAAGTAATATGTTGCTCGTGTGTTTGACAAAAAAAGGTAATTGTAAGAAAACCTTATCCTTAAATTTCGGCTTACATTTACATTATCAACTCTCAATATACAGTATTGATGCATTGTTTCGATAGATATATTGATTATTGGCACTCCCATCCCTTGCATTTACAAACGCACAAATGAAATGTAAAAACAAATGCTTAAAAACCAAATTGATACTTATTTTTTTCCCAAATAAGTCCCCTTTTAAACCTCCTGTTACAAATACAGCATCCTGTAAGTTGTTTATAAGGTACCAAGAATACTTCATTTGGTCTAAACCAGAACATTGCAATGAACCCGACCCACCGCTGTTGATTGTTACTTCAGAGTTAAAGCTTTGTCATAATTGCTGTTTTTAATAGCCGTAGTTTTATGTGTAATAATATCTGACTGTAGCCTCTGACGCACACATCAGCCTTTATTGTTTATAGGGAACACTTGGGGATAAATAAAATTCAGTGGAAATTCAGTTATTTTCTTCTAATTTCACATCAGAATGAGAGCTTAGAGAAAAGGGTAGTAAATAGTCAAGTTATGCATGTTTAGCCAGGAACCCAATATACAGTCCATGCATGAGATTCTGTGTGCAGCCAGGGTTTTTATGGAAAACTTTAGGACGTGAGCGCGTAATAGCCACTCAGGGGTCGTAACCAAGCCGACAATTACGCACCGGGTTCCTGTGGGCAAATCTAGAGATGAAGGCTGCAGCTCAGAGAAGAAATACAGACAGAATGGAACGCGTTAAAATTAGCTGCAACAAAAGAAAGTTTTATTGTTGGAACTTTGAAGTGTATTTTTTCATTCTTTTTTGACCTTATTCTGTGACAAATTACCTATTGTAAAGTAGTAGACTTACATTAATGAAGCATCAGTTTAAGAAAAGATGTTGAAAATTACTCGAAAGAAGGAATTTACATGACAACGCTATATGGAGGCAAGAGGGGACCGAGTTCATCCAAAGGTTTGGAACAATTTACACACATGCACAAAAAACTCATATTTCTAAAATTCTAACACTAGTTCAGAATAAAAAAAATCATGTAGCCCAGAAATAATGTTTCCTGAGTCCCTGAAGTTATTGCCCACTTAACAACAAGGTCATGTCATAAAATTGGAGATGGTAAAATTATAAACTTAATTAAACAGCAAACTGGTCTGTTATCTGTCAAATACATGTAGTAAAAGTTGTAGAACTACGTATCACACTTTGATTGCTCCTGCACATAAGTAAATAGAGCTTTCCAAAGTCCCTCCTAATGTGAAGCTAATGGAGTGTTAAAAGCTCATTTGCATCTTGTTGACTCTTCTGACTTAATTTTGCATTAACCAATGTTCCATCCACTTGCCCCATAAAGCCAAAGTGATGCCAATCTGTTTGGGCCTTTTTCCAGGTATTTAAATATGTGCTTAATTTTCCTTCAAGAAATACAATTGGGGAATAAAATCAGATTGTTACAAACAGATGATGTATGAACCATTGTTATATACACACAGGAAAACCTCAAATCAGAAATATCTGACAATGGCAAAAGAAAAAAATCACATAATGTACTAGGAAAAGGCAAAAATAGTAAGAAACGGAAGAACATAAAAACAAAAAATGGATAGGAGAGGCGATAGAAATCAGGAACCAGGGTGCAGGGACCATCAACTTTATCCTTAACAAAAGGCCTACCAATATTGTAATAAACATGATTTATTCATGTAATCACAGACTATTGACTCTGCTGTGGTACCTCTGACTGTGGGGCCAATCTGCATCATCACCACTCGATAGTATAGTGGAAAGAAACTACTGTCTTGTTGGTCTAGTTCACTTTAACTGGACCAGTGCAGGTTCAGTTGGGCCAAAATGCATTGTTGGTGGATGTAAAACTACCAAAGTGAACATCTGTCCACTAGAAACGAAAGTCCATTTACATCTTTTGAAACAGTGTTATGAACCAGACTTGATCCAGTTTAAGTGAAGGACTGTGTGAACGCGCCCACAGGGTTCAAAGCGAAGGAATTAAACCACAGAACCACAGCGACCACAAGATGAATGGACCAGAGGCCACGACAGCCTCTGCATAACCATATTCTGACAAAATCCCAGCAACCTCAAGCTTTTTGCAAGAGACAAGCAAGATGCACAATTTACTTCTGAATTGTCCTTGTGTTTATCACCACATCAGTGCATCACAGCCGCATTGAGCAGACCTCATCATAAATCTCACTCACGTTGACTGCATTCACTTTGCTGTCTCCTGACACCAGCCCTATGTCCATATCAGTGTCAGCCAGTCAGAACCAATCACATCAGCTCGCCGAAGTCACTGCTAATCGAATTCCCCTCCAATGGACACTTTATACAGAGTCATCCACTTTTGGACCCACTGTTCTCTCCGCACTTTCTGATGCGCCGTGGTGGAGTGAGTAAGCCTGGTTTAAATGCAGTGATCTCATTCTGAAGGGGGGAAGGGGCGGTGATGTCAGACTGTGGATGAGAGCGAACGCAGGCAGCTACTGTTTATGTTTTTATAAGCCACGAGGCACTCCTGAAGAGGGCGTGTCCTCTTAAGTGCCTGTGCTAAATAATGTCATTGTGCAAAGTGCTGCAATTTAGGTTACCGGGTAAGACTGCCTTTAACAACTGCTGTTTATGAATCCATATTGTACTTAGAATTGTAATTTTAAGATACATTTAAGAATGGTTGTGTAATTATAAGTATTGGGTTCTTCTATACCAAACAATACAACACAAAACCTTATATTGTTTGGGATAGAAGAACCCAATACTTTTAATTCTACTAAGAAGTGAAGAAGATGACAAAGTCTGGGATTGCGTCTTAAATTCAGACAGAAGACATGTTTTATTGTCGATGGTAGAGACAGCACGAACAACACGAACAACAGAATGCAAGTGTATTATACAGAGCGGAGGCATGGAGACCTCCAATCAGCAGCTGCCCCGGTGCCATGTAGCTTGGCCTTCAGATAGAGAAAACAAGGGAAAAGTACTGGCTTCTGCACATTGATAGAATGATGAGTTTAACTTTAACAAAAGTTGCTTAAAAGTGTTATGAAATCTCACAGAAGACAAGATGAATCTTCCTAAACTATGTGTAATTATACCGTTAACAGCAAGAGTTACTTAATTGTAATTTAATTGTATATTGTATATACTTCAGTTCATGAAATAATCAAATCAAAAATAAAAAAGGTGTAAAGTTAGTATTCACACGATCATGCTCCTGGCTAGCTCGCCACACTGTGTGCGACTTGCGGCCACGGGAATTGTGTCAAACTCGGATTCGTATGTTTGAATTAATAGTATCTTAAATGTCCTGTTGATGATGAATGCCTCGTAAAATACCCAGAATATGAATTAAAAATTCAAATATGTGACTTTTAAGTCATTTTATGTCCCCAGTCCCTAATTATCAAGAAAAATCCTCCTCCAAAACTGTGATGTTGAAAATGCTCAATTGTTAGAAAATTGGTTATGATTATTTTGCATGCATTGATTTTTAGATTTGTGGCTTTTTGATTATTATTATTACAACATTTTTTACAGTGCTTTGCTTATACCTTGGTCAGACGGCTTCTCCAATGTGTCCCATGCGTTTAGTTTATTGCCATCTCTGAAACCTTCCAGGCAAAGTGATTACATTCATGGACTCTCAGTGACCCTTAAACTGTTGAGAGGAATATTACGATGTCATGTCATTCGAGCAGCTACACCTCACCTACCACTGATTTTTACAGATTTCACTCAAACGCCTCATACAAGACACTTCCAATGGTCAAAAAAGAGGCCAGTAGTTTCTAGTAATTCCTTAATTGTGCATTCAGCAGCAGTGGCACGTTTAATTCTGTCGCTGCCTGCTGTCATTGATTTATAGAAGTCTCACCGTTGCAATCCCACCTCCCACAAACCAATACGAGTGATGTGACATGGCATTTATCACCGCACAACTGGGATTGCACCAGGGCACACGGAGGAAGGATCTGAGGGTAAAATCTATGGTGGGAATGATGTTGAGTACACCCGCTCCAAACATATGCAATAGTTCTACCATTCCTATTTACACTATTTATGTCATTTATACGTTCAAAGCTCAAATGTTGGATGGTATTATAAAAAGTGTGTTTGTATATTGTCATACTAGCGACATTTCAGTGTTGCAGCACAAATTTCATATGAAGAGGACCAGAGAATTTGTCCATTTTTTTGTCTTAAAAGTTTACTCTTGTATGTCTATTGCTTTGTGTATGTTGTTGTGGACATTCTCTTTGTTGATGTTTTTGAAGAGGGAAAAAAGGCAGTACGTTTTCACATGTGTGGATTTTAAAGCTTGTGTTGAATTGTTCCTCCAATAAATCATTTAAAAAACACATATATTGAACTTTCATCAAAGACTTTCCATAAATTCAAAGCATATGTTTCAAGTTTTACTTCTCTATTGTGTTTTTTTATGTTTTGCTGATTGAAAAATATAGGTTCAAAATACTTTCTACTCCTTCTCCTACTACTACTACTACTACTACTACTACTCCCACTACTGCTACTACTAAATATGTTTCAAACCAAAATAAAGGAAAGGTGTTGTATCTTTAATTCACTCAGTCATTTGTTTATATTATTAAGTGATTATGGTAAAGCGATAGCAATCTCGTACAATCAGAGTGTACGTTTGTGTTTTTTTCAATGATATAGTTTCCATTTTGAATCATATCTAGGTCTCAAATACACATCCAGCGGTTTGCATCACACCCATTCAGACCGCTCTGATCTCCCACACACGTCCCATGATGTCACTGCCCTTTGTCCCTCTCACATGAGGTAGCATCGGGTGTGTCCCTGCCTCTGCCCCTGCCTCCCCCCTCCCCCTCAATCAACACACACACACACGCACACACACACACACACACACACACACACACCAGCAGCTTTACTACACACTGACAGGAAACGCATGTGACAGCGAACGCATCCTGGAAATGAGATCACCGCACACAAGAGGAGAGAGAATCGTACCTGATTTTTTCTTTTTCTTTTAAGTGGTGGAAATGTTGAGGCAGACGTTTTAATGGAGGAAAGGCCAAGTTGCCATTTGTCATGATAGATTCTAAATATGGACATGGTTTCATCAGCCACAAGGATGGCCCAAAAGCAGCGTATGTGCACAATACTTGAATTGGACGAATAAAAAAGAAAAAAAAAGTAACCAGTGAAAAATGAAAAACAAACAAAGAGAGTTAGAAGAAGGTAGAAACAGTTAGTCCATCAAAAGTCAGTTTACTGGTGATAAATACATAACAATCTAAGGAAACTCACACTAAAATTGTGACCTACGTTGTATAATTAAAATATAGATAGATAATTTTACAACTCTAATCCATAGAGTTTACTTGGATCAATTATTGTGTTACTTGACTTTATTTCCTTTAAATTATGTTTATTTATGTAACATTTGGTGAAATACTTTGAGTTCGTATATCCACACTACCAAATTATCCTATTGTCTTAATATAACCACTCCTGTGATTTGGTTTCTTGCTAAATTTGAGCAAAGAAATAAATAAAAAAATCACCAAATCTTAGCGTAGGACCCCAAAAAAGTGAATGCCTCTCTTGCAGAGAAAGTACATCAAACAGATGGTGGGAGAGATAGTGAAGAACAAAAGGGGAAATGATGGAATTTGGGAGAAAAGAACAGAGAAAAGGCCGCTCTGGGGGGAGCGGGAGCACAGGGAGAAGATGAATTAAATATGAGGGAAGAAAACAAAAATGCATCACGGATAAAAGGAATATTTCACTTTAATACATTCCAGAGGAGCTTTTATCATTCAAGTAATGTACAATGCACGACATATTTTACAAAGAGCAGTGCATCATCGGGTCGTTTGTCTAAAATTGGAGTAAAAAAAGATGATCAATCAATGAAATTACAGAATGTAAAATAATTCGGTAACACTTTACATTACGGGCCGGTAAGTCCATGGTACTTACAGTGGTACTTCTAGGTACTTATTGTGGTACTTACAGAGGTACTTGCAGTGGTACTTATTGTGGTACTTACAGAGGTACTTACAGTGGTACTTATTGTGGTACTTACAGAGGTACTTACAGTGGTACTTATTGTGGTACTTACAGTAGTACTTCTAGGTACTTATTGTGGTACTTACAGAGGTACTTATTGTGGTACTTACAGAGGTACTTACAGTGGTACTTACAGTGGTACTTATTGTGGTACTTACAGTGGTACTTATTGTGGTACTTACAGTGGTACTTATTGTGGTACTTACAGTGGTACTTATTGTGGTACTTACAGTGGTACTTATTGTGGTACTTACAGAGGTACTTACAGTGGTACTTATTGTGGTACTTACAGAGGTACTTACAGTGGTACTTATTGTGGTACTTACAGTAGTACTTCTAGGTACTTATTGTGGTACTTACAGAGGTACTTATTGTGGTACTTACAGAGGTACTTATTGTGGTACTTACAGAGGTACTTATTGTGGTACTTACAGAGGTACTTACAGTGGTACTTATTGTGGTACTTACAGTGGTACTTATTGTGGTACTTACAGTGGTACTTACAGTGGTACTTATTGTGGTACTTACAGTGGTACTTATTGTGGTACTTACAGTGGTACTTATTGTGGTACTTACAGTGGTACTTATTGTGGTACTTACAGTGGTACTTATTGTGGTACTTACAGTGGTACTTATTGTGGTACTTACAGTGGTACTTATTGTGGTACTTACAGTGGTACTTACAGTGGTACTTCTAGGTACTTATTGTGATAATTCTAGATACAGCTGTAACTTAGTAATTCAAGGATACTACAGCATTATTCCTATGTAGTAAATGTGGTACTTCTACATACATACATACATACAGAGGTCATTTGTAGGATTGTTTGACTATAAAACATAAAACAACATTATGTAAAACAAACGTCTTTATTAATATGGAATAAGTAGCACAGAAAGGACAGTATAAATACATTTAATGCATATTTCAAAACAAGTTTCAAGGACAAGGGAAACACTGCAAGAACTAGGTACCCAACCCAAGTAACAAGAATTACACATCAACACACCAGTAAGACTTGGCAGCAAGTACCAGGTACTTGGCAGCAAGTACCAGGTACTTGGCAGCAAGTACCAGGTACTTGGCAGCAAGTACCAGGTACTTGGCAGCAAGTACCAGGTACTTGGCAGCAAGTACCAGGTACTTGGCAGCAAGTACCAGGTACTTGGCAGCAAGTACCAGGTACTTGGCAGCAAGTACCAGGTACTTGGCAGCAAGTACCAGGTACTTGGCAGCAAGTACCAGGTACTTGGCAGCAAGTACCAGGTACTTGGCAGCAAGTACCAGGTACTTGGCAGCAAGTACCAGGTACTTGGCAGCAAGTACCAGGTACTTGGCAGCAAGTACCAGGTACTTGGCAGCAAGTACCAGGTACTTGGCAGCAAGTACCAGGTACTTGGCAGCAAGTACCAGGTACTTGGCAGCAAGTACCAGGTACTTGGCAGCAAGTACCAGGTACTTGGCAGCAAGTACCAGGTACTTGGCAGCAAGTACCAGGTACTTGGCAGCAAGTACCAGGTACTTGGCAGCAAGTACCAGGTACTTGGCAGCAAGTACCAGGTACTTGGCAGCAAGTACCAGGTACTTGGCAGCAAGTACCAGGTACTTGGCAGCAAGTACCAGGTACTTGGCAGCAAGTACCAGGTACTTGGCAGCAAGTACCAGGTACTTGGCAGCAAGTACCAGGTACTTGGCAGCAAGTACCAGGTACTTGGCAGCAAGTACCAGGTACTTGGCAGCAAGTACCAGGTACTTGGCAGCAAGTACCAGGTACTTGGCAGCAAGTACCAGGTACTTGGCAGCAAGTACCAGGTACTTGGCAGCAAGTACCAGGTACTTGGCAGCAAGTACCAGGTACTTGGCAGCAAGTACCAGGTACTTGGCAGCAAGTACCAGGTACTTGGCAGCAAGTACCAGGTACTTGGCAGCAAGTACCAGGTACTTGGCAGCAAGTACCAGGTACTTGGCAGCAAGTACCAGGTACTTGGCAGCAAGTACCAGGTACTTGGCAGCAAGTACCAGGTACTTGGCAGCAAGTACCAGGTACTTGGCAGCAAGTACCAGGTACTTGGCAGCAAGTACCAGGTACTTGGCAGCAAGTACTAGGTACTTGGCAGCAAGTACCAGGTACTTACCAGCAAGTACCAGGTACTTACCATAGGAACTGGCCCATAATAAGACAAATTACTTTAACATACGTACCAGTGATAACACCAGTAATTATACAGTAAGTACCAGGTAATTACCATAGGGACTGGCCCATAATAAGACAAAGGACTTTAACATAAGTACTAGTGATAATACCAGTAATTATACTGCAAGTACCATGTACTTACCATAGGAACTGGCCCATATTAAGACAAATAACTTCTATATAAGTACCAGTGATAACACCAGTAATTATACAGCAAGTACCAGGTACTTACCATAGGGACTGGCCCATAATAAGACAAAGGACTTTAACATAAGTACCAGTGATAACACCAGTAATTATACAGTAAGTACCAGGTAATTACCATAGGGACTGGCCCATAATAAGACAAAGGACTTTAACATAAGTACCAGTGATAACACCAGTAATTATATAGTAAGTACCAGGTACTTACCATAGGGACTGGCCCATAATAAGACAAAGGACTTTAACATAAGTACCAGTGATAACACCAGTAATTATACAGTAAGTACCAGGTAATTACCATAGGGACTGGCCCATAATAAGACAAAGGACTTTAACATAAGTACCAGTGATAATACCAGTAATTATACAGCAAGTACCAGGTACTTACCGGTAAGTACCATGTACTTACCATAGGAACTGGCCCATATTAAGACAAATAACTTCTATATAAGTACCAGTGATAACACCAGTAATTATACAGCAAGTACCAGGTACTTACCATAGTACTGGCCCATATTAAGACAAAGGACTTTAACAAATTTGACCAGCATCTAGTGTGTGTATCCATTATTTTAAACCGACATGCAAACACAAACATGGTGTAAAAGGATAGTTGAATAGTTGTGAGCCCACAACGGTGTAGACTTTGGTTCAGTTTTAGTAAATTTGCCAAGTTCACATCTCTGATGAGCATAAATCACATCAAAAGCACACAATGACCACACGCCTCGCTGACCGCGATTGCTCATAAAAGCGAGCGCAGAGCACGCACGGGGACATGAGCACCTACCTGGTCAGTTAAGCCTCCACCAAACGGTAAATTATAGCTATCCGTTACCTTTATAGGTTGGCTTGCACTCACATTTTATGCCGCTATTGTCCAATACTAATTATCATTGGAAAACCTACATTAGATTCGGTGCTCATGTCTCATGCACAGGTGCGCTGCGTCAATGCAACTTTGTAGCGTAGGCTGATGCATTAGCCCGCTGCCCATCACTACTTCATGAATCCAAGCGGCAATAAAGGTAAACATGCAATTTAGTGTATTGGCCTACTGTCCGTGGCTCAACCAGTGCAGTTTATGCCCTCCCCCCTCCTGTTTTTATATTGCAGATTTAGATGAGTCATGTAAATTATATTTTCCCACGTCAAAATTGTGAATTTCCATGAAAGGCGACAGATTTGCATGCATGTTTGATGCATGCTCTGTCTGATTCTTCTGCTTTTGATGACTGTTGTCAGCCAGGGGAAAAGAGCACTGGCTTGTGGACTTTAGAAAACCATTCAGTCATCATTCTTCACTCCACCGCCATGGCATTGTTCAAAGTTTGCCTCTGCAAGAAAAAGGTAAAATACATGTTGAAAAATTATTAGCCAGGACTGTAGCCAAGATTTTACAAATACTAAGGTTCAGTTCCTGTGCTCATTAAACATTTACCTTTACCTACAATAAATAAATCCATGGCTACAACCATGCATTTATTAACAGCATGTGGACATCATTATTCCTTTTTTTTGTGCTCATTGTTGTTGTTCTCTCGACCTGATAATTAAAAGCAGAACATGTGTTAACAACCTCGACTTTATTAGCATATTAATATTTAATATTGTTAATCTGATCAAGTTTTTTAGAAAGTTTGCATTAGCGACAATGACAGAACGCGCTGAGCATTCTGAGGCCTACTTTTGTAAAGTGTCCTGACTGGTTCATTGGCCCACATTCACACGCGGTCTTTCAAACACAGACTGAAGCCAGTTGGGTAACACTACTACTATAGTAATATTATGTGCGTTGCTACATAGACAATTCGTTTATGCTCTCATATCATTGTGCTTTTGGTACAATCATAGTTACTGTCTGGTGTTGCTCCTCTGACTAGCGGTTCAGAGGGCATATGCCTCCGTGAAGTAACACCTGTGATAAAAAGTACAGACAAGAGCACATGCGTTGAGCTGCGTTTACTTCAAGAGGATTGATTCTTCCTCATTTGAAATCAATCAGAAAATGTACATTTACTTTTACATTTTTTTCCATATCCACAATAACACGAACTAAATCCATTTTTAACAAGAGCTTTTACATTAAATTAATTACTGTTTTTTAATATTTGAATTTACAAAAAAAAAACAAAGAAATAGTCTCAATTATTCTCGGTGCTTGTGTACTAATTTAAATGTCCACAAGGTGGCACCAGACTCAGAACTGGACCATGTGCTTTTTTGCACTTACAATACTGTCTACTGATAATTGTTTAAACAATCAAATAAACTCAACAAAACAGTATTACATGAAATAAGTTTCATAAATGTTCACAAATGCCACTACTCATGTGGTTCTTGTACCATAAAGTGGTGGGGTTCAAGTTTATCCACGTCGCGATTTCCCTACCATGACCATTAGCTTAGCAGGTTAGCATAAAAAAAACGAGACACATTCACACAAACTTCACTCTACACATTACCACGGTTCACAATACACTCCTAAGACACCTGATAACTCTAACAATTGGCATCAACATGTGTTTTTAACGTTTTACCAACCTGTGATAAGAAGTACAGACAAGAGCACATGCGTTGAGCTGCGTTTACTTCAAGAGGATTGATTCTTCCTCTGCAGCGCTCAGTCTACTTTCTACCCACTCTGCGCGATATGCGCCAACTACTGGTCACGGGAGGAACTGCACTTAAAACAATATAGAGATTGTAGTAATCACATGAATAGCTACTAAACAAACAAAAATAAAGTTCTCAATAACAAAATAAAAATGAGGGGTGCCTGTTAATCATTTTGCTCTATTTCCAAGCCTCTACACTCTCCCCCACTTAATTTAAATGTCTCCTGTTAAGTACCTGGTACTTGCTGTTAAGTACCTGGTACTTGCTGTTAAGTACCTGGTACTTGCTGGTAAGTACCTGGTACTTGCTGGTAAGTACCTGGTACTTGCTGGTAAGTACATGGTATACTATATAATTACTGGTATTATCACTAGTACTTATGGGTAAGTCCTTTGTCTTATTATGGGCCAGTTCCTATGGTAAGTACCTGGTACTTGCTGTATAATTACTGGTGTTATCACTGGTACTTATGGTGAAGTCTTTGACATATTACCAAGTCATTTGTTGTGGCCAAGTCCTTTGTCTGTGGCTAGTACCAGGTACTACCTGGTACTTACTGTGCTGCCAAGTACCTGGTACTTGCTGCCAAGTACCTGGTACTTGCTGCCAAGTACCTGGTACTTGCTTGCCAAGTACCTGGTACTTGCTGCCAAGTCTTACTGGTGTGTTAATGTGTAATTCTTGTTACTTGGGTTGGGTACCTAGTTCTTGCAGTGTTTCCCTTGTCCTTGAAACTTGTTTTGAAATATGCATTAAATGTATTTATACTGTCCTTTCTGTGCTACTTATTCCATATTAATAAAGACGTTTGTTTTACATAATGTTGTTTTATGTTTTATAGTCAAACAATCCTACAAATGACCTCTGTATGTATGTATGTAGAAGTACCACATTTACTACATAGGAATAATGCTGTAGTATCCTTGAATTACTAAGTTACAGCTGTATCTAGAATTATCACAATAAGTACCTAGAAGTACCACTGTAAGTACCTCTGTAAGTACCACAATAAGTACCTCTGTAAGTACCACAATAAGTACCTAGAAGTACCACTGTAAGTACCACAATAAGTACCACTGTAAGTACCTCTGTAAGTACCACAATAAGTACCACTGTAAGTACCTCTGTAAGTACCACAATAAGTACCACTGTAAGTACCTCTGTAAGTACCACAATAAGTAATAATAATAATAATAATAATAATAATGCATCGGTTTTATATAGCGCTTTTCTGGATACTCAAAGACGCTTCACATGTGTCATTATTCATTCACTCCATACACGGTGGTGATAAACTACTACAGTAGCCACAGCTGCCCTGGGGCACACTGACAGAAGCGAGGCAACCAGTATGTGCCATCGGCCCTTCCGACCACCACCAACCATTCATACACACACACCAGACTCATTCTAGGCAATGGGGGTGAAGTGTCTTGCCTAAGGACACAACGGCAGTTTGGCACTTTACAGCCGCAGCCGCCCCACTGTGGCTGGTGTTCCCAGAGGTTAAGTGTCTTGCCAAGGACACAACGACAGTAGTCAGTGGGAGTCGATGGTGAAAGTCCTGAGCGGGGCTTGAACCCACGAACTTCTGGCTCAAAGGCCAACGCTCTACCAACTGAGCTACTGCCGCCCTTAAGTACCACTGTAAGTACCTCTGTAAGTACCACAATAAGTACCTAGAAGTACCACTGTAAGTACCACAATAAGTACCACTGTAAGTACCTCTGTAAGTACCACAATAAGTACCACTGTAAGTACCTCTGTAAGTACCACAATAAGTACCTAGAAGTACCACTGTAAGTACCACAATAAGTACCACTGTAAGTACCTCTGTAAGTACCACAATAAGTACCACTGTAAGTACCTCTGTAAGTACCACAATAAGTACCACTGTAAGTACCTCTGTAAGTACCACAATAAGTACCTAGAAGTACCACTGTAAGTACCACAATAAGTACCACTGTAAGTACCTCTGTAAGTACCACAATAAGTACCATTGTAAGTACCTCTGTAAGTACCACAATAAGTACCACTGTAAGTACCTCTGTAAGTACCACAATAAGTACCTAGAAGTACCACTGTAAGTACCATGGACTTACCGGCCCGTAATGTAAAGTGTTACCCACAAATTAAGTCGTAAGAAGCTGTTAGTATTAGATAGCAATATGGTCTACGTGCAGGACTCTACAAGGACTCCATGTTATGACAATGATTTGACTGTCTCTGTGTGACACGTATGTGTGACGTGACAATGACTATATAAACTGTGTACTGCCTTTATTCTGTCTGAGAGAAAGAAACAGCGTAAACCAGTGGAACTTGAGAGAAACTTAAATAAACTTCCAGAGTTTGGCGCACCACGATCCGTCTCTGTCTGCTTCATCCCTGACAAAGCATTTAAAAGTGCTTAAATTCTCAGTGTTACATGGTGGACAAAGACCCTGCTCCCTGTGGACACTGTGTGAGCTTGAATTATTAAAATCTATCTGACTCTCAGTGGACCCCCTGCAGAGAAACACAGCAAAAAGGGACACGAAAGATATGAGAAAATATGACGTGATCCACTTTTAGGACAGTATTAGGTAGGAAGATCCTCCAGAGCTGTTCTGACTCAGCAGAACCCCTGCAGCAAGAGTGGAGCCAGTGGAACCTGCAGAAGGTGTATCCAAACCTGGCTAAACCTGAGCGTGTGATGTCTACTCTTTAACCATCAACTGCGTCCAGCAAGTTTATGAAAGAGCTCCAACGAAGAAAAAAAACAGGGAATGAGTTGTTTTTAAATTTTGGGTTTTACTATTTCATAAGTAAGTCTCATAAAGCATTTTTAAATGTTGATGTCATTTAACATGACATCCTGTCCTTACATTAATAAATATTGTACATGTTTTTAGTGGTAGGGGAAGCAGGAGCACCCTAGACCTTTCGTCTCTGACAAATAACCACTAATCACTGCACCACTCTGTCGAGTATCAAAATCAGATGGCCAGCATCTACACAGACCCTCAGGTCTTGCCCCATGCACTCATTATTCATGTCCGATCCAACCAAGTAAACAAGTTCAAGAGAGATGAGCACTTTGGTGGTTCAATTTTTGTCAGATATTCAGGATCCGAAGTAAAAACAACAAAACACTGGAAACAATTGAGAAAAGAGGAACTTTTTGTCATTTTGGAGGACTTAACAATGTGGTCAATTCCTCATCAACATATCAGAGAATTAAACTGATCGAACACAGGAAATATAATAATAACAAACACATAGAGCTATTGGCCCATAGAGAGCGGGATGACCAATGTCTGTAGATGTAAAATAAATGTCCATAAATATCTTTAAAGGTCTCGGATCATGTAGTTAATCCCTCCTGTTATTGTGTATTTGATTTTGCAATAGCACAGACATTAGAGAACTCTTCCTGACTAGCAGTTTCTTAACAAATAACCTTGATTATCATTATATTTTACAACAATACTAAAGTATGGGTAGAAACTTAGGTTCCAAACTTATTTCTATTGCTTAACCACTCCTAACCACTCATACCCTTCCCCTTGCTGCATCACACAAAGACCCCTGGACCCGCCCCCTTTCCCTTCCTCTCCCATATCATTGGCTGCTCACCCCAAATGCTGGCATTCCGTTCGTCCAATCGGCCGCCTCATTGGTGATGTCATGCGGGCCGTGTCTCTGCTGTTGCTGATGCTGTTGCCCGGTGCTTGTATCCCATCATCCAGACGAGGGTTACCGTGGTGACTGCCGCCTCCAGCTCCGCCAGCATCCGCAGCAGACTCAGAGGGGGTGAGTACATAGCTGCTGTCTTCATGAGGACCTAAATGTGTTTTGGATGTGATATAAACGCAACTGGCTGATACATTTGGTTATGTAATGGCGCAAGGTGCAGCGGTGTAGGTGAGAGGAGTGGGGGTGGAAGCACGAGAGAACGGGGTGTACCCACAAACGTGTAATCTATTATTGATTGTCCATGTGAGTAGAGAGCTCATGCATGTGCTAAGGAGCCTGCTGCTGTGATGTAAGCTGGAAAACTCATCAGAAACATGCATTTATGGCACCTGCAATATGACAACAACGACTGATTACCTGACACTGTAAAATATCCATGTGTTTTTGCAAAGAGGGATGTCACCACAACAGAACAACTTTATCGTCTAGCTAAAAATATATATATATCACTATAACATACAGTATTATATGTTTGATGGATGGGAAAAGTTATATTTTGAGTTTGTGCACTTTTTATGGAATGGTTGCAATGGTGGTGATTGTATTAGCATTGGCCTGTTAGCAACTTTTACATCTGAAATCGCATTCTTTGCAGAGAGATTAACAAAATATCAAAGTCTACATATAACCAGTGTGTGTGTTTTTTCTGTATTTGGTTGGATTGTTCCTCATGGTTGATTTGAAACATTTAACATACATTTCTTAAACTCCAGGAGAATTTATTGATGAAATTAGTTTGTCCTAGAGTTGTAACTTGCTTGTTTCCCTCAAACTATAAACTAGTGTGAAATGACATCATTAAATAAAAAATTGAACCCCCTGTTTATATTACCCTTTAATGTAATTTTACCCTTTAATGTAATTTTACCCTTTAATGTTCACTTCTTGAAGAAAGCAATGCCAATTTTTCTTTTTTTGATTTTATAAGATGTCGAAGCACTAATAACACAACCCCTAGTTTTTATTATAGGCCTTTCCCAAATGGTTGAGATGCTGCTTGATGGTAAACGTGCCTAAAACAAAGTGATTGAGATGGCCCAATGAGGTAGATTTCAGTTCCAAGCTTCAAGTAAATTTAGTGACTTAAGAAATGATCCACCAAATGGTTGAGGAAACCATTAAAGGGTTAAGTGAATGTGTTGCTCCTATAACTCATAACGTATCAGGTCCACAGATCACAGTTGGATATACAGTTGATTTAACACTGCACATAACAGATTGTACTATATGTTGTCTAGGGCTCTGGAACGGGAAATGTTATTACCTTTTTCAATTATTGTATACCCTTTGCTTTGTGCTGAGGGTTATATCTGACAAGTAGAGGACAGTGGGGGATAGCAAATAGCATCTGTAAAAGTCCTGACTCCAGCCCAGCATCAGCAGCTCATGCAGTTTCCCCTTAAAATGACCCTAATGTTCCTTCCACTGCTGCTCCTCCTGCTTCCACCCAGCCCTCTGTCTCTCACACACACACACAAACATGCACGCACACATGCACACTCACACACACACGCTCATACAGACACACACACTCCCTCTCCCCGATTACTGCAGGAGGCATTGATCAGTGCCTGGGTGGCTCCTACAGTCAGTGCAGAACTATTCTAACAGAAAAATGCCAATGTATATCCAGAGAGCATTGTTTTTTTTATAGATGTTAACAGATTTTTTAAATAAATGCTTTATTTAGCATCATAACCCCAACCAGGGCCAGCGTCTGCAGTCGGATTTCATTACGCCTATATCATTTATAAGTAGAACAATGTGGTCTTTTTCAATGCATTTTATATCAGTTTATACCCTTCTGACCTAAACCATCAAAAGTATAAAGCCTCAGCTGGCTCCACTTTTTGTCAGTTTCACATAAAATTTCAGAAATAACTATGCCGCCTAAAGAGCTTGTAAATGATATCTCTACTACAGGCTTAAATTCTGTATCATTTCCATTATTAATATCTTAGCAAAGTGATTAAAGCACCATCTAATTGCATTTTAGATCAGGCGGCAACAAGGCCAAGTCTGAAACCAGGGAGATGTGGGGTGCATCCACATGTCGGTCTGGTTCTCTTTAACTGGACCAAGTCTGGTTCACTTGGGGATAAAAGATTCAGGTTCAGATTCAGATTCATTTATTTGCCATTTGCAGTAAACCACATAGGAAAAATTGTGCAAGACTACCCCGGTGTGCTTCACAGATCTGTTTCAAAAGATGTACTCTGACTTAATTGATTATAGTGGACACATGATGTTTGGTGGTTTCACTTTCATCCACAAAAAAAGCATTATTTTCCGCCTATGCAAACCGGAAATGGTCCAGTTAAAGTGAACCAGACCAATAAGTGTGAACGTGCCCTAACAATCACAAAACTTTTAACTTCAACACAGCCACATTCACACATAAGTACTTCACAAATCATGAGAAGACTCTTTTTTTTTAATAACCATTTCAGTCATGGATCAATCCTGGACAGAACAGGGATCACAATGCACATGGATACGTTTAATACTAATGACTTTACACACTATGGATAGAGCTATATGTGCATTTTCCCGGGTAAGGCGTGTCAGCTGCTCCTGTGTCCTTGCTGGTCCCAGAGGAGCGGAGAGCAGCGAGAGGCAGGGTGGTCGGGTGAATAATGAGAAGTGTAGCATTTAGCCCGGGCTCATTAACACACTGTCAATGTCACTGCTACTCACCTATGGACACAATGCGGACAGAGGCTCCTACACAAAACAAAGCAGGATTCAAACAATTCTGACCTTGGAAAGAGGAGAGAGTTTTACTGCAACACTTCATATAAATATTTTACGCAGAGATGATAACATAATAGGTTTTTTTATAAAGTGATAGTAAGTGTGATCAAATAATACAATAGTTATGGTAATCAGAACCAGTGTTGTCAAGTGTTTTACAGGTGATGAACAACATACTCTTTCAAAAAAATCTTTCCAAAGTAGACATTATACAGAGTGGTTGAGACATTACACTTTGACTTGACTAAGAATAGGCGTGACTTGTTTTGTTAATTCAAATGTTTTCCTTTAAGGCTTTTGTCAGAACACAGATTCATGCATCTACATTCAGCTGTGCTAGGTCTAAATGGCAATCAGTGATACTTGAATAACAAACAGTCAAAGGTTAAATCCCTCTAATGTGTTCATACCCTTCTCAAAGCCTTCAGCAGATCATTAGTATTCACATGCATGAATGTTTGCACATAGAGCAGAGTGTGGATTATCTCTGTGGCAGCCAATCAGCTCTCAGCTCAAAGAGGCAAATAGAGACATGACTTTTCCTTCCTAAAAAAAAGGGCACTGTTAAGATTATTTTCTTGCCACAAAGTTCTATATACACTAAGTTCTGTATGACACTAAATAATAATATTCAAAATTTGGAAAAGCTTTAAATCTAACTACTCTGTATGTCTGTAATAGTTTGGTCATTGATTATGTTAAGTATAATTAACAAATTCACAAACCTAAAGAATGCTAAACTGGTGAAAAAGTCAGGATGACATCAGTGAACCTATTAAAGCTGAAACTTAAATTGTATTTATTTTTTGTGTCATTTATATTTCTGACCATGGGACATTGTACTATTATGTACATTTTTTCAACAATCCTTTTGAATAGTTCCTCCCTTTGGCATAACGCCATCCAGTAAGATTTGCTGGAGGAGAATAGTTAAAAAAATGACGATAGGCTGCAAGGATTTGACTTAATTTCAACCAAACAGGAAATTTGGGCGTGGGCGGGTCTAACCAGACTTCAAAAAGTCAGATTTTCTCTTCACAATTTCCCACCATAAGGATTGAGATTTTGGCAAAATGACACCAGTATGAGGAGCTGACATTGTTGATAAAATGGGCACAGTGAAGGTGGCTGTTTCATCTGGGCCTCTTCTCTCGTGTTGATTACATTAGGACCACTTCAGGAGCCACTGGAGCTGCAGGAAATCTGAGTTTCAGCTCCAGTGAAAGTTCTAATGCATTTAGGCCTCCTACTAATGCTGTGATACTGCAGCCAAATCATTACGCAGCGTTCAGGGCCAAAGGGAGAGAGCAGCTGTGAACATGATCCCCACGCTGGAACCTCTCATTAAATCTAGTTATTAAGAATTAAGGAGAGAAAACCAGGATTTGAGAAAAGATACAATGTTACTACATACTGCTGAAAGAGTTAGTCTACATTTTGTGTTGATACATGCATGGTTCATGATACAACTTATTTACAGAAAAGTCATACATCCACTAAAATGCGTCTATCTGAATAATTTTGCAGCCACAGCTAAAAACTGAATTGTACATGTGCGTAAGAATGGTTATACTGACGCTTTTTGAATTACAAGAGAACTTATTTCATAGTATTATCCTATACAAAAAATATCTAGATGTCTGTGCAAAGAAAAAAAAGAAAAAAACTACATAGCAATTCTCAAATTTGTCTGTGGGTTAAATGGGAAAGTCTGTGTCTTTATGTGGCTCATTATATGGGCCAACAACTTGAGAATGTAAATCATATACCACCAAATCAGTCACATAGAAAATATTTTTGTAAGATAGACAGTAGATAGTAAAAAGAAAGACATTTTGATGTATTTATACATTTTAAATATTGATTTACTTATCCTGCATACTGAGTCATACACAACATGTCAAAAAAAAAAAGTTATTAGACTAGTATACTAGTATACTTGTATCAAAACATGCACATTGTGAGCTATATACTGTAGCAGTTAGGAGAAGAACTATCGATACAATGGGGCAAAAGTTGTTGATTTTTTCTCATTTTCTTTCTGATAATTGAGGTATAATATATATTCATGTATGGCTGGATGTGGGCACCTGACAGGTTGACAGAACAGGTGGTGTCTCTGTGTTTTACACTTCCTGCTGAATATGCATTAGATGGATATTGCTCACTTGATTTCTGACATAAATCTCAACTTGTCTGCAGTATTGCGTGTCCTCAGGCATTTGAGCAGGTGTAGTTTTCTCCCAGTGTCCTTCTGCTATTTATACACTCCTCTCAGATTCACTCCTGACACTATTGTCCTCACTGCAGCTCAGCCAAGGTTCAGATGAAAGATTCAAAAGTGCTCTGTTTCGTGACACATAAAGTTAAATTGTCAAAAAGTTTTGTCCTGAACTGTAAGTGTAATGTCTGAAATAACATGCACAATCTTGTTTGCGTTGATAACCAAGTATACCAACCTCGTTCCTTTTCAAAAACCAAACCTAGAATTGGTTTGTGCTCTCTCCACACTCAGGGACTTCTGGCAGAAATACATCCCCTCGCCCCTTCTGTCAAAAAGCTCAATTGTCAAACTCGCAATAAGACAAATCCTTAGACCAGGGGTATTCAACTCAGTCCTCAAAGGGCCCAGTGGCTGCAGGTTTTTAAACAGGAGCACACCAGACTCATCCCATTTCCTCAAGTGAGTCCAGTCTGAGCCTGAAGACTTGAGGACATGGGAGGAGTCTGGTGTGCTCCTGCTTGGTTGGAGTGAAAACCTGCAGCTACTCGGCCCTTTGAGGACAGAGATGAATACCCCTTCCTTTGACGATGATGTTTTCTGCTTAAGTTTACTGCCTCAACATTTATTTAGTTAATTGTTCCAAGCAAATTTTGAAGTTTGTTTTTTTCATCTACATGCCTTCCTTTCCCCATTTCAGATATTTATCATATGAGTAGAATGTCATACTGTACTTCTGTCATTAAATTACACAATTAGAATTAAGTATGATTAAATTAAGACAAAGACAAATAGTTGATCAGAGGGCGAACAATTACCAGGCAGAAATGTTAAACTGTTAAATGAATCACTACATTTAATATGCTACTGTGTCAGTCAGCCTTTCCTGCAATCACAGATTATTATTGTTTTCTTAAAATATTGATAATAGATAAACAAACTATATTTACAGAATGTTATGTTTATTTTACAGCTGCTCTTTTTGCAGCTTTATGGACTGCATATGTTACACTGGATCTACATAGAGAATACAGAAATGTGTTGAGCCTATAGAGCAGCCTGCACGAGCCCAAACCAGAAAGTGTGACCTTTTCAAAACGGCGGTTGTTCTGTGTGTCCGACAGAGTGAAGGTTCCTGCAGTGACCCCTGACGCAGTGACAAGATGACGCTGGCAGGTAAACACACATTTCCTATCGTATAGCAAAGGTCTGACATTTAAACTAAACTATAAAAGGTGAAAGGTTCATAGTTTCGCAAAATGATTGACTTACGGCTTTCCAATCCAGTTTTGGGACAATTGTTTTGATGCTGACCAAAATAGGATGCAGCAGTTTTTTGATGGAAGTTTGAATTATTAATTAATCTTACTCATTATGGTAACCTAAACCGTTTTTAGCTTTTTACCACTCATTCAGGCATACATGGATTTTGGAGTTGAGACAATCACTCTATCACTTTTTTTAAATATTGACTTGCCTGTTTGTCGTTCCCCCAAACTGAAAATATAACCCTTTACAACAAAGACTCTTGGGTTGTAATTAAAGCTGGGGTACTTGACTTTCAAACCAGAATAGAAATTAAGCTGTGATAGAAATCCATTCTACTAGTCCCATGCTCTCAAAACATTTTGGTTCCATCACTAGATTTTACATGCACGTGTTTTTGGCCTCTCTCAAAGCTTTACATCAGCTTTTTCAGAGAGAAAAGTGGATAAAAGGGGATAACCTGGCTCAGCTCTCACCCCAAAGTGTCAAATAGTGACTCCAAGGGATCTTTATGCAAACAGGATTTCTAATGTTATAAAGACAGCGCATTGTGATCTGATTTGTTGACGCAATTTTAATACAGTATTTAAAATGTTGATACAAACAAAATGTATTAATTTTTATACAAGAAGTGAGGAACCCCAGCTTTCTGTGTCAAGTCTGTGGTCTGCAGTCCATGGTTTATCTGGAGGTGTGTACAACGTGCTGTTTTGTGTCCTCAGCCTACAAAGACAAGGTGAAGGAGCTCCCCCTGGTGTCTCTGTTCTGCTCCTGCTTCAGTCCGCAGATTGAGAAGAGCATTTACAAGGCAGAAGGTAAGGTCACGTGTTTACCGTGTTTTATAGTTTATTTTGTTCTAACTCAGAAACGTTAATGTGACATCACCAATGTAGCAGAAAACTAATTTGATGATTTATTATGAATCAATGCTGGCTGAAGTGATTGATCAAAGCCAAAACAATAGCATCACCTCGGAGTCAGCTTTACCTTGTGTATTATTTGTGCTATACATAAACTTGCCTTGCCTTAAAAAGAAAGGGCATTCAGTCCAATCCAATCTACTTTATTCATATAAAACACGTTATAGAACAAGTCTCCAAAGTGCTGCACTGATAAAAGTAACACATTCAAAAATACAGGATTGCCAGGTTTAACAATAAACATGTAATAATAATCATTATCATTATATTTTCTATTTTTTTATAGAATTTTTTAACACAAATTGGTCGTAAGACATACTGCTTTGATGTGTGTGTGGGGGGGGGGGGGGGGGGGGGGGGGGGGCTCATTCCTAGCACAATTTATGTGTGACTTCAAGCCATTTGCAGCAAAACCACATTGGAATAACTGTGCAAGACTTCCCCAGTGTGCACCAGACAGTACTTTATAGATGAATTTCTCTTGTAAATCTACAGATGGTCTTTGTGTGTGTGCATGTGTGTGTGTGTGTGGGGGGGGGCATGCGTGCGTGTGTGTGTGTGTGGGCATGCGTGCGTGCGTGCGTGAATGTGTGTGTGTGAGCAGATGCGGTGGACCTGGGCTGGTGTAGCATCAAAGACGTGGAGGTGATCGAGCTGAACAAGCGCACATCGGGACAGGCCTTCGAGGTCATCCTGAAGCACCCCTCCTTTGACGGGGCTCCGGATCTCAACACCTCCATGCCCCCGCGCAGGGATCCGTCACTGGAGGAGATCCAGAAGAAACTGGAAGCTGCGGAGGAGAGGAGGAGGGTATGGAACTTTAACTAAGAACTAGCAAGACTTTTTTTTTAAACCAGGTGCTCTATTGGAGAGAGGGATCCATCTCTAAACCCTGTCTTTCTGAGTAAGAGCAGATGTAGAAAGGCCAATTATTTCAAAAGCCTTTATTGTATTATGGCTAGATTTAAAGAGACTGTATGTAATATCTTTTATATATCCCCAGATTATAGGCCATTGTGTGCAAATAATATGTCACTGTTACTAAGAAAAAGTTTAGAGTGGAGTTACTCTTGATTAACATATAAAGAATTGAAAACTAACATATACAATTTTCAAGCAGATAACCAAATCAGAGCCAATTTGGATTGTCAGTTTGTTAGGTGAAATTTAGCTGGTTTCTATCTTAGCACCACACATATTATAAATGAAAGCAGATAAGAAATAAGTACTCAGTGTGTGCCATTTTTATGTAAAATCCAGCAGTTGGTTTGCATCAGTAATCTGTGCTAAAGAGCTACACGTGTCACATCAAAGGCAGGAGAAATCTGGCAACAAATAATTACTTTATTATTAACCAATCAATCAATTTATTTATCTTTCTATGGTCTGTATATATCAATCAATATATTTATCTCAGAACAGTGGCTTTGTGCTTATCACTCGGACTTCTCTGCAAGAAGGTCCTGGGTTTGAATCTTGGCCGGAACAGAGTCTTTCTGAGATGTCCTCCCCGTGTCTGCAGAGGTTTTTTTAGGGTGCTCCAGAAAATCCTCCAGCTCAGGTTGTCCTGAGTCCTGAGGTCATCATCTGGAGATGGGTTGGCATTGTATTAATGAGCAAATCCACTTATTCTCTATCTATGTAGCTACATATCTATCATATACTTACAAATGTATTTGATCATTTTACAGCCAAAAGAAAAGTCTTTCAACTTCTTCCAAGGAATGTGTATAAATAGCAATGTTTGGAGAATACAGCGCTCCATCAGTCTAACTGTGTGAAAACAAAATGAACAAACCTAATTATACTTTATTGGCAGATGCAGCTCCCTGTAAATCTTTTCTAAAGTAAGAGAAGCTTTTTGAGGGAAAAAGTTATAACAGATGCTGTAATCAGTCATTTTTGATTAACAGGACAAATACAAATATTCTTCATACATTCACTCACAGTATACTCTAAATGTGATTATTTTAGTATTGGTATTAGATATAAACATTTGCTCAATGGATAGGCAACTTATCAAAATGTACTTCATTTATATACTCAGAAAACAAAACCACTTCCAAAGTGCTGCACAGGAGGAGGCAGTAGAGAACATTTAACCGCAGAAAAAAATTAAAATGCTGAATCTGACTTCACTGGAAAATCAATTAAACAAAAAGGATGAAAAAATACAACAATTATAATAATAGTTTTAATAAGAAATAATAGCAATAATTAATAGTAATAATTAGAGGACCACACAAAGAGCGTTCCATAGCTAACTAGCAATATCAATCTTGTGCAGGTGTCATACTTGTGGATAGTAAACTAGAGTAACTTTTAGTGCCCAGAAACCTACTGTATTCTCATGTGTACAAAGCATACAGTATACAGTGCTATATAGGTCGTATACGGCGACGTTTCTTTTTTGTTGACAACTTTGTGGCTTATTTGTCTTTCAATCGGCTTAACTCCACTTTACGCCAAAAAAAAGTCGTGTTTCATTTCATTTCGTAATGTGAAGCAGGTGCAAAGACGATCTGTGCTATTTGTGGTTCATTGGGGCTGTATCAAGGTCCACATGCAGCCTTTGTAGCTTTGTGATTTATCCGGACGCTGTGTGGATCTGTGCAGAGATCAGAGGAAGGAAAGAAGGAGAGACGGAGAGATGAGGGCTAGAAGGAGATAGGAAAGAGGACAAGGGAAGATGAAAGGGAGAATACAGCTCATGCACAAAGGTTTTATTTATTCACCGGGAGCACAGAACAGAGAGGAGTGTGCGCGTCCGTCAGTGCTCAGCCAAAATATAGGCTTCAATCTGATTCTAATGGCTGTGATGAAGTTGTTATTATTCCAAACACAGGAAAGGACAGAGACATGGTTTAAGCTGTGTATTCTGTCACGTGGTGGAAAGGAGGAAGGAGCCAAAATACAATACTGCAAAAATACTACTTTAATAAACATGAATCCTAAAACAAAACTCAGCTGAATGTAAAACACAGGAGCCACGGAACAAACACACAATGGACTTAAAACAAGAGGGAAAGAGCATTAAAACTAGGAACTAAAAATTACTGTTATGACATATTCTTCTCATACAGCAAGAGACATATTGTGCTTTTTATGGGTGTTTAGTATCTTGTCAATATGTTGTATTTTATCCACTACCAACATGGTTTTTCCTTTATGTTTTTCAATGTTGAAAAGTGAATGCATTCCTATCTGAATTTTTTGGAAACAATTATGATTTAGCTAGAGAACTGTGTGGGTATGGGTGGAAGGTGAAACTGATTAAATTATAAGCTTTTAAAATAGATCAAAAGTTTGGCTTTCTATCAAACCAATTCATTTTTCCACAGCCTAAAAACACAAGAACACTATACGACTGTTGATTTACCAAAAGCAAACAGGGCAGTGAAAACAGCAATTCTCTCAGTGTCTGGCTAAGAAAGAATTATGTTGCGTATCTAAAGTTATCACTGAATCCATTATAAAATGTTTCATGTTTTAGAACGTGCAGAATCTGAAGTAGACAACATATGGTGAAACAAGTACATTGGGTGCGAAATCATTTCTGCCTTTCCCTAAAATAGTGTCTGCAATGAATTCGTAAAGAGTGTAATTCTGTTGCCATTTTGTTGTTTGCCAAGTGCTGAACAAAACAAGATAGAGACAGTCACATAAGGCATTAAACGGCATAAATAATACAGTACATGAAAAACAGTGATAGATTTAATCCCTCAGTTGTATTCGTGTGTAAGTATCAAAAAACCACTTTTGCTGAACATGTCTCCTTTAATTCCATGTTTGTGTCCTCGTTCAGGTCCAGGAGGCAGAGCTGAAGAAGTACTTGGCCGAGAAGAGGGAGCACGAGCGCGAGGTGATCCAGAAGGCCTTCGAGGAGAACAACAACTTCATCAAGAACGCCAAGGAGAAACTGGAGCAGAAGATGGAAGCCAACAAGGAGAACCGCGAGGCTCTGCTGGCGGCCATGTTGGAACGCCTGCAGGAGAAGGTACGAATCCTGAAAGCTGCGGTACTTAGAACTTTAAATCCACTAAGACATGGGACTATATACAGTATGTAATCAAATATTTAGTTCCTAGCTCACAAAACTGTATCAGTAGTTTTCACATGAATCTATTGTTTTAGCCTCACATATTCAGATCAACCTTTCCTCAGTGTCAGTGTTCAGCCCAAAGAGTCAAATAGTAGTAACTTAAATGGCCTTTTCTACGCAGAGAATTTTAGATAACAAGTATTCTATTCTAAGATGAAGACGGCATCTTGTGGTCGGATTTGTTCCTTTAACAAGACTTCCTGTTGGGACAAAAATGTATTATTGATGATACAAATGTTACTCCATTTCAAATATATGTACAGATAGAATTGCAATTCACTTGTATGTTATGTATTTTATGCTCTTCTCTTTTCTTTTATTTTTGTGTGCCTGGGAAGCACTTTGGGCAGCTGGTGTTGGTCTATACAAAGAAATTTTAACATTGACATTGACTGACAGAAATGTAGAAACTAGGAATATGACATCAATGATTATTATCTGTCAAGACATTACAATTTAACAATGTATAAAGTTTTCATGTTTATTGGTAGTTTAAATATTAGAAAAATGTGTAACCCCTTTTTAAACGCAAGCAATTGTGTCAGAACGCTAAAAGGAAAAAAAGTGAAAATACAGTGGTCTATTCCTCTTTTAGGCACCAAAGTAGCAGCACTTTCAGAACAGCAACCTGGCTCTATACTTTTCTTACATTACTATGATTGTTTTTAGTAGTAGTGGTAAATCCACATCGTGGAGATTAGGAGATTATTTATTCGTCCCACTGGAGGAGATTTCAGGTGCCATTTTTTGATAACAATTCTTTTAGATAGTAGACTTGTCATTGCAATCCTAACCGATAATAATCATAATGACAATAATCACATTCTGGCATAAAGTCTGCCTCATGAAATTAAACTTTACATTTTGAGTTCTTTCCTCCCATGTCATTTCTTGGTTATAATCTGCTGCTTTTCTCATGGCAGGACAAACATGCAGAGGAGGTGCGGAAGAACAAGGAGCTGAAGGAGGAGGCCTGTCGATAAAGCAGACACCGGCGGAGAGGGCGGGGCTTCATTTAGAGAGAAAATCCAGCACGGTGATGAAAAAAGCAAACAAAAAAACAAGAACTTTTCATAATTGATGTATGTTAACGAGTACGCTGTACAAAATTACGCCAAAAATGTGTCTGTTTCTACAGGGCGAGGGAGGGAGTTCTTTCATGTTTTTGTTCAATCGGGAATAAAGACAAATGTGCTAAAATGAAATGTCAAAATGAATGTTATGCAAATTGAAATCGTTCACGTTTGCCAATTGTCAGATTATTCGAACAATTCTAATGCTTACTGACTTTGTTTTACTACATCACAATCCAATAATGGTCTGCTTGCCCCCAACACACTACAAACTATTTCTGGAAAGACCACCTCTTTTATGTGTATATCTTCCCATCTTACAGCGGAAGCCTGACTCGTAAATGCGTTCAAGATGCCATTTTTTTTCTTTTTACCATGCACTTTCAATTGTACTTGAGTCACATTTCTTTCATTCTTAAATCTCACCTCGCACCTATCACCTTTCCATCTTGGGTATTTGTATTTTTGCGTTTTGCAGCCAGTTTTCAATGTTAACGGCACAAAGAAAATACACGCTTTGGTTTGTTTTGCTTTTGCTGTTTTCGAAAAAAAAATAGAGAAAAGCGTGAAGATTAAAAAATAGCTGTTTCTTGTGAGACCAGGCTCTGAGGGACTTTAGACGGTAAACGTACATGTCAAATAGTGACATGTTTAGACTTTAGGGCACGGTTTGCACTCTTTATGCCATTATTAAGCACAAGTCATAAGCACATATGCAAACGCTGAAGGCAGAAAAACCTGAAAGTTCACAATGACAGTAAGGTATTAGAATTAGCACCAGAGCCATAGCAACTAACAATTCAATAATGGGGTCGACCGAAAATGGCCAAAAAAGCAAAAATGAACGTATTGTATCGCTCGATTTTCTGAAGTTTTTGCAGTTTTTTTACTGGTCAAACATGAATCCACTGGTCAAAACAGCAATGATACTACTCTACATTCGTTAGTCTACTGCAGAACTCAACAGCACTCGTGTTGTTGCACAGATCCATCAAATCCAATCCAGTTTTATTTGTAACAACAACAACAAAAATACAACCGAGTAGACAGCAGTATAAAGAAAATCAGAGTTGATCCATTCATTCTCGATTAAAAGTCAGAGATAAAAGATGTGTGTGTTCAGCTCTATAATGGTCTAAACAAATAGATTATAATTGTTTCATTTATTCTTCGTCAAAATGTATCTAAATAACAAAGCACGTCATTTAGATCAATCAGCATCTGTTACCATGGAGATTCTGCTGTTGCATCACATCCAGTCCATACAGTGGGAGCTATTGTCATGTTTTAGCTATTTGTTTTGCTGAATAAACATATGTATTAGACACTTAAAGAAAGTTAAAGGTTAAAGTTTGTATTATTCAGAATTTTGACCCCAATATTTTCACTTTTACTGCAAATGAATATAGGCTTTTTATATATTGACATGATGGCACAGAGGTTAACATGTGTGCTAACCTTGGTTCTTGGTTTGATTCCACCTCCAGACCTCTTTCGGTGCGGGGTTTGCACGTTCTCCTCATGTCTGCGTAGGTTTCCTCCAGGTGCTCCGGTTTCCCCTATACCACTAAAACCATGTCCAGTAGATCTGACCCAACCTCCTTCTCTGGTTTGAGAGAAAAGACAAATTCCCACAACAATTCACAAAAAAATGTGCCTCTGAGAATGTGTGTATCAGTCCTACTAATCCCACATCGGTCGACCCCTAATTCAATAGATAATTTGGTTTAGAATGTGAGGAAAAAGCTCACAAACGCTGAAGCCCGTATGGAGGTGACAGGGACAGGTCCTTTGCTTTGTCATGTCACTCACTGTGCTGATTGTATCATTTCTAAACAACGTAGTGAAGGGTGTGCTAAGTCATACTGACTTTTGGAGCCGTTTATCGACGATTTATTGTGGGTCGGTTTAATAACATAGCGCTCTGTCTGTGTCTGATGTTTGTCTAAAGGCGATTGGCTGTAATTGTTTGGCATGGTCAGTAAAAGCAACTTGATTCAACATGTATTTCTTTGTTTTTATTACAGCTCCATCGTACAGTGTGTCTCAGTGTTTGATTTTGGGACCAAACTGGAAATAATATTCTTAAAGTTGACCTCATTCAAAAAATTTACGCTTAATAAAAATGTACAATCTTAATTCCTTGATCTAAAAACAGTTTGGTTCTATTGCTAGTTTCCACATACATGTATTTTTGGTCTCTGCCACGTCTTTTTTTTTTTCAAACATAAAAGTGAAAAAGAGAGGACCACTTCCACTTAGGCCAAAGAGTCTGACGCACAGGGGTCCATTCTTATCTGTACAAAATAATATGTTTTTCAGGCGTTTGATTTCAAAAGGTAGTGCAGTATGCAACCAGGAGAGGGCGGCATTTCCCTTTTCCATAACAAATATCCATGGTAAATTCACAGGTTTTGTACAATATGAAAAATTGTTTATTGATTGTCTGACATCGTTGTGTTCATGGAGTTCAATATCAGTGTTATTATACAATACAAAAATAATGGTTTGAAAAATTTAAAAATACATGAACATATATATTTTCTAATCTTCAAATTATTCTTATCGGCTTACTCTTGAGGAAAGAACAACTCAAGTAAAAGCAACGGCCAATCTGCCGGCTCTAGGCATTTGGCGGCTGTATAATAATACACAAATATAACATACAAATAAAATACACCATAGGAAAATAAAACACTGCTTGGATCAGTTTATATACCAGATTTAAAAGCCAAGGAGTTTTGGTGACTTCTATAAAGGAGATTTGAACAAACACAAACATAATATTACATTTTCTCCTGCAATAATATACAAAGAACCTTTGACCTATGAAAGGAATCTAATAATGATCCTGCTTTGCCTTTGGTCCAGTTGTGGTTCAATCCATGCATAACTGCTCTAATTTGTTCAATGCAGCAGAAAATAATATAAAATCTCACAAAAGATTAAAGTAATCCTTCAGTCTCAAAACCTTCATGATATAAAAATAATAAATATAAAAACAATGGGCTCCATGATACATAACCATTTTATTTTTTTTCCCAACCCTGACCAGCTCTTGTTTTTTAGACCAACATGAGTTTGACCCCCTGCTCTGAGTGCTGTGTCCTTAGGTGGCGCTGTGCTCAGTCTTGTGAGAGCACAATGGGCCGGACGCAGGTACAGCCGACAGACACCAGCTCTGTGTCCAGTCTGAAGTCGTACCCCTTCCTCTGGACACGCTGCCGGGACGTCCTGTATCTGCGCCGCGGCACTCTGCAGGGGCAAGAAACATCAAACTAAAAATCTATAATGAATGAAATGATGTTATAATGATGACCACTGGGGTGTTTACTTTATTTTATCATACAAAACACAGTTTGTGTTAACAGAAATAGTCTTGGTAAAGTACAATGTTGTGATCATAAAGAGCCACAGCCACAGAGTCAATCCAGACCACAACATGCTGTCTTCATTTTATGAGAAAACATTTTACTTTTCACTAATTTTCACTTTTGCTGTATTATTTTGAGTGTTTTTCTCTTTTTGCAACACAAATAAAATGTATACAATTTATGTAAAATCTTCACTTAAAAAAAGAGTAAGTGGTTTTTACTTGAACCATTCCGGGAAAGATTAAATCAACCTAATTTGGCAGATGTGTGTAAGTGCTCTGCTCTCTTGGATTGATTCAGAATCTAGAATCATGCCACTTAAATCTGATCCATGTTTTCCACTCTCTTTACAAACTGTGGCTTTGGCCTAAAAGTATAGTTTAATTTTAAAAATGCACTTTTATCTATGTACACAGAGAGTACATGTATTTAAACTACATGTACACAGATAATATATGTATTTAAACTACATGTACACAGAGAGAGTGTATGTAGTTTAAATACACAAAGTCTCACAGATACCTATGGATCACCAGCAGCTGGTAGTAGATGGGTTTGGCCTCCAGGCTCCTGTCCTCGTACCCGCTGTCCCCCAGAACACAGCCTGAAGTCAGGCAGCGAGCGTGGGACAGGCACTGGGGCACACGGGACGCCACACACTCTGTCCTGAGCAACACAAACAAGTATGTCATTTCCCCATTGTGGGACTAATAAATGTATCATTCGTCATTTGATATTATGATATCAATGACAATATAATAAATGTATGTATGGAATAGCATCACAAATATCAGTTTGGGCCAAACAAGGATTAAAATAGTCAAAGCGTCACAGAGTTCAAACATTACATTTAATAAAAAATACTTTAAAAAATATGTATTTATTATTACTAAAGCAGTCAAACTGGAAACTGAAACACAATTACCAGTAGTTTTAATCTCTCTCTAATAGTTAAACATAATGCATAATTTAAAGCTGGTGTACCTAACTTTTTTCCTTAAAACTTCCTTCCAAAAAATGTGTTGTATTCATAAAACTTTTAAACCACGATTTTGTCAAATTAGATAACAGCCCAGAAGTATTGTAAACATGTAAGGAATAGTCGTATTGGTCACATATTGGTGCTGAGAGCTGATGTGTTGATTATCCGTTCAAGTGTGGCGATCTCTACTTTCCATTTCTGTCTACACTAACATTTCTAAAGCTGTAAAATGCAAATATAAATGATGGATGTTAAAAGTCAGATATGGTTTTGATCAGTTATATCATGTACCATCTCCTCTCAGTTTTACAAACTAGAATCAGGTAAATCAGCTTTAATTGTTGGCACAATATGGATCATACACACTGACTTGTAGACCCATGGAGCCAGCGACATGTTGGCGGTGCTGCTGCTGGAGAGGGGGGGCAGTCCTGTGGGGAGTTTGGGGTCCAGTCTCAGCCTCACGGTGTGACCTTTCCATCTGCCGCCGCGACCCTGGGTCTTCCTGCCGCTGAGAGGGGCCAGCAGAGACAGTAGCAACAAGGTTCTCAGCTGCAAACAGAAACACAAGCATTATCGTTAAAACTTATGCATCAAGCTGGAATACAGACCAAAGTGGTGTGTATGAAAAGCAGTCGGGAAAGTTATCAATTCAGAATATTTTTACGACAGTGTTTTATTTATTTTCTTGAGGCGTGTGTTGGAAGATAGACAAATGGTGACACACTGAATCCTTAGTAAGAGATGGTGGACTAATTTAATCAGTTAGAAAAATGTAGTGAGACGTTTATGGGAAGCCAAGTCGCTGTAGCAGGGTCCATAAAAGGTGCTTGGATTTAGGAGCTCGTGTAGCAATTCTGCCTAGAGGGTTAACACTAAGAGGACACATCACAAAAGATTTGTTTTGTCTTCTTAGAATATAGAAAATGTCATTAAAAGTACCCAAGAATGTACTCGACACAGTTTGTAGCAACTTGAGCTGCTCGCCTGGGGGCCGTAGTTTGGACAAGCCAGTGTATGGAACACACGATACATTTAAAACATATATTCAGGAATTTAAAACAACAAATAAATGTAAAAACTAAAAAAACAGAATAACTTTCTGAAATGACACATTCACAATATTATACATATATTTAAATGTTAGATACATTTTTGCAGTGTATTTTTTATATTGTAATATGCCCCATAAAGTGTAGCCTGGATTCAGCACCTCCTTTGGACAAATTGACAAGAGCTTGCAAGAGCTTTTTCACAATTAAAAATACAACATAATCTATTTGAATTATTATTAGCTATTGTATTTGTTGTGTCAATGAACATAGAAACCCATATACTGGAGTTGAATAAACAGTACAAACAAATTGAAAAGGACAACAGCATGAAGCAGTATCTGTAAAAGTGAAGCGAGGTACAGGATCTCCCCCGTGCAGACGCTCTGCAGACACAGATAAACTGGTAAATATTGGTACTCACCAAATGCATGCTCTCTGTCTGAGTGACTTCCCCTGTTCTGTGTGATCACTGCTTACAGGCTGCAAAAAAGGGTGTTTCCTCTGTTTCACATTTCAAGCACAAACTTTTCAAATTCATTAGAATCTGTGAAGTAGAGTGGAAGTGGTATGCAACATGTTTTATACTGTACACATCATAGAATTTAGCCAGGTATAATAAAAAAAACAATGAAAACTTTATTTCTTGTTATGCAAGTGCATTTTACTATTATCTACTAAACCCTTTAGGTGCCAGTTTTTTTTTCTCTCAGAATTTTGACGTGAAACAGATTCATGGTGGAGCCCTGAAACTTAAGAGAGAAATCAACAGCAGAAATAAACTGACAAGAATAGAATTGAAAAAGTAACTCAGATCATCAATCAGTTGTTAACTGTGCCATGGCATTGCATAACCATTTGAGTTGTGTTGCTCACACACAAGCAGAAACACAAACAAACAGACACACTTTATCTTCAGGGCGGATGTCATAAAGAGAAAATTGTAGGAAAAGGGTTATGAACAATAAAAATTCCTTAAAAATTTGCAAGAACAGCTCTAGCCCAGGGATGCCACCTCCATCATGAACAATACCTCCCACCCACTGCACAGGACTGTAGAGGAGCTGAGGAGCTCCTTCAGTGGAAGACTGAGACACCCTCAGTGTAGGAAGGAGCGCTACCGCAGGGCCTTTATCCCCACCGCTGTCAGACTGTACAATAAGTCACTTTAAATGATCACTGTGTGAAAACCTGCACTACTATTGACACTGTTTACAATTGACACTTGTCACTTTTGTTGCACATAATTATTGTCACTTTATTGTACATATATATCCTGCATGTAACATGTTTGCACATTTCCTCCTTTTTGCACAATCTGAGTGTCTCTATCCATACCAAATGTGACATGTAAATTTCTCCTATGTGAGATAAATAAAGCAAATCTTATCTTATCTTATGCGTTTTTACAACACCATTATGTAAGTCATTTTAGAAAATGATACTCTGAGCCATGTGACAGTTCAACTTTTCTAAAGCTGTTATTCTATATTCTACATTTAAATAACTTATTTTCAAGTCATCTAAAAGCTTCTATCTCAGTTTTGTAATAGTATTTAAAAACAAGTATGGCCCACAGATTACAGACCAATTTCTCAAGTTGCAGCCCCTAATGATCAAATATGGAAAACTCCTCCCTCTGATGGTAGTACAGGGATAGGAGGTGGATTACCCAGCATTATTTACCCATGAACGAGTCTAATTTTTATGTTTTTAAGGACAAAAATATAGCATGATATTTCTTCTTTGAAACATAAGTGTCGATGGGTTGATGGCTGAAAATATAACAGTAAAAATATTACTTGATTCAGTTGGCGCTTTCATACATTTCAACAAACATTGAAAATAAATGTTTACCCAAACGTAGCATTCTGAATGTTATGGCGCATGCATTTAGTCACTGCAGGATTCTGAACGAGTGCAGACTGTAGGTTTTGCTGCTGAGTCACACAGGCCCAGTCACCTCCGCGTCGCTCATGGGTGTATGTGGGTCAGGAGGGTGCTGATGTGGTCTTCACAAACAAATTTCTCCCGTTCAAGTCTGTGATAAGATCTGATTTAAATGTGAGGCAGAGTATAGTACAGCTCCATCAAACCACAGTGATGCAGCGATAAAGAACAGATGTCTTTGATCAGAATCAGAATCAGAATAATTTTTCTGTGATAAGAAGTCACAGACTTCGAAATTGTTTTGGCTCAGTGCAACAGTCAGAAAGAGAGGGGTAAAGAGTAGAGAAGGCACAATAAAAAATAATAAAAAATTCTAAGGAATAAAATTTGAAATAGAATTATTACAATTACCATATAAAATATACAACTGCACATGGTGCACGCAATATAAGGTGACAGCAGTAAAGAAAAGTGACGTCATGATGGGCAGTTAAGTGACATTATAAAGGGCAGTAAGGTGACTTCTAGAGGGTGGGTGGACAGATTCTGAAGTGTTCAAGAGTCCAGCAGCAGAGGGGAAGAAACTGTTCTTATGGCGAGAGGTTTTGGTCCTGATGGACCGCAGTCTCCTGCCTGAGTGGAGTGGTTGGAATAGTCCATGTACAGGGTGAGAGGGGTCAGCAGTGATATGACCAGTCCGGCCTCGAGCTCGGGCGACGTACAGGTCCTGCAGCGATGGGAGGCTGCGGCTGATCATCTGTACGATGACGACCAATACAAAAGACATTTACAATCCATTATAACCATCCAACCACCAGGAAATGTGTATGATCAAAATAACTGAATTTGAATAAAAAAATACACAGATCGATTATTGTCCAAACATTTGGTAAAAAGTTTATAAGGATATAAATAATTAATATAAACTAATTGTTTTTATCATTGCATTTCTTCTCTGATCTGTGTTGGTGATTTCAAAGGTTGTGTTAAGTCCTCTGAGCTAACTACTGCTGTGATTTAGAGCTGTACAAGAATAAATTACTTATGGAGTAAAATATACCAAAGGCCAAAACTACAGGGCCTCAGCTCCACAGATGTTTTTAGGCATTTTAGAGAGAAAATAGGCGAGTCATAACAGAATAATCTAAACCATTTTACAAAGGAATTCAGAAGTTTAGGCATGGAATGTCGTATATCAAACAGGGCCCTTAGATGTTTGAATCCTCAGAAGGCAAGAATATTTCCTTGATTTATAAAGATTTATTTTGGCCATGTGCTGCAGCTGAAGACTCACGCTCAGTGTTAATGCCAAACCCACATCACTCTCTTGCACTTTATTAGAGCCATATGTGACAAGATTACTCCTATTTGTCTTCAGAAGTTTGGCAGCTCTGTTGTTCAGAGGCAAATTGTGATTGCCAATTTTACAGCCTGGTGGATTTAAATGTATGTGAATTTATTACTTAACTGACACAAGAATCTCCTACAGGAATAATTAAGTAATATTTATTGAATATAGTAAGATATTAACAGTCTTGGAGAGTGACTTTCAAAAGCCAACTTACTTAGTGTGAAACCAATATATGACCGACTTACAATGTTAATAATTGAAAATACATTTGAATTTCTGTAAAATAGACTGCATGCCATACAAAATTACAACAAGGGCTTGGAATATGTCACTTTGCCTCTGATGAGTCCATATCATACTGTATATTGGTTTCATGTTTCACAGTTCAAGTTGAATCGAAGAAAAATTCACTTTTGAACATTTTCTTGCGCTTGATCTGTTGCCAGGGCAGCATGTACCGGCTCAATTGGCTCACAAAATATTACTTGGACTACTAGACTTGGGACCAAAATTGCTGAAATAAAAAAATAAAGTTTGGTACGCAAGCTTTTAGGGCTTAAAAGAAAATCTAGGGAACATTTTCTTAAAACTGTTTCACTTTGGAATGGGCTGAGTATGCATTATGAGTTATTTGTGGCAACACAGTATTGGCGCACACTTCAAAAAGATGTTATCGTCTACAATCTGGTTGAAACAGGGGAAACAGGCAGATCCAGTAAATGTGGGCTGAGTCAGCAGTGGGTGATGTGAAAGTCTCTGCACCTCCACTGGGCTCAAGTTGAGACCCAGATTTCAGAGTGGTGAGCGATGTGGGCGAAAGAATGCAAAATGACAAGCCTACGACACACACACAGGAATTCTCTTAAAAGTTATGCATGATTACAGAGAATCAAACAAATGTATAGTGACAAATATTTAGCGATGCAACCCACAAAGCTTAAATATATTATTCAAAGTTGTTCCTAACCGCTGACTTGTATTCAATTTCAAAATAGTTTAAAACATCTGGCATCATTCAAGCTGTTAAGAAAAGACAATAGCCAGGCCTGAAGCAACAGTTAGAATACAAAACAGCATTTATTTTTTTCAACAACATTTTACAACACATTTATGTACAAATCCAGACAGACAATCATAATATATTTACTGACTAATGGTATATTTCGGTGCATGGTGTAGACTGACCATACGAGATATAATAGTGCCTCCAGAATGTTACTTTTACAGCTGAATCAGCAACACAAAACCAAGTACTTTAGAACTGCACAGCAGCGTGTATCAAAATGAACTATTGAAAGTTGAGGATCCAAACCCTGTGTGTCTCAAGTTCATATTAAAAAGATACACAGCTCCATAGGTTAAACCAGATTTATCAGTTCTAAGTTTAGTTCACATAGGACAAATAGGATATTTGTGACGCAGTCAAAATTCAAGAGCTTTACTTTTTGAGGATGTTTTATGTGTGATTTGGGGGGGGGGGGAGAAAAATAGTAACTTTGAATTGGTTTCATAGGTGGCACCTGCACAATTAAATGCAGTTAAAAAACAACTGAATATAATTAACACTCATCATAGTTCAGTAGGTCAAAGATAAGACACTAATCTTAGCTCATCTTTGAATCATCTGAAAAAGCAACTTCAAAACAAGCATTCTTTTCAGATTGTTTGAAGGCTTATTCTCTTAAATCTAGTGTTGTTCTAATCTTGGAAGAAAACAATTTTAGGAATTAGGATTTCTTCAGAGTTTAGTTAATGAGAAAAGTGTTCTATAGTAACTTTGGCTCCAAAGTCATGAGCGGCTGAATTCCGTTAACTTTCTGTACAGAAGCACTAGCTTCGCTGTAAAGTAAGACAAACTTACTTCCTTTGAGGGTTAAATCTATTTAATATGATGACTGCCTCTGAATCAGAGTCAGAGTCTTCGGTCGGCATAGTGGAGTTAAAGACAAAAATTATTCAACCAATGACTGCGTCCCTATTCACACCCTTCTGTAGCTCCATCCTATCAGACAGCAGAGTTTGTGGTTCTCCATTGTAGTCAGAGTTCTAGATGAGGAAGACTATGTCGTCGGCCACCATGACCTGGTTGTTGTCCTGCATGCGCGTGAGCGCCGTGCGGACCTCTGCGTCGCTGAAGCTCTTCTCTCGCTCTTTGTTAATGTCAGACTTCAGCTGTGACATGTTGACGGACTGGGCGTGTGCGGACTGGAACACAGCGAACAACGACGACTTGAACTCCTTGAGCCTGGAGACAAAAGAAAAATTATTTATACTCACAGCAAAAGATTAACATTCCCAAGCCTATTCCATCTCATTATTGACTGGCCTGGATATTGTATAACCATTAAATACATCAACACAACAGTTAAGATTTATGTGCCCTTGACAAAATGACAAACCTGTCTGCTGACAGCTCCTCTCCCTCTGCAGTGGCCTCCATGGGCTCCTCCGCCACCGCCTTGGGTTTGGGTGGTTTAGGACTGCGGGCCTGAACTAGAAAATTACAGAACATTGTCAATATTTCATCAAAGCAGAACCATGGAATAACTTTTCTGCGGTTTTTTCATGCAACAAAAAAATTGATGAAGACAAGCCCTTACTTTCAGGGACATCATGGTCTTCTGTAAAGTCATACGGGCTGAAGGCCTCACCGCTCTGAGAGCCACGGCGCGCCCTGCAGGAGAAAAGTGGAAGTGTCAAATAAAGAGCAATTTTCTTCATTTTTGTTTTTAATTAGAAGCAAAAGCTTTTAGGAATGAAATGCCAAAACAGTCAGTTCAAATACTGTAACCTGCATTTGATATATTTTGATTTTCATACAATTAAAATATTTTATGATCACCAAACCTTTTTTCTGGCAGTTAATTTTGTTTTAGATTTGACAGTATGCATTCATAAAATACACCAGGGATAATGACCCAGTTGCACGAACACATGGAGCAGTCACCTCTTGGTCTGAGTCTTCTGGGACCCAGTTTCCTCCTCCTCGTCCTCTGAACCAGAGTCCTGCTGTTTTCTCGAACGCTTCTTTTCCTTCTCCAAAACCTGAAAATGAATCACATCGTAATAAAGTAAAATTTTATCTTTCAAAGAGGCCACATGTGCTAACCCTAAAAAAACTGTCTTTTCAAGTATAAGCCAGACTCACTTTTTTAAAGTATGCGAACTGCACAAGCTCCACAGCCACCTCAGAGTCCTCCAGCTCGATGGCTTTGCTCATTCGTGCTTTGGCGTGAGCCGTGGACAATCGGATCAGAGTTTCCAGTGTTCGGGCCGTCACTGGGGAAGTCTATGGAAGAACAAGGTCCTCAATCACACAACTGAGCAAATCATGTAAGCAACTAGATTTTATTTTTTTTTTTTTTTAGACATCAGCCTCCACAAAAAGATCCTTGTTTTTTAACCGTACAAAGAGTAAAAACTTTTACATTGAGGGAAAGACCATTTAAAAATGTATATTGAAAAGTTCTAGTCAAGGATAGGACAATAGGACATCACCCTGGCAATGTCTGTGCCCATCTGGTCCTGGGAGCGCAGGCGGGAGTATTCCTCTGCGATGTGATTGGCCGCCTCCCCCGTCAGCACCGGAGTCACGGCTTTAGCAATGCAGATGTATTTCCTCATGAACTCTTTACTCACGATCTTCTCCCTGAAACAAATACAACTTAGTCCCACCAACAAATGAATGAGTTACAGATTATAAATATAGCAGATTTTTGTTTGGCTATTTGGAAAATAAGACAGCAGGAAACATGAAACTTCACAACAACATAAAATAAGTGGAAATCAGGAGAATATATCTTTTAACCAGGACTGCATCCATTTAACATTTTACTTCTCTTCCCTGTTTATTTCAGTAAAGGCAAAAACCAGAATGCCCCCATTCTGGTTTCGAAATGTTATTGTAATGTTTAATGATTGAAAAACCCTGACTTTAGTTTAAACTGTTAGTCGTCACATGTTGTACAGTTACAGGAGACTCACTTCTTTTTCCTGGTTCCGTGCAGCAGGTTGTTGTGCTTCTCGTAGACTTGGAGGTCCTCCTGTTCCTGCGTTGCTGCATCAGGGTCGTCTGTGGCCAGCACGTCCACCGAACCACCCAGAGACATGGCTGCAAACAAGTCATGAATCCGGTTATTTAAGCGGGAAAGAGACACAGAATGCAAAAAATTGAGGTTGGGTAATAGTTTCCAGTGTATTTTTTGTAGATTTGGTCCCTTCATTAGCTCCAGAATATATAAGGGGAAAGTTTTCTGTAAGACCCTTAAAACCCTCTAAAAACTAGTGATTCCAATGACTGATATGATTCAAAGTATAAACCATTACAAATATTGTGTAGAATAGCAATAGCCTCTTGTATTAAAGTAGATCGAAAACTCACATTTGTCTTCACATTTGGAAAAAAGAGGCATAAAATACAAATACCGTCTTTGCAGATCTTGAAAAGTCCTTTTCTTCTAAATATTAAGGGTACTGTCAGGTTTTCACAAACGAACAAGGCCTGTGGTCAGAAGGGTTACATTTTTTTCAACCGTGCCCAAATGTGGTGTAGTAAAACGCCAAGTTCAGCTGGTGGTGCTAATACTAAAGATAAGAAACTCAAGATCCGAGTTAAGTTTTCGTTTCTCTTCCTGTTCACACTTGGCTACCGTGAATGTGCTCCCTAACTGCCTCTCCGAAGAACGTGTGGAGGACATTTCGCAGGCTCAAAGTAGTTTCTCGTTAGTACCTGTGCCCTCCTGCTCGCGCGGGTCCCTGTAGCGGTGCATTCTCAGGACGTGGTCAGAGATCTCGCGGTCTTGCTCTGCATCCATCTGGTCTAACATGATGAAGAGGAGGTCGAAACGAGACAAGAGCGAGTCCTGCAGCCCAATGTTCTCCATGGGAGTCTTGTACTGGTCATACTGCACAAAAACCACAAATGAGTTATCGGACTAAGGCAGCAACGTTTTGTAAAAAAAAAAAGAAAGAACAAAAAAAGAAGACAAAATGTTCTAAGAGAATGCAAGAGGAAACAGCTGTGACCATCCCAGAGAGTTGTCCCCATTCAATAGCAGTCATTTCATAAACTTGAGATCAAAGTGACTCATAAGGTTCTTTGTAAGCCATGTTGAGGTCTGATTAGTCCATTTTTGAAACCCATGCTCTAACACTGCATGCACATATCAAAATTACAAACAATTTAAAATGCCTGTGCTTTTGTTTCTTACCCTGCCATAGACCGGATTGGCGGCGGCCAGCACTGAGCAGCGAGCGTTGAGGCGCGCATGGATCCCAGCCTTGGCGATGGTGACGCGGCCCTGCTCCATAACCTCGTGGATGGCCGTTCGGTCCATGTCGGACATCTTGTCAAACTCGTCGATGCACACGACTCCACGGTCAGCCAGGACCATGGCTCCGGCCTCCAGACGTCTCTCGCCTGTGAGAACATTGGAATTTAGATTTCATGAACTATCACAAGAAAAAAAAGTCAAGATTTGGATTTTCAACCCATTCTGGCTCAATTTGTATAATTTGCAATTTTCTGGTTGAAAATCAAAAAGATACAATTAAACCCAAAGTTTACATCAGCAATCAAAAGCCTTATCTGGGTTTGTTCTGGGTTTGTTCTCAGTGATATGATTTTTAGTACAAGAGCAGCTTCAACAATTGGCAAAGAAACAACCAAATTCACAAACAAAATAGCAGACCTCTTTAGCTTTAGGCTGAATTCAAGTTTGTTGATTGTAAAAATGTCAAGCCTACTGTAAAAGACATTTCAGAACAATTTGATTGCAGAAGAAAGTAAGACAACAGCAAGAGCCAAAAGCTGAAATCAAATTGTACTATGTTTTTTCCTCTGCTTAATTTCTGTAATCCATTTGTTAATTTGGTAAATCTGTTTGACCAATGCAATGACTGGTTGGCTTTGTAATTTTGCTCAGGTGAAGTCCTATGCAAAGATAAGTTATGTTTTTAGACTATGGATCCATTTGGATTTACCAGTCTCCTGGTCCGTGGTGACAGCCGCGGTCAGACCCACCCCAGAGGAGCCCCTCCCAGTGGTGGCGATGGCTCTGGGGGCAGTGTGCAGGACGTAACGCAGCAACTGGGACTTTGCCACCGACGGATCCCCTGAAACAGGAAACTTCTTTACTAGGTACTCTTTACCTTCAACAAACAAATCTTTAGACAAGAAATTCAACAACATCTATGGACATTGGTCATCTCCCCGTTATGGACCAGCGGCTCTATGTGTTTTAATCATTTAATCATTTATTGTGTTTGAACGCATCCATTTTGCTGATAGTTTAAAGCAAGGTCACATTGCAATTTTAACTACAATTTAGAGTGACTAATGTCTGCTAAAGTCACATTGTCATCTTTAATTATTTGCACAATACAATGTTCAACCAGACATTCCATACTTGTTAATGAAACCTAACCCTAAAGATTAATCATTAATGCTAGAACCATGACTACTACACAATATTTACTTGATCTTGAGCAGGAAACCTACATCAAGAATGTTTTTGCAAATACAAAGATAGCTTTAGTCTTGTGTTTTTTGTACCAATGAGCAGCACATTGATGTCTCCTCTGAGTCGCGATCCGTTTTCCAGGACTTTCTCCACGCCTCCCAACAGCATGCACAGGATGGCCTTCTTTATGTACTCGTGTCCGTGAATACTGGGAGCCAGAGAGCGGGCGAGCTGGTCAAACGGGTCCTAGCACAAAACAAAATTCAATTAAGCTTCTACCACAAACTTGAAAATATGAAAAATATCCGAGAGAGTTTTGAAAGAACAACAATCCACATGCCCGGACTTACAATGGAGCGTGTCTGGCTAAACTTTCGAATTTTGGCCACATCGTCGGCTGAGAAGGAAGGAGCCACCTCTTTGCTCATTTGTTTGACGTGACACGCAATCATGATCGTCCTGGAAACAAGTGTGTGCTCATTAGGAAAAAATTAAAACATTTGATCAATATACATCCCCAGCCAAATTGCTATAGCATATGACTTTCTAGTTATGTTATGACATCTCCAAGAAGATTCTGTGTAAATAACAGGGCCAAACCATGTACAAAACCCAACACTTAGATGTAGTTGAGTCATTTAAGTTTTGTGCATTATTTTTTGACAAACTTTGATGAGCAAAGCTATTATTTATATTAAAAAAAAAAAAAAAAAAAAAAAAAAACACAAAATGCATCCCACAGGAAGAATGAAAAAAAAAAAAAATTCGTCCTACGTTTCACATTTTAGGATTTACATAATACAAAAATATTCTACATTGAGATACTGAAATCTTGATTGATACAAGTACCACTCCTCGCAATAGTGAGTTGTGATATTCGATGCCTATTCCTGCTCTGTATTTGTACCTGAACGTCCCGGAGGTGAAGCCCCCCTTCTTGCCGGGCAGACAGCGGTATGTGCCCACCACCTGCACTCTGTCCCCAGGTTTGATCATATCCACCAGGTCGTTGTCCAGGATGATGTCCACGGAGCGGGGCAGCTGTCCGGCAGGGGCCTTCTCTGGCATCTCCTGCACCGTGATAGTCTGGTGGTCCTTGTATATGGAGAGGCCAAACTCTGTCTCGAGGGGGTTGTTCTCCTCATCCTGTCAATATTACACACATTTTATCAAAACAATGAATAATACACCCTGTACATGCATAAAATGATTCAAAACTTTGAGCCAATTATAAGTGGCAACAATAAACAGTTGCTAGAGATTTGGCATACATCAAAACAAAATTGACAAAAACAAAATATAATTGGTAGGTTGTTGATCACCGGACGAATAATACGAGTTGTACGACCTCATCTTTGGCCGTACCTTTGTGGGGTAGACTGCGCTGGATGGGAAGGCGTCCAGTGAGGTCAGGTCTGTGTATTTGCGCTCCAGAGTTTTCTTGGTGGCGGGACAGTAATGGACACTGCGCACAACTTTTGGACGCACCAGTGAACCTGAAAACACACGTCAAATATACAAAAAAATTGAATTAATGTGGCTTATTTTGTTCCTTTAAAGTATAGAATTTTTCTTCTTGAAATAAATTATATAAAGACTGCTTATGAAGAATGTGTGGCATTTTCTTTACACAAAACCAAATTCTTTTCAATCGAGACCAAAACTGTTTGAGTTTGGTCCAACAGACTTAATCTAAGCTATTCTACTTCTATCTGCAGAAGTGGACGAGTCAGATTTTAAAATGTAGACCACAAAATAAAAAAGAACAGGTTTCTTAATCCCGACCCAGAAATGGATTAAGGGGAAGAAAATGGATGGATGTTTCTTAATACCAAATAAATATGTCATCTGCAACATGTGCCCAATACATAAACATAATGAAATAAATTAATAATGAAGCAATTTACTCTAAGACTTGATAATTAATAACACACGCCTGTTTTAAAACCATAGGCCTGAACTTAAACATTTCCAATGAAAAACCTAGCAGACACACTGAACAACAGTAAGTGTTCACTCACACTTGGTCACGATGCCCTCCACACACACCATGCTTCCCAGGAGGCGGGCCGTAAGCGTGCGCGGGCTCACGTGTTTGGTGCCGAAGCTTCCCTCCAGCCCCACGAAGAACTCCTCGTGCTGTTTGGCGTAAGTGGCATCAACCGAAGCCACCAGGTCCTTCAGGGCGCTCTGGAAGGCCAGCAGCTCCGAAAAAGCATTGCTCATCAACCTGACGAGCAGAGAAATAAGATTTTAATATATAACATTCACAACAACTATTTTAGATCCTACATTTGCACTCAAGTTGTGTAAATCATGGTTTGCTGCTACACACTTTGTATAGATTTGTTTATTTGCCCAATGTAAAAGTAGACTTTTGCATACAAATACAGTTTTGGAAGGTTAATCTTTTTGTAGATTAAAGTTAAATAAAAGATCATTTGAGAATCTTGCTTTTTCCAGAGAATTAATAAAGGGAAACCAATTTATTTGCTGCAGTGATTTCAATAGTTGATCTCTGTAGTTCTCAACTTTAACTTTAAATTATTAAAATCCTTTCCTATTACCACTACGTCTGAAAATGGCCAAGAAGGACGATTGAGAAAAGGTGGAGCAGAGGCTGGACATGAAGCTGGAGCAGGGAAACGCCTGTGACGTGTGGAGAGGTCTTAAGAACCTCTCCGGATTTGGACAGAGTGCCAGTAGCTTAACCCTAACCGGATGGAGACCAGCGTCGGGTAGACCAATTTAACCAATATTTCAACCGGTTTGATCCCCAGGTTTGACTCTTTTTGACTGTGGTAGCCCCTGCTATACACTACGCTACCGTGTGCTGTACTCCAGGCCGCACAGAGCAGGACAGGAATAGACTGCACAAGCTGGTCAGGAGGGCCAGCTCTGCTCTGGGCTGCTCCCTGGACTGGAGGAGGTGAGGGTAAGGAGGGTGCTGCGCAAGGTCACCTCCATCATGGACAACACCTCCCACTGCACAGGACTGTAGAGGAGCTGAGGAGCTCTCTCAGTTGAAGACTGAGGCACCCTCAGTGCAAGAAGATCTACCGCAGGGCCTTCATCCCCACCGCTATTAGACTGTACAATAAGTCACTAATGACCTACACTATCTTGCACAATAGACTATTCTAACTTTAAAAAAATGTTTGCACACTTCCTCTCTTTTTCAGAATCTGAGTGATTCTATTTATGACAAATGTGACATGTAAATTTCTCCATTATGAGATCAATAAAGTTCATCTTAAGTACGCCAAGTACCACAGACGCTATTTTCTACTCCATGTATCTGTGAACTCTCAAATCTACAAATTGTTTAAGATTATAAACAAAGTGCAAAAACAAAAATGGTCACGAGTCATTTACTATAATAACGTGGTTATTACCATAGACAATTATAGGACAATTGCAGCCAGCCATCTTGAAAGCTGGTTTGTCATCAAGCCACACAGTCGGGATGTTTCCACATTAAAAGTTACTTACTTTGCGGCTCTGGCCTCGTTACGTCTTCTCAGATCGTTCACGTTGACAATCAGTCTGGATTTGTTCTCGCTGATCATGTCCCGCACTTTGCTTTGATAGACGCCCTGGTCTTGCTGCAGATTACAAAGGGGGACAATAAAACGCATGACCAACTATAATCCACAGATAACTAACTCAAACTAAAACAGATAGGACAAAAACTAATGTAACTCAACGGTTTACACCACGTATGCATGCAAATAATGATGAAAGCAAATCCATGATGCATAATAGTTCTTGCTGATGTGGACCGCATGGCTTCATGTAGTTCTGAAAGCAATTTAAAGTCTTACATCGTCGTCTAAGAAGTCCAAATAATCGCGCTGAGCCTCTTTCATCTCCCGGTCATCCAACATGTCGGTGGCCATGGTTTTCGGGTGGAGTTTTTAAATCCAAAACCTTGAAGAAATGTCAAAATAGTGCAAACTGCTCTGCGCACCGCTCCGGCTGAACAGACAGTAGACGTTTCCCGCCACAAAGGACAGGCTCGCGCTAAAAACTCTCTCCTGATTGGTTGGAAAGGAGCATGTGATATTGTGACGTACGTGTGCATGGTTGGGATGTTAGCGAATGGGAGGCAGGGATGAGCAGCGACTCCCGCGAAAATGCAGTAAGAGTTGCCACAACTGGTTTTGTTGTGTTTAGTTTTTGTTTTAACATGTATCTTACTCCTTTCATGATGAGTGTATGTTTGCACTATGGTCATACAAAGAAGATACGTATTGTGCAATTTGTCGATAAAATGACAATAATGATGATAATAATAATGAATACAAAATTTAGTTGCCAGGTCCAATGATATTACATCCACGCTTAGAACAACATTTGTTTCTATATTTTATTCCGTAAATCCACATTCTAATCCAGCCATTCCCAAACTCAGTAACACCGAGGCCCCCTTAAAAATATAACGGGTCTGCGTGGCCCCCCAAAATAATAACCAAGAAGACAACATTAAGAATAGGCTCTTCTGGTTATTTTATTTTGGGGAAATAGCCTCTGCTACAAACATTGTAATACAAAAATGATTACAGTGGATTATTAAAGTCAAATAATGAACACAAATATTTTAATATTACAAACAAAACATTATAAATTTAACATAAAATAATTACATTATTATTATTATTTTTTTAATGACCTCCCGCGGCCCCCCTGCAGTACCCTCGCGGCCCACCAGGGGGCCGCGGACCCCACTTTGGGAGACACTGTTCTAATCCATAAAGAGTCCATAATCAAATTTTTTCACGTTGAAAGTGGTGTTTTTGGTCATTTGTGAGATTTCATAACACTTTGAAGCAACTTTTGTTAAAGTTAAAACTCATCATTCTATCAATGTGCAGAAGCCAGTACTTTTCCCTTGTTTTGTCTATCTGAAGGCCAAGCTACATGGCACCGTGGCAGCTGCTGATTGGAGGTCTCCATGCCTCCGCTCTGTATAATACACTTGCATTCTATTGTTTCTGTGATCGTGTGCTTTGTTCGTGCTGTCTCTACCATCGACAATAAAACATGTCTTCTGTCTGAATTTAAGACGCGATCCCAGACTTTGTCATCTTCTTCAGGTGGTGGAGAATGCGGGCATTGTCTGTAACATCTACAGAACAGAAGACCTTTTTTTTACACAAAAAGTGTTTTTTTTTTTAAGCCAAAACTGAGAAACCTCAAGAGAATGCATCTAGATCAGCACTTGGACAATCTGCACAGCCCCTGATTCCACTCAGGCTGTGAGCTGCTGAGACATGGACAACACCATCGTCCTCTTTTGCATGGAACAATTGGATTACACAATTTGGACATAATTTGGAACAATCTGGATTTCTGAATTTGGACATAATTTGGACTGAATTGGATTGCTGAATCTGGACACTAAAGCTGAAACGTGTGATTGAAAGACACGTCACAGAAGAATTCATGGCTTGACACGACAAATGCAGCCTGAAGAAATCAACGGAGAAGTGGGAGAGACTGTTTTCAAAGCAATATCTGGAACCACCATCGACTGATGAAGTTTGGTATTTTACTGAAGATTGTTGACAAGTTTTATGAAAGATCTGAACATGTTTTATGAGTTTTTTGAAGTATTCCAAGTTCTGAGTTTTTTGAAGTACCGAGTGAAGTACCGAGTTGAAGTATTGAGTTATGATGTTATGTTGCTGTTTATCGATCCTGATGGTCACACGTGAATGTATGACCAGAGGGGGGAATGTGAGATTTCATAACACTTTGAAGCAACTTTTGTTAAAGTTAAAACTCATCATTCTATCAATGTGCAGAAGCCTGTACTTTTCCCTTGTTTTGTCTATCTGAAGGCCAAGCTACATGCACACCGTGGCAGCTGCTGATTGGAGGTCTCCATGCCTCCGCTCTGTATAATACACTTGCATTCTATTGTTTCTGTGATCGTGTGCTTTGTTCGTGCTGTCTCTACCATCGACAATAAAACATGTCTTCTGTCTGAATTTAAGACGCGATCCCAGACTTTGTCATCTTCTTCACATTTTCCGACTCTGTTTACTTGATAGACCATTTCATTACTAAAACTGATGTTTTATTGTTGTAGTTGTTTGTTGACTTCAGTTAATTTTTACAGTCAGTTTCAGGCTCAATCAAATGCACATTGTCTCCAACCTTTTTTGATCAAAGAAATATCTCTTATATGTTATTCCTACATTGTACATTACATATGCCAAATCTATCTCGCATTACTTTGTCCTTATGTATGACGGAGCAAAAGGATCACGGTCACCCGATTTTAAATGGCAAATTAAACTTTTCTTTTTGAGTCGAGTTGTTTCATTTTGTCGTACATACCAATGGCCACAAGATGGAGACAAACGCAATTCTTCTAGGCTGTTTTAGGTTTTAGGTTTCTATCTACACTACAGGAGGCTTACATTGTAAATAATTCACAATGGATTTTTATTTCCAAATATGTCACTAATATCACTAATATAAAATAAATTGTTACTAGGAGAGGAGTGCCATGAGTGCCATGTCCTTGTTGTTGCAGTAACTAATACGGACAGCAGAGGGAGACAGAGTGATGCGTGAACATGTATTTTACGCACAGACTGTAGTTTTACTGTAGTGACTCATTTCTGTTTACTATGCTCGTTACAAATTTTCTTTCTTTTAATTTATTTAATTATTACAACCAACGACATTTCTGTAGCCGTTGTTTACATTTGAAAGGAAGCAGAGATACTGAAACTGCAGAAGCAAGCCTCGGGAGCAGCGATCAAAACTCTGAGGCTGCAGATTGGCATTAGGGGGTGTATCCACGCACCTGGAGCCCGCCCACACACTTCCAGTTCTGCAGGTAGCCCCGGTGCAAAGGATGAGTTCTTTCACCGCTCCCCCTCTTCTTCAAACAAATATAAAGTAGCCCAAGTGACGTGAGTGCACAGCGATCCTCCGACTGCTGCTGGACGTGCCGTTTTCTGCGAACCACCCCGATCCCCAGGGGCCAGAGCACACAAACAGGTGAGATGGGGAGAGGAGAAAGTCACTATAGGCTTTTGGCATTGGCTCAAATACAACTGTGCACGTGTATTAGTTAGAAATCAGCGGGGATGTATACAAACTAACATTTCTACACAGACAACCATAGAAACAGCAATCTATTATTGAATGTATATGGGTGATATTCTTTGGATGACAGCTGTAATTTTTAAGTGAACTATAACATGCATTGTATCATCTGTTTCTCATTAGGTCGACGTTAATGTGGTGTAGCTGTTAGACTTGTTTATTCACATAGACGTGAAATACAAGACAATATATAAATCTGTAATATTCAGGAATAATTATAGACCATTCCCCTTGCTGCGTCAGTCCTCATGTTGATGGTAATTTCAACAATGTGACGGAATGACAGGCACAATAAGTTGTATCTTAAGCACCTAGTTCCAGTGTGTTTTTGTTTAGTTTCTTCTATCTTCCATCTTTCCTTTGTATCCAACATCAAACATTGTCATGATTTTAGTTTTCAAGGGTAATATTTCAACTTGTGCTGAGGAGTCTGTTTGTACTGTTAACACTGTTACTTAAGAGTCCATTGTGCAATAAGGGCCTGGCTTTTGGGTTTTAGACCAAGCATTGAAAACAAAACCGGCTCTGGAGGATGTTAGGTGGTGTCACGTCTTTAGGGGCACACCCTTTTGGGTATTGGTCCCTTGGGGTGGCCCATAGCTCCATGTGCTTCCTTTGGTTGTCAACACAGAAACTAATTACTGAGTTACACATACACCCAGTGGATCAGCTTTTCGGACAAAGTGGAATATCATCCTCAGTCATTTTCTCGCACCTTGTTTTTTAGAGTAACATGGACAAAGTACATGACAATTATCTCTATGGCTGAACAGCTGTGAAACCTATATTTATTAATTTAATACATTGTCATTCGGCAAGTATTTGAGTAGCTTTCCAAAGTAATGTTAAAAATGTAGTATTTTTGATTAAAACCGACTTTGTTTTTATAATTTCATGAATATCTGTTTGTCTCATCCAATCAGATAGCAGAATTAGCACAAAGAGCCTGTTACAAACATTTACTTTAAGTTTACGTTATCAATACGTCCTCGAGTGTTGCCACTTTAGCTTTTTGTGATGAAAAAATATTTTTTTTCTACACAATTCACAGCCAAAGGATTACTCGATTAATCGTAAAAATAATTGATAGATTAATCGATTACAAAATAATCGTTAGTTGCAGCTCTAATCTTTATACAATTGTTTTTTTGTACTTATGATTATATAGTTACCTGTATGATTACACCATTGTTAATATTGTTGTATTAGTATGGAAACAAGCAGGTTACCCCACATGCCAGGTAAGACGTCGAGACATGGCCTCACGTACATGATGCAAGTTTTTATCAAAATCAATTGAGGAGATGCGAAAGATGCACGCCCACTTCAATGCTCCAGAGCATTCCAGAAAAATTGTTAATGTTGTCTTTATAGAGCTCAGATTGTTTTAATTGTTTTTTTGTTTTTTTTCAATAATAGGAAAATCTACAATCTTGTAAAGCCGTTCAAGGCAACTGCTGTGTGATTTTGGGCGGCAAAAAATAATATCAAGAATTATTTTATTGCGTTTGTCAATAATACATTACCTAGGAGGACAGATGTTGCATTATTAACTTTTAAAAACATTTATGATTTCCCAACCACTGGCTGTCAACACACCCGTGTCCAAGGAGAGAGGCGTTTTGTTTGGGACAAGTCGGATGACATTCTTTCCTCATGTGCGTCGAGCGTGGATGACCTCTCTGGGGTGGAATGCCTGTTTCGTGCAGCAAAGGAATGAGTTTATGCTATTAACTTGTTTTGTTGCAGCATATACTTGCACATACCGGTCAGGTGGGGACCCAAATGCTGTCTTTATGCCTAATAAATAGTTGGCGCAGAATAGGCATGTTGTATGTCCAGTCTTGTAAGGATTTTTACTGTGGAAGACTGGAAGGCCTTGTTTGCTTAGGACTTAAGACAATTTGTGCTCAAATAGCTGTAAAAAGGACTTCAAGATATGACACAGTCTTCACAAGTCTTGTTGCACAGAAACAGATATCTGATTAAATGGAATGAGTGCAGCATATGACTGTGCACTAAATTAATTATATTTTTCTACACAATGCATCTGAATAAAAAACTTGAACAAAAACACTAAGACATTGATCACTAAGAGTCAAATGAATTTAAACCCACGTTAACATAATACTACTATAGTGACATGTTACACCACAAAGAAATGTACAAATTAGTGAATGTGTGTTTGTCTGTTGTACTTACTGGTTCTATCTGTGGGCAACTTATTATTATTTTGATACGCCAAATTCAAGATGTACACTGCTAAAATCAGGACATTTCCTACTTGTTTATTTACTTAAGGTCATTTGTTCCAGTGCACTTTCACTCACAGCTCAGGTAGCAAAGAAAATTGTTTTGGGTGCAACGCTTATGTCTCATTAACTATAAACTGTTCTCTTTTAGTATCAAAATGAATAATGTTTAACTTCAAGTTGAGATATGAGCAGTTTGTTATTCGTCCCTCAATGGGGACCTTTACATTCTTTGTGCCTTTGTGACGCAGCATTATGTAATTCTGATTCATGGAGAAACATGATAATGATTAGTCGTATGGTGGGTGTATTTAATTTTTTGTATATATTTTTGTAGGTATTTATCATAAAAATTGTCAGTCCGTCAACATTGAGTTAAATCTTTCTTCAAAAAGGTGGTGTTTTGAGGTTCAGGGATAGACCATTATTTTATTCATTCGGTGTACCTCACTTTTCATTAAAATTTCTTAGACCCAACAGAAAGAGTCTAGAGTTGTTATTTTTTGCATCCTTAATGAAAGAGCCCTGTGAGTCACTATTTGACTTTTTGGGCTGAGAGCTGATTGGCTTAGCATTTTTTGGAAAATAAATAAAAAGCTGATCTAAAGATGTGACATATGCAAAAATGTGAAATTAAGATTTAGATAAATTGTATTATTGTTGTGGTTTGAAAGTTGGGTTCTTCCGATTTTGGAAAACATAAACACACCCACACTTTTTCCCCCTTCTGGCTCGCACACACACACACACACACACACACACTTGCTATACCTACCATTACAGAGAAAATCTCAATGACATAACGACTAATGCGATGATATTTGTGTTTCATAATCTCTGACATTCTCCTCTATGTTTGATTGCAGGGCGCCTGGTGTCCGCTCCCCTGCACTATGTCCGGCCTCGTGCTTCAGCGCCTCACCACCCTGACTCCCAGCATCAAACAGCTGGGCCGCATCCCAAACCTGCTCCAGGGGCTGCCCGCCTCCCTACCTACCCCATGCCCCACCGTGACTGCCTCGCAGGTCCCCGCCCTTTTCCGCGAGCCCTATATCCTCACCGGGTACCGCCCCCTCCACCAAAACTGGTACTGCTACCTCCTCAGCCTCTTCCAGAAGCACAACGAAAGCCTCAATGTTTGGAGTCATCTCTTGGCGGCGCCGATCTTGCTGCTTCGGTGTTGGACCATGTTCGGAGCCCTGGGGCACCCCTTTGACTTGTCGGCGCTCCCTCTTTTCCTGTTTATCGCGTCCGCCCTGACTTGTTACCTCTGTAGCTCAATGGCGCACCTCTTCCAATCGCACTCGGAGCAGGCGCATTTCTACGTCTTCTTCATGGACTACGTGGGAGTGGCCATTTACCAATACGGCTGTGCGCTAGGACACTACTTCTACACTTCTGCGCCAGCGTGGAGAGCAAGCACCGTGGGAGAGTACTACCTGCACGGCACAGCGTTTCTCGGGTTGATGACGAGCGTCGGGTGCTGCGTGGCGAAGTCCAAATACAGCAAACCCTATCCACCGCAGCGCAAAATCTGCCAGCTGATTCCGACGGTCACTGCATACTTTTTGGGGATCAGTCCGGTGGTGCATCGCCTGCTGACGGTGTCCTGGAAAGAGGAGCCTTCGCTGAACTTCCACGCCCTTCAAATTGTGTTGTTCCTCTGCTCCTCCGTCTTCTTCTCTTGTCCGATTCCAGAGTGCTTCTTCCCGGGAAAGTGCGATATTTTCGGCCACGGGCACCAGATTTTCCACATCCTGCTCTCACTTACCACGCTCTCCCAGTTGGAGGCGCTCTTCCAGGAGTATGCAAGAAATAACGGGAATATCGTCAGCATCTTTGGAGAGAGAAAAATCTGGTGGGCGTGTGTGTCGTTTCCAGTCCTGGGGACTTCCTGCCTTCTTGTTGCGTTTGTCTCAATGATATGCATGCACAAAAAACTGAATAAAGACTGAACAGATGTCTATATGTCAAATTTATTACATTTAATATATTTTGGAATGTTAAATTAAACAGTTACGATTTGCTTCTTTAACTGGATTAATGAAGAGTTGCGTAATAAAAGAATGTGTCAAAAGCTTGTGGTGTGATGTTGTTTGCAGGTCCTGTGATATTGCAAAGTGTTGATTGAACTAACAAATGTTTAGTCACTAGACTTTGGCATGTTTTTAATAATAGTCCTCTAGAAGAATAGACAATAGAATCCAACTCCAGCGTGAGCAGAAGGAACACATCCATCAATTCTCCGACAACTGAGCCAATAAACGATTTATTTTGATGAACTTCCTACATCCTACATTCTTCAAGAATTTATTTTTTTCTTTCAACTTCAGAAGCTTTGTAAAATTGCTTGAAATATGCCCATTTGAGTGATCAAACCAGTACTCAGACTATTTGGTCCAAACTACAACAAATACATAGTGTATATCTGCATTGTTTCACCCACTTGTCTCCAAACTATTATTACTAAGACATTATATTATTATAAGTGCAGGTGCTGAAGGCATTCTTCATTTAAGTGCACATTTACATTGTTTTCTCACTGTTTACAAAGATGAAGAAATATTATAGTACAAAAAGGAGCTTTTTACATCCTGACACAACAAAAGTATTTGAAACTAAACTTAACCCAACACATCTGCAATATCATCGAAATTTCCCCACTGTGGGACGAATAAAGGAATTCTTATCTTATCTTATAATTAGTGTTTTGGTCTCAATGTAACTCAGTAAAAAATGGTAATACATGTACATATACATATACATCCCAGTAACTTGTAATGTTACAGCTTTCGAGTAACTTAAAGTTGCCTGCAATCTTCCACTAATGTCACACAGTGTGGCTTTAAGGTGATTGTGCAAATAACAAGAGATTATCCAGAGCACTTTTGAACATCATGACCCAGATTTACTGCTAAAGAATATGACATTAAATATCGTTCACCTACTGCCTTGGTCCCATGTGAGCATCTGTGAATCTTTTCTTGGAGATATGTCCTCTGTGGTTATGGCCTTACATCAGGAGCCGCTCTTATCTCTGCTCCTGTGGGACTCTGCGCTGTACACTACTATAGGCACATTATACTGCATGTGGCAAAGGAAGGAAAACATGAAAAGCCAGATATTCACAGAATATATAGTACATGGTTCAAATGTATTTAAATTCAGTGCGTTTTTTAAAGCCCTAAATCACCACTGCAGTTGTCTTGGAGGACTTTACAAAGTTGATTTGAAAGTCAATTTTGCAACAACTAATCAGAGAATCAAACAGTTTGTAAATCTGTCTGTAAATGTTAATACATGTTCATAAATGTTCATAAATGTCTTTAAATGTTGCGGTTCATCACTGTCCTCTGACTTTCCTGCATTGACAAGGAACTCAAAAAATGTTCAATACCTAAATCTTCTTAAACGGGAGCTAAAGGTATGAAAAAATGTCTGCCTCTTGTCTATGCACACCTCTGCAATTAGTATAACGCATTACTGTATTTACCTGTTTCCACATCATTTGTAACTCGACCCAAGTGTGTCGATTTATCCCCTGTGGACAGTCTGAGCAGGGGCCCTGTGCGTGGGAACCGTAACCTTGGGACACAGTATGTGCATGTAGAGGAGGAAAAAAAGTGTAATTTTAAGATCTTTATGGAACTTCTACATTAAGTAAGAAATTAAGTAAGTAATCTTTGTTTTTACAGTGCATTATTCCTTCACTCCATGCACAGGGTGATGGCCACAGCTGCTCTGGGGCAGACTGAAGAGAGAGTGACAAGGTTAAATGTCTTGCCAAAGGACACAACATCTACTTGCACTTTTGGTCCGCGGCTGGGTTGCATTTGCCTTACAAGGTATTACAGCAGTCTCCCATCCAAGTACTCACCAGACCCCACTCGCTTAGCTTCTGAAATCTGACGACAAACAAGTGTGACCAAAAAACGCAGCAAATTGCTAAAATAACACTCGCACTCATACACACACACACACACACACACACACACCACTGCACACACACACACACACACACACACACACATGCTGTATCTTGTCTGTCTCATTGTATCTGTATTTGTTTGTACGTCTGCACTTGTATTGTAAGTCTATATCTTCACAATAAAAAAATAAAAACACAAAAAAGTATGACCACAAAAAATGTGTAAAACATGTTTATTTACAATCGAAGAAGTATTTACACTTGAGTTTAAAGCACTCAAGGACAAGTAAGTAAGTATAAACGGCCAGAGGGGATAAATGAAGAGAAAACTGCCTTCTACAGAGAAGTATAAACAATGTGCGATGATTTACTTTTTAACGTAACACAACATTAGCTTATGCATAACACTTGCGGTCACAGGACAGATTGACAGACTGCAGTGATGTCATCTGACGCCCGGCCGCGGGGTCAGTGCAGGTTTGTCCTGATGGGTGTGTGTGTTGCTCTCACAAAGGCCCTTTCACACTCGTACAGTCACATTATTCTGCTGCCACTTCGGACTTTCAACTCAGACAAGTCCCAGCTCTTTCAACGCACTGCATGGGCATTCTTGCAAAAAAGATTCCAATGTCTTTTTTTAGGCTGCAACTGGCAAAAGTGAATCTGAGAAACAATGAAAGTAAAAACAACAATACTTATTTTTTGTCTTGTCTTAGTTTGTCTGTTCTGTTTTGGGGGTTGTACTTTTGTGTTCTTGTTGTTGTCTGTTTTGTTGTCTTTAATGAAAAAAAATAGAAAAAAACGACAACAAAATTATCTATTCATTTTACCATTACTTTTCATTATTATTAGATGTCTGCTAATGGTACAACTCCTGTAAACTATTATGTCTATGTAGGTCTCAGATATGTGGTCTATTAATCACAAAAAACGACATTTAATGCATTTTGTTGTCCTTGCTGCCTATTCTTCTTTCTACACTGCAAAAAGTGATACAAAAATAAGTCAAAAATTCCTCAAATTTGGCAAAATATATGTTAATTTGAACACATTTTGACGGCCTTAAAATAAGATTTGCCAATGGGACAAGAAAAATTATCTTCCTTGTGATGAGAAAAGAAAGTCACAGTTAATGGCTTAATGGCCTTGTCTCATTGGCAAATTTTGTTTTAAGATAAGATAAGATAGAGTAGACTATTGATCACGCGCAGGAGAAATTTACAGGTCACATCTGGCATGGATAGAAACACTCAGATTGTGCAAAAGAAAGAAATGGGCAAACATGTTAAAAGCAGGATATATTATGTACAATGAAAAGTGGCAATTCAACAGAGGCAAGACAGTCAGAATGTACTCAAACTATTAAAGATAAAGAACCACTTGATTCAAGCAATTATTACCTCATATTTGGTCATTTTTTGCAGTGCACTAAGATCCGAATAACATATGTTGAAGGGAAAATCATCTAGTTATTGTAACGAAGTGGTAACAGTGATGCTTTTGTGAGAGGTATGCATCTACAGTATGTATCCATATTTATTTGTTTTCTTCATGTTGTCTTGTTTTCTATGTATGTTTTGGGGTCATTTTCTATTATTCATTTGTTCTGTGTTATTATGCGTTCTTATTTGTTGTGTTAAATATGAATGTAAGGTATACTTTTTCATTTATTTTTGTTGCCCTTCATAACAATACATTTTAAACAAATTAAAAATATAAAAATTGGAAAGAATGTTCACAACCAACGCAATTTTACAGATACAACAAGTATATTTGTCTCAATCCTTTTATTCTAAACAAAACCAACTGGAGACTTGGAACTGTACTGTAGCTCTGAAGCCTCTTGGGACAGTTTCTGAAGCTGCAATCTGGCTTTATTTCCTTCTTATTGTGGACTGACATTTGCAGATGAAAAGTCTTCATAGAAATATGCACAGCTGCATTTGAACGCGCTGTAATCCAATCCCACTTCTGTCGCCCAGACTCAGGACAATGGTCTCCTCTGCCTCCGGAGCGCCCTGGAGAGAGGCAGATTTGGAGACTCTAGCCAATCACATTTCAGAAGGACACAAAACCGAAAATACTATCATGGAGAGAGCAGACTGATGTAGGAGGAGGAGGATACAAGCATGGACCGGATAGAAAATGAAGTGAATGGAAAGCATATGACTGGAGTACACTGTGTAACGATTCTGGTAACATGGCTCATTACCTGCTTGTCTCCATGGAGATAGCACTATACTTACTTGGAATTGCCTTTTATCCACTTTCATACCGTGTCGCTAATAAATGCAGGGTTGCCTCTTCACGGACTGCAAAGATACGAAAACAAAAAAGGCATTTCCTGATGGAGGCTTGAGTCTGGGTGTGTACAGTATGTCTGTGTATATTTAGGGTTATTATACTGTATGTAAAAGTGCATATATGTGTGTACAATCAGCTGAGGAACTGCATGTATATGTGCACATTTTTTTATCAAATGCATTATGTGAATATTGTTGGTATTTTCAAACCGGACCCCAGGCAGGTCTATTTGATGACAGTGAATTGGGATCCAAACAATACAACAATCTGGCTTGGATGGGAAAAAGATGTGTTTAATGTCTTTTTCACATAAAAAGACAGGTTTCTAGTCATTTCCCTACATGTTTTTGACCGTGTTGTTAACATTCTACGTGACAAATACATATCTATCTATCTAAAATATCATCTAAGGAACCAAAACAACATATTTTGGGGCTTAATGTGTATCAGGTCTAGGATAAGACTCAAGTTATCTTCAAGAAAAGAACAGTGCCAGGTAAGAAACACTGCTCTAGAAAAACTGAAGAAGACATTATAAAAAAGAAACGTAATATTTGTAATATTTACAGTCTATGGTTCAGGAACAAGGAAACAAAAAATAAGTGAAGGGATAGAGGCAATCCCATGGCTCAGATGTAGTGGAACCTGTGTCTGTTTTGGAAGCTGAATGCCTCCAAATGTTCTGGGCATGAGTATGTGTCCCACAGGTGCCCCCCCAATGAGGATGTGTGCATGGATAGTAGATTCAGATTCAGATTCAGATTCAGATTCAGATTCAGATTCAGATTCAGATTCATTTTATTGGCCATTTGCAGTAAAACCACATGTGCAAAAATCCCTCGTATGCACATACTGGACAGTTTAAAGATTCCATAATGAAACTTCATGACATTTGGCCTATTTGTGGTAAGATTGAGGAGTTACAACCATCGAAATAAAAACACAATGTTCATGATAAAATACTTACTTTCATGCATGAATTGATTCAACAGTTTCATTTTTCATTCATGTTTCCCATTATCAACAATCAAAAACACTTGCCACATCCCTCTTTCTTTCTCTCACAGATACACCCAGGCCCCACCTCCAAAACCATAGAAACTGAATGTAGATACCTCAATTATAATACAATTTACCATGTGGGTTAACACAAATTACAACTCTGAATGTTTTAGAAGTGTGTAAGTATGTAACAAGTCTAACAGGTGTCTAACCCCACGTCTGCCATATAGTACCATTCTGATCGTGGTTGTAATAGTTGATGACAAACCGGGACACCAGCCTTTGTGTGACCAGTGCGGGAGCAGCCCATATCAGCGAGGTGATACTAAAGCAAACTGTGATGACAAATACACTTCCTCTGCCATTGACTAAGGTCCCTCCCTGAAGTCTCGGTATAAAGGCTTGTCTCACTCACTTTAGCACAAAGCTCCAGGAGTGACTCTACGACACTTGAGCGCAAAAAGGTAAAACTATATAATTACCTACACATGTTTACTTTTTTCCGTTTGTGTGATTTTTTAACTGTATCAGACCACTCTTTATATCAATGTATTGTTTGTATAGAGTAACAATACCTTTCAAAGATGTCTGTTCTGCTCAAAGCAAATACTTATCAATGAAAAGATTGGAAATATATTTATGTTTATCTACTGGTTCTATACTTGCATTCTATACATGAGTAATATATTTTTCACGTAATTCTAAGCCTATTGCCAGTGATGCCAGTGATGTATAATGGTAATAATTTTGCTGTGGTTGCAGTTTTTCTTTGGACCCATTATGGCTCCGATCGCAATGATTTTGGGAGAAGTGATGAGCCCCGAGGTTGGCATCATCTCTGCTGTGGTCTTCCTGGTTCTTAGTATCACAGGATTAGCCCTGTGTGGGCAGTGTCAGAGGTGAGCCAACCGCAACCTAAAATACACAAAGAAATTACATTTACAACGTGCATATTTGAGTGATTATGTGTACAGCATAACTTCATGAATTGTAATTATCATGACAAAGAAGCAAACAATTAAAGGAGTTGTACTGGACATAGAATCTGCCCCTGAAACACAAAACATTACATTAGGTATGGTGAAGAGTAAATAAAAAAGCAGAAGTAAGCCGAATTCTTTCCCATTTCGATCATATTTGATGTTATATTAAAAACTTGTCATTGGTTCTACCCATACGTAAAATGTAAAGCCCATAATTATTCTCCCTTGCCCCGCCTGTATTAAAAGTACAGTAATAATTATACAATCATAAAAATAAACAATAATATTACATTATTTATCTTCTCCCACACTTAGGATTAATTTGATTATTTTTGAACAAAAAAAAACCAGACATTGACGAGACCATATTTGCTTTTCTCCTCCATGGAACATTACAGAGGGACTAGTTTAACCTGATGGGGTGTTTTTGATGCTGGGTGGTGTCTGTTAAACAAGAAAGAATTGTATAACCAACGCAACATCAAATAGGGCAGGGCATGCTTCATTAATTTTCAATTGACATATCAAATTCATATCGCGCTGATACTGTATGTGAATTAATTAAAGTTTTAACCATACATTCCAATGTTTTTTCCAATTCCGATGTTTGTTTGTTTTATACCAGAAAACAAATTACTCCTCTTGTGTTCTACAACATTTACGGACATTTATCAACATTCATGGACATTGGTCATCGGCTCCCTGTGGACCAATACCCATGTGTTTGAACTGTTTGATTCTCTGATCTGTGTTGGTGAATTCAACTGTTTTGTTAATTGATCTGAGAAAACTACTGTTGTGATTTAGGGCTTTACTAGAATACATTGAATTGAATTGAACTGTGTATATACCTTTACATTTATATTTCTAAAATTTGACACAACAGTTATGGCCACAAATTTTAATCTGTGCTTGTTTGGTAACAAGGCTAGTCGAGTTTACTAGATTTAAATGTTTGGTTGCAATACTTGGTTTTAGCAGAAGTCTTATCTGACACATTCTCGAGCTGTTTTGAATGCCAGAAGGACAACATGCAATGAGAGAAAGGAGTCATAAGTCATATTAGAGCCTGCATTGTTTGAAGAGTAGGGTGTGTACATTGGCGAGCGGTGGTGAGTGACTTGACAAACAACGATCATGTTTAGAGTGGCAGCATTTGTCAACTTATGTTTGTTAAAAACTCTGACAAAGGAAGTGATGAATCCGCCTTCAGTGGTATAATGACATGTTTGTCTGTGGCTCTGGGTGGAGTCTGAACCTCCTGTGTCACCAGGATCGATCAGGACTCAAACCTGAAGTGACTGGCGTCTGTGTGGAGTTAACTGTCCAGAGACTATCCTCCAGTGCATGGTGGCTGCGGAACAACTTTGCCATGGGCCTCCTACTTGGCCAATACGGACCATTTAACTATTATATAGTATTAATACTGCACACACAGTACTTGGCACTCACATATAAACCGCATCTGCTAAATTCGAAAAGTATGTAATTTTTTTGTCTGTTTAATTTAATGATAAGGTATTTTAAAGCACTCTTGACTTGTGATGATGAGCACTCTGGTAAATCTAATCTAATCGACAGAGATCTGTGCTGGGACCATTGATGTCTTTATTGTACATAACTGACCAGTGCCATTTCACTGAAATCTGAAGCTAGTCTATATGGAGGTAATACCACCATATAATGTGCTGGAAGGGACCTGCATAGGCTGTACACATTTGTGGGTTTTTAATTATTAATTTTGTCACACAAGTGATCAACTGAAAGATAAAAAGAAAAATCTTATGTTAATCATTTGTGGGTTTAAACATGAAACTATGTTTGTTTTTGTTTTGTTTTCAGAAAAGGTGGAAATGCATATGACGTGAACGGAGCAGCTACAGTAAGAGCTCCACGAACACCAAACATTATCAGTCATAAACCTTCATACTTTCTGTCTACATCAGACTGGTTCAAGTCTGTTCACAGTTCCACAGTTGTGGAATGCAACTTTGAACTTTCCAGAAACAAATTAAAAAGTGATGTTGAGTGCTAAGCCAGCGCTTTGAAAGAAAATATTTTGACAACTAAATTGTATATGTGTTTGGGTTTTAAATGAATTTTTAAAGAAAAACTATACGTTGTTCATCACTGTAAAGTACTGTTTGAAATTGGGGACCCATGTTCAATCAGTAAGAGGCCATTGTGCTCTGGACTGTTCTGTGCTAAAGTAATACACAGATGACAAACTAAACATCTCTGTATCTGTGTGTCAAGGCACAAACCAGGCTTGACACATACCATGGTTAGGCCATACAAAAATGTATGGCACGGGTCACACTCACTCATGTTTTTGATTTTGTTAGGGAGGTTCTGGGAAAGATGCAACAGCAAACGGCACCAGTGACACACAGACCACAGACACGGCCGGTAAGTTCCAACAGTATTGATTATCTAAAAGACCCAATCATGCTGAACTAAAAACATTGGGAGATTTAACTATTTTTTGGCCACTTTGTAACTGCAGTACAATACACAGTTCAGCAAAGGGAGCAAACACATTTGAGGTGTTGCTGTATACTTAAAACTGAGGAGATCAACAGTTTAAACTAGAAATGTGTCATAAAATCCATCTTATTCTAAAACTATTTTTCTAGTTTTCTAAATCAGCCTTTCTAGACAGAAACACCAATCAGCCAATCAGCACTCAGCTCAGTTGTGACTGGGGCTCTTTTTTACAAGTATGCAAAAGATAACATGTTTACTAAAAAGGCGAAGACAGCATGTTGTGGTCTGATTTGTACTTTATTTACAAGACTCTTTCTGTTCGGGTTTAAGTTAGGAACCCCAGCATTAAGCTTAAAGATTTTCAGAAATGTGAAAGTATATTCCCCACACACCGTATAATTTACATTTGTGCCAGAAATGTCATTGTTTGGCCTTATTTTGTAGATTATTAATGACACAAAAAGTGTATAGTTAGTGTTTGTGTGAACCTGTTTAGTGTCAAATAAACATATTCTCTGTTTTAAAATGATTACGTAATTGAGCCGCTCTGGGGAAATCTCAATGTAGTTCTTGCAAGGCGGCCCTGGAATTTACAGAAAGGGTTTTTTTCTGAAAGGAATGGACAGATTTACCATCAGAGAGGATAAAGAACCTTATCCACAATTACCACACTGGCTGTCATACATGTTAAATGGTTAATACATACTATTGAGAACTGGAGGATGGATGAGACAGAAGAGTAGTTTCTGTTCTGTTCTGTTCAAAAATATATAATACTGTATATGCTGCGACTTCTAGACCCGGGCCCTGACGACTTCACATCATGGAGGAGCCACAAATCCATGCCCGAAAGCACACTGGAGCGGGGGAAATCTTACACCCAGTAGCCTTCAGCCGGGCCCTGACAGGAGGAGAGGAGTGAGGACTTTCCACTCAGCATGGACCCAGCAGATGGACAGACCCGTGAAGCACCGGCTCCAACAGGAGAACTGGCTCTTATGGACCAACCTCTTCACTCACTATCACTAAACTGAACCATAGCTAAGACACACCACAATGTGAAGAATTACATCTATTCTGTTGAGCAAAGGTCTAGTCTGTTAAGTAATGCCTTTAATTATGCAAATCACATTTTTTGAGCTTTGCATCAACAAATAGACCTAGAGTTATTGCTAGTGATTGCTGTTATATGCTAACATCAGGAATTTCGGGCACAAACATGGAACTAAAAGCTCCTGTCTCAGTCCTGTATCACACTGCATTTGAAGGACATTCTTTACAATAACATAAAATTGATTTTTTATTTTTTTTTCAAAATAAATTTGAATCTTCCCTCTGGTAGCATAGGGAGCTAGAGTTGGAAAGCTATTTCTTCTTTCCTTCACACTTGTTTTACCAACTATTTATGTGTGTTCTAGAATGTCATTTTAATGGACAAAACAATCTGTGATATTTCTTCTTTAACATCACATTGCTTTATTTTATTTTCATTTTTTTTACATGAGATGTCTTGCTTTTCAAACCCAGATTGTGAATTACACTTATTTATGCTAATTTACTGAATTTTGATGATGCTCTATGGCAATCCTAAACTTCAAAAATCATTAAATAAATAAATAACAAAAGCAAATGTTATCTTCTATCCCATTCATGAAAATACTAAGTCTGATCTCCTGCATTTGTGACTCTAACCTCAAATGATGATGTGTTTAAATCAATGCAAGATTCATTCAAGATTTCAACTGAGAACGGTCTTTTGAGAAGTAGTTTAAAAACCTGGTCTGTTTATGTAATGATGCTTCTTCTGAGCAGACAACAGTAAACAATGACAGCTAAAAAAGGCCACAACAGTGTTTTTGCATTTCTACTTTATTTTTGTTTCTAAATCAGAGCTTATACAAAGTGGTAACTGCATGTTTTATATGTTTGAGTGGTGCTTATTTACATTTTTCCTTTTCATGTCTTTTTCATGCCTTTCCGTTTTAATGTCGTTTTTACCACTGAGAAGAAAGCCACCATCCTCCAGGTGAATGTGTGGGGATGGGAGCGGCGACTAAGCTGGAGATGATTCAAAGGTTGACTTTGGGTGGGGCAGTTCTTGTCATACCAGTTTTCATGCCATGCATTTCGACCTCAATAAACTTGCCAAAACTCGAACCTTTTTGCATGATATCAATTATTTAGCAGAGTTTGTTGAATAAACGTTGTGGAAAGTACAGTGAAGACTTTATGGAAAGCATAAAAGAGACATTGGAGGGCTATAAGAAAAGATCCTGGATAAATAAAAGCCAGTATGTTCTTTGGTTTAGGTTCAGTCACTTCACAATCTGCATCCATAAAAACATACACCTTTCGCCCTTCGCGGGCGTTTATCCCTCTCTAAGCTTGGGTCCTTTACCAGAGGCCTGGGAGCTTGAGGGTTCTGCGGAGTATCTTTGCTGTTCCTCGCACTGCACATTTCTGGACCGAGATTTCTGAGGTTGTTCCAGGGATCCGCTGTAACCACTCCACCAGCTTCGGGGTCACTGCCCCGAGTGCACCAATCACCACGGGCACTACTGTCACCTTTACCCTCCAGGCCCTCTCCAGCTCCTCTCTGAGCCCTTAGTATTTCTCAAGCTTTTCGTGTTCATTTTACCAGATGTTACCATCGCTTGGAATTGCCACGTCCACCACCACGGCTGTCCTCTGCCCTTTGTCTACCACCACGGTGTCAGGTTGGTTCGCCATTAGCATTCGGTCGGTCTGTATCTGGAAGTCCCACAGATTCTTTGCACGCTCATTCTCCACCAGGAGGAGTTTCCCACTTAGTCCTTGGGGTTTCCAGCCCATACTCTGCACAGATGTTTCTGTACACTATGCCAGCCACTTGGTTATGGCGTTCCATGTAGGCCTTCCCTGCCAGCATCTTGCACCATGCAATTATGTGTTGGATCGTCTCAGGTGCCTCTTTGCACAACCGACACCTTGGGTCCTGTCTGGTGTGGTATATCTGGGCCTCTATCGCTCTGGTGCTCAGTGCCTGTTCCTGTGCAGCCATGATGAGTGCCTCTGTGCTGTCCTGTAGGCCAGCCCTTTCTAGCCATTTGTAGGACTTCTTGAGATCAGCCACTTCTGTTATGCTCCGGTGGTACATGCCGTGTAGGGGCTTGTCCTTCCATGATGGGCTCTCCTCCAGCACCTCCTCATCTCGCCACTGCCTGAGACATTCACTGAGTACGTCATCCGTTTTGGCCTTCTCCATGATGTAGTTATGGAGTTTGGATGTTTCGTCCTGGACAGTGGCTCTAACACTCACTAGTATGCAGCCTCCTTCTTTACGGCCTACGTACAGTCTCAGGGTGTTGGATTTGGGATGGAACCCGCCATACATGGTGAGGAGCTTTTGAGTCATCCGTGGTCTGAATCTCTTCCTTTGGCCACCTGATTATTCCTGCAGGGTATCTGATCACTGCGGCAGGGAGTAGCTGTTAATTGCCCGGGCCTTGTTCTTGCCATTGAGCCGGCTTCTTAGGACCTGCCTTACTCGCTGGAGGTATTTGGCAGTTCACTCACCACATCCATAGTTGCATGTGTTGGTGATGGCTGAAACCGGTGCGCCCAGAGGAAACCCATCTGGACACATGTAAAAACAAAAAAACTCGACATAGAAAGGTCTGGTCCAGAGATACCAAAGTATCTCTTGTTGTGAGAGACATGAGTACGACCCACTCAGTTGGTTTTCAAATATTACTAGACTTCTGTATATCTTGAAGAATTTTTTGTAAGGAATTAAAAAATGTGTTTTCTTTGTCGGGCTCCTTTTATAAATATAAACATACAGTATACAATATTTATAACATGAGTAATTTATATTTCAGTGGTTCCTAAACAATCAAAGCTCCCGTTAATCATTCTACACCATTTTATACACTTGCAATTAGACATTATATTATCTCACACAAATCCATGATCTGTTTCCGTCTGGCAGCTGCCATTTGGCCAAAGTGCTTAATGAGTGGATTGGTGAATAGTCTGGGACCATGCACAGGATTGGGTTACTCTCTCTGGCTCTGAAATCCCTGCTGACTAGATGTCTGGTGGGACAGGGCGCAGACAGGCCCACTAATCCGCCCAGTGCGACACACAACCTGGTCCCGATTCAGCCAGACATGGGCAATTTGTCATGTGATTATAAAGGGTGGATTCTGAGCTGTGGTTACATTTACAGTACTTTACTCACTTTATGCATGAACAACTTTGAATGAAATATTACTTTCACATTTGATTCACAGTCCACCTCTGCTCATGCTACAAAATAGAAAATGGTAAATCAGAATGCTTAGGCAGATATCTCATAAGCCAGATATAGGTTTTTACTTTTTTGCAGATGCCGTAATGGAGATTGCACAATGCACCTAGATTAATAAATGTATATGCTGTATGCATTACTGGCTGGACTATTAGCTGCACCTTATTCATGTTCTTTAAACTCTGTGGCCTATAAATTGATTTATTTTATGTTTTGTTAGAGCGGTATGTGGAGAGCAATAAAAGTATGAGGCTGCTGATCTCCAGAGCGTGTGATCATAGCACACATTCCTGCATCCTGTGTTTATGTGAACAGCAGCGAGAGAGAGACGAGGAAGTGCTGTTTTTTAAATGTGTGATTAGAGCGAGTTTATTGACTTATTATTTTGACTCCATCAAGTTTTAGTAGCTGTAGGACACACGTCAAAATAGATTGGATTCACTAGAGAGCTTTGATCACCATGAGACAGCATGAAGCTAAAACACTTTAGTTGTTGGTTGTGGAAACATACAGCCTGAAGGTGGACAAAATAAACCTCTTTTCAAATTTAGCTTTAGCGGTTTATACACAGGTATTGTTATAGAGCTGTTGCTATAGTGTTGCATTAGCTTCATCACAACAAACACTTTAATGCATGGATATGAGAGTAAGATAAGTGCAATCACCTATTTGCCACAACTCTGTAACATTTTACATTTCATTCTACAGATCAGGTGGCACACATCATTTTGAATACATAAGATCAACCTTTTTCTCTCACTGGGGAAATTTCAATGTGTATTTATAAAATGATAATGATAATTTAGTAAGTAGTAAGTAAGTAATCTTTATTTATATACCGCCTTTTCACTGCACATCGGAGTCACAAAGCGGTTTACAATTGTTATTTTTTGAGAGTGGGGGTGCCAGTACAGGAGGCACATGCCAGACCTATTGTACATATTTTTAGTGGTAGGGGAAACCGGAGCACCCGGAGGAAACCTACGCAGACACGGGGAGAACATGAAAACTCCACTCAGAAAGGCCCTGGTCCAACCGGGATTCGAACCCAGGACCTTCTTGCTGAGAGGCGAGAGTGCTGTCCACTCAGCCACCGTGCCGCCAAGAAATTGCTTCAATAGAAAAATTTCTTGCTTGGATCAAATATCAATCCATTCATTTTTATTCAAATGTTTCTACTGTGTTTTCCGGTCACAGAGGCAACAGTCAAAGCAGACACCCAGACTTCCCTCTCTATACATACTTCCTCCTACCTTCCTATGTATACATAGTGCAGCTCACTAGGACAGGCCTAAAGACATGGTTCAATAATAATAATAATAATAGTAAAGTAGTCATTGAGCAGGTTGTAAAAACCTGTGTTTTGCATATATTGCATCTATTTGCAATTAAGGGTATTAAATTGTATTTGTATTTTATGTTTTATGTTTTAATTCTTTGAACACTGTAAACTGCAGTCACACTTAATGTGCAATGCCCCGGTTAACTATAAATAAATCAAATACATAAAAAAATAAACACATGTGAGGCCATAACTGATACAATAAATCAAATCTCTAAAGTCTATCTCAATCTCTATTAATGCATTCCACATTTCAAGTATATGGTATATACATGCATGGAATGAAATTGTATGCATATCTTTAATGCTGCTCAATGACCAGCAAAGGCAAGTGTTTGTTGGCTGCAGAAAGCGACTCAAATGGCTGTGTTTTTGTGAGACTCCCATCACATGTTGTGCTCAGTGATACAATGACATCACCCTGCACAGTGATAAAAATAGCCATGATGAGTTAACAAGGATGCAATAGCTTCCACCAGTTATTTTTTGGAATTCCATCTTCTCTGCTTTGAAATAGGCTGAAAAAGTGAGTTGAAATAAACGATGGGGAGGAATGCATGTGCAGATTGTGTTATGTAGAACTCAACCAGACCGGAATAAACAGGACATAAACAGTGAGGCGTTCACGGTGCACGGAGACAATCGCACTCCGACAGACAGACAGGAGGGACAGTGTTCAGTCAGAGGATGCTGCTTGTAACCCTTCACCTACATCGCCGTTTAATGTAGTGGGGTCGTATCTGTGCGCTCTCTGCCCGTGCACAGCTGTCATCTGCCGGCATTGGTCCGATCTGCGCACACACGTAGGCGCCAATCCAACCAACCCCCTTCTCTCTCCGGCTTCTCGATCTCCAGACAGACAGCCACAGCGAGCCGGTGGCAACGAGGAGGAATTCAGGACACCCCCCTTCACCACCTTGTCCCCGGTGCCAAGGCAGGACCAGCCGAGACTGTAAGTGCAAACAAACCTGCCTTTATTCTGCAAAATTGCAAGTAAAATTGTTGTTTTTGGCATTGTGAAAGGGGGGAAGATTGAAAGAGAGGGAGAGAGGGGAAGGGGGGGGGGGGGCTGTTTCACTTCCAAAAATCTGCGCTGCCGTGTAGGGAACTGTGATGGATTCAGTTTACGGTGCAATAACTTATGCAAAGCCCGTTTTGCGTCGAAACTAGTCATTTGTCTGCACGGTTAAGTTTGTTTTTGCAGAGTCGGATCCACCACCGGCGAAAATGCAGTTGGTAAACACGGGCAACTATTGGAAGCTTATGCGCATGATCCGGTCGCGCTATTTACGTCAGTTTTGTTGCATGTTGCTTGATAATACAGATGCATTCAAATATATGTTGTATGTAACCGTGTGCGTCGAGTTTGGAGATAGTTTGGATGTCATTGGTGGATGTCAACGACCCATTTAAGCGTATTTTGACTTTGTTTTCCCGCTGAAAACAGGGCTAGCGTTTCTCAAGATGCTTTAAATGCAATTGTAGTGTTTTGATGGTTTGTGCTGATGTCTATGTGCATGTTAAAACAGTATTATTTGCGCGATCCCGGCCGCCCTGCAAAGACCCTCCCGGCGAAGCTCGTGCCCAAACACGTTGCTGAAGCGGAGGTGTGTGCAGCGAAATCCGAAAGCGGCCAATAGGGACGCTCGCTCCTCCCACGCGCCGCCGCTTGTTTACTACAGATCCACGGCGCTGATTGGTCAGGAGCGGCAAGAGACTCGGGCTTTGAGATGCGTTCAGGCGCAGGGGGAAAAGGGGGAAATTAGGCTGGCCCCATTTCAGCTCTTCATTAAAGTGCGGTCAACACGAAGGGAAATGCAGTAGCAGGAGCAGTAGCAGCATTATCCAGGTTGAGGAGATACGTTGAGATAATGAAAATGTTTTAGATTTTAAGAAATCTTCTGCTATTAAGTAACCAACATGTGCTAATATCTTGCCATTTATTAAAAGTGAATATGTTTTTTTAAATTTATTTTTATTGTTTAACCATTTAGGCACCAGAGTTGTGGGGATAAAAATTTTATAGATAGAGGACAATACAAATCGATCGCAGAAATTAATAAAAGAATAATTAAAAAGGAGACGTCTATGGGAAGCCAGGTTGCTTTATAGAACATTTCCTGGATTAAAGGGTAAAGGTTAAATTTATGTAAGATATTAAAGACACGATGATCCACATTCAAAGTCCTCCCCATGCAGCGTTATGAAATATATTATAGCATCTGTTTCTGCTTTTTCCCAATCCCCTGCGGACAAATTACAAGGAAAAAGATACTTGTATCTATTTTTATTTGACAATGGCCTCTATGAATATGTTTGTGTATACAGCCTACATGTTTTCCTGTTTATATTGTCAGGATAAAGACCATTCATTCATTCATTCATTCATTCATTCAAGTATCAAGTGGTACTATGGATGAAAAAGTGCCCTCTTGGTTCGTACTGGTATATATAATTACAGAAATGAATTCATTTAAGGGGAAGAAGATGGATGGATGGATAGGCACATTTGAAAAGATTGTAAGTTGAGATCAATATGAGGAAAATTATGTTTTTCTTCCTGAGATCGCCCAGGCCTACTTGAACCGCGCAACTCTTCGATTTTTTTAAAATTCCTAGATGTAGCAAGATATGAGACAATTTTCTTGTGTTCCTTGAATGCACCGTTACCCCATTTTACCCCAGGAGCTGCAGGCCTCACCCAAACCAAAAGATTAAGTCTGAAGAGCACAATATCACCAACATCCTGAACAAAACACAAGATTTGTCAACATCCTGGTTCTCGGAGATAATCGAATGAGCCTCTGATTTAACTGGTGATAAAATGCTACTGTTTGCATGCAATACTACAATTGTCTGTTAAACTACGAGGCTGGCTGTATATTTGATATAATGATACCATGTGGAATAAATGTGTCTAATACCTCCTAAATAATCCCAAAAAATGTATGGAATTGTTATATAGTCGATGTAAACTTGATGCAAAACTTGCGTCTCCCATAATACAAAATAACCAGACTTTTGAATTTTTGCATTTAAACTTTCTTAATGGGACGTCAGCTTGAGGGCATCTAAATTTTGTTGTTTTGACTGGAATTTGGATTTGGTTTGTATTAAAAGTTGGGCCGGCCCCTTTTAAGAATTAAAAGCAAAGCAATCTCTTGATAGCAGAACAAAAAATTTACATTTCTTAACCAAAAAAGTCTGATTGTGTCCAAATCCCAGGTTTTTAAGGACAGAGTAAAAGCCGAAGACCAATCAAAAAGCATTAAGAAATAACCCAATCTTTAAATTGATTTAAATGCATTATTTTATTTTGTGTTTGTGCTTTTGTCTTTTGTCAGGGAGCAGTGCTGAGTCCCTTTACCGTGTGCAGTGGCACCATGGCAGCTATGGGACCAGAGGAGCGAGCGTCCACCACCACACCTTCCAACATGCAGGTCATTATACACCTTTTGTTATATGACTTGGATCTTACGCGCGCTCTGATTGGCTGATTTGTGGTCTGATATTTTCCCATCTTGGACTGTTACCATGACTATTGGTCCGCAGCGCGTATCAGCTTTGATATCTTTCCTCGGTAAAAAAAAAGAATGAGCGACGACTGGGAGCATTCTCCCAGTGAATTCTATTATCCGGACGAGTTTGAAGAGCTACAGGAAGTAATAACAGCAAATAACGACGAAAACACAACTCCTAACAGTCAAGAAGAGATTGACAACTTTGTTACAGACCAGAAAGGTAAAAACACGATTAGGAAAACCAAGTCGGACATGAACATACTTCACAAATATCTAAAAAGCATTGGTAAAGACACAGAAGAGATTTAATTTACCAGCGGGTGACCTCAATCATCTGATAAGCAAGTTATTCATGTCACAATTTGACAGTTTGGTTGCATGTGTTTTTGCTAGTTGAAACCGATTGATATTTGCACAAATTAAAAACAGTCATATGATAAAACATTTATTAACCTCGCTTGCTCGGTCTGCACACAGAAATGTCAGACCGCGGGCTTTTTGTACAGACCGAGCCGTGACGAGGTCTGTGCAAAAAGACCAAGGTCGCGCTCGTTTAATAAGCCGTTATTATTGCACCTACATTCACAGTTTAGTTTATAGTTGAAACAGTATAGCAGGTACATTCATTTGATATGGGTATATATTAAAATGTTAATGTCTGGATGGTAGCTGACATGTTGCAACAAATGATCTTTTATGCCTAAAGTTTTTATGTTTGAGCTCTCTTTGTTGTGTTTGTATTAATAAAGATAAAACTGCTATTAACTAATTGACAACATTTCCTCTGAACAATCAATGATAGTCATTTTAAACCTGATAACGTAGTGTAAGGTTAAAGCTCTTAATCTTTTGCAAATATTCTTGATAATGTTCCTACTGTATGAGCCTTTCTTGTATAAGATGAACAGTTTACTGTACAAACTTTTGGAGACATGTGATTGCTTCTGGCTGTTTGTACAGGGAAAGAGAAGAAAAGAAAAGCGAAAACCTAATCAGCAGAAAAGCTACAAAAGATTGTTAATTAGATATGAACAATCACCATGAACTCCATCACAGGAGGGAGAGTATTGGATTCATCATAAAGTTTGGCCCAATTAAAAAAAAAAAAAAATGCATGCCTTATTCTATGTTTACTTTTATAACCTTTTGCTCTGAGAGCTAAAGACTTCCTGTTACTCACAATGGCAATAAAAAAATCTGATTCGGATGTTTATTGATGTCGCTAGATGCTGTTATTCGCTGGTGGCCAATCAAAAATCTCCTGCGATAACAATGCCATGTCACATCTTTCTTAGGCATGTGCACAAACCGAGGGGGGACCGAAGACTTCAAACTGGACCAGCCTGTCTCTGGGACGTCCCGTTCATCTCAACAACCGACACACATCCTGCAGGTGAGCGGCAGGCACTTCAAATCTAGCTACAATTTTAATGCACTGTTGACTTGTGATGGACAAAGCTAAAGCTAATTAAAACAATGTAAACAGATGTAAACATTCACTCATGCTAGCATGCTTACTGTTAACAACATAAACAAACCCGTTTTGTTGAGACTGGTTAGTTTTACCTACTGATGTTATTGCAATAGGAATTTTTAGTAGGGCTGTCAAACGATCACAATTTTCAGTCGAGTTAATTACAGCTTAAAAATTATTTATATAATATAAATATAATATAATATTCATTTTAAACTTGAATTCCCAGAGAGCCTACCTGCTCTCTCGCCATCTTACACACGAATGTGTCCGGGGCATTCTGAGTGTTATTATGGGATACATGGGCAGGTCAAATGCGTAATTTTTTTAAAACGCAATTAATGAAAACACTTTATTAACGTGCGTTAACGTGATAATTTTACAGCCCTAATTATTAGTAAATAATAGTTACAATTGCTGATGTTGGGTCCCTGTGATGTAGTCTTTGAGATCTTCAGGGTGTTAGTTTAACTGTCTGGGTTATATTGTAGGAAGGGACAGAATGAGAACGATGCAAAGTATATTATAGTAGTCTGAGCAAATAAAATGGATTGTTGTCTTGCAGTAGCGTTGTTGTTTTGCTGACCATTTTCCTGTGTTCAGTGTCCGCAGCCCTGAGTCAGTGGACATGGATGAGATCATGGCAGCGATGGTCCTGACAAGTTTGTCCTGTAATCCAGTGGTGCAGAGTCCCCTCCAGACCGACCAGGGACCAGGTCTGTACCACTAGCAACTATATGTTAGATTAAGGTACACTTTATCATCCACTTTCCTTGCTGTCTTTTTAAAAATAACTATCAAATCTACATATAAAAAGCTTAAACCAGTCTGGGTTAGATAGCATATTAAAGGATGGACATAAACATAGACCATAGAAGGAGTGGAATAACCGAGAGATGAGGTCACTCATAGCTGAAAGTGATGCCAAATGATGGCAGTAGCAACAAGCTGGCTCTTCAGACCAGGGGTCCTGGCGCGCGCCGCAAGTGGTGGAAGTAGCCGGTGGGCTTTGATGCTAACAGAGTTTAGCTAGCGGCTTCTTGTGTAAAGATCTTCTCCAATAATGCAGCTTTGCAGCGTGTCTGTGTTCAGAGACCTTCCACAGACTTATATAACAGTAGTATGTGTTCACGGAGGTGCGCAATAAGTTTATTTTATTATTAAACGGTACTTCCGCATCAGCAAACACGCTCGAAGCAGGTGCATAAAGTCACGGGAGCATGAAAACTCACATTTTAACAAGCACTATGTCCCCCATTTGTCAACCCTGGTTTAGTCCTGATGTACAGTAGCTCCTGTTTTGGCTATTTACAAGTATTTTCAGTCTGCTCGCTCAGACCGCTAATGTCCCCGTGATCACTTTGCGGCTCTCTGATTGGTCGCTGCGTGAGCGTCCTGAGGAAAGGTTGAGCAAAATTCATCTCCTGCGTGCGTCGATTTTCTGCCCCTGCTTCTCCCCTTCGACTTTCCAGCGCAGTCCGTGTGTCTCTACTGAGCAGTCCGTGCGTGTATTCCGAGACGCTCGTGTGTTTTGACGCTCGAACGTGCGTTACCATTGACTTTGCATTGAAAGCCAATGCAACGCATGATCCGGTCTGAACGCGGCATTAGGGGGCACAGCAGATATGTAGACATGATGGCCACATGAATACCAGGATCATACAGAGATGCAAACCACAGAATGGTGTGTGTGTGACACAAACGGTTACTGAGCTAGAGTAGCTTACTTTTCAATGGAAGTTAATAGGAGCACCAGCACTTCCGTGTAAGCTTTGTAGAGCTTGCGGGTTAAAGGAATAGGCCACAGTTTTTACATACTGACATATGTTCTTACCTTACCTTAGACTAGTTGATATGTACCTGTCTGGTCTTTGCCCGTGCGCTCTGTCATGCAAACGGAGCACAGACGCAGCCTCTTCCACATACCGTGTAGGAACAAATCAGCTCCCGTTAGAAGCTACCAAACTCTTCCACGTGTTCCCTATTTAAATACAGTTATGTGATGTGTTACACTACCAAGTATAGTAACACAGAAATGTAACATGTCGATTTTCTCAGCGGATAAAAAGGGGCACTATATTGTGAGGCGTAATAATACAAGGAGCGCTACGTCCGCGCACTAACTTGTAAAGACTTCTTGCTTCACTTTTTAAGTAGAATTATTGGAATAAATGTTTAATTACGTTTAACCTAATGCTTCTGTTCTATTGAAATCTTCAACTCAAGTGGAAAGTTCCTAGAATGAAGACATTTTTTCCGTACTCTTTACGCCCTTTTTGTTTGCAGAGAACTTCAATAATTGCAGTCTTTGTGATTAGCTAATTGAACCGGATCTTTGACTTTAGGGTGTGCGAACACATGTTTGAGTTTGTCACAGCATTGTTCCTGGAGGTGTTTCTTATTTGTCAAAGTGTCTAAACACGTTGTTTTCAAACTCATTACGCTTTGATGAATCTTCAGACTATGATGTTAAGAGATTATTTAACTTTCTTAAGTGTTTAATCCATTTGTACTTCTTTGAAGGCACACTGTTCAGTAGTATATTTATTTACATGAACCTGTGCAGACCAATCCTTTTATTCACGTAACGGTTTTGTGAATAAAATACCAATGGAGTGTTATGCTTGTATTTTTTCTCACCACAATTTCTTACCAAAAAAAATATAATAAAAAAATTTTGCAAAAATCTTGATTGTAGAAGCTGTGTAGCGCCACTAGAGGGCAGCCCTACAAAATGAGTGTACTATGAATTGTAGAGAATGGCAGAATATTCACTTTTCATTATAGATTGGACAAGGCTACATACATCATGAATTAAGTTTCTTTTTTTATGTTTTCAGGCTTGCAGCCCCATCCAGGTGTCTGTGGCCCCCAAGAGCCCTACTGCTCAGCCCTGGGCGCCCTCCCCTGCAGCTCCTGGACACAGCAACACTCCGGTACTTTTTCATTTGTGATCTCGTTAAATGAAATGTGGTCCACATAAATGTCTGTTTTCAAAGGCTCAGCGTGTCCTGGTCTAAATAGTAAAAAACAATCACACACAAAAATATTATGAAAAGAATAGGAGATGAAAATAAGGAACACAACAGAATTACCAATCATTTCTAACCAGCAAGTGGGCAAAATGGCTGTGCAGGAAGAATTAAAGAAGACAGGAATATGAAATGATTACACACACACACACACTGAATGTTGTCTAAACAAAACCCATAGACAAAATAGGAGTCCACCTCTGATGTCAGCCAAATTTGTGGATGGCAACAACTCTGTAACCACGGTGCCAATCAGGACTGTTCTCACTGGCGCTAACCTGAGCCAAATTCTGGGAAAGCACCTGATTGGTCCGATGTTAGGGCTCAAATGTGGATCAATTAAATTTAGTATAATCCTAAATCACAACAGTAGTCATTTGAGGGCTTTACAAAGTTAAGAGATAAGAGAATCATCCAATTCAAACACAGAAAAGGTAAATATAACAAACACATAACACAACAAAATAT